>OV281340.1:27823999-29023999 GCA_923062675.1 Marasmarcha lunaedactyla | reverse complement strand
GGCCTAAAATAACAAATAATGAAACGATTTCAAATGGATAAAATAATGTTTCTCAATTCCATTTCATGATAAAATTAAACCAGTATTTACTCCCAAACATATTTTGTCGAATAGTGAAAAACGAAAAATTATAATAGCAATAAATAAATTGTTATACTTAGAGGCTATAAAACCTCGTTATACCTCAAGTGACCAGTTTATATCAAACAAATATAATAAATAAATATTTTTAGCGCCAAAACTCAACGGCGAAAAACGTTAAATTAAATTCAATATGTAATAAAATCCAAATGATCTAACTGTGTAGTTTGTTGGTATACTACATTCTAAATTAACTAAAAATTGTTAATTTTATTAAACGAAATTTGCTGGATTATGAATTATTTAGAGAATATTGTTGTATTTAAAGTGTATTGTTCTGTTTGTTACCCAAATAAAGAAAATAAAAAAATACCTACTCGTACCTATATTTGTTAATTACAAAAAATACCTACGTTTTGAATTTCAAGAAAACGATATGTTTGAGCCAATCACGTACGAGTTTACGGCCATACCGTATGGAATATCCGTTGCTCCGGAAGTATTTACAAAAATTATAGGCGAAGTATGAGTCACTTGTTGTGGATTCGGACAAAATCAACTAGTACCGACAAAGTCGGTAACATTTTTAGGCTTTATGTTTAACATCGAACAGTACCTGACGATAAGCGTTATAATAATAAATAAATTTATGAAACTCCAAATATGTTCGATGCGAGATTTTGCCAAACATATAGGTGTACTGGTCGCAGCCTGTCTAGCTACAAAATAAGTACAACTATGAGGCAAAAATTAAACTCCCTAAATTACTGTTAGAAGATTAATTCTGGTAGAAAAGTATAAGTAAATATACCATTTCCTGTTCAATTACTTTACAAATTTATAAGATATGTACAGATGCATTCAGAACAGGCTGGGGTGCAGTATTCCAAAACAATAAATTTTATAATTTTTGGAAACATAGTGAAAAAGAATACCGTGTCAATTACCTAGATATTATATACTAGCCGTTTCCTTAGGCTTCAAAAGTTCAGCCGGGGAAGAAATAAATTGTGCAATATTATTGCAAATTGATAGTACCACCGCTATTAGTTACGTCAAAAGGATAGGTAGCATTCAATTTATACATGAAAATACTCTAACTACACACATTTGGCTATGGCATTTGGCGAGGAACGTAATTTGTGGACTTTTGCTTTATTGTTTGTTTGCAAATGTGACGCATTTGTAACTAGGTATCCTGAACCGGATGCAGTCGCAGTCGATGCGTTTACGATTAATTGGGCCTCTACGTATTTTTAACCATTTCCTCCATTTTCCCTTGTCTTAAAATGTGTAAGAAAAATAATTGATTTGAATTGAAACAAAAGATTTAATTAACTCTCATAACAGCACCAAACCAAAGCAGTCCAGCCTTACCCTGGGTACCGCGAGGCGCTACGGGCGGCATTCGCGCGGCGCGGCTGTCCACCAGAGACCCCGACGTGGATGCTCGCTTCTCTGGTACCCATGAATATTTGTCATTGCAACATCACGTTAAGGTCATGGTGGGAGTTTTGTACGTTACGTAATACTGATATGTTCAAAAACCTGTTTTATTAGTTCTCTGTTTTTTAAATGAGCAATTTAATAAGGGTTGTTCATTCACTTGTCATTCAGTTGAAGCGACTCATATTATAGCGATAGAACTTCACTTGGAAGTTCGTTTAATCTTCTATTATATTTGTTTGATATAAACTGGTCACTTGAGGAATAACGAGGTTTTATAGCCTCTAAATGTAACAATTTATTTTGTAATTTTATTATAAATGTAATTAAAATTATCCACATTATTATTTATCAATTTTAAAATCCTTTCATTATTTGTTATTAAATAATCCAATAATCGATAAAGTAAATAAAACACTTTTTACCGGATATTATCGCGTATATTTTAGTTAATTTTAAAATTATAAAATTATTTCGACGTTTCGGCATCTTTGCAGTTGCCGTGGTCACGATAGACTAAGGTGTTGTTCATCTATTGCCAGTAATAAAAACTACATGATTGTCAATACATATTAACGCCATCTGTTTCTCAGTCTTCTCGCATAACGTCCCGGATTGACACAAAAGGCACTGACTGTGTCCTGAGTTTGCAGTCTAACAGTTTGCTGGTTTTTCATTTTGATGTTTTTAAGTATTGGATCCCATGTTGATGAAAGTTTCCAACCATCTTCTCTATTGAAATTTGGATGTTTTTTAATTTCAATAGTTTCTCTGATCATCCTAGGTATAAAATGTTTCTCTTTTGCTAGGATCTTCACTGTATCAAATCTTAAATAATGGTTGGGCTTGTCTATGGAATGTTCACAAACTGCAGATTTTGAGGTTCGTTTATTTTTAACATCAGAGATGTGTTCTTTAATGCGAGTTGACACATTTCGTTTGGTTTGACCGATATAAGAGAGCCCGCAGTCACAGTCGATTTTATAAACGCCTGGATCTTGTAAAGGGATGCTTGATTTTATTGGACGAAGATGCTGGCTTATCTTTGAGTGCGGCTTGTAGATAGTTTTGATTGAAGCTCGCCGAAGAATGCCTCCTATCTTGTCAGTAACACCCTTTATATAAGGCAGGAATGCTGGTCTTCGTTCAACTGTGAGTGGCTTTACGCGGTTTCTGCGACGGCGACGCGGTGTTTTTAAATCGTTATCCCGCAGCACTTTAACCAGGTGGTTGAGTTCCTCATTAATGTGTTGGGGATCGCAGATTCCATGTGCTCTCTGAAACAAAGAGTTGCCTACGGCAGATAATTGGCTCGGGTGGTGATGGGATTTCCCATTTAGATATCGGTCAGTGTGGGTGGGTTTCCTATAAACAGTATGGCTAAGTGTACCATCAGGATTTCTTTGTATTAAGACATCTAAGAAAGCTAATTTGTTCTCCTGCTCCAATTCCATAGTGAATTTAATTTTAGAATTAAGGGAATTGAGGTGGTTTAGGAATGCAGTCACTTCATGCTTAGGTAATATAGTGTAGGTGTCGTCAACGTACCTCTTGTATATCTTCGGCACAACAGGTGCCATTCGGAGCGCTTGCTCCTCGAAGTTCTCCATGTAAATGTCAGCTACAACAGGTGACACCGGAGACCCCATGGCAACACCATCAATTTGAATGTAGTAATTGTTATTCCACATGAAGTAGCCAGATGTTAAACATAGCTCTAATAGTTCTGCATATTCCTCGGGCAAGTTTGACTCACTTAGCTTCCTTTTTACTATATCAATGCAGTCTCTAACAGGTAGTGAGGTGAATAGAGACGACACATCAAAGCTAACCATAGTTTCATTGTTAGTTAACTTGAGATTTTTAAGGTCACTAACAAAATGGTAAGAATCCTTTACATATGCACTTGTCTTTCCTCGCAGTTGTGAGAGCACAATTGCTAAGTGCTGGGCCAGCTTGTAAGTTGGTGTGTCTAGCTGGCTCACAATAGGTCTCAAACGTACTTTAGCTTTGTGTATTTTTGGTAACCCATACAATTTTGGTGGTTTTGCACTTGCTGGTGTTAACTTTTTCACATCTAAATGTAACAAATCTTTGTGTTTTTGTATTAAAGTGGATGTTTTCTTCATAATCCTGTTGGTGGGGTCGTAATTCACCATTTTGTATGTGTTTTCATCCGCTAACAACTCCAAGATTTTTTCGTTATATTCAGATGTATCCATCACTACGGTAGCATTTCCTTTATCTGCACGGAGAACTGTTAACTCGTCATTATTGCGTAAGGTCTTCAATGCAAGGCGTTCTTCTCTGGAAAGATTCGATTTCGGTAGACTATTGCGTCTTAATACGCCGGAGATATCTTGCCGTATACTTTCAGAATCTTCCTTTGAAAGTTTGTTTGTGAAAAGACAGTCTTCTACGCGACAGATTATGTCTTCTACCGGTATTCTAGACGGAGTTGGTGCAAAATTTAAGCCCTTCGATAAAACTTTTATAACATTTGTTTCCAATGTTTGTTTTGACACATTGACAACTGTACGTTCAAGCGAAAAAGTTGATTGATTCTCTGTGGTTGAGCTGATTGAAGGCTGAAAGGGTTCATGAGTCATCCTTTTGTTATTGAGTTTTTGAAATTTGCTAATTTGTTTATTTTTATAGATGTTGTAGACATAGTACGCCCTTTTATTCGTAAAATCTTCAACTTTCGCGAAATCCGAATGGGACAGAGTCAATGCAAGATCGTTTTTTGAATTTTGAATAATATCGTCTGTTCAAAATATGTCATACCGATGTTGTTGTATTAACTTGATCAGTAGTTTTTTGCTTGCTTGGTGAAGAATTTCGGCACTCCCCCGGATGTCTTTCTTCGGAGATAATCTCACACATACCGGGAGAAGGTTGTTATCCCGACATCTTTTGAGAAAGTTTAACGATGTCAGCAGCCGTGATTTCTTTTTCTTCATGCACTCAAGCGATCGTATTTTGTTTGCAACTACCGCTCCGTAGCGGGTAATTAAATCTTTTCTTAAGTTTTCACGATACATACTTTAAATAAAACACTTTTTACCGGATATTATCGCGTATATTTTAGTTAATTTTAAAATTATAAAATTATTTCGACGTTTCGGCATCTTTGCAGTTGCCGTGGTCATGATAGACTAAGGTGTTGTTCATCTATTGCCAGTAATAAAAACTACATGATTGTCAATACATATTATTATTCAAAACAGACCTCATCTGCGTCCGGACCCGTTCGGACGTGTTTGACGGTCGCTCCCGGCTGCCGAGTCACGATTGTTGTCTCACGAGTTCTCTCGTAACAATACTCAAACGCCACTCTCAGATCCGTTCTGCGTCCGGCCCCGCTCGGACGTGTTCGCGGTCGCCCAGCCGTTGAGTCACGATTGTCGTCTCATGACGTCAACTCGTAGCAACACTCATACGCTGTTAGCCTCTGTAGGGCTTACTCTGCGGTCGGTTTCGATCGGCTGCAAGTAAGTCGGTCTCTTGCACAGCAACAACAGAGCTGAGCTTGCCGCGGTCGATTAAATTCGATAGTGGTTCGCGAAGCTCGGGCTGTTTTTCTGGCTGCGTACCTGACGCTTGGCGCTTGCTACGTAGTCAGAGACTCGCTCTGCGGCCGGCCCCTGGCCGGTCGTAACGTAGTCAATCCCGCACTCTGTGCACCCCTCGAAGTAAAAACCTCACTTCGGTGAGTGCAGCAACAACAGGGTTGAGCTTACCGCGGTCGATTAAATTCGATAGTGGTCTGCAAGACTCGGGCTGTCTTTCTGGCTGCGTACTCGACGCTTGGCGCCTGTACGTAGTCAGAGACTCGCTCTGCGGCCGGCTCCGGCCGGTCGTAACGTAGTCAATCCCGCACTTTTAGTGCAACCCAACTCCGTCAGGTCTACGGCCGGTTTTTGTTGTCAATTTATTGAAGACACACTCCGTAGTAGACTCGCGTTTGATCAGGTGGATACTTAACGGTGACAACTAAGCCTGATAGCGTTGCCCCGGTGCGCTTCCAAGGCCCTTCAGGCCAAGGAGAAACCGACAGACCCGATCCCATTTGCACTTGGGCCTTTCCCAGGGTGACGGTACAGTGCTGTCCGAGCTAGGGGCACCACTTCGCGTCGTCCCCAGCCCCCCTACCGCGGGTAGGGAGGTTTAGGTACTAGGTTTGCTAGGGAACCTAGGCATTCTTATATATTTATATATTTTATATATCGTAGGACCAAGCCCTCCCAATGGACCAGCAAAGCTTGGTAAAATTTGCTAGGTCGTTCGCCCAGGCGCTCGTTGCGTTGACATTCTAACGCAGGCCTTACAGGCAACTATCGCGTCCCCGGCCCCTCAGGCCTCAACCCCGGCCCCTCAGGCCTCCAATGTCGAGACCCCTCAGGTCTTAAGCTCTCCCGCGTCTCCCGCCTCGTCCGAGATGGACTGCGAATCGGTCGCATCATCTCACGCGTCGCGTCGTAAGCGTACCGCTCCCTGGAGCGACTCCGAACCCGCGTCTGATACGTCGTCAGATGCCGTCACCCTAACCGGCTCTCCTGAGCCCGCGTTTCAACTCGTCGCCAAGCGCTCCAAGAAGCGCTCTAAGAAAGCTTCGGTATCTTCAATACCCGAGCCCTCCCCGGTGTCTTCAACACCAGCCCCCGCGCCGTTAAAATCGCTCGTAGTAACCGCGTCTCCGTCGGTCACATCAAAGCCAACGACGCGCTGCGCTCCCGTCCCGCCGAAGCCTCAGCTCCCTCCGCCCGTCTTCCTGCGTGAAAAAGCGCGCTGGACCGCGGTTTCAAACTTGTGCAAAGTGCACAAAATTAATTACTTAAAAGCCGCCAACGCTGGCGATACAATCAAGATTCAAGTAGCGACCGTCGACGACTTCCGCGCGTTTACCAGGTTACTCGGATTAAACCAAATCGCGTATCACACCTACGCCCTCCCGGAGGAGCGTAAGATCCGCGCAGTACTACGGGGCGTCCCGTTCGAACTCAGCAACGAAGACATTCTCGATGACCTTAAGTCTCAGGGTTTCCCGGTCACAGCAGTGCACAAGATGCACTCCAACCGCGGTAGGCGTTTTCCGTTAGCGCTAGTAATCCTGTCCAATACTCCCAACTCGAAGGAGATTTTCAAAGAGGCTCGCACAATCTGCGGACTCTCGAACATCTCCGTCGAGCGTCCCAACCCCCGCGGTCACCCTGGGCAGTGCCACCGCTGCCAGCTATATGGCCACGCAGCGGCTAACTGTTCAGCTCCCCCCAGGTGCGTAAAGTGCCTGGATCCTCACTTCACTAAGGAGTGCACTCGCACTCCCGAATCCACTTCCCCCCCTGCCTGTGTGCTGTGCGGCCAGTCCGGCCACACAGCAAACTACAGGGGTTGCCCGCGCGCTCCGCGCTCCACCACCAAGAGGGTCGCGCCTAAACCGGCGCCGCCACTCACTCCTGCTAACTTCCCGCCGCTGCGCAACCGGGGTCCCCCGGAAGCAAAGCCCGTTCAGCCGACGCCTACTCCGGCTCTGTCTTGGAGGCAGCGTCCGGCCATCCCGCCTGCACCTTCCCGACCCATCCCAGCTCCCGTAGCTCCCGTAGGGCCGCGTCCCGCGTTGTCATCTTCCCCTCAGTCGTCGTTGGCTGAGGACATGAAGACCGTGTTCGACGTCATCCAAAACGTCGACATTAACGAAATTTCCGTACTCGCACGCAAACTGCGAGCCGCCCGCTCTCCTCAAGAGCGATTATTCGCGTTAGCCGAGCATCACTCGCTCCTAAGTTCGTTGTAAATTCTTTTATATTTGTAAATTTTAAATAAATAAATTTTAATGTCTAGACCCGCGAATCCCGCGTCCAGTCGTATTAAACCTAAGGGCTTATCCCTAGTATCTTTTAACGCTCGTAGCCTTAGCTCTAACCTTCCCGAGATTAAACTGTTCCTTCAGAACAACGACCCAGATCTTTTTCTTCTCCAGGAGACATGGCTCACTCCTAATCGCTCCAGGGGATTCGCGATTCCTAAGTACGCGTTTACACGTAACGATAGGCCTAACTGCGACGGTTTCGGCGGCACTGCTATCTACTACAAAAGAGGATTCCATTGCTGTCCTCTCCCTACCCCTCCTCTCCTTAACATGGAAGCCACCGTGTGTAGATTGGCTATGACTGGTCATCCGACCATCATCATAGCCTCAGTCTACATACCTTGTGGCACCAAACCTATCCGCAGCGACTTTGAGACCATTCTCGCCCTCGGCCGTTCAGTCATTATGTTCGGAGACTTTAACTCCAAACATACTGACTGGACGTGCCTATCAACCAACCAAAGCGGTATAGCTCTCCTCGACATCACCAACTTACTCGACTTAGACGTCGTCTCCCCTATCACTCCCACTCACTATCCCGACAACCCGAACCACTCTCCTGACATCCTCGACTTTGCAATCGTCAAGCATATCAACCTCGACCTCAGGTCTATCGAACCGCTCGATGACCTAGGTTCTGACCACCGCCCCGTTTCCCTCGTGCTAGGACCGCCTAACGTTAACGTCACTTCTCCTAAGACCTTTACCGACTGGAAAGGTTTTAAAAATACGATAGTTTCTGCCTTAGAGGCCCCAAACTCTCCGCTCGCGATCTCGCCCGATCAACTAGATAGCCCGGATAAAATAGACTCGTTAGTAAATTCTCTCACTGATGCTATCAACTCAGCCATCAGTGTAAACGAAAAGGTTGCTAAGAAAGGCAAACCCACGCTTCCCTTAGCCATTAGCAATCTTATTAAAGCTAAGAACGCGGCTCTCCGGAGAGCCAAGAAATATCCCACGCCCGTCTATAGAACAGCTGCGAATCAGCTACAACGCAAAGTTAGATCTCGCCTCGCGGAACTCCGAGACGCCCAGATGAACGATCTCATGGCGAATATCTCCCCGTCCCACCAAGCGTATTATCGAATGGCCCGAGCGCTACGCGTAGACGCCGCCTCTCACGTCCCTCCTCTCACTCGTCCCGATGGCTCTATCGCCTTCGAAGACGAAGAGAAAGCCGAATGCTTCGCTGACAGCGTTGCGTCTCAATGCTCGCCCAGCACGCAACCCGCGAATCCCAATCACATCAAAGCGGTGGAGGCCGAAGTCCTCCGTAGAAACTCTCTCCCCATCACCGCCGACCCCGTCACAGTCTCTAATGATGAAATCTTGCTTCACATCAAAAGTCAAAAGTCCAGAAAGGCTCCGGGTGCGGATGGTATTTCCAACCACGCACTTAAGCACCTGCCTCAACAGGTGCTTACCTTGTTAGCTATCATTTTCAATGCCTGCTTCGACCTTAGCTACTTTCCAAAAGCTTGGAAAGAAGCGACAGTCATAGGCATACCCAAGCCGGGTAAACCTCTTAATGTCCCGGCTAATCACAGACCCATCAGCCTCCTCAAGGCAATGTCTAAACTTCTCGAGAGAGTCATACTCTCTCGAATGCGGAACCATCTGTTTCCAACGGACGGCGATCCTCTCATAATTCCCCACCAGTTCGGCTTTCGCGCTAAGCACTCCTGCCCTCAGCAAGTCCATCGAATCGTCGAGTACATACTCGACGGCTTCTATCCGAAACGAAAGAAAACGATCGCAGTTTTCTTTGACGTAGCCAAGGCTTTCGACAAAGTCTGGCACAGCGGTCTCGTTTATAAACTCTATAAAATAGGCTTACCGGCTCGCCTAGTTAGGATAATCGCGTCGTTTCTCAAAGACCGCACGTTTCGTTTCAAACATGAAGGCACGCTCTCCGCGCCTCGTCCCATAAAGGCTGGAGTCCCTCAAGGCTCAGTCCTCGCCCCTCTTTTGTATACCGTATACACTAACGACATTCCCATTCCAGCTAAAGTCGTCGAACTCGCTCTCGACGTCGACGACACTGCCCTTTACACCAAAGGCCGCAGAGCCTCGGGTCTCGTCACCAGACTTCAAAAGGCTATTAACACCCTCGGTGCTTGGTTTAAAAAATGGCATATCGATGTGAACCCAGAGAAGAGCTCTGCGGTTTACTTCGACTACAGACGCAGTCGTATCCCCGACAATCTCCAATTGAGAATGCAAGGCACTCCCATCCCCTGGAAGCGCAGTACTAAATATTTAGGCGTCATATTAGACCAGACGCTTTCATTCAATCCTCACGTCGATAGAGTAACGAAACTCGCACGTTTTTACCTAGGCCGGCTTTACAGTATGTTAGGTAGAAAAAGTAAAATGTCCTTCAGAAACAAACGTACGCTTTATAAGGTCTGCGTTAGACCAGTCATGTCATATGCTTCGCCAGTCTTTGCTCACGCTAAACCCTCCGTCCTGCACAAACTGCAGGTAGTTCAAAACCTCTTCTGCCGCAGGGCCACAAACGCACCTTGGTACGTGCGCAACGCGGACCTGCACAGAGATCTTGAACTGCCTACAGTACAACAGTATCTAAAAACACTCTCAGAATCGTTCTTCAAACGCGCCGAATCCCATCCCAATCCTCTTGTTCGAAAATCAGTCTCATATACTGCTCCTGTCCTAGATTCGGCATACAAAATCGCTAGACCGAGAAACGCGCACACAAGCGAACGTTCGAAGATAACCGTAGATCTCGAGGCCCTTCAGGCCGCAAATTCTAATTCTAACGTAAATTCTAATTCTAACGTAAATCCGAATTAATGCAATTTAATTTTTAAATTTTTAATGTTTTCATTATTTACTTTTCATTTTTAATGTTTTTATTTACTTTTAATTTTTGAGCACCTTCAGTGCTATGTAAAACCCAGTGGGTGACCCCTTAAGGGCCCCGCTAGCGCGGCCTCTTTCTCCAATTGGCCGTCGCTCAGATGAAGGCTGAGTGGCAAAAATGCACGAGCCGACAGGGGGTTTTTAGTGGGTATGGTTCTGGTAGGCGTCGGGACGAGTCCCACATAACTTTGGAATCGCGCCAGAGTATGCGTCAGAGCATTTTTATCCTCCTGCCCTTCCCGCGGAGGGGAACAAAAAAAAAAAAAAAACAATACATATTAACGCCATCTGTTTCTCAGTCTTCTCGCATAACGTCCCGGATTGACACAAAAGGCACTGACTGTGTCCGGAGTTTGCAGTCTAACAGTTTGCTGGTTTTTCATTTTGATGTTTTTAAGTATTGGATCCCATGTTGATGAAAGTTTCCAACCATCTTCTCTATTGAAATTTGGATGTTTTTTAATTTCAATAGTTTCTCTGATCATCCTAGGTATAAAATGTTTCTCTTTTGCTAGGATCTTCACTGTATCAAATCTTAAATAATGGTTGGGCTTGTCTATGGAATGTTCACAAACTGCAGATTTTGAGGTTCGTTTATTTTTAACATCAGAGATGTGTTCTTTAATGCGAGTTGACACATTTCGTTTGGTTTGACCGATATAAGAGAGCCCGCAGTCACAGTCGATTTTATAAACGCCTGGATCTTGTAAAGGGATGCTTGATTTTATTGGACGAAGATGCTGGCTTATCTTTGAGTGCGGCTTGTAGATAGTTTTGATTGAAGCTCGCCGAAGAATGCCTCCTATCTTGTCAGTAACACCCTTTATATAAGGCAGGAATGCTGGTCTTCGTTCAACTGTGAGTGGCTTTACGCGGTTTCTGCGACGGCGACGCGGTGTTTTTAAATCGTTATCCCGCAGCACTTTAACCAGGTGGTTGAGTTCCTCATTAATGTGTTGGGGATCGCAGATTCCATGTGCTCTCTGAAACAAAGAGTTGCCTACGGCAGATAATTGGCTCGGGTGGTGATGGGATTTCCCATTTAGATATCGGTCAGTGTGGGTGGGTTTCCTATAAACAGTATGGCTAAGTGTACCATCAGGATTTCTTTGTATTAAGACATCTAAGAAAGCTAATTTGTTCTCCTGCTCCAATTCCATAGTGAATTTAATTTTAGAATTAAGGGAATTGAGGTGGTTTAGGAATGCAGTCACTTCATGCTTAGGTAATATATTAGTATTATATATAGTAGGTGTCGTCAACGTACCTCTTGTATATCTTCGGCACAACAGGTGCCATTCGGAGCGCTTGCTCCTCGAAGTTCTCCATGTAAATGTCAGCTACAACAGGTGACACCGGAGACCCCATGGCAACACCATCAATTTGAATGTAGTAATTGTTATTCCACATGAAGTAGCCAGATGTTAAACATAGCTCTAATAGTTCTGCATATTCCTCGGGCAAGTTTGACTCACTTAGCTTCCTTTTTACTATATCAATGCAGTCTCTAACAGGTAGTGAGGTGAATAGAGACGACACATCAAAGCTAACCATAGTTTCATTGTTAGTTAACTTGAGATTTTTAAGGTCACTAACAAAATGGTAAGAATCCTTTACATATGCACTTGTCTTTCCTCGCAGTTGTGAGAGCACAATTGCTAAGTGCTGGGCCAGCTTGTAAGTTGGTGTGTCTAGCTGGCTCACAATAGGTCTCAAACGTACTTTAGCTTTGTGTATTTTTGGTAACCCATACAATTTTGGTGGTTTTGCACTTGCTGGTGTTAACTTTTTCACATCTAAATGTAACAAATCTTTGTGTTTTTGTATTAAAGTGGATGTTTTCTTCATAATCCTGTTGGTGGGGTCGTAATTCACCATTTTGTATGTGTTTTCATCCGCTAAAAACTCCAAGATTTTTTCGTTATATTCAGATGTATCCATCACTACGGTAGCATTTCCTTTATCTGCACGGAGAACTGTTAACTCGTCATTATTGCGTAAGGTCTTCAATGCAAGGCGTTCTTCTCTGGAAAGATTCGATTTCGGTAGACTATTGCGTCTTAATACGCCGGAGATATCTTGCCGTATACTTTCAGAATCTTCCTTTGAAAGTTTGTTTGTGAAAAGACAGTCTTCTACGCGACAGATTATGTCTTCTACCGGTATTCTAGACGGAGTTGGTGCAAAATTTAAGCCCTTCGATAAAACTTTTATAACATTTGTTTCCAATGTTTGTTTTGACACATTGACAACTGTACGTTCAAGCGAAAAAGTTGATTGATTCTCTGTGGTTGAGCTGATTGAAGGCTGAAAGGGTTCATGAGTCATCCTTTTGTTATTGAGTTTTTGAAATTTGCTAATTTGTTTATTTTTATAGATGTTGTATACATAGTACGCCCTTTTATTCGTAAAATCTTCAACTTTCGCGAAATCCGAATGGGACAGAGTCAATGCAAGATCGTTTTTTGAATTTTGAATAATTTCGTCTGTTCGAAATATGTCATACCGATGTTGTTGTATTAACTTGATCAGTAGTTTTTTGCTTGCTTGGTGAAGAATTTCGGCACTCCCCCGGATGTCTTTCTTCGGAGATATTCTCACACATACCGGGAGAAGGTTGTTATCCCGACATCTTTTGAGAAAGTTTAACGATGTCAGCAGCCGTGATTTCTTTTTCTTCATGCACTCAAGCGATCGTATTTTGTTTGCAACTACCGCTCCGTAGCGGGTAATTAAATCTTTTCTTAAGTTTTCACGATACATACTTTAAATAAAACACTTTTTACCGGATATTATCGCGTAGATTTTAGTTAATTTTAAAATTATAAAATTATTTCGATATAAAATATACGCGATAATATCCGGTAAAAAGTGTTTTATTTAAAGTATGTATCGTGAAAACTTAAGAAAAGATTTAATCGATAAAGTAATGGATTGAGACCTGCGTTTACCTGAATTATGGTTGATTCGGTGCACGAGTCCCGGACTAGTTGAATTTTGCGTTGAACGCCGAATTCAAATGTGTACACCGAAGTGGAGGCACTAGTACTTTCCATTGACGTCACCCCCCCCCCCTGTTTGACGGGTAGCGAGGAGGTCCCATCCAGTTTCCCGACTGGGTTTACCGGTTGCCTGTCGATGTTTGGGGAGTACTTAAATAGCGTTGGTGTACTTTTTTATTATTATTACTATTATTACTTTTTTTTACACTTTATAATCTCCTTTTTTCAAGAAGTAAGTTCATCACCCTATTAATAGCAGTTATTCCATGATTGGAGCCCCTTAAGCCCCGAGGTTAGAAAGAATCTCTGGATCCATTTAGGAAGTAATTCTCCCGACTGGCCCGGTTCATTCTCGGAGGTCGATGGTTCCAGATTAGGGAGCGTCAACATAGAGGACTCAGGTATTGCGGTAACCGAAATGGCTAGCCTGAGATTCGTCGACAGGGTTCATCATTATATTTAAATAATTTTAATGAAGACTTTCAGATTGGAAAAAAATAGAAATAATAGAATAATACGTAATACAGATATCGTGTTAAATCTCTTTTAGACTACACGCATTTTCTCTATTCGTATTAAAATATTTAAACATTATTGAAAAAAAAAGTTTAAAGTAACAATAACAGCATTAATTGGAATAGGAAACATCAGGTAGAAGACTACCAGGAATTTATGCGGATAACGTGATATACCTATTATAGATAGCAGGAATTTCTACATCTTTATGATAAAACGAAATTTTAGTTTATAATAAAAAAAAAACATCAGGTAGATGACTACTGGAAATGCATGCGGACAACGTGATATATTTACTATAGATACACGTGTTTTCTGCATCAAAGCGAAATTATAGTTTATAGATACCCGCGATCACTTATATAAAAACATAAATTTTATGTTTTAGGCTTACCTCATCGGAAGAAATAACGAGTTGCTTTCATTTATTCTGTTTTTTTTTAGTACTAATTTTCAAACTTTTAGCACACTTTTAGTACAACTTTTACAACATATTTAATATTAAACTGTTAAGTTACTGGTTGGTATAAAACGTGTGCTTGTTACCACAACGAAAAAAAATATGAAGACTTGCCGGGACCGGGGTTGATCAAATAAAAGACGTAAAATTTTTTGAATAAGTCAAATGACATACTCTAAAACTGTGCACAGTTATGCACTTGCGGCGATAACTACAACAAGGCTATTACTCAATTACACCAAAGGTTTGCGAGAGACGATTTAATTATACATTATTATGTTAGAGAATGATTTCAATTGATGATCTCTAAGGGTGTTTAGAAGTCGTCGATGAGACTCTAAATGACAAACTTAGGACGCAAATCTTAGCACTGGAGTCTCTCGGCCTGACAGAAAACAGGTATGCTGCATTAGTATCCTCTAGTAGAGTCAGCACTACCTGATTAGTCGCTGAGAGCATGGAACAGTTCAAATTTTTCACGTAGAAATAAAAGAAAATCCGCTTTCTCATCTATTAGGATGTCTAAGGTTTGAAGTTGAGTCGGAAGAGAGAATACGTGTAGCGTAGCTTGATACAAGTGTGATAATTAAAGATCATTAAATTGGATATAATAAGAAATTTAAATTCAATTCAATTGGTCAAAAAGACAGGCAAAACTTGTTGGCGGAGCAACAATCAGAGAGAAAATGTATAAAGAATACACTTTAAATCTGTAAAATCGAAATAACAATTTTAGTTGTACATTGAATGCTCTAGAACAGCCGGTCATCTGTGGTTATACACCGAAATTAAGACAGGGCAGGATTATTGATTATCCTGAAATAAGAGAATGATTAACACTGACTGCATCAATGATGAGACCGGTATAAGTCTTTTAATTCGTTCTGATGTTCTAGTTACGATGCTTACCGCCCGACAATTACGTGTACATGAAAATCTTCTGACCTTAGAGACTAAGCTTGGAGGGACAACTCAAGAGCCCGCTGTAGGTGTTTATTGCGCGGTAAATACAGTTAACACTTCACACGCTTCTATTTGTCAAAGTAGTGGTAGTGTTGAACATTTTTGGAACATAGAATTTATATAAGAGATGAAGCTCAAAATAAATCTCAAAAGTTGGTAGAGCCAGAAGTACTGGCTTATTTTAAGAGCTCAGTAGGCACTGACGAGGATGGTAGATACGAACTCAGACTGCCTTGGAAATATAAAGATCTGCAGCCAAATTATAAATTAGCTTTAAAACGTTTAGAATCCACTTCATGTAGGCTAACTCGGTTTTCCGTGAGTGGTTAGAAAGTGTGATTATTGAAAAAGTTGATAATGATAATAGTCTCACTAGTCATTATTTATCGCACCATGCTGTCATTCAAGATCCAAGCACGACTACGAAAATTTGTCTAGTGTCCGACGCGTCTGCCTCAGATGAAAATGGCTTTTCTTAAAACTCATGCTTAGAAAAGGGAGCTTAATTGATCGAGTTAATACCACGTTTATTGGTTCAGTTTCGTAAATACCCAGTAAGGGTAACAGCCGATATAAAAAAGCTTTTTGGCAGGCTCGACTCTAAAACTGCGTCTTTGTTACGATAATCTTTATGTAGACAATTGTGTTTTAAGCGTAAAAAAATGAGCAAGATACACGAGATTTTGTGAACAAAGCTAGTCAATCATGTGGGACGGAAGGTTTGAATTAAGATGTTGGATCACTGGGCCTTATCTTGTCGACGCAGAAGTGGAATCAACTTCCGTTGTAGGCCTTATGTGGGATCCACGTCAGGATATTTTAAAATGTTATGCACCTACCTTTTAACAAGAAAAATTTACAAAAAGGTTTAAATTGTCGCTTGCTCAAAGTACCTTTGATCCTTTAGTTTTTCTATGCCCGACGACCGTAATGCCAAAGCTTATAATTCAATAATATTGGATAACGAATATAAACTGTGATTAGCAATTGCAATGTGCCAGGTGAGTTAAATCTTGCTGATTTACCTTCAAGAGGCTGTGACCCCAAGAAGCTGTTAGAAAGTCAATGGTGGAATGGTCCCAGACGTTTATATCGACGAGAATGGTTATAATGGGTTAATGAATCTCGTGTTTCCGATAGTGTTATTTGTTCACACTCTAGTGATACAAAAAGAAAATTTTTCTTCGCGGCTGGAGTATTTTGGAAACTATAATAAAATTGTAAGGATGATAGGTTGGTGCTTGCGGTTTGTTTCAAATTGTCGTAAGTCTGTTCAGATAAGGTTTTTGTAGACTATTTGTTGAAGAGTTCCGATCTGCTGAGTGACGAGTGTGGAAAGTTATACAAAGTGATTTTTCTGACGAAGAGGATACTCAGAATATATTGAAGTTAGAAACATTCAAAAGTGAGGATCAAATTCTGTGTGTTAAAATGCTCTTGACTCTCAATGACGACACAGATGCTTTTATCAACCAAATTTTACTACCACACTCATCTCTCAAACATTGTTAAACAAGCTACGAGAACGATTTTGGATTGTAGGGGGTAGAACTTTTACGATCTGGCGAGAACTGCTGGATAGCGCTGTTCACGTGTGCGGTTTACCACGTTCTACACCTTGAGTTATGATTATTGTTATTCACAGAAGTATTCTTAATTGCGCTCCGAAGGTTTTTGAGAGTGGATACTATTTATAGTGACAACGGAACGAACTTTCGTAGACCTTGTTATATTTTAAGTAATCTCAACTTCAAAGAAATTGGTAAGAAAACAAAAATATCTTGGCACCTTAGCCCACCCACCTCTCCTTGGTGGGGAGGGTTTTGGGAACGAATGGTTAGAAGTGTTAAGGAAATTCTGAGGAGAGTTTTAGGTAGAGCGTCGTTAAATTTTTAGGAGTTGAATGCGGTGATGTGTGAGGTAGAGACGGTACCTAATTCCAGACACCTCGCTTATATTGCAGACAGTTCTGGAAATTTTGCCCCTCTAACTCCGTCTCATTTTTACAGTTTAAACTTCCCAGAAATAACATAGAAGTAGACTTCAACTTTTCCGGCATCCTTACTATCATAAAAGCGAAAGTGAGGCTTTTTTTGTAACCATTTGTTTGTTCGTTTGTTTGTTACGCTTTTACTGCTAAAATACGTAACCAATTATCACTACATTTTGGTTTTATATGCACGTCGTCAGGAATGTAGAGCACATTAAAAAACCGTTCATCAATTTATTTCTGAAAATTATTTTCGGGAAATTCAAATTCTCATCGTTTATACCCTTGAATTTTTTTGACTTGTGGTTGTGCATATTTTTAACGCCCTTAAGATACATTTTATTGTTAAATTCTGTTAAAAAAATTTAAATCCTCAATAAAAAAATTTTTTCTTTAAAATCTTTTGTCTCAAATTACTATTATTGTGATTGTGTGATATATAATTGTGATTTTATGCTTTAAATATTCAATTTAAAGCATAAAATCACAACAAATACTATTAATTTCGCTATTGAAGTGTTAAAGAATATCAATGTTATAGGTACTTTTATTGATTCGCTCGTAAACAGCGATCATACAGCTTTCCCTAAGTAAATTTGCTAATAAAATTGTTCTGAGAGTATATCTCAAAGGAAGCAATAGTTCATATTATGCTCTGTAATAAATATGCTCACACAACTCACTTTTCTTCTATATTAATTTTCAATCTGATAGGGTACAGCAAAAAGTCACTTGTAAGAAGACAAAAAATATAATAAATTAAAATCAGCGTGAAACACAGGTCTGTCATAATTTTGAGCTTGCTAACGACGGCCGAGCAAGATGACATTTTTTTCAAAATGTACAATTTATTTAGTGGCTTTTTAAATTTGACCGGACTTTGTCGCTGAGGGCGCTTCGCCGGAATTTAAACTACTGCTACATACGTTACGAGAGCACCTGAGAAGGCCAGGACCTTGGCTTAGCTTGCCGTATACTGAAACTACCACTGGGATAGTGTAGCAAGGCGCTTTACGGTGCTAGACGTGTTGTTGTGTCGTCTCAAGTTTTATTTTTCTCACGAGTGCCATAAATTACTTTATTAAACGAAAAACATATCAATGTTTACGTCGTGATTTCTTCTTTAAAACGACATATCGTGAGTGGCAAAAAGTGAACTGTGACATAGTTAAAAGTGCGTGTTTAAAATCCGATTTATTGTAACTTTAAATCAAACGGCTCAAAGTGCGTGCCAACGTCATACCTGCACCGTTATACCGGTCGGTCGGTCTTTCACCCTAAAAACAGTGATCAGGACTTATCGCTTATTACGTTTCGAGCAGCAGGTGACGTTGTAGCGTAGTGGTCAAGTGGTCCAGACTGGCCGTTGCGCTTGGGAGACGCGAGTTCAAACCAGACAGAACCTATAAATGTTATCTTATCTTTTTTTAAATTTTTTATTTGTGGATTTTTTTTGTTGTACTATATTTTTTTTGACTTTTTAGTTTTTTTTATTTACTTCAGTATCCTATAAAAAATAAATAGCAATGTCGAAAAATGGATTTTGTTCAGGGTGCCGTCAACCTATAAAAGACATAAGTTTTTTGTGTTGTAGTGTGTGTCGACAAACATTCGACATAGATTGCGCGAATGTTTCTCATGAACGCTTTTTCAATAATTTCACGAAGGAACATAGGATTACGTGGAAATGTGCATTATGTGTACCTAAAACACCTAAAACCGACGATACTCCTGTTCGGTCCACAATAGACGGAGTCACTATGCGTCGAACCAGGCAAACAGCAGCTAGCCCATCTGATCAAATGGATATTCCATTACTTGATAGCACGATAAATAATACTACGGCAGCCCATGACTCCGCACTCAATGAAACTTGTACGAGTGCTCTGGTGACTGAAATGCGCCTATTTCGAGAGGAGTTGGTGGCAACGAGATAACTCATAGCTGCGTTAAATGACACTATGAGTGGGCTTGCCTCACGTATAGACACGTGTGAATCACGAGTAAGTCAAATCGATGAGCGTGATAGATTATTATTATTACGTGATAGATATGATACACAATATTACAACAGTTTCTTATCATAATCTTATAAACACTATAAGAAATACATTTATAGGTTAAGTTGTGATTGTTTTGTATAAAATCATAGTTAACTGTTTTTACAGAAACAATGTAACTTGTTTACTAATTGTGCTATTGTACGACCAGGTGTGTAATTTAACTAATTAACTTAGTTGTATAATCATAGTTTCATGATAAAACCAAATGCTAGTCATACGATGTGACGTCACTTGTTTACCACCGGTTATAAAAGCCGCCGCTCCGCCGTACTAAAGGACAGTCACTCTGGAGCAGTCACACCCAATGGACCTAAGTTAAGTAAACCTTATCTTGTTGATTTCTATGTGTATTTTTAGCATATATTCTATTAAATATTGTATTTATGAATTTTTGATGTGTGGTTTATCTATAAAACAAAAGTATGTAACATTCCTATTTTATGCCTATAAAATAAATTGTTATTTCTATGATTTTGTCTTTTTCCTTTCTATATTTAAAAAGTGAAAAGTTCCTAGACCAAACTGCTTATTATAACTTGTGGTTTTCTTTACAAATAATACTTATCAAATAGCCTATTCTAATCCGTTTCAAATATATAAGTTTTAAATGATTAATTGCTTCTCGCTTTAGTATGTCCGATATTTTTTTTTAGTTAAAAAAAAAGGTATAATCTTTTATCAGAAGTGGGATAGGAACCTATTATATGTATTTCAAAAATTTTTTCAGATGGATCCTGTCTTATTGGAGAGTCTTCTGAAAGCCATCCGTGATGCCGTAGCTGGTAACCACAAGGAAGATGATGTGGTGTTGCCGTCATTTGATCCAGAGAAGAACGACAACGGTGCGGAGGGCTGGTGCAACAACATTGACACCATAGCCCAGGACCGTGGATGGAGCAGCATTACTACTGTTGGCAAAGCAGGTAAAGCCCTTAAGGGCTCTGCTCTTCTATGGTTTGAGACTTGGGATCCAGATGAGGGTAGGACATGGGAGAACTTTAAAACTTGTATAAGTGATTTGTACCCCGAGAAAAAGAATCTGTCGGAAAAACTTTCAAAAGCTGTATTTTATAACTCAGATATAGCAGAAACCTACTGTGAATATGCTAGGGAAAAGTTAAGGTTACTACGTAATACTAAAGTAGCATTTTCTGAGGGTCAGCTAGTCGAGCTTGTCTGTGGAGGTATATCGGATATTAATATTAAAATGGCATCGTTTAACAGTCGTGTTAACAGCACATCGGAACTTATCTCTCTTTTTACAACCTATACTAAGAACCCTAGAAAACGCGCATTCGAAACGATTAATGTACCTCACCCTTCAAATAATAAGCATTTTAAGCCGGACAATTCACAATCTTCCAAGCCACCTATTTGTTTCCTATGTAATAAAACTGGTCATGTACGAACTCAGTGCTTCAAAAATAAAAACCAAGATACTCCAAATGTCGAAACACCTAAAAATCAATGTTCTTACTGCAAAAAGTTTAATCATGATGAATCAATTTGCTTCTTTAAGAAGAGAGATGCGACAAAAAATAGTAAAAGCGTCAATTATTCTACAAACGGTAACTTAACGCTTACGGATGAACAAATTTGTGAAAAACCAAATAAATCACCATATGATAGCCACGGGTACTCCTAGGAGCAACGGCCAAGTTGAAAAGTATGTTGGTACTATAATTAATATGTTAACCACTAGTCTTAGCGATTCTTCAGAATGGCCAAGCGTTTTGTGGAAAATACAACTGTCTTTGAATACTACCGTACAAAAATCAACAGGTTTTGCACCAACTAGGTTATTGATTGGTTGTAATGGAAATATACCTCCAATACAGGCTCGCTTAGACGACATACAAGACGGTTATTCTGTTCAGGACATTGATGCTGAAGCTGATGGGGACTTAGCTAGGCAACGTCTTAGATTGGCGGCAGAAAAGTATAAAAAAAAAAAACGATTTGATAAAACTCGTAGAAACAATAAGGTTTTCAACATAGGTGATATAGTATATGTAAACCAAGACCACAGGAGACATGATAAGTTAAGTCCTAAATTCAAAGGTCCTTACGAAATCATTGACCTTTTAGAGCACGATAGAATTAGGTAACTTAAAAAGGGCTTAATACATTAAGGAATATTACTGTAGCAAAAGAAAAATCAAGGCTTTGGCCGGGGGAATGGATTGAACAAAATTCTTCTTTTGAAGAGTCCCCATAGCTCCAGCATCATTAGCCACGTTAGATTATTGTTTCTTTGTTATTATTATTATCTTTTTGTTATAATTTTTGTATGTAACCATTTACTATCTACAAGATTATTATTTTTGTTATAAGATTATTTTTAGCGATTGTGTAATTATGTTGTTCTATTAAATTTTTTGGATTTTGGTTTTTTCTGTTAAGAAAAAGGAATAGAATATAATTTATAAAATTATAATAGTTATACATTCAGGAATAATTATACATTACTTACTTACACACATATTAATTTGTTTATAACTCATGTTAAATTACATTGGTTATTTGAAATAATCAAACGATATGTGCTTAAAAAAAAAAAAAAAAATATATATAAAAAATAAACCTTTCTTTACTGCTGGTCGGTCACTGCCCTGATATCAGTCTGAAATTCATGCGCAGCAGGTGATAGGACTGATATGTCAAGGCCAGAGGCTATTATATGAACTGCTGGTCGGTCACTGCCCTGATATCAGTCTGAAATTCATTCGCAGCAGGTGATAGGACTGATATGTCAAGGCCAGAGGCTATTATATGAATTGCTGATCAGTCACTGCCCTGATATTAGTTTGAAATTCATGTGCAGCAAATGATAGAACTAATATGCCAAGGCCAGAGACTTCAAAAAAAAAAAAAATAGAAAAAAATAAATAAATAAATAAATAAAATAAGAGAAGAACAAGGTAACGAGAATATACACATCTATACATATTATTAGTTGGGTACTTCGAGAGCGAAGTACAGGTCAGTCTGGCCGTGATAGATTATTATTATTACGTGATAGATATGATACACAATATTACAACAGTTTCTTATCATAATCTTATAAACACTATAAGAAATACATTTATAGGTTAAGTTGTGATTGTTTTGTATAAAATCATAGTTAACTGTTTTTACAGAAACAATGTAACTTGTTTACTAATTGTGCTATTGTACGACCAGGTGTGTAATTTAACTAATTAACTTAGTTGTATAATCATAGTTTCATGATAAAACCAAATGCTAGTCATACGATGTGACGTCACTTGTTTACCACCGGTTATAAAAGCCGCCGCTCCGCCGTACTAAAGGACAGTCACTCTGGAGCAGTCACACCCAATGGACCTAAGTTAAGTAAACCTTATCTTGTTGATTTCTATGTGTATTTTTAGCATATATTCTATTAAATATTGTATTTATGAATTTTTGATGTGTGGTTTATCTATAAAACAAAAGTATGTAACATTCCTATTTTATGCCTATAAAATAAATTGTTATTTCTATGATTTTGTCTTTTTCCTTTCTATATTTAAAAAGTGAAAAGTTCCTAGACCAAACTGCTTATTATAACTTGTGGTTTTCTTTACAAATAATACTTATCAAATAGCCTATTCTAATCCGTTTCAAATATATAAGTTTTAAATGATTAATTGCTTCTCGCTTTAGTATGTCCGATATTTTTTTTTAGTTAAAAAAAAAGGTATAATCTTTTAAGCGCTTACTAGCTTTGGAACGCCGCACTGTCAGCAAACCCGCTAATGCTGATCCTTCCCTGCTCGCAACTGTAGAACAGCTTAAAGTGGAGTTAAACGATCGAGATCAAGAGCTGCTGCAGAACGACGTTGAGATCTCCTGTGTCGCGGAACGGGAGGGAGAAAGCTTGCAGCATATTGTCATAACACTTGCGAGTAAACTCGGTGTTACTCTTGGTGAGCAAGACATAGTTAGCGCAACACGTGTTGGACGACCGCCGGAGGAGGAGAACCCGCTGGTCGCACCCGCGGCGCGTCCGCGGCTCATAGTAGTACGCCTGGCGCGCCGCACGACGCGCGACAAGCTGCTGCAAGCGGCTCGCGTGCGGCGCGGTGTGCCCGGCGCCCCGCGCCGATTCTACGTGAACGAGCGTCTTACACGCCTCAACAGGGGCATCTTCCGGCGGGCGCGCGAGGCAGCCGGGAGACTCAACTGGCGCTACGTATGGTCGCGCGACGGTCGAGTGTACGCCCGACAGCATCCAGGCGGCGACGCGCCGCGGCACCGACTGCGCACGGAGACTGACGTGCAACGTGTTTTTGGACTCAAAGTGGTTTGTGAAATTAAATAGGTTGTTTTATTTTATAAAAACTACACATTAACAACTTTTTTACACATTATTTTAATCTTTAACTTCTTTTTATATACAATAAATTTTACTCATTATTTTTTATATCCCTTTGCGTTTTTATTGTACAAGTCAATTAAATTTTTATATTCTTGCTTAATCGTTTCTCTTTGCAAAAAACATCAAGACCACACATATGAATTATTAAATTTCATATTATCTCATGAAAATGTTAAAATGGAATCGATGAAATTATGTTGTATTTTTTGTAATATTTATATTTTTTATTATTTTGAATGTAATCAGTATCTCAAAAACAATATTGTTATACTATTAATTTTCTTTTCAGTTGAGTGCTTTTCTATTTTTCTAAAGTTTTGTGTTGATTATGTGTGCTGTATCAGTTCAATACAACCAGCGGCAGTTACTAACATTGTATATTGTATGAACCGAATTATTTATATATATATATATATATATATATATATATATATATATATATATATATATATATATATATTGCTAAATATGTTATTTTACATATCTTGTTTTTCTGCTTTGGGATTTTGTGCTTGTCGTACTATTTTTATTTTTTGTGTTATGCGATATTTAGAAATGTGTTATGTACTTATCGATGGCTCCGAAAACTAAATGTTTAAAGTTGGGATTATATAATGCAGGATCCCTTAATACAGGACATGACGACTTCCTCGTGGCAATGGATCAGTTTAAGGCTGATATAGTCGCAATCAACGAGACGTGGCTGCGCCCCGGGCAGGAGTCGTGTGCGCCGGCGCCCCCGGGTTACCGGCTGCGCTGTGCGCCGCGCCCGGCTGACATGCGTGGCGGCAGGGGTGGAGGTGTGGCCTTTTATATCAAAAAGGATATGCATGTACGCTACATAAACAACCCTAACAACTCCATTGAGCAAATGTGGCTTACTACGAAAGCAAACGGGTACACAATAGCAATCGGTACAGCATACAGACCTCAATGGATGAATGTTGACATTTTCATTGACGCATTGACCGACTCGGTATCAAAATTGTCCCGTTATGATCACCTTGTCCTGATGGGGGACTTTAATATAAATATGAAAAAAAAAGATGACAATCAGACAGTAAAATTCACAAAGTTTTTGCATTGTGTGGATTTGCCACAGCTTGTCACTGAACCTTCTCATTTCACCCCTGAGTCAGAATCTTTAATTGACCTGGTATGCACTAAGTGTTCGGTTCGTGAAGTGTCAGTATGTAACATAACCGGAGCGTATGGCCATTCCATGATTAACGTTACGTTGGCTATACACAAATTAAAATTGCCTCCTAAAACTTTGATTTATAGGGCTTTGCAAGATATTAACGTGCAGGCTTTTAATCAGGACTTAAATTCTGTGGGTTGGGAGGCGGTAGCTGAGGAACCGTCTGTCGATGCAATGGTCTCGAGGTTTAATTTTTTGCTCCTAAACCTCTTTGACAAACACGCTCCACTTAAAACCATACGGATTAAGAGTCATGGTTCCTTGCCTTGGATTACCAACAATATTAAGCTTATGATGAAAATGCGCAATGAAGCTCGACAAAAGAAAAATACTACGAATCTAGAGTCCAATAAAGAATATTACAAAGACTTAAAAAACATGGTGGAAAAATGTATTCTGTCTGAAAAACGTGCCTATTTTAATCACTAAATAAACTCGAATCTGAAAAACGGTTCAAAGTTCTGGAAAAATCTGAAAGAAAAAGTCTTGACAGATGCTACTAAAAATGATTGTCTTCCGAGCTGCTTCAGTGATCCGAATACAATCAACGAGCATTTCTTAGACCTTCTTGACAGTGACATGCAAAAATCAGTGTTAGAAGGGATAAAGTTTGCATCATCTCATTTTTCAGATTCAAAATTTACTTTGAGTACAATATCCGAGGAAAATGTATCCAAGTATATCATGTCAATAAAGACAAATGCTATTGGCTGTGATAAAATAAGCAAAGATATGATAGTTCTTACGATGCCCAGGACGCTGCCAATAATCACTCTCATTATTAATGAGTCCATTCGTACTGCCGTCGTACCTAGACAATGGAAGGAAGCACTGATTACACCGTTACCCAAATTGGATAGCTCAAATGAATTAAAAGACATAAGGCCCATAAGTATACTTCCTTTCATGTCAAAGGTTCTGGAAAAAGCAGTCTACCATCAACTTCTCAGTTACGTTGAAAGGAATAACATACTTCCACCTCTCCAGGATTCAGAAGAGGACGTGGTACAGTTAGTGCTCTACTGGACGTTGTGGACACGGTACTAGCTGAGCAGGACATTGGACACGGAACTATTCTCGCTCTCCTTGACTTCTCCCGCGCCTTTGACAGCATTGATGTTTCACTTCTTCTATCTAAATTAAAACACTATGGTGTCGATGGCAGTGAACTTCAGTGGTTTAGTAGCTATCTTGGTAGTCGAATTCAGTGTGTCAAGCTTAAAAAACCGGATGGTTCCTATGTTTTTTCTGATCCTAAATCAGTAAAACGCGGAGTTCCTCAGGGTTCCATACTAGGACCGCTTCTATTTATTATTTATACTGCTGACTTAGCTGAAGAAATTAAAAACTGCAAATTTCATATATACGCAGATGATGTACAGATGTATATTTCTGAAGCTCCTGACAAAATATTAGAATCGGTCCAACTGCTGAATAATGACCTGAATCGGATATCAGAATGGTCTGACAGAAATGCTCTTGTACTGAATCCTAATAAATCGAAGTTTATGATATTAGGCTCTAAGTCGCATACATCAAAAATCAAAAATAAGCGTCCTAATGTAATGCTCCGTAACCAGAGAATCACTGAAGTCGGTGTGGCCAAAAATTTAGGCATTTTGATGGACAACCAATTAAGGTTTGAAGCACATGTGGAGGACCTTGTAAGAAACTGCTTCTATAGATTAAAAGTGTTGTATCGAATCCGTAATCTGCTCCCAGAAAAGGCAAGAATCACTGTCTGCGAAGCTTTAGTCCTGTCCCGACTCAACTACGCAGACCTAGTATACGGACCCAGATTATTGGACAGAACTAGTCGTTTGATACAACGTGTGCAGAACGCATGTTGTAGATTTATATTTGATGTTCCTCCAAGAAGCCATATCACGCCTTATTTAAATAGGGCTATGATACTTAACATGACATTTCGCAGAGAATTACACTTATCATCTTTAATGTTTGACTTAATTAATTTTAAAATTCCTGACTATTTATATTCTAAACTTAAGTTTCCTCAATGTCATAATGTATACAAGCGTGAGCCTAGATCAGCGAGACCGCCGCTGAGCACGCAGCACCATCGCACTGCGGCAGTCACGGGTAGTTTCCGCTACAACGCGACAAAGTGTTGGAATGATATTCCTCCACCAATAAGAACGTGCAATACCAAACATTTATTAAAAAAAAAAAGTAAAGCTCATTATTTGGATAAACAGAAACTACTTATTAGGTAAGATAGCGGATAACTACAAGGAATAACAGTCATACTTAATATATGTTGACATGTACTATGCACTCATTTATTTGATCTTTTATAACATTATATTTTTTTTACTGTATAATTATGATCGATTTTTAATGAATGCATATTTAATATGTAATTTTGAAATTAAACCATTTATTTATTTAATGTTATAGGTATAATATAATTTATTTTTCTAATTTTATGACCATGATTGAAACTTTTCAATTAAATTTTTTAACTTCTTTAAATAATTATTGTTAACATAAACGTCTACATAAACATAATTAAATATTTCATATGCTGCTCCCTTCAGGATGCGGCTGGAAATCAGCGTTTTGCTCTTCTGAGCAAATGTCATCGCTGAGCTGCCTCCTTTTGCGCTGCTACAGCACACGTACTTAGCACACATCGTGTAATATGCCATGGTTGTTGTTTGTTTTTTTTTTTATTTTTTTTTTAAATAATAATAAGGTGTTAAAATAATAATGAAATGTAATTTGTATGTGAGTTTGTAGTACCAAAAAAGATTTTATCTATCTATCTATCTATCTATCTGGTTCGGCAGAGTCATCTACTGCCAAAGAACCAGCAAGAAACTCAGTAGGACGAAACAAACGTACGACGCGTTAGCCTGGCCCACCGGCGTGTATGGCTATTCGAATGTCATGTTTTCCTATTTCTAACCGGAACGCCGGCGTTCCTTGTTATAATAGTATCGTCTGGATCTACTTAGACGTTTTGCGGACTAGTAAGACGCTGTGTTTCTATAACTTTTCAGTTTGTTCAGGGCTCGAACAGTTTTTCTATTAAAAATAATAGTTTATAAAGAACCATTGAGTCTCCAGTTCTCTGATAGTATGCAACTCAACGATACTTTTAAGGGTTCTACCAGCTTAATCCAACCAGCATTAGTTCAGTATGGTCTGGACTTTATCTTTTTAATTATGTACCGACGAGATGAATCCGGTTCATTATTTCCCTTAGGAATTGTGACACGGACCCGATCGATGCACATGAAACTTTGATCATTAATAAAATAGGACACGTATTCTTTTTATAAAGTATGTGATGTCTATTTAGTCATATATTATTACTTAGATTAGAAAAAAATTTTATAATGAAAAATTTAAATTGTTCGTCTATTTAACCAAGATTGCCTATTTTTTTTTAATATTTAGTACGTTAGAAATATTAAAAGTTTTAATAACATGAATAACTTACACTGTCATTATTTCTTTCCGTTTCAAAGCTAAAGAAAGGGCCATAAATTTGTCGAAGTAAAAGAATAAAAAAATGAACATATCGAGACTGCGTATAAAAATATAATTATAATATTTTGGTTTACGATAAGTGTGTTACAGCGCGCAGTACATGGCATCTTTGTTGCCGGTATCGGATTTATGGTTGGCTTAGGGCGTTCTTATTAGCCTGGATGGAACTTGTATAAAGACTTCTGCCTTCTACCGCTTGAATAACGATGATAATGTATGAGTTTCGGTGATTTAGGATTTAGTTGATGGCTACACTGTCAAGCGATGGCCTTTAATTGACGTTAAATTTGTGTACGTTACAAGTGGATGGTTAAACGAGCCGTTTAACTAAACAACTAGGCATTTAATTGAATGATTTTGTAAAGATTTTTAAATCCCGATCCACTAAAATGTTATTATAGAATGCCTTTGTCCGCAGCGGATCTGACTATGCAAGCGTAGCATGGATCCCCTTCTACGAAATACACAAGAAACGCATTGAAAGTATTCAAAAACGTTTTGTGTAAAACCTCACTTTTTCAAGTAATTTTGCGAAAAAATTACCTAATTATTAGGAAAAGGTTAGAACATTTTAAAATAAGTACTCTAGCGAGGCGTAGGATTAAGTTTGTCATGTTGTTTCTTTATACATTATCGAATAACTCAATTGATTGTCCTTATCTGCAAAATTCACTTTCTCTACCGGCTCCACGTCGCCCACCCAGCGCCAACAGATTTAATATTTTACATACCGCGGGGTTTCGGTCGAATCTGGGTTACAATGCTCCTCTTGCAAGGGCGGTCAGACACTGTGACATATATTCGAAATCGGGACTCCTTGATCTTTTCGGAGATTCCAAGAATACTAGTAGAACAAAGACTATGAATTTGATTTCTTATTAGTTTATTAGTTTATCTGTTTGCATGTTATATCACCATACTTTACGTTGAATAATAATTTAGACATCATATTTCAAACTTGAAAAAAATTTTTTGACAATATAGCATTTTTTACAGTATAATTTTTTTTATTCTCTCTATATTTAAATCTAAATTCCCTGAATTAATTTTATATCTTTGTATATTACTTTTTTTTGTTATTCCATATTGTAAATTGTCTTCATAACTTTGCTCTAATCACGCTGTATTAAGTTTGTAAATTATTTTCTTACAAACTTGTTGATTTCCTGCAATTAGCGCAGAACAAGCGAACGAAGAGTCGTAGCGAGGGTGATGCGGCAGCACACGGCGAAGTGCCATTATGAAAATTCAAGACTATAAAAAAAACATAAAACGTTTAACTAAATGGGTAGCTGTTTAGTTCAATGCCAAAATCAACCATCCGCCTGCAACATGTGTTTCACGTTTAAAAATATATATGTATTATATGTACGTGCGTTTGTCTATGTGTATTTCGCCTGACTTTATTTACTGGAATGGTTAGCTTAGCACAGCCAGACGCCACTCGCCAATGTCATACTTATGAACTTGTTTTATAAAATTTACATAACAATTTACTTGTGAAGTCTAACGACAAATTTGCAATACAAGTTGTTTTCTCAATTTATATGAAGCCATGACTTTTCGTCTTACCCTAAGGCTTCTTCCAAAACTGATGATTTTAAAACACTTAACCTTGTTTCAAAACCGACATGATTGTTTCTTAATTCTAAATTCTTCAATTCTTCTAAAGGCAGACATGTATGCAGGTATACAAACATGTCTACGGAATAAAAACTTAGAGCCCGTACCATATGTATATAAAGCAAGCTTTCATTAGGTGTGCGTAGCGTTAGAAAATACTTAAAGTACATGTTGAGAATTTCACCTTTAACGAAGATTCTATTCATTTTATTTTAATTTGACGCCCGAATAGCGTAGTGGTTAGTAGCCCTGTCTCATACGCTGGAGGTTTAAGGTTCGAGTCCTGGCCAGCCCATTCATTCGTCTAATGATCATAGATGTTGTTCTTGGGTCATAGTTGTTGTTATTTATATATTTACATTCCATCGCGGCGGACGCCGCGTCTGCTCTGCCCCGCGCGCCCCGCGCCCCACGCATCATTTCAGTAAAACCACGTCCTCTTTCCTCGGCGGTTTCTGCAGCGAGCAACACTTCGGCAAAGACTTGTCGCTTCATCTCGCTCTCAATTATTATATTCATATTGTCATGTAACTTGCCCAGTATTAACGTAAACTATAAAGCTTTGTTTGTACTCTAAATTTGTGTGAATCTTTCCATTTAATTAATTGTCTTTGCAAATAATAATTGTGACCCCCTAAACAAAAAGGATCTGTGACAGCGTTGTCAAATAAACGTGTGTGCTTAATACATCGTATTTTATTCATTTATCCAAGACGCTGCGTAGACATCTGGCGGCCCCGGGTGGGCCCCACCTCGCCGAATACGCCATCGAGACCACGTGCACTGGGTGCGCGACTCCGCCGCCATTACCGGACGTGGGGTGGCGCCGCCGCTCTAGACGCGCTTGCCTCCAGCCACGCTGCGCCCGCGGCGTTCCTTGATTGCGCCGGCGTGCTCCCTCGCCGGTGCCACCACGCCGCCACGTGCCACCCATGCGCGTGCCACCACGCCGCCATGTGCCATCCATGCGCGTGATCCACCACGCCGCGTGGCCTTGCTGAGCCGCCGCCGCCATGGCCTAAGACGCCGCCATTTTGCACCGCTACTTGCACGTGTCTCGCTTGCCAAGGGGAGTGTCGTTTCCATATTCCTTTAATTCCAAGTCATTTCCCGCCTTATCAGTGCATGCCTACTTCAGTAACCTACGTTTTTCAAATTCTAATAATCAATTATAATAAATCATCAAATGTGCTATTTTAACTAAATAACCGCCGTCAGGGAAAAGCCTAGTTTCATTCAATTTCGTAAAACCTCTTCTGTTTATAAGGTTTCTTGTGTTAAACTAGTTTTTTAGGCAGCCTCTTCTTTATTAGGCTGTTCTAACAATAATCGTCTGCGAGCCTTGTTTGATACATTGCAATTAACCTCTTCTGTTTATAAGGTTTCTTGTGTTAAACTTGTTTTTAGGCAGCCTCTTCTTTATTAGGCTGTTCTAACAATAATTGTACTTAAAAACTGCCGTCGGGGAAAGGCCTAGTTTGATACATTGCAATAAACCTCTTCTGTTTATAAGGTTTCTTGTGTTAAGTTTTTTAAGCAGCCTCTTCTTTATTAGGCTGTCCTAACAATAACCGTCTGAAAAGCCTAGTTTGATTCAATTTCGTTAAACCTCTTCTGTTTATAAGGTTTCTTGTGTTAAATTAGTTTTAGGCAGCTTTTTCTTTATTAGGCTGCTCTAACAATAATTTGTGCCGAATTACTCAAATATTACGACACATCTTCGTTTATAAGGTGCCCTCTAATTACAATATTCTAGGCAACTCTTCTTTTGATTGGTTGTTCTAGCAATTTTGTCTAAGTTTAACAATGCATAACCTCTTCTTTTAATCATGATCATTAACATTATATATTAAATATATATAATAAAACTAAGTTGATAAAATGTGCGTGCCGATAAATTTTAAAAAGGAGTCCCAGCACGATAAAGGGGCTTATATAGTGTGATAGCCCTTTATCCCCCCTCGAACAAGAAAGTTCCCGTTTTAACTTAAAGGGCGTGTTTTTAAAGATATAAGGGCATTTCCAACCCTTCAACTTGAAAATTAAGTGTAGTGGCACCATCTGTTGTCGAGTATTTGAACTTCATTCACTGTACACAATATGAACTTAAAAGAACAACGATTATTTGGGGTGCATTTCGAAAGGCGCTGCGAGCAATTGCAGCATGTGTAGTAATGGCGCGAAATTTAAAATTCCAATTCCAATAAAGTCTTAAATTACATTTGTTACTATAATAAAGTTATTAAATTTTGTGTATTTATACAGCAGTAGCTAACTTATATTAGGTCTTTACCTATGAAATTGCCGTTTTTCACGAAATAAATGAAGCGTAATTTTTTTATATATTTTTTATTTCTATTAATCAAAATAGTCACCCATGCAATCAATGCATCTTTGCCAACGCATTGGTAGCTTATTGATGCCTTTCTTGAAGAAATCAGCTGGACGGGTAGCAATAAATTCTTCAAAGGCATTTTGTACTGCCTCTCGGATATTGAATTTTTTTCCCGCCAAGAAGTTATCCAAATTCTGGAAAAAGTAGAAGTCTGTAGGCGCAAGGTCTGGTGAGTACGGCGGATGACGGAGACCTTCCAACCCCAACTCTTGTAGCTTGGAGACCGTCTGCTGTGCAGTATGAGGTCGCGCGTTGTCGTGCAGGAGCAGTGGAGCCAAACGATTGACCAAAGCTGGTTGGAGACGTGCGAGCTTCTCCATCATTGTGTTCAGTTCTTCACAGTACACATCTGCAGTAATGCTTGCCCCGTTTGGCAAGAAGCTGTTAGACCCGCGTTAGACCACCAAACAGTGACCATCACTTTAATGCACCTCAGATAGATGAAGTCGCCATCGTAATTGTAGACAGTGAAAATACAAGCCGTGACAAAATTGTATAATGAAGAAGAAAAGGACTACTACGCATTGCAGAGACACACCGTTCATATGATGCTCTTTAATATCCGTTAATATTTCTGCACGGAGAGAATGAATATCATTTCAATATATAACAAATTCATCCTGAAACAGGCATAGGCAAAGGAGGTCAACAAACGGTTACAAACAAAAAGGTCACTTCCAAGGAGTTCTATGCTTACCGCTTAATGATCAGAGACAATGAAATATACAATCACATTCTCAACACTCGCCGTTTATATGTACGCAAAAATAGAAGTAGAACGGATGCTTTACATAAGACTGAATCAGAAGAAACTACACACAGAAGAATACATCCACCTTCGAGACGCGATCATAAATGACGGCAATATTGACGATATTGGAACAATGGTAATCTTACCCTCATCATACACAGGAAGTCCAAGACATATGCACGAATATACTCAAGATGCCATGACCTACGTAAAAAAATATGGACGACCTGATCTCTTCATAACATTTACATGCAACACATCATGGCCAGAAAGCAAAGAACAACTAGAATACGGACAAACCTCCATGGATCGACACGACATAATAGCCCGAGTTTTTCGACACAAACAAATAAGATTTATTGAGGTCATCACAAAATACCACATCTTTAGAACTGTTAGATGCTGGATGTATACAATCGAGTGGCAAAAACGAGGATTACCTCACTCACACAATCTCATATGGCTACACGATAAAATTTATCCCATGGATATCGACAAAATAATCCAAGCTGAATTTCCCAATCCACAAAAAGATCCAGAAGTAGATCCAGAAGAATCCAATGGACCATGTGGACCATTAATCTTCAATGCGCCATGCATGGGTGATGGAAAATGTACAAAAAAATATCCAAAACCATTCTTGGACGATACATAAAACCGAAGATGACGGCTATCCCAAATATAGAAGACGATCACCGGAAAACGGTAGCTTCACAGTAAAAATACGAATACAAGGCAGAGACGAACTGGGAATAGATAATCAATGGGTAGTACCATATAACCCACTACTTTCCAAAATGCTCCAAGCACACATAAACGTTGAATACTGCAATTCAGTAAAATCTATTAAATATATATGTAAGTACGTAAACAAAGGTAGTGATATGGCAGTATTTCAAATAGTCCAAAACAACACGAACAAAATAACAGAAATGATGAGATCCTCATGTACCAAATGGGAAGATACATCAACAGTAACGAAGCAGCGTGGATGATTTTTAGTTTGCCCATACACGAACGCGAACCAGCTGTGCAACATCTAGCAGTACATTTGGAGAATGGACAGAGAGTTTACTTCACAAAAGACTCGGCTATAAAAATTGCAAGCGAACTACCTCAGAACACAACATTAACAGCTTTTTTCCAACTGTGCCAAACGGATCTATTCGCAAAGACATTGCTGTATGTCAACGTCCCTATTTATTATACGTGGGACAAAAAAGGAAAATTTTTCAACGACGAAAACCAGGAATTTCAGATGAGGGTTATCCAGAAATCATGAAAACTAATATATATACACTGAGTATACACTGTACATCCAAACAATGCCGAATGTTTCTATCTCCGAATGTTGATACACAAAATACGGGGACCAACAAGTTTCACAGATCTCAGGACTATTGAAGGCTACCTATGCCAGACGTAGAGAGAAGCATGTCAACGCTTAGGATTATAGGAAAACGATAACCATTGGGAATTAACACTACAAGAATTCACACTCACAGCTTCAGCTGAACAAATTCGAGAGTTATCTAACAACATGTAACCCATCAAATCCAAAACAGCTATGGGACTCTTTCAAGAGGAGTATGAGTGATGATATTCTGTACCAAATCCGACAAGCTAATCCAAAACTGACTATATAATTAAATGACGACATCTTCAATGAAACACTAATTCGCTTAAAAGATAAATGTTTAGCAATAAATAACCAGACCTCAGTAGAACTTGGAATGCCAGTACCACAAAAAATGTTTTCAGTGTGCTAAACTACGAAATTATAAAGGAAAAAAGCTACAACGTCAATGGACTACTTGAATACATTGCTAAGAACAAACCACTCCTCAATGATAATCAAAAAAAAGTTTACAACGTTATAATGACCCGGATAAATAACAACACCGGGGGAATTATTTACTTGAACGCACCAGGAGGCACCGGTAAAACGTTTCTAATAAATCTAATACTGGCGGAAATACGTGCTTAAAAACACATTGCACTGGCACTAGCATCATCCGGCATTGCAGCCACACTTATGCAAGGAGGACGAACTGCCCATTCTGCCTTACAACTACCGTTGAATATAGCCGAACAACAATTCCCGGTATGTAAAATTTCAGGAACATCTGGACAAGGTCAACTTCTAAAACAAGCTAAAATAATCTTCTGGCATGAATACACCATGGCCTATAAAAAAATCACTAGAAGCCAAGGACAGAACATTACAAGAATTGCGAAAAAACTCTGAAATAATGGGAGGAGCTCTACTCATACTCTCAAGAGATTTTCGACAAACACTTCCAGTTATTCCCAAGTCAACACCAGCAGACGAGATCAATGCATGCTTTAAAAAGTCACATCTCTGGCCACAAGTACAAATACTGCAATTAACAAAAAACATGAGAGATGAATTATCAAAAGATGAAACAACAGCATATACTTGCTAAATACTTTTACAAATAGGTGAAGGTACACATCCTATTGATCAAACGACCGGCCTCATTGAACTCAATAGTGATTTCTGTAACATAGCCACTTTTGAAAACGAACTAATCGACAAAATTTATCCAAATATTGTTCAGAACTATACCAACGTAGAGTGGTTATTTCAAAGAGCAATTTTGGCCACTAAAAATGATATTTTCGACGATATCAATTTTAATATTCTAAAAAAAATAGCTGGTGAAGAGAAAATATATCAATCAATCGACACGATGAGTTGACACGATTTGTCAAAAAGTATACAACAATAATAAAAATGAAGGAGAATAACTAATAAGAAAATTAAAGGATTACAAAAACGTAGGTAAGTATTACTTAACAACCTAAACTTCTCATTCAGTTTCAAAAAGAGCAATATTGGACGAGAGCATTGCTCTTTAGTTTGCCTTGAAGAATATGGGATGGTATCTTTCAAACAACCCAGCTTGTCCTTGTCGTACCAATTCGATAAAAACGTGACCGGAATAAACAAATGGAAAAATCCGATTTATTTTTGTTCAAGTGGTTAGACGTATGCGATTTTTTTATCGAAATTCGTAAGCAAGGTCAATTGACAAAAATTTTTTCGTTGACGTTCCTTATTCAGAAATCACGTCATATAGACTGTAGGAGTCACCTGGGTAATTAAAAAACTAAGGCAATGTAATTAATATCTGAATTAAACTTTCAAAGCCTACCTAAGTAACCCATCCTAACAAAATCATAAGGCCTTGCACGTGGAAATGCATATATTCCATTGATACATAAATAAATATTGTATATATAGATTCGTTTCATTCCGCAAAGTGTCCTATGGCGATTCGTTATTTTATTATTATTCTTTTTATGTCTGACACGTTAGATTTTATTTATTTTATATAATGTCACATGCGATTGTTGAATTAGATATTCAACTAAAAGGCTAGCGGTTTGGTTGAATATGTTGTCCAGTTAACCAGCTAGCTGTCATGTTGAATAGTTACCTAACTATTAAGCCAGGAATATGCGATTCATTAGTTATTTTCTTATAAACTTGTTGATATCCTGCGATTTGCGCAAGCCATGCGAACGAAACGAGTTGCGTTGAAGAATTCTTAATGAATGTACAGTTTCGATCTGTATTTTGTCAGGTCAGATACGATCTTGTCGTAGTAATGTTTCTATTGTTAAATGTCTCATTGTCTAGGGCAGCACTAAAACAACGCACAAGTGCGGGCCGAGTTCATTAAAATTACACTTATGTAGTTTGTAATATTTACCGCGCTGGCAGCAACACCGTGATAAGTTCGACACTCGTATCACCGTCACGTGATGCCCGCTTATTTGTGTGCGCGTTTACTGCAAATGACGAAAACGGAAGTAAATTGTATTTTAGGTACTTGTAGGTTGTTTTCAGTCTTAGATAAGAAAGAAAAAAGGAAGAGAGATAACTCATGTTGTTGCTTTTTTTTCACAAAATTCCAAAGCAATATCTTCTAACCTAATTTCAAATTGTAAATTTTTTTTATTTTTTAAAAGTATCGTAAATAAATATCGGAAAACACAGTATTTAAATCATATTCACAATAATACAAAACTACAATGTAATGTTTGATTTATGAGCAATATTGGTAGAATACATTTAGTTTGACGAATTTTAAGTTTTTTTTAAATATTCGTGCTGTCAATTACAAAGTTTTGACGACTTACAATAGAAGATAAATCATCTTACATTGCAATTTGTTCCATTGTATTAAATTCAGTAGTAAATTTTACTATCTGTAATCTTGTAAAGTCTATTTTATATGTTTAATTCAAAAATTGGGAACCTGTAATCGGCAGTATGTATAAAAATATTGTTTGTGTATTTTTCTTTTTTTTTATTGAGTTATTGAGTGCTGTCGGTTCTGTGAAGATAAATAAATAAATAAATTTAAGTTATTCACAAATAGTTATATTCGATAAATTTACTTTATGACAGATTGCGTTTTACTTTAATATTCCCGAGCATTTAGTAAACATTATTTCTTTTCAATGTCATGATTTCATCGATTAATATACGACAATTGACACAATTATTGATATACTTGTATCATACAAGAAGAAACCTTTATTTTAAAGTAAGACTACATAATAAAACTTAACTTTTTATTTTACCAACTCATTGCTTGCCAAACCTGGAGTTTTAAGAATTGTGTTCTTCAAGAAACAATTTTACCGTCAAACTTTAGCTAGTTTTTATATACATACGTATATAGCTAGTTTTTTATTTTATTTTATTTTATAAAAAAAAAAACTAGCTATGTACGTGAGACACTCAGAAAGTTTAAAAAAATAAAAATGTTCTATAGATTATATTTTTTTAATGCATGTTTTCAAAGATCTCACTTCCAGCGTCTTTACAAAGTTTCATGCGTCTGAACCAACTTTCAAAGCATCTTTTTTTTTTTAAAGTTGGTCAGTCTGCAACCGGCTTTCTCAGCGGCCTTCTTTTGAGCAGTGAGCGCATCTTCTGGTGATGAAAACTGTATCGCTTGAGCAGGTTTTTAATTTTAAGAAAGTAGAAGAAGTCGCACGGTGCCAAATCAAGGCTGTAAGGTGGATGATTCAAAAGTTTTACTGGTGTGGTGTTTTGGAAGTCCCTCGTCTTGATTGTGGAGTGCGCGGGCACGTTGTCGTGGTGGAGCAAAAGGCCTCGGAGTCCCGTGTTCAGTCACTTGTTGCTCGCAGTAGCAATAACTTCTGGCAACCACTCTGGATTGATGCTACAGGGTGGGCCATGAATTAGTTAACATTTAAGTTTGATTTCCCGCACAAACCAAAGCGGTGCGGGGTGAGAGGAGGGGTCTAGTAGCTAGCTCGTTTCTCGGAAATTTAGTCGCAATGGATCGGTTCACGGGGCCGCAGCGCGCCTTTTGCGTAAAGCAATTTTATTTGAACAATGATTCGCTCATTGTTGTGAGGCGCTTGTTTCGCGTTGAGTACGATTTACATGACTTAAATCAGTGTCCGAGTCCAGGTTTAATAAAGAAATGGGTGAAGAAGTTCGAAGAGACGGGATCGACACTAAATGTGAAGCAAGCCGGCGGCCCACGGACTACACGGAGTGAAGAGAACGCGCTTAGAGTTTCGGATTCAATTCGACGCGATCCTGGTTTGTCGACACGCAAACGTTCGGCTGAATTAGGAATATCACGCACATCCTTACGCCGTATTTTGAAAGTAGATTTGAAATTAGACCCATACAGGATCCAGATAGTGCAGGAATTAAAGCCAAATGATATTAGTTTACGCAAATTGTATGCCGAAACAATGTTAGATCGGTTCCGTAACTTCGACAACATCTTGTTTTCCGACGAAGCCCATTTCCATCTCAACGGACATGTAAACAAACAGAACTGCAGATACTGGAGCAGCGAAAATCTCAAAACTAAACATCAAAGGCCCCTTCATTCGCCCAAGGTAGTATGGGCAGCAATTTCAGCAAAAGGAATCATTGGACCCTATGTTTTTGAGGATGTGCGCGGCCGTACAGTCACTGTTAACTCTACTGAGTATGTGAGAATGTTATGAGAGTTTCTGTCACCACAGCTACAGGAATTTGCTGGGTACAATCGGAATACGTGGTTTCAGCAAGATGGAGCCACTTGCCACACCTCTAATGAGTCCTTGCCTGTCGTTAAAGAGATGTTCCCTGAAAAGCTGATTTCTCGGAGAGGCAACATTCCGTGGCCACCCAGGAGCCCTGATTTGACGCCAGCAGATTTATTTTTATGGGGATATCTGAAACATAATGTCTTCACCCATAAGCCAAAGACACTGCTTGAATTAAAAGCCAAGATTAAAGAAGATATGTCAGCAATCTCACAGTCTTTATGTCGAAGAGTATTCGAAAATTTTCGTGCTCGATTGGACGAATGCATACGATGCGATGGTGGACATTTAAATGATATTGTTTTGAAAAAGTAAATTCCTGTGCATTAGCTAACTGTCAAGTAAATATTTTTTGAAAAAAGTCTTATTGTTTTTCTTCTAAGTTTTTTTTATATTGTTAACTAATTCATGGCCCACTTTAGTACTTTAGTTTTTTAAGGGAATTGATACTAAATACCCCGTTAGGGAGAAAAAAACTGGCGATCCAAAATTTTGAATAGATTCTCGATCTATATTCGAACTAAGTATTGAAACAGCCATACTGTTGACTGGCACTTTGTTTCTGATTCATATCGATGAATTCAATATTCGTCACCTGTTATGGTATCGTTAGCATGGCGGGAAGATTCTGCTTTGAATTTATCCATCATATCATGGAATCGGTAAGGTTGTGGGACACCCAGCGCGAAACAATCCTCCTAACGCAAAAGTGGTTGTGTAGAATATCATGAACACATACGGATCCAATCTGCAGATGAACCTTCTCGTTTGTGATTTGCCAGTTTTGTCGTTCGACCTTCCCGTAAAACAGACACTTACACCAATTTTTATTCAAAATATAAAGCCTTCGTACAAGCTATTATATTCCTTAAAGTCATACAGTTATTACTAATCAGTACCTAATTTGAGTGCAGTGCTAACTTGGAAGTGCCAAGTGTAAAACCGTCGAGCTCACCCCCGCTTCGCCCGAAAGAACGAAAGGTACCATATGTGTCTCTGTCATTTTCCCGACAGACACAACTTTCTCTGTCACGCGCTGGTTAACGAACAGGCCGATCGAACATTCAAAATGACCGTTTGCGCAGCCTGTATATTTACCCTTTCGGAAAGTGAGAAAATAATCTGCAGCAATTCCGTATGTTTGAAGTCTTACCATCACCTATGCGTAAACCTTAGTCTTAGCAGCTGTAAAAAGCAAGTTTAATGGGTATGTCCAGCCTGCGCTTCTAAATTACCTAAGAAAGGTGACAATAGCAACACGCCTGTAAAACATCATGAACAGCCCACTCAAAGTTCTCGTCTTGAACCTGAAGATCGTAATAACGTAACTTTCAGAAGGAATAAGTCGCCTGATAATCAAGATTTACCTCCTAAGTCCTCTACACCTAACTATGAATGTTTAATTTCGCAACTTCCGAATCTAATTAAGAAGTCTCTTGCTATCAAAATCGAACCACTCAAAGAACAATTATCTAACTTAGAATCCTCAATCAAGTTTACAAGTGCACAATATGAAGATATTCTTAAGCGGTTTGATAATAGCGCCGTTGAAATTAAAGCCCTACGGGATGAAAATAGTAACCTCCGGCGACAAGTTACTGCGTATGAAACACGCATAAGTAATATCGAAACAAATATGGCACGTCAGCAGCAGTGGTCTCGACTGCAAAATGTCGAAGTTGTTTGAGTTCCTGAGACTAAGGGCGAGAGCACTATTGACGTCATATCTAAGATATCTGAACACCTTGAAGTGGCCGTGGCTCGCGAGGACATCGAGTTCACGCACAGGGTACAGCCGCGCCGGGTCTCCGCTGCCACGAAGAACGCTCGAGCCATCGTTGTTCGGTTCAAGTACCGCTCCAGCAAGGACGCCGTAGTAGCAGCTGCCAGGAAGAAGCGCGGTTTTTCACCCCAGGACATAGGCCTAGGTGGATTCGGCAACGTTTCTAAAATCTATATTAACGAGCACCTAACAACCGGTAATAAGATTTTATTTAAAGAATGTAAAACGAAGGCAGCCGAATCTAATTATAAATAATAGGTCTTTACCTATGAAACTGCCGTTTTGCCGTACTGGCCATTTCAAATGAAAATATTTTTTTTTTGACTGATAATTCTAATTTCAAATTAATTTTATTTGACAAACATGGAATTCTTTTTCTAAAATCGTCATTTGTTTAATAGTTAGTGTTTTGTTTTCAACGCATTCGAACATTTTTCGTCATCATGGATAAGTTAAAAATTCGAGTAATTATGGAGTATGAATACCGTCGTGGCAGCAAAGCGGCACAAGCGGCACGCAACATCAACGACGTTTACGGAGCGAACACTACAAACGAACGCACCACCCGTTATTGGTTTACCCGCTTCCGTTCTGGAAATGTTGACCTGAAAAATGAACCCCGTGGTCGTCCGAAAACTTTGGTCGACAATGACGAATTAAAGGCAATTGTGGAAGCTGATGAAACTCAATCCACGGCTGAATTAGCAGCAGCTTTCGACGTTAGTATCAAAACAATATTGGTCCATTTGCGTCAAATTGGCAAGGTAAAAAAGCTTGACAAATGGGTACCCCACGAACTCAATGACCGCCAGCGCGAAGTACGCGTGGAGACGTGCCTTGCACTGCTCAGCAGGCATACAAATGAAGGAATTCTGAACCGCATTGTTACTTGTGACGAGAAATGGATCCTGTTTGACAATCGTAAGCGCTCAGCAAGTTGGTTGGACCCTGGTTCAGCACCCAAACAATGCCCTAAACGAAAACTTACCCCTAGAAAAGTGATTGTCACTGTTTGGTGGTCTAACGCGGGTGTAATTCATCACAGCTTCTTGCCAAACGGGACAAGCATTACTGCAGATGTGTACTGTAAAGAACTGAACACAATGATGGAGAAGCTCGCACGTCTCCAACCAGCTTTGGTCAATCGTTCGGCTCCACTGCTCCTGCACGACAACGCGCGACCTCATACTGCACAGCAGACGGTCTCCAAGCTACAAGAGTTGGGGTTAGAAGTTCTCCGTCATCCGCCGTACTCACCAGACCTTGCACCTACAGACTTCTACTTTTTCCAGAATTTGGATAACTTCTTGACGGGTAAAAATTCAATACCCGAGAGGCAGTACAAAATGCCTTTGAAGAATTTGTTGCCTCCCGTCCAACTGATTTCTTCAAGAAAGGCATCAATAAGCTACCAATGCGTTGGCAAAGATGCATTGATTGCATGGGTGATTATTTTGATTAATAGAAATAAAAAATATATAAAAAAATTACGCTTCATTTATTTCGTGAAAAACGGCAATTTCATAGGTAAATAATAGTTATATAATCCTATATAATCCTAATTACTGTTCATCTGTTGCCAGCTACTTCATACAAACATAAATGCCTACGTAAGATTCATAAATGCCTAATTCACACTCGTAAGATTCAAACAAACAAATCACTCACACTCAACACTATAATAAAACATACTTCATTATTTTTGCATACCACTAACAAAATAAAAACTCTAACACGAATACTTATCACTAACCCTAAACATTATTCACTATCACATAACCGCCTATCAAACTTAAAAACGCATAATCCTTGCTACATTAAATATAAATCCGCATATAAAACACATAACCAAACACTCTCACTTCATCTTAGTATTATTATAAATGCTGCCTATTATGCAATTGATATTTACAAGATGAGCTATCAAGCCAGACAAAAACATCGCAAATCTCAATATGACACATAACGCAAACAGCAAATTACACTTATTTTATCAAAACGTTCGTGGTTTGCGAACGAAAACAAACACGTTTTTAAACAATATGTTATTGCATGGTTTTAATATAATATTAATCACTGAGTCTTGGCTGTGTGATGGTATTTTAGATCCTGAGATTTGCGATGTTCGTAGCTACGATGTATTCCGGCGGGACCGTGGTGGCGGCGGACTGGGCGGCGGCGTTATGGCGCTCGCTCTGTGACATTCGTCTGCATGCGCGCGCTTCCGGAGTGGCACCGTGCCGATCTGGAATGCGTGTGGGTCACCGTGCCCGGCCGCAGTCTCGCAGCTTGCCCCCGCGCCGCCACCCCCTCGACGGACTTACACTTAGCTGTCGTATACATCCCGCAAAATCAACGCGCAGTGGATAGAATTAAATATTTTATTAACTTATTTGAGGAAATTGTTGACAGCCACCCAAATGATACCTTTCTAATTGGCGGAGATTTTAACTTACCCTGTGTAAAATGGGATTCATCAGGGCCTACATTCTTGCATAAGGATTCTGTGGAGGCGCAAAAAGTTGCCGCCGAATTAATAAATTCTCTTTATTTTTTTGGCTTAAAGCAAATGAACACACTTAGAAACGCCACCCAAAACACTTTAGACTTGGTATTTTCTAACTTTGAATTTGACATTTTGCGTTCTCAGTGTCCTTTAGTGCCCGAGGATAATCACCATCCCTCTTTTGAATTTTATATTTCTGACATTATAGTTCCGTCATTAAAATTGAAACGTATGAAAAAATATTTATTTAGAAAACCGGACTTTGAAAATATAAACATGGTACTTTCTGAGTTTGACTGGTCTTCTGTACTCGAAAATATTGACATTGATTTATCAGTTGACAAATTTTATGATATTATCTATAAATTAATTGACAAACATGTACCACAAGCACAGGTGTCCGGTACCCGACAGTACCCACTATGGTATAGTCAGGCACTTATACGTTTAATTAAGGAGAAAGCAAAATATCACTCATTATGGAAGCGTTACGGCAATCCTAATGATTATAATTCGTTTTCAACTCTGAGATCTCACCAAAAACAACTACAGATAAAATGTCAAAAAAGTTACTTAGATTGGTCACAGCGTATTATAAAAACATCGGCTAAGCACCTTTGGAAATATGTTAAATCGAAGAGGAAATCTAATTCGACATACCCGGGACAGATGAATTACAATGGGTTAAATATTAGTGGAGGAGAAAATATATGTAATTCTTTCAATATGTTTTTCTTAAAAAACTTTAGTTCTCCCCTTGACGTTTATGACTCCACCTATACTTCGCCATGTTTTCTCGAGAGTGATAGTCTAGGTCCGCTTTTCGTTTCTCCTGCCTCTGTTGAGCGGGTACTTAAGGGACTGGATATAACTAAGGGTCCTGGCAATGATGGTTTGCCACCAATTCTGTTTGTAAAATGTGCAGAGGCTCTGTCCCATCCAGTAGCGTGTATTTTCAACAGATGCTTCTCAGAAGGTTATTTTCCTAAGTTATGGAAAATTGCTCTTATAACGCCAGTACATAAAAAAGGTGCAAAAACGTCAGTTGAAAATTACCGCCCTATTTCAAAGTTAAACGTTTTAAGTAAGGTTGCGGAAAAGATTGTTTACGACTATGTTTATCCCTTCGTTCGTCGTTTTATTCCTACAGAGCAGCACGGTTTTATGAGAAATCAATCTACATGTTCCAACTTAGTTGTTTTCACAGATAGAATACTACATGACATGGAGGGAGGGGGCCAGATTGACGTGATCTACACTGACTTCGAAAAAGCTTTCGATCGTGTGGATCACGTCATCCTTCTGCGCAAACTCCAGGAAATTGGTATCTGTGGTAACCTTTTACGATGGTTAGACTCGTACTTGCGAAATCGTAGTCAAGCGGTAGTAGTGGGTGGCTTTCGGTCGAACTTCACAAGCATTCCCTCTGGCATCCCACAGGGATCTATATTAGGACCGCTTTTGTACTCTGTATACCTTTACGACATTGGTGTATCTTTGCGATACGCAAGTTACGTAATTTATGCCGATGATATGAAGATATACATGAAGATTGTTAACCGTTCAGACCTCATGTATGAAACTACTTTACTACTCTTTTGTTCGGAGCATACTAGAATACTGCAGCCCAATCTGGAGTAGTCAGTATGTTCTATATAAACATCAAATTGAAACTATCCAACAAAAATGTTTAAAACATCTTAATTTTAGACAAAATTTACCCCACATGCAGTATCCAGACGCCTGTTTACACCATAGAAAATCGACGCTGCCTCCTAGATATGCTCCTCCTGTATAATATATGTGACGGTGCTATAGATTGCTCAGACCTAACGCATGTGACTATTACCTTACAGACTCCATCCACAAGAACGCGACATACGCGTCTATTTCACATAAAACGATCCAAGACGAACTATACTCAAAACTCAGTCATAAATAGACTGAAAAACACATATAATAAGAATTTCTTACAATACTGTGACATCTTTAATGACAGCAAGCAGAAATTCAGAAATAAAATCATAAGTATTTTAACAAATGGACACACACAAACACACACACACATACACACACATACAAACTCATAAGCATTTGTAGCTGGAAGGAGTTTTATTACTAATATATTTTTAATTATCTCTTAATATTCCTCATATCTGTATTATTATTATTATTTTACTTTTACTCTTAATGTATAAGTCTGCATCAAAGTTAATTCTGTATAATGTAACTCCATAATTGGCCTTCAGTCATATTTTAAATAATTCATTTGTATTTAGTGTAAGGGCTGTGGATTTTGTGATAAATAAATAAATAAAATAAAATAAAAAAATCTAATTTTTCACTTGTAGCACGATTTCTTCCGTAATAGCAGTCAAAGGACGACAACTTCTTTCTTTATCCTACAAATTTGAAGCCAACTAAAACTGGCTATACTTAAAAAGCGGTAAACAGTGGCTTTAGAAGGTGCCTTGTTCATAAAAGCTAATTGAAGTCGATTAAACTATATATCAAGTTTTAAGTGGGACTTGAAATCGTAAAAATGAATGTACGAAAATGTTCCCGACGCAGATCCATTTTCTACAACGTATGTACACAAAATAGTTTTATAATGGTGGCTAAAAAATTTTTGAGGGAAATTTAAATTTGGAACACTTATATTTTTACTTTTAAGTAATCGAATTTTCAAAATAAATTATAACTCGCCAGCGTCCCTACATAAAAATTGTTTTTCGCAAATTTTTCTGAGTAGCCATGTAGTCTGGGACTAACAGGGCTATATAAATAACTCTTGAACTTATTCAAGTAATTCTGTATGCATTACGTAATCCTGTGTTAAGTAACCCGGGGATGTAGCTTGGGAAATAAAAATCCCTAGAAGACTGTTTATTTCTGTAGTTTTTATTTCGTATATTCCACAAGCATACTGTTTTTAAATAAGTACGAGCTCTAGACGTGATTTTAACTATCTACTTGTCACTAAATCGTTTGCTATCATGTCTTCTATAACTAAAAATTAAGATAATATTTAGTTACCTACTTAACTAAATAATTATTGTAAACCAGGCATTAGTGCGCACACTATCTTGCGAGTGGAAAAAAGCAAGAGATGAAAAAGGGAAAAATGAGAAGTTTGTATTGAAAAATGTGATCTACCTTTACTTTATGAGAAAACACGAATATATTTTAAAGACACATCAAAACATATATCCGTTTATTTTTTATTAAATATTTTCTGCGGTTCGTTGGATGAGCACCCCAATTCATCGTTTTATGCTCAAAGATGGCAGCCGCCAAGTTTTCTATATACAAGCTACCAAACTGTGCCTATTTCTACAAAACCGTACAAATGCTGTTTAAATAAAACAGCTTTCGTGATCTTTAAACTTAACTCTTTTGAAAATGTTAGGCTAAAATATCTGAAATTCTGAATTCAGCTCTGAGAGTTTGTTTACCAATTATTTAGTTTGAAGTTAAGTGACACGAATAACTTGAATTGTTTAGAAAGTAGGTCAAACGAAAACTGTTTGAAAAAACAAGTTCGTGAAACTTAGAGCAGGTTATGAAATATTTGATTCTAGATTTTTATTTGAAAATCGACTACAATGCAAGGAAATAATTACAGTGCGTTTTCGAAATAAATTATTTAACATGCTTTTTTTGACACTAGTTAAAAATATAGCATACTTATTTAGTTAAAAAATATAAAAAATTAGTTTTGTTTATAGCGCATTTTCTTTTAACTGGAGTTTAATGGATATGTACTAAAATATTATGAAACAAACTGATATCAATTAATCAAATTATATTTCCTTTGATGATAATATTTAAGGATTCAAATTCGTGATGAATACGAAAAGAATCCAAACTAGGAACAATATCTGCACGTTGTGTTATTTGTTGTTAATTATATTGTTGAAAATAATTCACTTCCAAACCGCTACGATTTTGATGCTGCCAAAAGAATTAAACTCCTTATGAAGTAGCTTTTAGCAGCGAAAAATTCGTGATCCCGCACAGTTCGAGGCAAATTAGATAAGAGGGATCAAGGGGAAGTGGTTAAGTAACGCAACTAAGAAGTCTTTAATGGGTACTTGCGGATCTCTCGTTATTCTCTCTTGAAATTCTCTTTTTGGCTTCAGAGTGTCTCAGAGTTCAAATGCAAGTGTTAATTGGTTTATGCGGTAAGTTATGCTATAATTAATTTAATCTTACGCAAAATTTTGTAGGTTCTCTAAGTGCCTGCAACCAAATAAACAAAAGGGAATAAGGTCTCGACACTTTAACGTCCCACAGGTTCCGTGGCTTACGGTGCACATTCAGCTATAGGAAACAAACCAAAAACTGCAGTTTACTTACTCTTTTGATAAATTTGATTAAAAGGATATTATTTTGTTAAATATTATTAGACTATGGCTCATTGTTGAATGCTCAGATAACTTTAATCAGTAGACCAATTTTGAGAATTTGACATGTCTTGTCAAGTGTCGAAGTTATTTTGAGAATGTTAACTAACCAAGCTCAGATAATTTTGTTAAATAACAAAGTTATCTGAGCATTGAACAGCTATGAAATTAATAAAAAGATGTAGGTAGGTCGATGTAGGTCTAAATGTAGTAGGTGATAACACCGAGATTCAAATACAATTACAAGTGATTATTATGTTTATGAGAAGAATTTTAGGATTTTGATTTTAGGGCAACACGTTTTATGAAATAAAGGGAATCCCGAAAGCCATTGCGCGAGCATGTAACATTTTATACTTCCACTGTTACATTATATCCTTTTTCTCAAATGCTTTAAAAATGTCTTGATTGTAGATGCAAAATAATTCTTAACTCTTTATCTTCTTCAAGGGACGTTGCTTTGTATTCCTGGCATGATGAAAATAAAACATGTATTCATTTGAGGCATCGTAGCTATTTAATCGGAAAATAGAACAAAGGCTTATTTTTACGTCGATAATAAACGTAGAAAGGTTTTTTAGCCTTTTACCAGCCCAGCTATCTTGTGAGCGATGTCACGTAGTACGCCAACATATAAATGTACAACAGATTCTATAGTACGAAAGCAAGGATGGCGGTAACAGCATATCGATAAAAAAATAAATGTTTAAATTTAAGTTTGATTTTAAATTTACAAATATAAATAAACATTGATACATTATAATGGTAATTTGTTTTATTTTATGAACATTTTAAGTATGAAAAATGTTTAACCATTATCAGAGGCAACAAGACATGCATAAACTTGCTAGAAATATATTATAATAGGGGGTTATCGTTTGCAATACAGATTTTTTTTACGTTGAGTTTCATTACACAGAAAACTATTCCACGATTTTTTATATGTATTTTTCTTAATTAATCGAATGACTAATAATCAGAAAAAATCAGTTAACAAAAAAAAAAAGATTTAAGATTATTTTGTTTACCAGAAAAAAGATGTATCAAGCTATCATTTCATATTAGCTTATAAGTTATCGATAAAACTTTACATAAAAATTAAATGATGTTTCAATAACGTAACGGTACACATTACAACTTTTAATCGCAGTAACGTTTAATCAAACGATACATTTGATACAAAATTCAACAGAGTCCTGGTATCATCACATAAATCACATAAATAATTTAAAAAGTACATACAATACCTGATACCGAAATTGAAAAATTATTGAACGAAGAACCGCCAGAAAGGATAAAGGATATTTTAATGGAAAAGCGAATTTGAAAAATACTCGAAGGGAAAGAAAAATTACCAAAAAAACAGTTTATGATAGAAATTGCAAAAAATAAAATTTTTAATTAATCCATTATAACATAATTACTATTTTATTATGACCATTAATTCATTGTATTTTCAAAACGGAAAATATATGTATAGTACATGTATGTCCGAACCCGCGTCTGATACGTCGTCAGATGCCGTCACCTTAACCGGCTCTCCTGAGCCCGCGTTCCGGCTAGTCGCCAAGCGCTCCAAGAAGCGCTCTAAGAAATCCTCGGTATCCTCAATACCCGAGCCCTCCCCGGTGTCTTCAACACCAGCCCCCGCGCCGTTAAAAACGCTCGAAGCAACCGCGTCTCCGTCGCGTTCACCCGGTTACTTTCTCTAAAACAAATCGCTTATCATACCTACGCCCTCCCGGAGGAGCGTAAGATCCGCGCAGTACTACGGGGCGTCCCGTTCGAGCTCGCGAATGAAGAAATCCTCGAGGACCTTAAGTCCCAGGGTTTCCCGGCCGAAGCAGTGCACAAGATGCACCCCAACCGCGGTAGGCGTTTTCCCTTAGCTCTTGTAATCCTTACCAACACTCCCAACTCGAAGGAGATTTTCAGAGAGGCTCGCACAATTTGCGGACTCTCGAACATCTCCGTCGAGCGTCCCAACCCCCGCGGTCATCCTGGGCAGTGCCACCGCTGCCAGCTATATGGCCACGCAGCGGCTAACTGTTCAGGTCCCCCCAGGTGCGTAAAGTGCCTGGATCCTCACAACACTAAGGAGTGCACTCGCACTCCCGAATCCACTTCCCCCCCTGCCTGTGTGCTGTGCGGCCAGTCCGGCCACACAGCTAACTACAGGGGTTGCCCGCGCGCTCCGAGCTCCACCGCCAAGAGGGTCGCGCCTAAACCGGCGCCGCCGCTCACTCCCGCTAACTTCCCACCGCTGCGCAACCGGGGTCCCCCGGAAGCAAAGCCCGTTCAGCCGAAGCCTACTCAGGCTCTGTCTTGGAGGCAGCGTCCGGCCGTCCCGCCTGCACCTTCCCGACCCATCCCAGCTCCCGTAGCTTCCGTAGGGCCGCGTCCCGCATTGTCATCTTCACCTCAGTCGTCGTTGGCTGAGGACATGAAGACCGTGTTCGACGTCATCCAAAAAGTCGACATTAACGAAATTTCCGTACTCGCACGCAAACTGCGAGCCGCCCGCTCTCCTCAAGAGCGTATATTCGCGTTAGCCGAGCATCACTCGCTCCTAAGTTCGTTGTAAATTCTTTTATTTTTGTATAAATTCGTAAATAACTTAATTATAATGTCTAGACCCGCGAATCCCGCGTCCAGTCGTATTAAACCCAAGGGCTTATCCCTAGTATCTTTTAACGCTCGCAGCCTTAGCACCAGCCTTCCCGAGATTAAACTGTTCCTTCAGAACAACGAACCTGACTTAGGAGACATGGCTTACTCCAAACCGCTCCAGGGGATACGCTATTTCTAAGTACGCGTTTACTCGCAACGATAGGCCCAACTCCGACGGTTTCGGCGGCACCGCTATATATTACTAAAGAGGCTTCCATTGCTGTCCTCTCCCTACCCCTCCTCTCCTCAATATGGAGGCCACTGTGTGTAGATTGGTTATGACTGATCATCCGACCATCATCATAGCTTCAGTCTACATACTGTGCGGCTCCAGACCAACCCGCAGCGACTTTGAGGCCATTCTCGCCCTCGGCCATTCAGTCATTATGTTCGGTGACTTTAACTTCAAACATACTGACTGGACGTGCCTATCGACCAACACCAGCGGTATCGCTCTCCTCGACATCACTAACTCCCTTGACTAAGACGTCATATCCCCCATCACTCCCACTCACTATCCCAGCAATCCGACCTATTCTCCTGACATCCTCGACTTTGCAATTATCAAGCGAATCAATTTTGATCTCAGGTCCATCGAACAGCTGGTTGACCTAGGCTCCGACCATCGCCCCGTCTCCCTCGTGCTAGGTGCGTCTAACGATAACGTCACATCTCCTAAGACCTTTACCAACTGGAAAGGCTTTAAAAATACGTTAGTTTCAGCCTTAGAGGCCCCGATTTCTCCGCTCGCGATTTCGCCCGACTAATTAGATAGCCCGATTAAAATAGATTCAGTAGTCAATACTCTCACTGATGCTATCAACTCAGCCATCAGCGACAACGTAATTATTGCTAAGCAAGGCAAACCCGCGCTTCCCTTAACCGTTAGCAATCTCATTAAAGCTAAGAACGCGGCTCTCCGGAGAGCCAAGAAATATCCCACGCCCGCATATAGAACAGCTGCGAATCAGCTTCAGCGTAAAATTAGGTCTTGCCTCGCGGAACTCCGAGACACACAGTTTAACGATCTCATGGAGAATATCTCCCTGTCCCACAAAGCGTATTATCGAATGGCCCGAGCCTTACGCGTAGACTCCGCCTCTCACGTTCCTCCTCTCACTCGTCCCGACGGCACTATTGCCTTCGAAGTCGAAGATAAAGCCGAATGCTTCGCCGACAGCATAGTGGCACAATGTTCGCCCAGCACGCAACCCGCGGATCCCTCCCACATCCAGGCGGTGGAGGACGAAGTTCTCCGCAGAGAACCTCTCCCTATCACCGACGACCCCGTCACAGTCTCTAATGATGAAATCTTGCTTCTCATTAGAAAGCAAAAGTCCAAAAAAGGCTCCGGGTGCGGATGGAATTTCCAACCACGCACTTAAGCACCTGCCACAGCAGGTGCTTACCTTGTTAGCTATCATCTTCAATGCCTGCTTCGACCATAGCTACTTTCCAAAAGCCTGGAAAGAAGTGACAGTCTTAGGCATTCCCAAGCCGGGTAAATCTCTGAACATCCCGGCTAATCACAGACCCATCAGCCTCCTCAAGGCAATGTCTAAACTTCTCGAAAGAGTCATACTCTCTCGAATGCGGAACCATCTGTTTCCAACGGATGGCGACCCTCTCATTATTCCCCACCAGTTCGGCTTTCGCGCTAAGCACTCCTGCCCTCAGCAAGTCCATCGAATTGTCGAGTACATACTCGAAGGATTCTATCCGCATCGTAAAAAAACAATCGCGGTTCTATTTGACGAAGCCAAGGCATTCGACAAAGTCTGTCACAGCGGTCTCGTTTTAAAACTCTATAAAATAGGCTTACCGGTTCGACTAGTCAGATTAATCGCGTCGTTTCTTAAAGACCGTACGTTTCGATTCAAACATGAAGGCACGCTCTCCGCGCCTCGTCCCATAAAGGCTGGAGTCCCGCAAGGCTCAGTCCTCGCCCCTCTGCTGTACACCGTGTACACTAACGACATCCCCATCCCGCCGAAAGGCGTCGAACTCGCCCTCTTTGCAGACGATACCGCCCTTTACACTAAAGGTCAAAGGATCCCGTATAACATCATCAGACTCCAAAAGGCCGTAAACACTCTCGGTGTTTGGTTTCAAAAATGGCGTATCGATGTCAACCCAGAAAAGAGTTCTGCCATTCAATTCAACCACAAACGTCACAATCGCTACAACGATCCTCACATTCGAATGTTAGGTATTCCCATCCCCTGGAAGCGCAGTATTAAATACTTAGGCGTCACCTTAGATCAGACGCTTTCTTTCAAGCCACACGTCGATAGAGTAACGAAACTCGCGCGTTTCTACGTAAGCCGCCTAAATAGTATGATAGGTAGAAAAATTAAATTGCCTTTGATATGCTTCGCCAGTCTTTGCTCACGCCAATCCCTCCGTCCTGTATGAGCTGCAGGTAGTTCAAAATCTCTTCTGCCGGAGGGCCACAAAACACCTTGGTACGTGCGCAACGCGGACCTGCACAGATATCTTGAACTACCTACAGTGCAACAGCACCTAAAAACACTCTCAGAATCGTTCTTCAAACGCGCCGAATCCCATCCCAATCATCTTGTTCGAGATTCAGTCTCATATACTGCTCCTGTGTTAGATTCGAAATTCAAAGTCGCTAGGCCGAGAAACGCGCACACTGGCGAACCCACGCAGTTAACTTTAGATCTCGAGGCCCTTCAGGCCGCAAATCCTAATTCTAACGTAAATTCTAATTCTAACGTAAATCCGAATTGATGCAATTTAATTTTTCATTTTTAATGTTTTTTATTTACTTTTCATTTTTGAGCACCTTCAGTGCTATGTAAATCTCAGCGGGTGACTCCTTAAGGGCCCCGCTAGCGCGGCCTCTTTCTCCAATTGGCCGTCGCTCAAATGAAGGCTGAGTGGCAAAAATGCACGAGCCGACAGGGGGTTTTCTAGTGGTTTTTTTTCTGGTAGGCGTCGGGACGAGTCCCACATAACTTCGATCGCGCGCGCGGAGTATGCGTCAGAGCATTTTTTATGTCCTGCTGCCCTTCCTATGGAGGGGAACAAAAAAAAAAAGGACGCACAAGACTACGTGAAGTTGGGGTAAACACAGTCGATTTGTAGACCTTGTTTTAGTTGAAACACATTATTGTTTTTTATAATGCACTGCATAGAAAGATATTACGCACAGAAATATATTATAGCACGAAAAATTTTAAAACTACAGCTTATACTCACGTGTTATTGACTCCATACGAGTCCGAAACTAGTTTGACCTTTCCGACAATAACGCGTGAGTAAAAGCTGTAGTTTTAAAATTTATCAAAATGACTCACTTAACATTTTTAAATTTATAACACGAAAACCTATCAGGTTCCACAACTTGTAAAATCAGTAACAACTTATCAGTATCACATTCATTTTGCACTGTTTTTTACCCTCCGTCCGAACGCGGAATGAAACCTTTGCCCGGTACTATGACACAATGACCTTTACGCCTGTGCGCTTTCGACGTCACAGGTGTACTTGCATTGAAGTTGGTGGCGCAGGTAGTACTGACATCTTGCCATTATATAGAGATGGGTGTAGCAATACCGAAAATTCTCAGTAAACTAAATAAATTTTAATGAAGTGATATGAACCTACACAATTTTTTTTTATTTATTTTAATTTACGTTATTTACTGACCGGAATTCATTTTCAATCATACAATTATGATAATTCGGATGGAAAAATACAAAATAAATATAGATGATTGTAATGAATACAACTTTCTCGTCACATCACTGGCCTGCTTGATATGAAGTCATTGGCTTAAAAATATTTGAGGTGTTTTGATTTTATCCATTTTAAAACACAAAAAAGCATAGAAAAAGAAAAACTAGGGCTTTAGTCGTTTCCATATTCCAAAATTACAAAAGAAACAAATGTTTTATGTATTTTAAATGTATTTTATTACAGTAGGTACAAAAAAGAACTTCTATAGAAGTAGTGGCGTAGAGGGCAAGAAAATCCTTCCCTCCCCAACTTTGCTTGTGCATTTCACGGTCAGATCGTGTTTGGGTAAAATATTGCAATGTTTACACAGGTTGCAGGCTGCATTCGATTTTACTGCACGCAGTACGCATCCAGTATGACAAATCCTTAAGTTTCTGAAAGATACCTCCTAATCCCTCCTATCCCGCTTCGGTGCTTAGGTCTTACTGAGTCTAAAGCTATAATTAATTGTTTTTAGCAACATTAATCTATGGTTAATGTTATAGACAAAACTTAAATAATTTTAAAATATTTTGTTGAAAACGATTTGCCCTAAACCTAGTTTGATCAAATAATTAATTAGGTGGTTTAAAAAAGACTCAAAATTGTAACAGGTTTGAAAAAATTTGGTACAGGTACATACATACATTCATAATATTAATGATGTGCTTGAATGGGTTCTTTTGATCAAACTCTCTTCTTTTGTAAAGTAGGATAAACGCAAATTTTTACTAAATTCAAATATTTATTTCCTTGTGTTTTCCGATTCATTTTATTGAATAAAACACTTTAATTGTTTTTAATTCGTTTTAACCACGAAGTTTGTAAGGCAACGAACATCTAGTTAAAAAGTTAAAAATATAATAAAACGTCCTTAAATTCGGTAAAATGTATTAGGTCTAATTCAAATATATCAATATTCAAAATCATTTCAACATCCAAGAACAGCAATATTAGATGGAAGTGATAGAACCGTCACCCGCGCTATCTACGATGACGTATTTTAGTGACAATGAAAGCTAATCTTTCGAACATAATTTCTAGAAGATTTCAAAACACTTATTATAAAAGAAGCGTGTATTTCTTGAGTTTTGCTAAAAAATTCACTTTTTAGTAAAATAAACTAAAATATGTCATTATATTACTGTGAAATAGGTTTTGCAAGTTGCTTCAAAAGTTTGTGGGTGAAATCGAGGGCGCTAAAGTGTTGATTAATTACAGTTTTGACTTTAGTTCTTAACATTTACTTTGTAATACCTTGGGAGGGCCAAGGGAAGCTACGCGCCATGTTAAAACTAACAGAGCTACCGAGAATGTAGAGCTGTCTAAAAGTCGGAAACTTTAATAACGAGTGTAATAAGCAATAGCCTAGTATTAATTGCCATTGAGAGGATTAAACACAACTTGAGTTTATCGATATCTGCAATTACTCTTACATTTTCAAGTTCATTACTTTTTCATATTTTATGTGTTTTTCAACTTTTTATTGTTCAATAAGAACGTAATCAGAATAGAAAAAATATCATGGCGTATTACAGTAAATCTGGGTAACTTTGACTTGCTATTAGACAATTTTGGGATATTCTTTTTAACTATTAGCTAGAGCAGTCATGTCAAAGATACGGCCCGCGGGCCGCATCCAGCTCCTGGGCCGTATCAATAAGGCTCGCCATCAATATTATTTTAACAACCGTATATTACATACTACATAATTGAATAAATAAAATGTTATATTAATACAGTTCATTTTTTTATTTTCAATCTGGTCTGCCTACGAATTCAAAGTTTAATATATGGCCCTCTGCAAAATTGAGTTTGACCTCTGAGCTAGAAGTAGTAATATTTTGCAAGATTTAGGTGGCTTTTTAATTTAAATTTTGAAATAATAAATTTCTTTTATCAGTATCCTGCTGTTTGGCAGTGTGCTAAATCAAGAAAAAAATGGTGGACCAAAGTAAGGTTGATGACTTCGGTAACATTGTGCCATATAACCTCTTCGTCGTATTCCGCATTATCTTACAATATCTGAAGCATTACTAAACGAAAGACTCATCAATACTGGTTAAAAAATTACACCATAGAAAATATATGAAAAGTGTATCTAACATGTATTTTACCTTTAAAATAAATTTAAAGCTTGACAAAAATTAAAAAAATATGAGTAATTAAATTCAAATTAAAAATAAATAGTTGAATATTAATTTTTGTGTATGCTAAAGTAAACAATAAAACATCTGATATTGAGACTAGGTGTTAATTTAAGACAGAAAAACAAAGTTAACCAGATTTGCCTATTTCTGTGTGGTTTTCAACCGAAAGAATTAATATACAGTAGGTACGTTTTGCACTGTAATTTAATTCTAATTTTAAATCCTTTTTACCCACGAAAACTCACCGTACTCAGGCAATATAAACTGTTTTTAACAGAAATATCATTTTGGACTTAGGTCGTATATTTCTATAACGTGTTCTTGGTACGTTTTGAAATATTTAAAAATTTAAATTTTACGAAAAAAATCAAGGCAGAAATCAAAATATATAAACAAAATAAGTAATTCTCGAGTTCATTTGCCTGAGGACTTTGACAGCATATGGAATCAACGTCAAATAGTCACATTTTATTTCAGTTTATATTCTCAGTTCACTTCTGTGTTGAATGTATAACAAGCTTCTCATTTTTTGAGGAGAAAATTTCTATTTTAACATTCGTTATTGCGAAGCTTTAGGAGGGAGCCGAGCATTCTTTGAGCTTTGAGCACGTACAATATGTTGACAAGCACTTTTTTGCCAAATGCCATTAAATCCCATATATTGCTGCTATGCGAAATTCGATTCAATCTAATTTATTTGGATTTAAAGCTTTCTATCACCTGCAGTTTGTCCACAATGATTCAGTTTAGAATAATTGTAATTTTACGGTTTATCAAATTATATATTTATAACTACTTGCCACTAGGACACGCGGCCGTCGAATGTTGTTGGAGAATTACGTTTTTATTACATACTATGTTTAGTATGTTATAAAAACGTTATTCGTAATTATAAATGAGCGTAGGACATAAGTCACCAAAAAGGATTGCTACCAATGTCTATATTGCCCGCATTTATAACCACAACATTCACCAAACTGCCATATTATATACATTTTTCATTACTTTCTATACAAATTATTTCCGAAGGTGTTTGTATCAACTACGTAAGATCCCTACTACATAAAGCTGTCTGATCATCAAATTTCTCCACTTCTACAAATTATTTGCGGTCAATGCAATGAATAAGGTAAATCAGCAAATCTTTGCATTTCTACGACCCTATACCCGATATAACAAACTTTTACAAATTTTTGAATCGTAATATCTCAGAAGCGGTCGCTCAAAGGAAAAAAATATTAAAACATTTTTTATAACATAATGATAATTTAATGATCTACAATTTTTGTCTCAGGTGTTTTTATGATAAAACTTACTATTTTGCTGAAAATCGCGAAAACCTAATTTTTTGAAAAAATTAAAACCTTGAATAATTTTTTTCCATACAGCAAAAGATGGGGAACTTTCAAATTTTATTCATAATTATATTTTGAACGGTTTTACCGATTTTTACCTTGTTGTAAATTTATCTTGTTTCACTCTTATTTTTTTTTTCTAATTTGACCGGACTAGCACTTAAGTAAAGAATAATGACCTCTAATGCATTTGCCACATCATGGCATTTACAGTTGAAATCGAAAGAGCAAAAGAATGAAATTTGACTTTTTCAAAAGGTAATAGGCACGTATCCATGCCAGTTAACTGGTTGATTTACTCAAAGGCCTCTATGGTAGACTAGTATCATCTAAATTTGACTGTGACAATGTGTTTGGATGTGTAATATGAATTGCGAACAATGTTTTTAGAATTGAATTTACTATTTCATGATGTCAGAGTCAGATTTAAGTATATGTCCTTTGATTATTATTCCATTAAGACTATCAAATGTATTCAATCATAAGATATACATTTTTAAGCCGTGGGAAAACTTTTGTTACTGAAAAATATAAAAACTTATTTATGTACACTTTTAATATTATTATGTCAAATTAAAATGTTAACTAGCTTCAAAAAAATTTAGTAATAAACCTATGTTAGTGGAAGATCAAACGCCGTACCTCTATCTCTCCTCTCTATTTTTCGACTGTAAGAAAATAAGAAAAACACAAGTTGCTAAGTAATAAACATTTTTCTGCGAAATTTTTGTCATCAAAATAAAACGACTATGAACAAGAGGCTATAAAAGTAACTATATTGTTCTTAAGTAGCATCTGCAGAAGAACAGTATCAAGTCATATGGCCGGAGCGTGAAACTAAATATCAAATATTTCCCTGGGGCTATGGCGTATTTTAGTCACGCCAAACAAACTTATCCTAAAGTGATTGGTTGTGTGGTGAAATTATAATAAAGTTGTATTGTTTTCTTTCCTACAAAACTACAAATTCTTTATCATCTGCTTTACATTTTGCATTTGTATGATACAAAAAAGGAAACTAAAGAAAATATACTGCATTTTGATAAGTTGTCCGTGCTGTATAGCTTGAAAGAACTGCAGAAAAATCGGGCCGAATCATAGGCAAGGATGCTCGATCTTAAAAAAATATTTTAGAAAAACACCAAATATATTGTGCAATTAAGCCAGAAATGTTGTTGTACTAACTTTTTATCCATAAATAAAAACTTTACAATAATGAACTTAGTTACAATTTAGAATATGACAAATTTTGTATCAGGTAAATTATGGAAATAAGTGTGAAACTCCAATATATAATATTCAATATGGTAAGTAAGACCTGTTTCTATGATCCTATGTGATATCAAATGTCAAAAATTTTTGATCAAAGACAATATGAATCATATGTGTATATTACATTTTCATAAAAATATGACTCATAGATCTATGATGGTTATTTTTTTTTGTTCCACTCTACGGGAAGGGCAGGAGGATAAAAAATACTCTGACGCATACTCCGCGCGCACGATCGGAGTTGTGTGGGACTCGCTCCGAGCCTACCAGAACCATACCCACTAAAAAACCCCCTGTCGGCTAGTGCAATTCATTCTCGCTCCGATCGCCACGCGGTGCGGACGTGCAAGACCCCGTTCTCCGTTGATCGGTCCCTTCCCGATATTACGTGGCGCTCAGTCTACTGACGTCACAGTTTAGCGTGTTGGTTCCGTGCTACGGTTTTCAAGGTTTTTCTACTCCCTCTGAGTGCTATCGAAGTGCGATTTTTCTTTGCGACTAAGCCCCTTAGTCTTCAAAGTGCTGTGCTAAGTTGTGTTGTGCTTGTGCTGAGTGCAGTGTTGTGCCCAGCGTAAGTAGTCTGGTTTTATTACAAAGGATACTTAACGGTGACAACGAATTTGTAGTGAACCAGTCCTTTTATTTTTATTTTATTTCTCTTCTCTATTTTATTTATTTTTCTTCTATTTTTGATATTTATTTTTATCATATCTGTGTGTTTTCGTGTGTATTTGTCCTTTCTGTCGGTAAAGGTTGACCCTAACGCGGTCAACTCTTTACCTGCGTACCCTTTTTTAGGTTTCTAGGTAGCGGCCTTCGGCGTACTACGGTTAGTTTTAAGTTTTCCTCCCCAGCCCCCCTACCGCTGGTAGGGAGGTTAGCCGCTAGGATTTTGCTAGGTTTTTAGGAACTAGTCATCCTGTGACATACTTATTTTATACTTATATTTGTCCCAAACCTCCCTAATGGATTCGCTAGGCGTTATTAACTTTGCGAACGCGTTCACCCAGGCGCTTGCTGCGGCAGGCGTCTCCATCCCGAAAGACATCCTAACGCAGGCCTTGCAGGCATCAATCGCGTCCCCGGCCCCTCAGGCCCCAACCCCAGCCCCTCAGGCCTCCAACGCCCAGACCCCTCAGGTCTACAGCTCTCCCGCGACTCCCGTTCCATCCGATATGGACTGCGCGTCGGTCTCATCCTCGCGATCATCTCGTAGGAAGCGTACCGCTCCCGGGAGCGATTCAGACTCCGCCGCGTCCGAAGCTTCGTCGGTCGCCGCCACCTTAACCGGCTCTCCTGAGCCCGCGTTCAAATAAGTAACCAAACGCTCTATGAAGCGTTCGAAAAAAGCCGCGGTGTCTTCAACACCCGAGCCAACCCCGGTGTCTTCTACACCCGCCCCCGCGCCGCTCATGTCACTCGAAGTGACCGCGTCTCCGTCGGTCCCATCGAAGCCAGCGACGCGCTGCGCTCCCGTCCCGCCGAAACCTCAGCTCCCTCCGCCCGTCTTCCTGCGTGAAAAAGAGCGCTGGACCGCGGTTTCTAACTTGTGCAAAGAGCACAAAATTAATTACTTAAAAGCCGCCAACGCTGGCGATACAATTAAAATTCAAGTCGCGACCGTCGACGACTCCCGCGCGTTTACCAGGTTACTTTCTTTAAAACAAATCGCGTATCACACCAACGCCCTCCCAGAGGAGCGTAAGATCCGCGCAGTACTACGGGGCGTCCCGTTCGAGCTCGCGAATGAAGAAATCCTCGAGGACCTTAAGTCCCAGGGTTTCCCGGCCGAAGCAGTGCACAAGATGCACTCTAACCGCGGTAGGCGCTTTCCGTTAGCTTTAGTTATCTTGTCTAATACTCCCAACTCGAGGGAGATCTTTAGAGAGGCTCGCACAATTTGCGGACTCTCAAATATCTCTGTCGAGCGTCCCAACCCCCGCGGTCACCCTGGGCAGTGCCACCGCTGCCAGCTCTACGGCCACGCAGCGGCTAACTGCTCAGCTCCCCCCAGGTGCGTTAAGTGCCTGGATCCACATTTTACGAAGGAGTGCACTCGCACTCCCGAATCCACTTCCCCCCCTGCCTGTGTGCTGTGCGGCCAGTCCGGTCACACAGCTAACTACAGGGGTTGCCCGCGCGCTCCGCGCTCCACCGCCAAGAGGGTCGCGCCTAAACTGGCGCCGCCGCTCACTTCCGCTAACTTCCCGCCGCTGCGCAACCGGGGTCCCCCGGAAGCAAAGCCCGTTCAGCCGACGCCTACTTAGGCTCTGTCTTGGAGGCAGCGTCCGGCCGTTCCGCCTGCACCTTCCCGACTCATCCCAGCTCCCGTAGCTTCCGTAGGGCCACGTCCTGCTCCGTCATCCACACCTCAGCCGTCGTTGGCTGAGGACATGAAGACCGTGTTCGACGTTATTCAAAACGTCAATATTAACGAAATTTCCGTACTCGCACGCAAACTGCGAGCCGCCCGCTCTCCTCAAGAGCGTTTATTTGCGTTAGCCGAACACCACTCGCTTCTAAGTTCGTTATAAATTTTATTTTCTTTTTTGTATAAATACGTAAATAAGCAATATAATGTCTAGCACCGCAAATCCCGCGTCCGGTCGTATCAAACTCTATCCCTAGTTTCTTTTAACGTTCGTAGCCTTAATACTAACCTTCCTGAGCTCAAACTGTTCCTTCAGAACAACGAGCCAGACTTATTGCTTCTTCAAGAGACGTGGCTAACTCCAAACCGCTCAAGGGGATTCGCTATACCTAAGTACGCGTTTATTCGTAACGACAGGCCCAACTCCGACGGTTTTGGCGGCACTGCTATTTATTACAAAAGAGGATTCCATTGCTGCCCTCTCCCTACCCCTCCTCTCCTCAACATGGAAGCCACTGTGTGTAGACTGGCTATGACTGGTCATCCGACCATCATCATAGCTTCAGTCTACATACCTAGTGGTACCAGACCAATCCGCAGCGACTTTGAGGCCATTCTCGCCCTCGGCCATTCAGTCATTATGTTCGGAGACTTTAACTCCAAACATACTGACTGGACGTGCCTATCAACCAACACCAGCGGTATCGCTCTCCTCGCCATCACAAATTCACTTGACTTAGATGTTATCTCCCCCATCACTACCACCCACTATCCCGACAACCCGAACCACTCTCCTGATATCCTCGATTTTGCAATAGTCAAGCGAATCAACCTCGACCTCAGGTCTATCGAACCTCTCGATGACCTAGGTTCTGACCACCGCCCCGTCTCCCTCGTGCTAGGACCGCCTAACGATAACGCTACCTCTCCTTAGACCTTTACCAACTGGAAAGGCTTTAAAAATACGTTAGTTTCAGCCTTAGAGGCCCCGAACTCTCCACTCGCGATCTCTCCCGAACAGTTAGATAGCCCGGATAAAATTGATTCACTAGTAAATTCTCTCACTGATGCTATCAACTCAGCCATCAGTGTCAACGAAAAAATTGCTAAGCACGGCAAACCCACGCTTCCCTTAGCCGTTAGCAATCTTATTTAAGCTAAAAACGCGGCTCTCCGGAGAGCCAAGAAATATCCCACGCCCGCCTATAGAACAGCTGCGAATCAGCTTCAACGTAAAGTTAGGTCTTGCCTCGCGGAACTCCGAGACGCTCAGATGAACGATCTCATGGCAAAAATCTCTCCGTCCCACCAAGCGTACTATAGCATGGCCCGAGCCTTACGCGTAGACACCGCCTCTCACGTTCCTCCTCTCACTCGTCCCGATGGCACTACAGCCTTTGAAGTCGAAGAGAAAGCCGAATGCTTCGCTGACAGCATTGCCACACAATGCTCGCCCAGCACGCAACCTGCTGATCCCTCACACATCCAGGAGGTGGAGGACGAAGTCCTTCGCAGAGACTCTCTCCCCGTCACCGCCGACCCTGTCACAGTCTCTAATGACGAAATCTTGCTTCTCATTAGAAATCAAAAGCCCAAAAAGGCTTCGGGTGCGGATGGAATTTCCAACCACGCACTTAAGCACCTACCTCAACAGATGGTTACCTTGTTAGCTATCATTTTCAATGCCTGCTTCGACCATAGCTACTTTCCAAAAGCTTGGAAAGAAGCGACAGCCATAGGCATTCCCAAGGCGGGCAAACCTCTGAACGTCCCGGCTAATCACAGACCCATCAGCCTCCTCAAGGCAATGTCTAAACTTCTCGAGAGAGTCATACTCTCTCGAATGCGGAACCATCTGTTTCCAACGGATGGCGATCCTCTCATTATTCCCCGTCAGTTCGGCTTTCGCGCTAAACACTCCTGCCCTCAGCAAGTCCATCGAATCGTCGAGTATATACTTGACGGTTTCTATCCGCGTCGTTATAAAACAGTCGCGGTTTTCTTTGACGTAGCCAAGGCTTTCGATAAAGTCTGGCACAGCGGTCTCGTTTTTAAACTCTACAAAATAGGCTTACCGGATCGCCTAGTCAGGTTAATAGCGTCGTTTCTCAAAGACCGTACGTTTCGATTTAAACACGAAGGCACGCTTTCTGCGCCTCGTCCCATAAAGGCTGGAGTCCCTCAAGGCTCAGTCCTCGCCCCTCTGCTGTACACCGTGTACACCAACGACATTCCCATCCCGCCGAAAGGAGTCGAACTCGCCCTCTTTGCCGACGACACCGCACTCTATACAAAAGGCCACAGTGTTCGGCACCTTGTAACCAGACTCCAAAAGGCCGTAAACGCCCTTGGTGTATGGTTTCAAAAATGGCGCATCGATGTGAACCCTGAAAAGAGTTCTGCGATGCGCTTCGACCACAAACGCCGTCGTCCCGCTGGCGATCCCCACGTTCGAATGTTAGGCATTCCCATCCCCTGGAATCGCAGTACTAAATACTTAGGCGTCACATTAGATCCGACGCTTCCTTTCAAGCCACACGTCGAAAGAGTTTCGAAACTCGCTCGTCACTACTTAGGCCGCCTAAATAGCATGTTAGGTAGAAAAAGTAAAATGTCTTTCAGAAACAAACGTACACTACAGAAACAACGTCTAACGCAGACCTTGTAGGTCTGCGTTAGACCCGTCATGACGTATGCCTCGCCAATCTTTGCCCACGCCAAACCCTCCCTCCTGCACCAACTGCAGGTAGTTCAAAACCTTTCTTGCCGCAGGGCCACAAACGCACCGTGGTACGTGCGTAACGCGGACTTGCATAGAGATCTTGAACTGCCTACAGTACAAAAACACCTCAAAACACTCTCTGAAGCATTCTTCAAACGCTCCGAAACCCATCCCAATCCTCTAGTTCGTGATTCAGTCTCATATACTACTCCTGTCTTAGATTCGAAGTTCAAATTCGCTAGGCCTAGGAATGCGCAAGCGTACTCATCCACCAGACTGTCAGCCGATCTCGAAGCCCTTCTGGCCGCAAATTCTAATTCTAACGTAAATTCTAATTCTAACGTCAATCCTAATTCTAACGTAAATGCGAATTAATTCAATTTTATTTTGCAATTTTTAATTTTTTAATTTTTTTTATTATTTGATTTTCATTTTGGGCACCTTCAGTGCTATGTATTCACCTTCAGTGCTTTAAGCACCTTCAGTACTATGTAATCCTAGCGGGTGACCCCTTCTGGGCCCCGCTAGCGCGGCCTCTTTCTCCAATTGGCCGTCGCTCAGATGAAGGCTGAGTGGCAAAAATGCACGAGCCGACAGGGGGTTTTTAGTGGGTATGGTTCTGGTAGGCGTCGGGACGAGTCCCACATAGCTCTGGAATCGCGCCAGAGTATGCGTCAGGGCAGTTTTATCCTCCTGCCCTTCCCGCGGAGGGGAACAAAAAAAAAAAAAAAACTAGTGCAATTTTTTGCTACTCAGTCTTCATCTGAGCGACGGCCAATTGGAGAAAGAGGCCGCGCTAGCGGGGCCCAGAAGGGGTCACCCGCTGGGATTTACATAGCACTGAAAGTGCTCAAAGCACTGAAGGTGAATTCATAGCACTGAAGGTGCTCAAAAATGAAAAATAAAAAAATAGAATTTAAAGTTACATTAAATAAATATTAAACAAGTTAAATTCATTAGAATTTACGTTAGAATTAGAAGTTGCGGCCTGAAGGGCTAAGAGATCTAGCGTCAGCTACGTCGCTACGTTCGTGTGCACGTTGCTCGGTCTAGCGACTTTGAATTTCGAATCTAAGACAGGAGCAGTATATGAGACTGAATCTCGAACTAGAGGATTGGGATGGGATTCGGCGCGTTTGAAGAACGATTCTGAGAGTGTTTTGAGGTGCTGTTGCACTGTAGGTAGTTCAAGATCTCTGTGCAGGTCCGCGTTACGCACGTACCACGGTGCGTCTGTGGCCCTGCGGCAGAAGAGATTTTGAACTACCTGCAGGGTTTGGCGTGGGCAAAGACTGACGAGGCATATGTCATGACTGGTCTAATGCAGACCTTATAAAGCGTACGTTTGTTTCTGAACGACATTTTACTTTTTGTACCTAACATACTATATAAGCGGCATAAGTAAAAACGTGCGAGTTTCGTTACTCTACCGACGTGTAGCTTGAAAGAAAGCATCTGGTCTAAAGTGACGCCTAAGTATTTGTTAGTGCGCTTCCAGGGGATAGGAGTACCTAACATTCGAACGTGCAAATTTTCAGCGACATGATGTTGTTTGCAGTCGAAGTAAACCGCAGAACTCTTGTCTGGGTTCACATTGATACGCAATTTTTGAAACCATGCACCGAGGGCGTCTACAACCTTTTGGAGTCTGGTGGTGAGACCCGGGACACTTTGGCCTTTCGTGCTGTGTCGTCGGCAAAGAGGGCAAGTTCGACGTCTTTCGGCGGAATGGGAATGTCGTTATTGTACACGGTATACAACAGAGGGGCGAGGACTGAGCCTTGAGGGACTCCAGCCTTTATGGGACGAGGAGCGGAAAGCGTGCCTTCATGTTTGAAATGAAACGTGCGGTCTTTGAAAAACGACGCGATTATCCTAACTAGGCGAGCCGGTAAGCCTATTTTGTAGAGTTAATAAACGAGACCGCTGTGCCAGACCATATTGAAAGCCTTGGCTACGTCAAAGAGAATCGCGATCGTTTTCTTTTGTTTCGGATAGAAGCCGTCGAGTATGTACTCGACGATTCGATGGACTTGCTGAGGGCAGGAGTGCTCAGCGCGGAAGCCGAACTGGTGGGAAATGATGAGGGGATCGCCATCCGTTGGAAACAGATGGTTCCGCATTCGAGAGAGTATGACTCTTTCGAGAAGTTTAGACATGGCCTTGAGGAGGCTGATGGGTCTGTGATTAGCCGGGATATTCAGAGGTTTACCCGGCTTGGGAATGCCTATGACTGTCGCTTCTTTCCAGGCTTTTGGAAAGTAGTTGTGGTCGAAGCAGGCATTGAAGATGATGGCTAACAAGGTAAGAACCTGTTGAGGCAGGTGTTTGAGTGCGTGTTGAGCAAACTGAATTAAAAATTACAAAAATATTATAATTGATATATTTTCATTTCAGAACCCATGGTTCCAAGTTCCTGAAGCCAAGTTTGGCCTATCATTGCACAGAAACACATCAGAGGAAATTCATTAATTATGTTAATACTACGAGGTGCAGCCCGAAGTGCCAGCCATTCATGGTTTATACACGTCTGTTTTTCTTCAAGGTAGATTTCGTAGGTATATTAGCTTTGGACGTTATCACAATAACGTCATGGTTCGTTAGTACATTCAACTCGGTACTGGCACGAACATGCTTGCAGACTCTTGCTCTTTAGCAGAGACATTTTGGTTAACATGAAAACTTCAAAGTTCAAATAATTTATTGAAAGCTTAAGAAATTTAAAAGAAATCATAAATTACTAATTGAAAATCATATCTAACTCCCTTATAATATGAATTTTACTAGTTTTTGTCGTTCTTTCATAGTATTCTATTGACCAAAGCTGCCAAACTGTAATTTCAAACGAAATAATATTCAGCTTGTAATAAAACTTGTAATAATGAAAGTATATACGGGTTTATTTATAAACGATCAATACCTTATAAATTCCTGAGAGAAATCTTTTTACGTTTTTGAATTGGGAGGCAGAAACCTTATAAAAACAAACCTGAGGATTTCGGGGTTAATAGATAAATTTATTACATATTATTATAACAAAAATAAATTTAGGAATTTCGTACAAGGTATTGTAAGATTTTAGCTGTTTTTAATTTTTCTCTATTTATAATAAGGTACATCAAGCCAAAATTTCTTACTTTACCGCAATATACTCGTACATTGAACTACCTTCCTCAAAATATTGATTTCTCTTTTAAGATTAGCAAACGCTGAGTTTAAAGATCTCGCGTTTATAACTACGGGAAATAACTAATATAACATGCAGCTCTTTCCAAATTTGCCAAATTTCAAGCAGATCGGTTCAGTCTATTTACCGTGATGCACGCACACACATACATACATAGATACAGACAAAAGTTAAAAAAGCTGGCGTTTCGGTACCCTTATAAAACACCTCAAACTACTCAAGCAGGCCGTACGTGGATCGCTCTTATTAAAGAATACCTGCTAGTGAAACAGTTACATACCGTAGTTGAAACATACTTCAGGAATGCTTAAAAGAACGTGAGTAAATCTCCGAAATAAATGTATTGCAATCAATGTAGTTACTGGTATTAATAAATGGTACCCTTGTAACATTAATTACTGTTTAACAATGGCTGTCTTCATTGCGTAAATTTTACCTATCTTTGAGGTAAAAAACACGTTGTAAAAAGTTCTGTCTGTTATAATCTCAGTGTAAGTATGTAATCGCTATTTTCTAAAATAATATTTGTAATTTTTTGCTATTTTCCGAAATTTTCATCGCCTCATAAAAATTACTCATCTTTGTGTCAAAAAAATTAGCTGACTGTGGATTTCACATTTAATTTAATTTTGGATTTATATCAGAATAAATATTGTTTAAATTAAAACAAACTGAGCACCCATTATCACTGCGGTTTGTTGATAATTAATCTGAATAGAAATGGCAATTTGAGCAGAATGAGGCCGGAATTTACAGACATTTATTTTCAAATAAATCATTTAGTAAACGTGTTAATTGCTAGCATGGTTCGAAGGCTTCAAATGTTTGTGCCCTTCTGCGGCTTATATCAATAATAAAACCTTAGTAAGCGTTCAATGCTGTTTATGATTTGCAGGTGGATAGCTCCATTGCAACTATATTGAAATGAGTACTAAATCGACAAAGAAAACTCTATAAATCCGTTTACCTTGTTAGGTAGTTATTATTAGTTCTGATTCCTTGACGTAGTAAGTTATCAAAATGTGCAAGACCATCCAAAGATGGATAGGTAGTGTTTTCATCTCCACAAAAACAAAATTCATACTTACATATTTTTATAAAACAAATATACACCTAGAAAATTATTTGAACATTCCTTATGTAAAATATGATCAATTAAAAAGCTATTAATCTTTAAATTATGAAATCAGCTCAGAAATGGATTCAATTTCAAGATTTAGCCAAGCTATCACGTTTTATTTACTCACAATTTAGGCTAGAAATGCTCAACAGTAATCTATACATATAATAAAATTAAAGAAACACGCTTTCTGTACATTGAAAATAAAAAAATATAGCAGGGGTTGTTATAATATCGATGCCGAACCCAAAAATGTAATAAATTTTTTTTGTCTGTGTATTTGTGCACGCTAATCTCAGAAACAGCTTATCTGATTTAGATTAATATATTATGGTAAGTTTCCCTTTAGTATTGGTATTGTTTCATATCAATCGGTTCAGAAATAAAAAAGTTATGTCAATTTAAAGAATCACGTCGAACATTTTTTTAACTATTCTGTATCTATCTTCTATCTTTTTTCTCTGTTTGTAGCATTGACTGAAACTTTACTAAGCTATAATAATTGTCTATAAAAAATATTGGTTTCGGTTATATAAGTTAAAAATAAGTTAAAAATGATCAGTTTCGGAAATACGGTTCAGCTTAGGATGGACATTTGTAGGTTGTTGTACACGACTGCACGGGTATATAAAGCGCGCCGAGAACCGCGCCGCTCGCCCCGATCAGCTTTCGGCGAATCTGGACCAGCTTTAGGCTGCTCAGGCCGAATAATCATCATCCAACCTATCACTAGCACCTTAAGTGATTATTGTTCTTAGTGGATAACCCGCTAGCTTGCGCACCCCCTTCTCTAACCGGGTGTCACTCCGATGAAGGCTGCTTAAAAACCACCTTGCTGGCTAGTGGGTTGTTAACCGTACTTCGTGGAACGTGAGCTTCGTCGACGGGAATTCATCGTTCCAGGTGCCTCGTGTCTTCGTGTTCGAGTAAGTTATCCGCGTCGTCCTCAACCGCCCTACTGCGTGTAGGGTGGTTTTAGGAAGTTAGTCATCGTTGATAGGTTCATAGTATATATATTTATATATTGTTGTCTCTCCCCAACCCCTCCGCAATGGCTTCCCTAAGCTCTGATGAGATTAGGAAGAAGTTACTTGATAGTACCGGTGCTGAAGGCATGTCTATAAATGCTGATAAGTACCGTTTCTTAGATTCTCTTATCCCTCATTTCATGACGATAATGTCCACAATGGCCCCTCAGGCCACCCCAGTCCCCCAGACCCCTCTGGTCTTAGGCTCTCCAGCGTCCCCTTCCTCCAGTGACATGGAGTGCGAAGTAGACGTCCCTCCGCGCCGCAAGCGCGCACCCGCGACCGAGTCATCCTCGGACGCCACCCCAACTGGCCCTGAGTCTCCCTCTTTCACGCTTGTTAAGAAGCGCTCTAAGAAGCGCTCGAAACAAGACCCGGCGCCCTCGACGCCCGTCCCTACACCCCCTGCGGCGTCTTCAACGCCAGCTGTCCCGGTGTCTTCAACACCCGCTCCGGCCCCAACTTCTGTCAAGGCCAAGGTCCCACCACCCGTTTTCCTTCGGGAAAAGGGTAAATGGACTGAGGTTTCGACATTGTGCAATGAGCACAAGATTCATTACACCCGAGCGGCCAACTCGGGTGAATCTATTAAAATCTTAGTCTCATCGATAGACGACTTTCGTGCTTTAACAAAGCTCCTCACCGATAAGCAATATGCTTATCATACTTATGCTCTGTCAGAAGAGCGTAAGATTAGAGCGGTACTCAGGGGAGTCCAGTTCGAATTACCGAACGAGGCTATCCTGGAGGATCTGCAGTCCCAAGGCTTCCCAGCACTCGCGGTGCATAAAATGCACAGCAAGTATGGGAGGCAACACCCTCTCGCTTTGGTGGTTCTCGCCAACGTCCCCAAGTCCAGGGAGATCCTGAAAGGGGTTAGCTCTATTTGCGGCCTCTCTGGGATCTCGATCGAGGCGCCTCATCGCCGCGGTCATCCCGGCCAGTGCCATCGGTGCCAGTTGTACGGGCACGCGGCGGCCAACTGCCGCGCACCGCCCAGGTGCGTCAAGTGCCTGGTCCCTCACTTCACTAAGGAGAGCAATCGCACTCCTGAAACTCCCTCTCCTCCCGATTGCGTGCTTTGTGGCCAGTCCGGCCACACCGCAAATTACAGGGGCTGCCCTCGTGCACCCCGTTGTATGCGTTCCAATTCCAAGAGGGCGGCACCCAAACAGGCCCCGCGCCTTTCTCAAGAAAACTTTCCGCCGCTGCGTAGCCGGGTTCCTCCGGCTGCAAAGCCTACACAGTCCAGGCCTGCCCCAGAAAACTGGAGGCAGCGCCCCACATCGAATCCCATCCCGGCTCCTCGCCCATACAAACCCACTCCTCAATCCTCCGTAGCAGACGATATGCGTATCGTCTGCGACGCTATGAAAAATATCGATGTTAGTGAAATCGCAGTCTTAGCCCGTAAACTTAGGGCTTCACGTACTCCGACAGAGCGTTTGCTAGCTCTGGCGGAGCATAGTTCCCTTCTCAATTCATTATAGGTTCATTTAAATGAATTGATCCCTAAATCATGCTTCGGCCGACCTCTGCCCAGCCCCGGCTTCACCGGAGGCTGCCCAGAACGGCCACCAACTCATGTCCCTTTGAGCACCTTCAGTGCAACTTTCACTACAGGCGGAAGACCCGCTAGCGGGTCTCCGCCAGCGCGCCCAACTTCCCGACGGGTGTCGCTTCCGATGAAGGCTAACGGTAATAACAGCCAACAGGTGGTTTTTAGTGGGTAGGTGCCATTCTGGTGAGTCCCACATAACCCCCCGCAGAGGACTTTACCTGCGGGCGGTATGCATGACGCATCTTCCACCTCCTTCCCGCGAGGGTGCCTCGGCAGCAAAAAAAAAAACACCTTGCTGGCTGTTTAGTGCGTAGGTTCCACTCTGGTGATACCCACGTCACCCCACAAGATGGTTGCCTGCGGGGGGTATGCATGACGCATCTTCCACCTCCCTCCCCGCGGAGGTTGCGACTTAGGCGGCTAAAAAAAAAACTGGGCCGCTGCCATTAGAATTCAGTTATTCGCAGCGAATGCACGACTTCTGGAGGCGCATGGGCGAATAGTTGCATTCGATTCAACACTGACAGCATATTTCATTTATTTATATTTTAGCGTTTGTTAATACATATTGTGTGTATTTTGTGTAGGTTAAGCATTTCTTTTCTAGATTTTTCTTATTTCTTAATTTTTATTTAGGGTTTATAGGATATGTTAATACCTATTGTATGTGTATTAAGTATAGGTTAGGCATTCATTTTCTTGATTTTTAATTTTATGTGTAAAATCTGAAATTACCTTTTTAGGCAATATTAACGCGTCTCATTAGTTTAACCGTAAATACATATAAGTTAAATAAAACACTTTTTACCGGATATTATCGCGTATATTTTAGTTAATTTTAAAATTATTTCGACGTTTCGGCATCTTTGCAGTTGCCGTGGTCACGATAGACTAAGGTGTTGTTCATCTATTGCCAGTAATAAAAACTACATGATTGTCAATACATATTAACGCCATCTGTTTCTCAGTCTTCTCGCATAACGTCCCGGATTGACACAAAAGGCACTGACTGTGTCCTGAGTTTGCAGTCTAACAGTTTGCTGGTTTTTCATTTTGATGTTTTTAAGTATTGGATCCCATGTTGATGAAAGTTTCCAACCATCTTCTCTATTGAAATTTGGATGTTTTTTTAATTTCAATAGTTTCTCCGACCATCCTAGGTATAAAATGTTTCTCTTTTGCTAGGATCTTCACGGTATCAAATCTTAAATAATGGTTGGGCTTGTCTATGGAATGTTCACAAACTGCAGATTTTGAGGTTCGTTTATTTTTAACATCAGAGATGTGTTCTTTAATGCAAGTTGACACATTTCGTTTGGTTTGACCGATATAAGAGAGCCCGCAGTCACAGTCGATTTTATAAACGCCTGGATCTTGTAAAGGGATGCTTGATTTTATTGGACGAAGATGCTGGCTTATCTTTGAGTGCGGCTTGTAGATAGTTTTGATTGAAGCTCGCCGAAGAATGCCTCCTATCTTGTCAGTAACACCCTTTATATAAGGCAGGAATGCTGGTCTTCGTTCAACTGTGAGTGGCTTTACGCGGCTTCTGCGACGGCGACGCGGTGTTTTTAAATCGTTATCCCGCAGCACTTTAACCAGGTGGTTGAGTTCCTCATTAATGTGTTGGGGATCGCAGATTCCATGTGCTCTCTGAAACAAAGAGTTGCCTACGGCAGATAATTGGCTCGGGTGGTGATGGGATTTCCCATTTAGATATCGGTCAGTGTGGGTGGGTTTCCTATAAACAGTATGGCTAAGTCTACCATCAGGATTTCTTTGTATTAAGACATCTAAGAAAGCTAATTTGTTCTCCTGCTCCAATTCCATAGTGAATTTAATTTTAGAATTAAGGGAATTGAGGTGGTTTAGGAATGCAGTCACTTCATGCTTAGGTAATATAGTGTAGGTGTCGTCAACGTACCTCTTGTATATCTTCGGCACAACAGGTGCCATTCGGAGCGCTTGCTCCTCGAAGTTCTCCATGTAAATGTCAGCTACAACAGGTGACACCGGAGACCCCATGGCAACACCATCAATTTGAATGTAGTAATTGTTATTCCACATGAAGTAGCCAGATGTTAAACATAGCTCTAATAGTTCTGCATATTCCTCGGGCAAGTTTGACTCACTTAGCTTCCTTTTTACTATATCAATGCAGTCTCTAACAGGTAGTGAGGTGAATAGAGACGACACATCAAAGCTAACCATAGTTTCATTGTTAGTTAACTTGAGATTTTTAAGGTCACTAACAAAATGGTAAGAATCCTTTACATATGCACTTGTCTTTCCTCGCAGTTGTGAGAGCACAATTGCTAAGTGCTGGGCCAGCTTGTAAGTTGGTGTGTCTAGCTGGCTCACAATCGGTCTCAAAGGTACTTTAGCTTTGTGTATTTTTGGTAACCCATACAATTTTGGTGGTTTTGCACTTGCTGGTGTTAACTTTTTCACATCTAAATGTAACAAATCTTTGTGTTTTTGTATTAAAGTGGATGTTTTCTTCATAATCCTGTTGGTGGGGTCGTAATTCACCATTTTGTATGTGTTTTCATCCGCTAACAACTCCAAGATTTTTTCGTTATATTCAGATGTATCCATCACTACGGTAGCATTTCCTTTATCTGCACGGAGAACTGTTAACTCGTCATTATTGCGTAAGGTCTTCAATGCAAGGCGTTCTTCTCTGGAAAGATTCGATTTCGGTAGACTATTGCGTCTTAATACGCCGGAGATATCTTGCCGTATACTTTCAGAATCTTCCTTTGAAAGTTTGTTTGTGAAAAGACAGTCTTCTACGCGACAGATTATGTCTTCTACCGGTATTCAAGACGGAGTTGGTGCAAAATTTAAGCCCTTCGATAAAACTTTTATAACATTTGTTTCCAATGTTTGTTTTGACACATTGACAACTGTACGATCAAGCGAAAAAGTTGATTGATTCTCTGTGGTTGAGCTGATTGAAGGCTGAAAGGGTTCATGAGTCATCCTTTTGTTATTGAGTTTTTGAAATTTGCTAATTTGTTTATTTTTATAGATGTTGTAGACATAGTACGCCCTTTTATTCGTAAAATCTTCAACTTTCGCGAAATCCGAATGGGACAGAGTCAATGCAAGATCGTTTTTTGAATTTTGAATAATTTCGTCTGTTCGAAATATGTCATACCGATGTTGTTGTATTAACTTGATCAGTAGTTTTTTGCTTGCTTGGTAAAGAATTTCGGCACTCCCCCGGATGTCTTTCTTCGGAGATATTCTCACACATACCGGGAGAAGGTTGTTATCCCGACATCTTTTGAGAAAGTTTAACGATGTCAGCAGTCGTGATTTCTTTTTCTTCATGCACTCAAGCGATCGTATTTTGTTTGCAACTACCACTCCGTAGCGGGTAATTAAATCTTTTCTTAAGTTTTCACAATACATACTTTAAATAAAACACTTTTTACCGGATATTATCGCGTATATTTTAGTTAATTTTAAAATTATTTCGACGTTTCGGCATTGCAGTTGCCGTGGTCACGATAACTATCGTGACCACGATATTTTATCGAAGGGCTTAAATTTTGCACCAACTCCGTCTAGAATTCCGGTAGAAGACATAATCTGTCGCGTAGAAGACTGTCTTTTCACAAACAAACTTTCAAAGGAAGATTCTGAAAGTATACGGCAAGATATCTCCGGCGTATTAAGACGCAATAGTCTACCGAAATCGAATCTTTCCAGAGAAGAACGCCTTGCATTGAAGACCTTACGCAATAATGACGAGTTAACAGTTCTCCGTGCAGATAAAGGAAATGCTACCGTAGTGATGGATACATCTGAATATAACGAAAAAATCTTGGAGTTGTTAGCGGATGAAAACACATACAAAATGGTGAATTACGACCCCACCAACAGGATTATGAAGAAAACATCCACTTTAATACAAAAACACAAAGATTTGTTACATTTAGATGTGAAAAAGTTAACACCAGCAAGTGCAAAACCACCAAAATTGTATGGGTTACCAAAAATACACAAAGCTAAAGTACCTTTGAGACCGATTGTGAGCCAGCTAGACACACCAACTTACAAGCTGGCCCAGCACTTAGCAATTGTGCTCTCACAACTGCGAGGAAAGACAAGTGCATATGTAAAGGATTCTTACCATTTTGTTAGTGACCTTAAAAATCTCAAGTTAACTAACAATGAAACTATGGTTAGCTTTGATGTGTCGTCTCTATTCACCTCACTACCTGTTAGAGACTGCATTGATATAGTAAAAAGGAAGCTAAGTGAGTCAAACTTGCCCGAGGAATATGCAGAACTATTAGAGCTATGTTTAACATCTGGCTACTTCATGTGGAATAACAATTACTACATTCAAATGGATGGTGTTGCCATGGGGTCTCCGGTGTCACCTGTTGTAGCTGACATTTACATGGAGAACTTCGAGGAGCAAGCGCTCCGAATGGCACCTGTTGTGCCGAAGATATACAAGAGGTACGTTGACGACACCTACACTATATTACCTAAGCATGAAGTGACTGCATTCCTAAACCACCTCAATTCCCTTAATTCTAAAATTAAATTCACTATGGAATTGGAGCAGGAGAACAAATTAGCTTTCTTAGATGTCTTAATACAAAGAAATCCTGATGGTACACTTAGCCATACTGTTTATAGGAAACCCACCCACACTGACCGATATCTAAATGGGAAATCCCATCACCACCCGAGCCAATTATCTGCTGTAGGCAACTCTTTGTTTCAGAGAGCACATGGAATCTGCGATCCCCAACACATTAATGAGGAACTCAACCACCTGGTTAAAGTGCTGCGGGATAACGATTTAAAAACACCGCGTCGCCGTCGCAGAAGCCGCGTAAAGCCACTCACAGTTGAACGAAGACCAGCATTCCTGCCTTATATAAAGGGTGTTACTGACAAGATAGGAGGCATTCTTCGGCGAGCTTCAATCAAAACTATCTACAAGCCGCACTCAAAGATAAGCCAGCATCTTCGTCCAATAAAATCAAGCATCCCTTTACAAGATCCAGGCGTTTATAAAATCGACTGTGACTGCGGGCTCTCTTATATCGGTCAAACCAAACGAAATGTGTCAACTCGCATTAAAGAACACATCTCTGATGTTAAAAATAAACGAACCTCAAAATCTGCAGTTTGTGAACATTCCATAGACAAGCCCAACCATTATTTAAGATTTGATACCGTGAAGATCCTAGCAAAAGAGAAACATTTTATACCTAGGATGGTCAGAGAAACTATTGAAATTAAAAAACATCCAAATTTCAATAGAGAAGATGGTTGGAAACTTTCATCAACATGGGATCCAATACTTAAAAACATCAAAATGAAAAACCAGCAAACTGTTAGACTGCAAACTCAGGACACAGTCAGTGCCTTTTGTGTCAATCCGGGACGTTATGCGAGAAGACTGAGAAACAGATGGCGTTAATATGTATTGACAATCATGTAGTTTTTATTACTGGCAATAGATGAACAACACCTTAGTCTATCGTGACCACGGCAACTGCAAAGATGCCGAAACGTCGAAATGTTTTTAAAATTAACTAAAATATACGCGATAATATCCGGTAAAAAGTGTTTTATTTAAAGTTGTGACGGTTGTCTATTTCGACCTCTTTTTGTCTATTTATTTTATTTTTGTATATTTTTATTTTTACTGCAAAATAAACATAGAAGAGAGCTTTGGTATTTCCTTTCTGGACCCTCAATTACCACTCCGCAAACAACGCGTTACAAAGTATGTATCGTGAAAACTTAAGAAAAGATTTACATATAAGTTAGGTTATTTTACCTTGACTTTCTTTATTTTTATTATTTTCAATCTATCAGATTCCTTTGTTTGTATCAAGTACAAGTTTGCCAGTTCAGGTTAGTGATAGTTTAAAAAATATGTATCTATTACACATTTATTTTGTTTGAGATAGTTAATAGGTCAGGTTTACACGTCTTAATACTTAACTGTGTGATAATCCGTAAGTATTTATAATTTAATAGTTTATGGTAGTACGTGTTTACTAAATAACGTTGTGTAAAGTAGTAGGTACGATTTATTATAAGAATGCCACGAAAAAGATATAACCTCTCTCAGTGCAGCAGAAATGCTAAAAGGATGAGGTTAGTGAGGCAAGACTCACTGCATCTCAGGAACATCTGGCCAGGTTTCACGCTGCAAGAGTTCGGACTGTAAATGCCCGATCTCAGGAGACACAGGAAGAACGGGAAACACGACTCACTCACTGCCGATCGTGAATCTCATGCACTAACACGTGAATCTGAGACTTTTACTGATAGGGAAATTTGCAGTACACTAATGATCGTCATATCCAAAATGATTAAATAAACATGTTTACATATTTTGCAATGACAGTATCATTGAAGTCTTTATTTTATTTGGAACATATGTAGTATAAAAATGCAAAAAATTGTTTCAAAATAAAATTCAGAACGGCTTGTAATAAGGCGTTCAAGTCTACATGCTGAAAAATTTAAGCAATTTACCAGGAATAATCAAGAGCATGAGATAATTTTGTCAAAATGCCCGCCTTGGAGGCGTATCGGACCCCTTAATGCTTTCAGTTTTACTGGCAATGGTAATTTTAATATAAGTACTTTCGTTGAATACATAAAAAACAAAAACTACATTTCGTACAAGTAATGATCTAGCTATTGTTAATGGCTTACAGTTATCTCTATATTTCCGAAACGACGACGCTGACACCGTCATTAAAACTTATAAAATGAGCAAGATATGCTTTTCTTGGTGCTCTCATGATAATAACTTTGAGGCTCATGAAACGAACTTTGAGAGCCAAAACTGGAAGCCATGGAGGAATGCAGGCGAGTCAGTATTTTGTTATGCTAGTCCACATTTTCGACTATTTTATTACTTTTTTAACGATGGTTATTATTGTTTATTTTTTACGCTGGATGGAAGAACAATACTACTTCTTGAGGATTTCTGTGTTATGAAATAATATAATGTATAAGTATACTATTTGTGTTGTATTAATTTCAACATTTTTGGCTTTCGTCAAGTGCCTCAGAACGAACGGAATAGATTGAAAATGTTAAATTAATAATAATGTTAAATTATTCGCACACGTTTTACTATATTGGATAAATTGTGGTAATATTTTTACAATAGTTAATTTTGTTAAAATGGCCCTTAACCAAAATAGAAACTTATAAGAACTTAAAGCAAATTTACAAGTAAAACTCATCGCTTTAAAGTACCTAGAACTGCTTAAATGTTCCCAAAACCCTGTAAATAAACATTTTAAAGTACACCTGCCGGAGTTATGACTAGTCAGAGATTTTATTAATAAGCTTTTAAGTTTTTGCGCGGCTTTCGGTTGTAATTTGACTTTCTTTTGGGAGGAGTATTTGCAAATAAACTTTTACCAGTAGCTGTAATATTTGAAAAGGACTTCGATTATTTTCGCTATTTTGGCTTGTTTGGCACAGCTTACAAAAAAACATACTCAATTTGATTGTTTTCAAATATTTGCATTAGGAATGATAATATACCCATAATAAAGAAATGAAATATAAAGACAATAAAGAGATTACATATATCATAAAATAATTTTAAAGATAATTTTATTCAGGTGGGGATAGATAAAAATAAACTGATAAGTTATTTTATTAGTCAACTAACAATCTGCTCACAATCTATCGCCTCCTTCCGATGTGGTGATGACGTCACGCAACGATGTTCAGGATTAAGCAAGCGAGTGCGGGAGTGGCGGTGGAGGGGGGAGGAAAACCTTCTGCGGGCGACTTATAAGCGTCATCACTTCGTGATGTTACATGCCACACGACGTGACGTCATAATCAGGCCATCAGACTGCAAATAACGTAATTGAACTGGCGCACAGCAGTTTATGACACAAACATCCTGTCGCCTGCCGTGTTTCTAGACTAGCACGCCATTTTCAGGGGGTTGCAATCTAGAAAAAGGCGAAAAGCGTTTAAATTAGTTAACATGTATACTCAAAGTTGGGCAATCGTGTCCGCTGAGCCTAGACAATTGTTGTATGTTTATTCATTTATTTATTATTACTATTATTTTTATCTCATTTACAAAATAGTGCAGTATAAATAGTGGTCGTTAAATTCAACAGTGTTTGGACTAGCTGTTACAGTAGTGTATGAACTGACGTCTATCTCTACTTAAGACCATAGGAAATAAATAATTATGTCTATTTTTATTAAAAAAAATATTGTTATAAAAAATAGATAGAGATCTTTTGAACTTTAGTACCAATAAAATACTAAATAATAAACTTTACGTGGTTATGATCCGGATAAACGGAATGAATAGCCAATGTTATAACATCTTCGATTAATGATGTCTATAGGCACGAATGGTAGTTACCATCGGGTGTAGCCCGACCTCGTTTGCCAGTTATGATAAATTTTAAAATACACAACATTTACTGTTTATTCAAACGGCTTTGCGAGGGTGAATAAGATAAGATACTAGCATGATGAAAAAACACAAAGTGAAATCTTGTACTCGGGACGCGGCCTTGATCATCATCTTTATTGAAAATCTTTGTACGAAGCAGCATCGGACCGTTTATGAGCAGGATTTCCCATTAAATAGTAGTATATTGAGCATTGCGTCTTTTATTATATACAAAAAGTTAAAATAAAAACAGAGATTTATATTTAACACTGCACTAAAATAAACAACATTTTACTAGACCTAGAAGTTATTTTTCTTGATAATTCATAAACTTGAGTTCAAGAGTAATGTAAATTTTAAATACCAAACTATAGGAAGGCGATACTAGCCTTTTAACGATGACTACAACATTATGTCACTTTCCAACTAAAACCATCAAACTATGCCTAAGAATTAGAAGTAGCGTTTATTCTTTAAAATTATGGGCCTTTCTTTTTCTTTTTATATTTTTTAGTTTTGACTTTCATCGTAAAGTTAATATTTTGCTCTTATTTATCTAATGTGAAATGTGAAAATGAAAAAAGTGTCATATATGCCTTATTAAGTAAGAGCTTAAATTACTTTCAGCACACCCAATTTCATATTAATTAATAATTTTTATGTAAACGGAATTTTATACGGTAAATATGATATTTTTAGATCTTTACAAGGTTTTTTTATTCAATTAAATTTTTTATTTACTTCAATAAACAAGTCTACGATTGATTTAAGTACTTGTATTTTTGATCTCATACTAGGCATTTCCCTACAAACTCAGGTTGAAGTGAAAATCTTTAAGGCTGCTAGTAAATTACACGAGTCTGAGTGTGTTTGTTAGTTTAAAAAAATATATGTTTTTTTAGTTTTGTTTGAAAATCTAATTTTATAATTCGGTTCATGCCTCATGAAGCTGCCATTAGAAAAAGAATGCAGCATAAAATAGATAAAAATACTTAAAAAAAAATAGGGCTCTGATGTCGTGAGAAAAGTTAAAAAGAGAGTTAACTTACGTTTTGAAGCCGGTTATGAAATGAAATAAAATATTGATTTCTCAACATTGAAAATTGCTTGTTCTTATTGACATACTTACCTATATATACATACTTATATATAACAGTTTATAAAAAAGAAGTCGCTTTTATTATTGTTAGTATGAGGAATTCATATTTGCTGCAAAATAATAACAGCTTGTTTGATTTTAGACCTCCAATACCTACTACTACTTGCGTAGACTTACCTAAAGACCATGGTATTACTATACAGTAAACTATCAAACAAAGCATGACTCTACCACCAGTTCGGAAAAACCTTCGTGAAGAAAAACTGGCAAAAACTTCACGGGTATATTTTTTTCAAATAAAATTATTTTGTATAGACACAAACCAGACGTGACCTACAGATAATGAGTTTATCTGTTCAGCAAACTTGCGTGATAAAAGTAAGATCATGATATGATTAAATATTACTGTAGGTCACACGTTTATTATATTATATAAGCTCACTTTTTTAACATATAGTCACTCAACATGTAATTGAGTCTTAATTTAAAACCATTTTCCCGGTCGTAATATATCCAAACGATGAACACCCTCAAACGGCACCTGTCTACGAGTTAACGCGGGTTCCAGCCATCGCCCTCCTCAACCATATTGGAGAGAAGTGAGCGACCCGTCACCTAACGCTACCATAAGAAGACGTACTTTAGTTATAATGACACTTTAGATATTCATTAGGACGAAGAACTCAACGAACAAACGGACACATTACACATGTTTTGTTACAAATACTAGTAAAATCCTGTTAATGAGGGGATAAAACCCAAGGGCTTTTATCATCCAAATAATCAAATAGTTTATAATATGCTTTAGCACACATCTTCTGCTTTATAGTTTTTTTTTAATTTGTCAATAGGACTTTGATAAGACCTTGGATATCCTCAGGAACCTTATTATAAAAGCGTATACCATGAATGAGTTAGTGACTTTATGAAGCCTACTATTATAAGCTGCCAGGATATTTCTTCCTCTTGTGTTAACAATGTGCAATCTTTTTTTCTTTTGAAGAAGGTTATGTTCTTTTTGACATACATAAAATTTTCTGAAATATATTGTGAATGGAAAGTAAGAATATTTATTTCCTTAAATTTACTTCTGAGACCGAGCTGATAGATTGCGCGAACAGACCTTTTCTGCAGAATAAATATAGTATCGATATCGGCAGCACTCCCCTACAACAGAATGCCATATGTCATGATGAAGTAACCGAAATAGACTAATCGAGCAGTTGTTTCATTTGAAATTTGTCTCATTTTTTTTTAACAGCATATGCGTCAGAGCCAAGCCTTTTCGCTAAACCATCAACATGCGGTCCCCACTGGAGTTTGGCGTCTAAGGGTATGCCCAGAAATACAGTTGAGTTTACAGGAGTCAGTTCCTGGCTTTTAACTACAATGTTTGTGTTTCCCTGTTTGACATTGGGCAATATAAACTTAACACATATCTTATTGTATCTCATGGACGTGTAACAACTTCGTCTTTATCGTCACTTTCCATCAGGTGAGATAGAAGACAAACGTTTTATCCCTTTTCAATAAAAAAAACACATTTAATTTGTTTTCATTGAGGAGCAAATTATTAGCTGAGAACCACTTCTCTGTGAAGGAGATCCATTTGTTTATTGCTCGATAGTCAGTTTCTTGTCTTTTGATTTTAAATAAGAAGGAAGTATCGTCAGCAAAAAATATGACCTCGCATTGATTCTTAACAACCGATGGCAGAACATTGACATATACTAAAAATAGGAAAGGACTAAGAACTGAGCCCACCTATTTTCCTCCATTTATGGCAACATTATGTTTTCTATTAGAAATGTATGATTTAGTTATACAGTTACATCACATTATTTTTATACAAACGCTAAAGTAATCAACTTACAAAAATTTATTTAATTATTTTTATTTAAAAAGAATCGTGAAATCTATGGGACTAAATATTATAAGGTATTATTGTATCGTTTGCTTAAAAATAACCGGGAGGTTTGTCTGTGCACCCTAGGTTAATACCTAGGGGGCACTTTTACTATACTATACTATACTATACTACTATACTATACCATACTATAGGTACTATAATAAAATATTACATTCTAGTATAAGAAAATGTTGTAATTTAAATCTCTCAGTTGCTTCAATATTCACTCTAGGTTTGAAGGTACGGCTATGAAGACTCGTATACAAGAGTAACGTTGCTACCGTCATCAAACATGCAATTACCATAACAAAAAACATCAAAAACATGCAATTAACATACAAAAAACATCAAACAAAACTGGGACGATACGGTACCCGATGATATACGAAAGGAGTGGGTAAAGCTCAGTGCGGACCTGGATAACATCAAGCACTGTCAGGTACCGAGATGGATAGGAGTTGGGAACGTGATTGCATCCAGCTACATAGGTTTTGTGACTTTTCCTTGCGAGCATACGGCTGTGGTTTACACACGCATACAGAAACATAATAAAACTACCATCGTTTTACTAACAGCTAAAACTAAACTTGTTACATAGATAAACAGATTACATAACCTAAATTAGAGCTTAGCGGAGCGCAACTATTACCAAAACTTATGTATAAAATTATGAAAACATTAAGTGAATATCAAATTGAAGTTTATGGTTGGTGTGATTCACAAGTGGAACTAGGTTGGGTGTAGGGTGACCCTGGAAGGTGGAAGACGTTTGTTAGCAATCGAGTTAAAATCATCACACCTATAATACCGGCAAGCAATTGGAGGTGCGTAAAATCCGCAGAAAACCCTGCAGACTGCGCAAGTAGAGGTCAACTAGCTTCACAGTTACGTGAAAACAGTTTGTGGTGGGAAGGGCCAGCTTGGCTGACATCATTCAGCAATGAAAGAGAACAGGAGGTATTTAAAACTGATATAGTAATTAGAAAACAACACATCACCGTCATTCAAACTGAGCATACGGAACCCTACATAATTTACCAACTTTTACTTCAACATAGTTCGATAAGAAAAATAATAAACATTGCCGCGTGGATACTACGGGCAATTAATCACAATCGTAAGAAACTACCTAACTATCTCACGTTACAGGAATACCGAGAAGCAAAGAGACTTATTATAAAACATGTACAGTCTATAGAATTTGCCTATGAGATAAAATATCTTTCTAAAAAGCAATGTGTAAAATCTTAATCCGTTTATTGACAAAGATAAAATCTTAAAGGTAGGCGGTAGGGTACAAAAATCGCAATTAAATCTAGAAAGCAAACATCCAGCGATACTCCCTCACGACAGCCGCCTTACCACTCTGCTTATCGAGGACGCTCACAAGCAAACATTCCACGGGGGCGCCCGCCTTACAGCTACCTGGCTACGTCAGAAGTACTGGATAGTCAGCGGCAATAGAGCTGTGAAAAAACAAGAAAATGTGTGACCTGTCGTAAGCATAATCCTCAGCATCAGTATCAATTAATGGGTTCGCTACCTACGTCACGTACTACTCCTGCACCACCCTTCTTTCATACTAGCGTAGATCTCACTGGATTCGTGGAAATTAAAGCTAACCCTGGAAGAGGCATCAGAATAACAAAGGGGTATATTGTATTATTTATTTGTATGGTTACAAAAGCCGTGCATATTGAAATAGTATCCTATCTATCTAGCGCAGCATTTTTATCAGCCCTCCGAAGGATGGCAGCCCGACGCGGAGCCCCGCACTATATGTATAGCGACAACGTCACTAACTTTATCAAAGGTAATCGAAACCTGCAAAAGGAATATTTTGAGCTACAACAAATTATCGATAGGGATTTTTTAAAGGAGATCACTGCAATGAAGGTGGAATGGCACTTCCAGGCTCCATCATGGCCGAGCGCCTCAGGATTGTGGGAACGAGCTATTCACAGTCTCAAAGGTCATTTAAGATCAGTGATAGGAGAACAAAAGCTAACCTTTGAGGAATACTCTACCTTTTAAGCCCAGGTTGAAGCGTGCTTGAACTCCCGACCGCTCTGTGCGCTTACTGAAGACCCGGACGACATTGAGGTTCTTACACCAGCTCACTTTCTGACCTGTAGAGCCGACCTGAACATTATAAGGACTGAACGGGATGCGAGAACGAGATGGCAACTCATAAGTAAACTATTACAAGATCTCTGGAAAAGATGGAAAACAGAGTACTTAACTCAACTAACGGTAAGAAGCAAGTGGTTAAATCCGCAGCCCAACATTAACGTCGGAGATATAGTTTGCATCCATGATGATAATCTGCCTCCTGGTAAGTGGTCAATGGGAAGATTATTGGAGTTGCATCCCGGCAGCGACGGAATAGTAAGGGTGGTATCCTTAAAAACCAAAAACGGGCAAATGAAACGACCAGTTTGAAAACTATCGTTTCTACCAATTTGTCAGAATAAGACGACCGAACCATCACCGAATGAAATAGCAACATCTGCCGCTGTCACGAGCCAATCTAAATCTACCACCAAACGCGGTATTGTTCTCAGTGTTATTATTTCTTAACATCTTTACCACAGTACAAAGCGAATTAATCATCAATCAGTTCAACCGATCACAAGGTCTGTATTTGGATAAAATTTCTAATTTACAAATAATTCGCGATGAATTGAAGCTGGTGGTGTATTATGAAATTGAACCATTCTGGCAAGGTTCGTTCGCCTTACACAAGTACATAAAACAGCTGGAGCAAACGTGTAGTAATATAAATAGAACGTCATACTGTGACATAATAACAACGCAACTACGTCACGGCTACTCGGAATTGCAATAATACAACACAATGTTGCAAATGCCGCCCGCACACGAGCTAGACTCCACCCGCACCGGCGCTGGCACTCGCCAGCGTCGCCGCATTACCGCCACGCGACGCTCGCACCTGCAATGCTTACTACCGCCAACAGGAAGTAAATGACGGTGTACCGGTGTACCGCCGGACCAGGAGGAGGGTTCCAGCAGTGTCGTTAACCGCGAGAGTGACGCTAAAATAAAACGCGTGCAGTTCCAAGATCGTGGCACGGTGCCCGATCAACGTAGGCCCGTATTTAACATAACAGACAATATTTAGTACCTATCGTAGAGACTTTAATTTAAATTTTTTTTTATTTCTAGTAATTATAAATGCCCATCATCTTGTCTCATCTTCATTCTCACTTTTATACTTTATACCTATAATATGTTAATATATAATAGGTCTTTACCTATGAAACTGCCGTTTTGCCGTACTGGCCATTTCAAATGTAAATATTTTTTTTTTGACTGATAATTCTAATTTCAAATTAATTTTATTTCACAAACATGGAATTCTTTTTCTAAAATCGTCATTTGTTTAATAGTTAGTGTTTTGTTTTCAACGCATTCGAACATTTTTCGTCATCATGGATAAGTTAAAAATTCGAGTAATTATGGAGTATTTGTACCGTCGTGGCAGCAAAGCGGCACAAGCGGCACGCAACATCAACGACGTTTACGGAGCGAACACTACAAACGAACGCACCACCCGTTATTGGTTTACCCGCTTCCGTTCTGGAAATTTTGACCTGAAAAATGAACCCGTGGTCGTCCGAAAACTTTGGTCGACAATGACGAATTAAAGGCAATTGTGGAAGCTGATGAAACTCAATCCACGGCTGAATTAGCAGCAGCTTTCGACGTTAGCATCAAAACAATATTGGTCCATTTGCGTCAAATTGGCAAGGTAAAAAAGCTTGACAAATGGGTACCCCACGAACTCAATGACCGCCAGCGCGAATACGCGTGGAGGTGTGCCTTGCACTGCTCAGTAGGCATACAAATGAAGGAATTCTGAACCGTATTGTTACTTGTGACGCAAACTAAAAATTACGCTTCATTTATTTCGTGAAAAACGGCAATTTCATAGGTAAATACATAGGTAAATATACTTTTATACTTTATACCTATATATATAGGTATATATTGGTCTATATATATACTTTTATACTTTATACCTATATATATAGGTATATATTGGTCTTTACCTATGAAATTGCCGTTTTTCACGAAATAAATGAAGCGTAATTTTTTATATATATATTTTATTTCTATTAATCAAAATAATCATATATATATATATCCCCGGGAGGATGTTCGGTCCACTAACATTATGTATTTCCAAGCATCAGCACTTTGGGTACCGCGGCGGTCGTAATTATCGATTTATTAACGAGTATGCAAATAAGCGTCATCCGCGTCGCGTGTACTCGTATCATATCAATCTAGCTTATTCATCAACATTATATATCCTTAGTATGTTTAAGGAATAAACCTATTTACCTAACTTTAACCTTTAACTTAACTATTAAATCCTACAGCACCCTAATTCTAGGGTTTGAATAGGGAGGGAGGGATGCAGCCTAGTAGATATATAAATGCATACTACAGAGTTATTAGAAAACAAATTAGGTACATAGAAATAAGCATGTTTCTGAGTGACTTTATATTTTTTTTATGTGCCAGGTATATGAATTTATTGTAAGTTTATTGAAAAAAAATATTTATTGAAAACTTCCAGAATTGGAAACTTTCAGGTAACTTTCGCGAAACTTACCTTCGAATAGGAAACTTTCGAGGTAAATTTCAACGCCTTAATTACTTACCTACTTAATACAATGGGAGGAATGTTGCATAAGTAAATACAATTATAAATAAAATAGGTAGTTATACTGTAAATACCTGTATAGGTACATCGCGACTAAGGAATTAAAACAGTTTGTTACTGATTGTCTTTCTTCTTCTTCCGATTCATGTCATCTTTCTAAAAATTCACTTTATCCGTAATTGAAGGATCTTAATATTTTATATGATATTCATCATACTTTTACAACAACCTTTAACTATCAACGACGAGATATAACGTAATAAAACAAAGAAAAAATATATTTATAATACCATTCTACCGTATTTATTGTTCACAATGTTAGCGTTTTTCTCACAAATTAATTTGATAAAGAGAAGAAACGGCAAAATGAAACCCCGAGAGAGCACGCATAAAATTGCATTGATATGAAAAAGCAGAATTGTAATCTTAAAGAACGATTTCAAATATAAGGTTAGGTCAAGACGTTTGTTTTGGAGCTTATATATTATACTGGATAGGGTTGTAACGGAGGCCTTTTTAGCGGAGGCGGAGGCGGATGCGGAGGTGACGAGTTTCATCTCCGCGGATGCGGAGGTTAACGGAGGCGGAGGCGGATGTGAAAGTAGATATAGATAAAATTAAAATTTATGGTTCATTAAAACAAAATCTTTATTTTAAATACGTACATTCATAGTAGTACACTTAATAAAAAAATATTAGCTTCTAGTAATTAAAATTAAGGAGAAGCAAATTGTATTTGACAAACAATAGTTTTGCTGCTTTGTCTCCTTCAAGACGATTTCTGAGGGGCTCATAAATTAAGCCAGCTGAACTAAATAATTTGTATCATTAATTTGACAAATGACATATGCCCATCCCCACTTAACCACGTTCCCGCCTCGCACTCGTTGATTCTTGACCATTTCGCGCGCAACACGCGGCCGGACGGTCGGGCGTCGCTGCTTGCGCGTTATTGTTTTATGATTACGTAAATAAACCTCCGTTACAACTCCGCAAAAATTGTGTGGAGGCGGAGGCGAAGGTACGATTTCTTGCGGAACTTCCGCAGTAACAGAGGCGGAGGCGAAGCTCCGTTACAACCCTAATACTGGAGAACTTTTCCCGTCTTTGAATACTTTATGAAATGTTTATTCCACATATAACAATACCACAAAACCTATTGCAAAATCTAATGCCAATGAACTTGGGATAAAATGTCTAGTTTGCAAAGCCGATCATTTGCTATATCAGTGCAAAAATTTTGTTAAAATGTCGAATGAATCAAAATTGAAAACGTGAAACAAAATAATTTATGCAAAAATTGCTTATTTGACCACAATGGTAAAAATTGCTTTTCTTCAAAAACATGTCGCAATTGTAATGGAAAACATCATACGTTGCTGCACGAAGCATGCCTACTAGGTCAACCATCGACGGCCGGTGGTGTGGAAATACCTAAACACGTGTCCACCAACTCGCATGTATCGCAAGGGGATGAATCTCAGGTCCTATTATAGAAGCAAGTTTAATACATGTGACAGCAGCAAATGGCTATAAACACGTTATGCGTGCGCTGATAGATCCGGGTAGTCAGATAGATATCTTTAATTTCTGAAAACGCAGCTCAAACGCTAAGAATCAAACGAAGAGGGTGTAGCGCATTGTTATAGCGATTATTTAAAATTTCCCAACAAATTGTATAATTTGCTGAACTTACTGGCATATGACAAATAGGACTCTCGGCTTCACCCCTCAGCTTTCTTCTTTAAAAATTGCATTTTCTGCGCGCTAGATAGTGAAGGATTTTTATGTACCGCCTCGTTAAATAGATCCTTGAATGAGGTCCATTGGCTATAGCTACCTGCGAAGACCAGTATCTCCATTACCGGCGTAGACTTCTCCCTGTGCGATACAGATCACATTTTCTTATTAAGAGATCTCTTTTGCTGGTGGTAAGTACTCTCATGCGTTAAAAATACTCCCTGATAATCATCTGTCACATCACCGTTTAGTTCTGCTTCGATTTCCCAGTGAAGGGTATGAATCGTGGACCAGCGAGACTTCAGAACTTTTTAAGTATATTCAAACTCCCACTTCTCATTCATTTCCTCTAAATCTATGTTAGCTACCGTCCTAGAGAAAGCTTTAAAGTTTATGTATTGCTTTCGCAACATATCGTCTAACCTACTCGATACTCCCCTTGAGACCTGGTACTGTGACGGTTCTCCCGCTGGCTGAGGTGTTGCTAGCTGCTGCCTAACTGTAGGTGGCTGCGGCTCTTCATCAGCCGCTTGCTGCCGCGCCGCTTCGTGCTGTGGAGTTACCTGACTCTTTAGCTGCACGGCCGGGCTATGAACTTTAATTAAGAGCTCCTCCTGCTGTTTAATAATACTACTTTTCAGATTTTTATAGACCGAAAATGACCGCACACACATACAAATTTCATATATCTTCAATTGCAAACAAAGCCCAGTGGGGTGTGTGGGGGGCCACACTTCGTTTCACCACCATATTCTAACTTTTGTGACAGAGTATGGTCGCTAAAATTCGCTGGGAGTTAAATAACAAGAAGAGAAAAGCGTTTAAATAAGCTGCCGTTGCATATTTGTAGGTTGCTATAAAATCATCATTTTTGAAAGTTACTTAAATTACCTTATTTTGGCCTTATTTTGGTAAGTTTCAGGAAACTTACCGGTAAGTAATCTCGAAACTTTCGTTTTTACCGAAACTGTTGGTAATTTTCAACTTTATTTTCTTTCTTATATTGTTACCCTATTGCCATAATATTGTATGCAATATTTATACAGGATGTCCAGAAAGTGAAGGATAATGCTTCACCTGCTGATAGGTGATAGATCATTTCCTACCTCAAAAACAAAAAAATCTTCTGGTAACAGTCTCATAATTTCATAGGTAGGCATAAAGAAATTAAATCCAAATCAAACAATCACATAATAAATAATCACTCTAATTCAATATTTCAACTTTTGACATTATAAAAATAATGATTTCGCTTAAAAATGTTAACAGCATAGGGTATGATGATATTTCTACGAATATTGTCAAATCTGTAGCAAATATTATAGCACCTGTTATAAGCCATGTGTTAATTTATGTTTCGAGCAAGGTATTTTTCCAATGAGATTAAAATTAACAACTATTATCCCTGTTTTAAAAAAAAGCTGATAAAAAGCTTTTAGAAAACTTTTGCCCGATCGCACTCATCTCTGTATTTTCGAAAATTTTTGAATATGTCATTTATAACAAATTAAACCACTCTTCTGAAACAAATGAGCTACTCAGTAAAAAACAGTACGGATTTCGTAAAAATAAGTCAAAAAACATGGAATTTTATAAATTTTTGGAGAAAGTTATTACTAATGTAGAAAAGAACAACCCAACAATAGCTTTGTTTATGGACATGTCTAAGGCATTTGACAAAGTAAATCATGACACATTGATTAAAACTCGAATCTTACGGGGTGAGAGGCAACGCCATTAAACGCATGGAGTCATATCTTGGTAATCGAAGACAGGTTATGCACATAAACAGAATGGTTCCCAATACTAGAATTAACATTACTTTTGCATCTAAAAAGAGGTCTATACACACAGGCATCTTGTATCTCATGTACTGGGTCCTTTGTTATTTACATTAATGATCTCCCTTGTTAAGGCCGCATTTAAGATTTGCTCACTCTATGGTGTGCTCACTCAATGGTCGACTCATTTATTCGTCTTTCCTTCCGCCCGCCATCGCAAGCACATTCGCTCGCGTCACACGCATCATACAACATTACTCTGTATCTCTATATATATAAATTAAGTAGCTGTTCAGGGCTGAAGTACCGTCGGAACTTCGAGATGATTCCCAACTTCTTTGAAGCAGTTTGAGCCATGGACACAATTTGTTGCCCGAAGTTTAGTTGGGACAATATAGTTATGCCCAGAAGCCCTGGGTGGTCGGTTAAGGGTACAGAAACATTTTGGAAAGTGGGAGTTAGGTCGAAACTGCTCTTTTTCGCGGAAAATAAACACGCCTGTGTTTTCGACGGGTTAAATTTCACCAAGTTGGACTCGCCCCAATTGGACACTTTCTTTAAGGCCAATTCCACCCGCTCCATCATGGACTCTCTCAAAGCCCGGATTTCTTGAGGACTCGCTGGTGCATTGAACATGTATCTCTCTACAACGGTGCTGTCATCGGCGGAACCAATAATGCCTGGGGTTAGCAGGTCGTTAATGTGCAGCAAGAATAACGTTGCAGAGAGAACAGATCCCTGAGGTACACCAGCATTATTTGCCAATAGGTCAGAAGAGCAGCCATTTAAGACTACTCGAATTGACCGTTCCCTCAGAAAATCAGATATCCAGTCGCAGAGCCCTTTAGGTATTCCGTATGCTGGAAGCTTACTCAAGAGACCATCATGCCAGATCCTATCAAAAGCCTTGGAAATATCTAAGGATACAGCTATAGCTTCACCGTGACCTTCCAAGGCTTTGCTCCATAAGTGAGTGGCATGCACAAGAAGATCTCCAGTCGAGCGTCCACTGCGAAAACCATATTGGTTATCACCAAGGAGCTCGTTGGACTCAAGGTATGCCAGGAGACGATTGTTCAATACACGCTCCATAACTTTGCAAAGTATGGAGATGATTGCAATAGGTCGATAGTTGATGGGATCTGCACGGCTTCCCTTCTTTGGTACTGGTTTCACGTTAGCCAGCTTCCAGGATTTACCTTTCCAGATTCCAAAGAGAGTCGATGCAGGCGCGTTAGTATGGGAGACAACTCGGCTGCGCAATGTTTTAACACAACTGCAGGTATGTCATAGGGGCCGCTGGCCTTGTTTACGTCTAAATTCTGCAAGCATTTAAGAACCTCCTTTTGGCGAATATGAACGGTACCCATTTTGGGTCAGAACTAATGTAACTGGGGTGGGACTTTACCTTGACTATTTAGACGTGAATAGTCTGCAAAAAGATTAGCAAAAAGGTCTGCTTTCTCTTTTGCAGTGTGGGCCAGTGAACCGTCAGGCTTCCTCAGAGGTGGAAGCGATGGGCGACAGAAGTTCGACTCAACCGACTTGGCCAAAGACCAGAAAGCTTAGCTTCCTGAAGGATATGACGCTATCTTGTAGTCAAAGCGAGCTCTTCTGATCATCTTTTTGCAAGACTTGGCGGCAGCATTGTATTTTTTCTTCAGTTCATGCGAATCCACGGCTTTGCTTCTGCGAGCGGCAGCATAGGCTTTGTACGCTTCTTGCTAAAGCTTTTCAGCTGTGAGGCAAGCAGCATTAAACCATGGGCAACCTTTGGTTTCAAGGGATAGGTCAGCATAAGGGATGAAATACTCCATTGCTTGGCCTATCACACTTGATACAGCATCAGCGCAGCACGATGGATCGGTTGATATAAAACGAGTCTGCCGCCAAGGATAACACGCGAAAAAGTGCCGCATCCAATCTGTTGACTTGTATCGCCATACTCGCCTAGCGCCTTTTGGGCTGGGGTCAGGCGGCGAGTACTGCGACACAAATTTCACCACGCAGTGGTCGGATGTCCCTAAAGGTGCAGTTACGGACACTGAGCACCTGTCAGGATCAGTTGTCAGCAGAAGGTCTAAGCAATATGCAGTGTGGCCGGCAACGTCGGGGATGCGCGTGGACTCGTGCACAAGCTGTGAGAGGCCTTGAGTCACGGAAAACTTAAAAGCCTCTCTTCCAGCGTGATCAGTGTCCTGATACGGGTATATCCAATGCCCGTGATGAGCGTTAAAATCCCCCAGGAACACCAACTGCGCTGAGGGAAAACATTGCCGAACCTTATCTGCTGCATCGCTGAGATACTCCATTAGCCTCGTTGTCTCCCGATCTCCACTATGTGAATGGTATATACTGGCGTAGACCAATTGGTCAAGGCCGGTATCAATGTGAACCCACATAATGGAAAAGTCCAGATCAACACGTCAGATCTCGTCACTGGCATACATGCACACCCCGGCGTTCGGGCGGAAATTGGACTCAAGGATGTACCCTGGGTAACAAAGGTATGCTGAGTTTGACGGATTACAGATCTGCGTCTCCGTTAGGAAGAGTAGGTGAGGCCTCTCTGTCTCAAGATGTTGGTGGACATCGTTGATATTTGAGTGCATTCCTCTGATGTTGCAGAAGTGCACTTTAAGAGAGAAGAAGTGCAACCGCTGTAGAACCTTACTCTTCTTGTGACTTTTTATATTGGATGTGTGAGTGAATAGGGAGGAGGACAGAAGTTGAGTAAAGCGCTGCAAATGGAACCAGGCAGCTCGCAATAAACAACGCACCGATGGGGAACTGGCTTGGAGACTGCGGGGACGCCCGAACCCCCCCGGGCATTGTCATCGGGTCCTCTCTAACCAGTCGCCAGCTGGCACGTTGAAGCCTCCCGGTGTTTTTTCGCGAGGTGGCGGGGCAGCCTTTCGCATGTGGCTAGCACACTACTTGGGCCCCCTACTACCTGCGGTCGGTCAGCGGTGCACCGTTTCTTCGGATCCAGCTACCCTCCAAAACCAGTTACCCGGCGAGCCAAGAAATTACGAGCTGAAGACAGTGCTCTGATGCAGCACGATTACTCAGACCTACCCTCCTCGATGGCTACACTAAACATCATGCCAGAACGCGACCATGTCACTTCACTTGGGGGCATCGCTTTGTTTAGTGGGTGGTGACAAGCCACGGCCGAAGCCTACCACCAGAAGATGCTGCTCGTTAAGCATCACCCAGGGACCACGTACAAGGCATTGAGGGCTAAACCTTGCGGACGCGAGCAGTTCCAGTCCCCCAGTGGATTAAACCTTTGAAGTTCAATTTTTATTTTGAGAAACAAATTTTCTCTCACGAGCCTGCGCCCACAGTTCGAGCCGGATGCAACTTTGGAAGAATCAATACTAAAGAAAACCAGATTTGCATAGGCGCGGTCAAGAGATGCCATTGATGAAATCAAAAACCGTCAGAGGTTGTTCATATCTAAGAGGAATCTAACTGGAAGGACACAGAAAAAAGGGTTTGCAGTAGTATTTGTGTGTTTTCGTTCCAATTTAAAAGTGCCATCTGAATCTACTTTGTATTTCTACAATTTATTCCCACAAAAATTATTTTAACAAAGTGAATAGGCAATCTTTCTCATCGTGGTGATTACGTTTCTATATTGTGCCTAAATGTCGTCACTCCGTTTGTGCTAAAGCATCATAATTAATATTTTTTATTAAATAAAATTTAAACATTCCATAACACGGGGCTTGGGGTTAAGGTCCACGCTCTCGCCGGCCGGTACCTACGACTGCCGCGTGGTGACTGCGCTTGCTTGACTGTGCTTCTGCCTCCTTTATCACTCTTTTAGCAAAGTTTGGTATTGCTTTAATTAATTTTCACTCATTTAAATTTTTTATGCCTTATATAACACATGCATTTCTTTTCTAGCTGTGGACACTTTGAAGTTTATTTCCTTCAATTATTACTAGCAATTATTGTCTGTTATTATTTTCGTATTCATATAATTTAGAATGGATCTCAAAATTTTAAAAAGATCTCGAGTCAGTTTCAAATCAAACTCTCAGTCTTTAAAACATATCTGGATGCATTGCTACCTAGGAAAGAGCTCAATAGCAAAGAATTCATGAATTAACTATCAGGCATGGCAAAATGCAGGAAATGTATAACGAATTTGATTCGGTGCAAAATGATATAGAAATTGTAACGGAAATTCTAGATGAGGAGTATGCAGAGCGGACTCGTTTCGAGGCCAACTATTTTGACGCTGTGGCCGTAGCTCAAGACCTACTCAGCAGGCGGGCGGTAGTTGCTGGGGGTGCCTCTGCGGGCCGTGACGATGGTTCAGTGGCGGGATCAGGTGATGTTGCATTTTCAGGTGAGCCAAACATTAAACTTCCAACCATTAATTTACCTACCTTCTCTGGTCACATTAAAGTCACTTATACATGATAATTCATCCAGACCAAACATTCATAAGTTTCATTATTTGAGGAATTCCTTTAAGGACAGTGCGTCATTAATTATTAAATCACTAGAATTCTCTGGGCAGAATTATGATGTTGCTTGGGACTTGCTATATGATAGATTTTATAATAATCGTATTTTAATTAACAACCACATTTAAGCTTTATTTAATGTTCCACCAGTTAAACAAGAATCCTCAAAGGCCTATAATATGATAGACTGGGTAAATAAAAACTTAAGAGCATTAAAAACATTAAATAAATTTACCAACTAAACATTGGGATATTTAAATTATCTATATGATGGCCAACCAGCTTGATGTAGTTTTAATACGCAACTGGGAAACAGAGCGCAATCGCATTAAATATATTCCAACTTTAAATGATTTTCTAATTTTTCTAAAAAAACCGTGCAAACTTATTAGAAACTATGGAAGGGGCACTAACTAAGACCCGTAGGCACAGTGACGTCACGCACAATCGTCTTAAGGCACTCATTGTGAACAAAACACTCAATAAATACAGTTGTCCTGTGTGCAAAAACTATCACACTATATACCAATGTCCAACATTTAAGGCAACGCCCATTGAATCTCGTCTTGAAAAAACAAAACTATCAAACCTATGTACTAATTGTTTGCGGGCAGGAATACTGAACAAAATTGTCGCTTAAGTTCATGTCGCTTATGCACAAAACGTCACACACAATGTAAAAAACAACCAGTTAGTCAATAAACTTCCAAAAGTGACTGTGTCGTTTGAAAAAATATACAGGAACAATCTAAACCTGTGCAAAACAATGTCACACTATCAACAACACTGATGTGTTGTAGTCAAGTTTTACTATCCACGGCTGTAGTAAACATACAATATCATTTTGGTTCATACACATAGAGTTTGTGCACTATTAGATAATGGTAGTACCTCTTGCTTCATAACAGAACATTTACAAGGGCAATTAGGGAAACCCAGTTATTCCACTTTCATTATATTTGTTCAAGGGCTGAATAATCAGTCCTCAAAAATCACAAAAAGATGTGACGTACTATATCATCATCCTATACACATTTCTATATAACAAATGTCAATTGTTTTATTGTACCACATATCCCCCAGTTGATACCAACCACACCAATTAATTGCAATTCATTTGAGATTCCCTCACACGTCTACCTCGCAGATCCATCATTCCATATACCATCAGAGGTGCAGATGTTGCTAGGTGCTGACCTCTTTTGGAACCAAAGATAACCAACTCTCGACCCTCTCCATATCGAGAGAAAGCAGCAGCTAAAAGCTCATTTCTGGCAAAGATATTCAGAGGAATATATTTCAGAACTCCAGTCCCGCAGCAAATGGCGCAAGCAGGGAGAGCATCCACAGTTGGAAGAGATGGTAGTCGTGAAGAACGACGGTCTACCATTGAACAGATGGCTGCGACGGAGTCAACCGTGTCGCCGACGTGCTCACTACGACGGGGACACTGCGCAGAGCTTACATTCTGCGCAGAGCTCTGCCCACTACCTACGAGGTTGGATCAAGATGGTCCTGATCCAAGGGGGCCAGCGAGTTAACGCCGCATCTACGATTTGCTCACTCTATGGTAAGCTCACTCAATGGTCATCTCATTCATTCGTCTTTCCTTTCGCCCGCCATCCCAAGCGCATTCGCTCGCGTCAACCGCATCTATACAACATTACTCTGTGTCACTGTCGGGACGAACTTTACTACTGTAACCTAATCTAATAATTAATGTGAAAATTGCAAATTGGATTAAACTTTTGAAGTTCAAGATCGTTGCATTTTCTCTCACGAACCTGCGCCCACATCCCTATGACATCATATGACTGTATGTGCTGATAATAGTACTGTATTCTTTAATTACAACACTTTGAACAATTTTGAAAATGACATTAATAATACACTTTTATCTTTGATTCTCTGGCTGACATTGAATAATTTAATATTGAATTTAACCAAAATAAATTTTATAAATTTTAGACTAAGAAATGACAACGCCTTAAAATTATTATCTTGATAATCCAGTAACGGAAGTAAATTCTACCAAATTTTTGGGTTTGACTTTATATAACAAATTGACATGGAAAGCTCATATAGATCAATTAATTGTAAAACTCAACAGATTTTCATACGCACTCTACAAATTGCGAGATGTTGCAAATATTAACACACTTTTAACAGCGTATCATGGATACGTTGCATCAATTTTAAGATACGGTATAATGTTCTGGGGCAACACAACAGAAAGAGAGAGCGTTCGTAAAGTCCAAAAGCGGTGCCTTAGGTCAAAGTTTGGGTTAAAGCAGGATGACTCCTGTAAACCGTGTTTTAGAAAGTGCAACATTTTGACATTACCTTCAATTTATTTAAGCAAAGTGCTAATTTTGTAAAGAAAAACTCCCACAACTTTGAGGCAAATGCATTCAATGCTTTCCTTGCTGAAAAGGCATATTATAATATAAATGAATTTTTTCAAGACATGACTTGTAAATAATGGCAGTATTGTTTTTGTTTTTAATTATGTTTTTATTTTACTTTTTGACATTTATTATTTGATAACATATGTGAATTATTTAATTGTTGCTCTATTATTGTTATATTTTTTAAATCTGATTACCAATTGATGTGTATGCCTTGTTTCTTTTTGTCTCGACATGAGCAATAATAATTTGTATTGTACAAAATTTAAATATATTTAACTGACATGGTTATAATTTCAAATATATAATTTCATATGCTACTTCGGCAAATCGTAGCTTTGCAAATAGTACTTATTATCAAATTGTCTACCACCTATGATTATGAATAAATAAATGATTTGATAAAAAAAAAATGGTTTGAACTTTTGAGTTATCGGTATTTCTAGATGATTTGTGAAATAAAATCTTTTTTCTGTTTAATGCATGCCATTTTGACAAATGATGACTATTTTAGGTCCCATTTTTTTAAAAGTACTCGTGGTTACTTATGTCATTAAACACAGTGCCAAATTATGTGGAAAAAACCTGTAAAAAACAAGTTTTCCAAAAAAATATTCGTACTTTTTCTAACAGCTAACTTTAATAGACTGTGGTGTTCAAAAATGGTTAAAGCTGATCGTGCCAAGAACCTTAAAATTTGCTTGGTTATTGAGTATATCAAAATGGTATAATTATTTAACATTACATTGAAACTTTTTGTGATGATAGTACAAATGCAGGAAGGTCGATTTTTAGAAATGTGCTTACATTCCAAAGTTCATTTAAATGTAAGAATATGATCGTAAAAGGATGGAATAAATACAGTATGGATACAAATTATGAGTTTATTAATTTGGTTCTTTATAATAAATATTGAAAATTTTTTAAGGACCTTTATACGTGGCGGGCGTTTCCTTCTCTTGAAATTTGTTCTGCAGCTCTGTCTATTTTTGTTCGTAGCTGCGTATAGTTGAAAATCTCCGTTGCATTGACTAAATTTTTTAAGCAACCCCAGTAAAAGAAATCTATAGGATTAAGGTCTGGCGATCTTGCTGGCAATTTAATTGGGCCGTGACCCCCGATCCATCTTCCTGGGTATTTTTGATCTTGGTGGCGGCGAACAGCTCGTGCGAAATAGCTGTCTTGTTGCAAGAGGCTGATCTTCTAAAAGGACTGGCAACTTGTTTTCTAGAAACTCTAAATAAATCAATCCCGTCAATGTTTCTGGTAGCTCATATGGTCCTATTACTTGACCATTTGATATTCCAGTCCAAATGTTAATTTTTAATTGGATTTGAGACCGATCCTGGCGTGTGAGGTGAGGGTTTTCCAGTGGCCAGCTATGTAAATTGTGCATATTTAGGTACCCATCTTTTCTGCACGAAGACTTGTCCCTCCAATGTATTTTATTGAAAAACTCATTATCTTCGTTAATTTTCCGCAACATTATCCTGCAGAACTCCAATCTACGTAGGTAGTCGTTAGGTTCTAAATTTTGGACCAGCTGCATATGGAATGTGTGGAATTGAAAACGTTTCAAAACATTGTGCGCCGTGCCCTTTGAGACACCTGTTATGCGTGCTGTTTTCCTAACCGAAGTAGAAGGGTCAGCTTCAACTTCATTAAGGACCTCTCCATCTATATCAATTCTAGACCTGCCTTCACGTTGACTTAGTCCTGACAACCGTCCTTTGGCATATGCCACATGGGTGTTAATAAACACGCGATATCCTGGATGATGTCGATTGGGATACCTGTAGTATAAAAAAATAATGATTCTAGACAAATAAGAATTTATGTTTAATTATTTAAGTAGTTTAATTATTTAAGTGTTATTTAAAGAAATTTCTTTCATCGGAAAATAAATAAATCAACTTACATTTCTGCATAGCGTTCAGCGGCTTCGGAAGCGTTGCAATGGCATTCACCATAAACAAGATGAACATCAGCGTTCTCGCTAGGCGTGTACTCGTATCTGGGCATTGTTTAAGCCTAGCTCGAAGGAATCCGTTGTAAAGCCAAGTTGTCGATATCACTGATATCGAAGTCCAAATCACAAAGCAAAACCAAGTCCAATTTCAGAGCACAAACGTTAAAAAGCACTTATGAAAACTGGATAAAATAGGAGATAACGTCAGAACCGAACAGAGTCAAGCATGACACCAAAAAGACGGTTTTACGGTTAATTCATTGTAGCGTGCCAGGTAGAGACCTTTTTTATTGTTTACCAATAGAAATAGATTTCACAGTAACTTTATATCAATTGTATTTTTTCTCTGTAAATTCCAAAAATTGACCTGCCTGCATTTGTAAAATCATAAAAAAATTAGTTTTAAATGTAATGTTAAATAACTATACTATTTTGGAATACTCAGTAACCAAGCAAATTTTTAAGGTACTTGGTAGGATCAGCTTAGTACATTTTTAGTACAGGCTATCAAACTTAGCTGTTAGAAAAAGAACGAAAAGTTTTCTTTTAAAAACTTATTTTTTACGGGTATCTTAAACATTTTAGGAAATAATTTGGCATTGCGTTTAATGACTTAAGTAACCACGAGTACTTTAAAAAAATGGGACCTAAAAGTTGTCATTTGACAAAATTACATGCATTAAACAGAAAAAAGTTTTTTTTTAATACCGATAACTCAAACATTATAAGACTTTTACCAGAAGTATTTTTGTTTTTGAGGTTGGAAATGAATAGACTTATCCGCAGGTGAAGGATTACACTTCACTTTCTGGACACTATGTTATACAATTATGGGAAAGTCATACATTAACCTACTTGAATTGTAGTTTCAATTGAAAAGCTGCACTATCCAGAAGTCACATATACGAAAAGCGCAGCTGGCAGAAAACTTATTTAATATAAAGACATTTTATAGTAAAAAAAAAAATTTATTGCACAAAAATCTTGTTTTCTATGTTTAACCAGAGAATTATTTTTGTGTTATAATATTGTAAGTGTGTTGTTACAATTAATTCCAGATCTTCAACGCCAGCCTGAGAAGATGCAATGAGGTGTCGGCTATAACTGGTTAGAATGTCACATCCAGTCGGGATAGATCTTGTGGAGTCAATTAATTGTTCCTAACTATGTGTCTTCTGTAACTGGCGGTTAAGATTCATAGGGTAAAATTAGACAGTGAAGTGTAATTGCTTTAGTTATGTGCAGAGATTAAAGTGCGGGTGACATAGTGAGGTAATATACCGGTGATTGTTAGTTCAGTAAATCTTAATGAAATTTCTCATATATATGCAACTTAAATGTAGAGTAGCATTTTCGTGGGTATTTAAAATTTCTAAATGAAATTGTACTATTGTAATGTAATGTAGGTATATTATATAAACATTACTTACATTAATATATAAACTTACATTTAAAGTTACTGTTAAAATGCCCCGGACTTAGACTTATTCATCAGTGAGCCTATCTTTATAACTAAATATTTAGCCAACATTTACTTTTCTCAGCATGTCATATAATTGTCATTAATGTAAGAGGAATTAAGTTCATTTCAGTTGATTTATCTTCGTATTTAGAAACATTAAACTACTATTACTAGCGTATAGAACGGACACCGCGAACCAGCTTTTTGTCCCAGTGTTTTGTTGCCGACTGGCAACAACTCATTCAGCTACTCGCTACCGCTCTTAGCGACCGGGTGCCAACTTAATGTCAAAACAAATATTTAAAAATGCCGTCTTGCGTGTTAAAAACTTGTAAAAACCAATCTGCTGTGAATAAATGATAGTGGAATTAGTTATTATCGGAAAGTAAACAAAATGTTTAGTTAAAACCAATAAAAACCATTTTTGTAGCGCCTCCACGCGCCACTGGTAGAGCGACGTGAGAGCTCTCGCTTCCTGGTTTCAGGGAATAGTACCCGCCAGCACGCAAGATGCCTCATCCGAGATCGTGCGATAACCCCGTACCACCCTGATCGCCATCACCAGCTGGACTCGCGTCAAGCGGGTGACATTGCTGAGTCAGGGCACTGCCGGCCCACACAGGCTATCCAGGACGAGTCCCAGATAGCGCATCGACCGCCTCACGTCGATGCGGACTCCGGATACGATGATATGGGCACCCCGGGGCGGCGAGTTCCGCGGGCCATGGAAAACCGCGGCCTCGGACTTTTCGAGCGCCACCCGCAAACCCAATCGCCGTATGCGGCCCACTATGAATGCTGCGCCGGCGGTGGCGCGCAAGGAAGCTTCCCTGTGGCATTTGCCTCGGGCAGTGACCAAGATGTCGTCCGCGTAGCAGACTACGCCGACACCCGGCACAGTGGCTCCTCGCAGCACCCAGTCGTAGCCGATGTTCCAGAGGATTGGGCCTAGTACTGACCCCTGAGGAACGCCGTACGACATCTTCCGCCGACACCACCGGTCTCAACTGGGGTATTCCACCGCACGCCCAGACAGGTAGTCCCCGACAACCCGGCGCAGATACGGAGGAATTCCGTGAGTGGTATCGGAGCCTCTCCCTGATGTAGCTCCAGGGGAGGGAGTTAAATGCGTTAGCGATGTCGAGAGACACCGCCAAGACGACCTCACCCCGGGTGATCGCGTCCTGCGCCAAGGACTTAACCCACTGAATCGCGTCAACGGTAGACCTACCCCTGCGAAATCCAAACTGGCAGTCTGCCAGATCCGGTCCGGAATCCTCTAGGAGCTCGACGATCCGGGCGGCCACAACTCTTTCAATGAGTTTGGCGTCCTCGTCAAGCATCACTATTGGGTGGTACGCAGATGGGAATTCCACCGGATGCCCTACCTTTCTGAGGAGAACGAGATGGCCTGTCTTTCACTGCTGTGGAAACTAGCCCAGATCCAGACAGGCGTCGAAGAGTCTCCTCAGGCGAGGCTCGAGGGCATCTATAGTCAAAACCAACACCCGGTCGGGTATGCCGTCAGGACCGGTAGCAGTGTTTTCGGCTCGCAGCCGCAACACCGCAGCTCCCAGCTCTCCCGGGGTTACTGACGGCACTACATCCGGGCCGGGCTTCGCGGCAACTGAAGGCATCATGGGGGGACTGGGATGGTCCCCCGTCTACGGAAACAGAGCCGCAACGACTCTGTCCAGGATTTGCGGCTGGAGACTTTGCGTGAGTGGGGGTGCCCAGGGGCGAAGTTTGCACATCGCCAACCGCGGGTTGCGGTTCAACGTCCCCAGCAACTCCTCCCTCGCAAGACTCTTAGCCCTGCCGATCGCTGCCGACTGCCCGGCAAGTCTGAAGGCTAACACGGTGCGCCAGGGCGGGACTCGCGAACGTGAGGTCCAAGATCAACACGCCCTGGGGTCACACGCACGTGCTCATCGATCCCCGGTTGAGAAGGGCCAACCCTTGACCGAGGGCAAACTCCTCCAGTGCCTCGCCAAATATTGTCGTCCTGACGGAACCCCAAGCTGTATTCGCAACCTTTTTAAAATATAAAAAAAACACATAAATGTTGATTAATTTTTAGTTTACACTAAAAGTTGCATGGAATGTATCGTAAAAAATACTAAAACTCCTTATAATTCCTTATAATATCAATATACCTGAAGTTGAATTTGTAACTTGCTCCTGTAATATCAAATGAAATCAAATCATCATTAATTAGCAATAATATGGAATACATCCGGAGGTCTTATTTCTATTTGAACAGCATATTAAACTGTGTCCAACAGAGTGCAGATACTTATGTCAAAGTTTTTCTGAGCAAAAAAAAGAAGTAAACATTGAAATACAAATTAAAATAATGAAAATGCGTTTTTAATAACAGGAGTCCATAAAGGTATAATATAAAATAATAAAATCGCAATAACGGAGCAAAAATGAAACAAAAAGTAATATAGAAATGATAATCTTGGTTACTTGACGATTATTATTTATAATCTATACAACGTGTTTAGTATAAGTCTTTTTCAACTCTCATTCTCAAGGTAATTTTTTTTTAAATGTGATATAGTCAAGATGTGGAAGCTTTTAGAGTTGTACAGAGCAACAAAATCAAAATAAAATTAGACAAAACATCAGCAATCCTTTCTTTTAAAGTTCATAATATCGGTTACACACTGGGTCAAAGCTTAGTCAACCATTACACTCGGATTGTAGAGCGAGAATTCTCTTGAAGGTTAGGTTTTGTAATGCAAATGTTTAAATCATAATATTTTTATACAGACACAAAGTTTCTAAGCCAAGAAGCAAAAAGGGCAACTTCTTCGCATTTGAACAGAAGAGAGTAGGTAGATTTACACAAAAACAGAACAAGAACAAACGAAGACAGAAATGGTAGAGTTATGAAAGAAATAAATGCGTAGAACGTTATGTTAATATGCTGAGAAAGTGTCTTATAGAAGGCTTGGCTCTTACGTTTCGTTATAATTTATGATAAGGGGTTTAAGGTGAGGAGGAGTAAATAACACCTAAACTTTCCTTGATCTGGTTTAGCAATACGGTTTCGTTAATTATCACAAGATAACTCCTACCAAGATGCTTGGATAGTTCGCATGTAAATATATATATTTATATACCGTTATATATTATTATAACGGTGCACTGTTAATTTATTAAATATTGCCAACAATAAGTATTCCTGGTAATTTTTCGAAATTTTTCACTTGTCGGAACGCGCATATATATATCAGAAACAGACATATTGGTTTGATAAATTAGGTTCTAAAAAATACACATAGAATTTTTTATCAGTTTAGCTGCCGATATCTTTTATTTCAGCAGATATAATAAATGTCTAATGAAAAGGGACAAAAATAAAGTATAAGGAATATAATTTTATCCTGTACTAACGCACTCTCAATCAGTTTCAAATACCGCAATAATAGACAAGGAAAAGGTTCAGGGAGAGCATTGGGTTCGCTTAAGCTCACAATTTATTTATTTTTATTTTTTATTTATTTATCATTTATTCACAAATATTACAGTATCATATTAAATAGCATCTAAAAACCACAAAGGTTTAACCTAGTGCTATTATGTATGCATTATATTTATTGATCTATTTATTTTACGTAATACAGTAGGTTAACATTCTCAATTTTTAATTTTATTTGTCTACAAGAAATAAAGAAATAGGCACCTCACACAATATTTGAATTCATATATTTTGAAAGTGATTTTTAATACTTGTGACCTGATATTTCTCAAAAAAACCTCGGCTGTCTTTGTCTCATCTATTAGATAGAAACGTAATAGGTACATACAGTAAGAAATATAATTCATCTTTTTCCAATCGGTTAGACATACACGTAGTGTTACCAAAACTCGCAAGCAAAATGAATTATCTAACAAATTTATTTTGTCGATGTTCCTTGTCCAAAACTTGCATAAAAGACTTATGATCTGGGGAAAAAATTACGGCTTTCCAAAGAAAAGGAAACTAAGGAGACAGCTTGCAATAAATTTTATAACGAAATCTTTAGTTTCTGTAAGAAAACTAGTTTGGCAAGTTTTTGTCACCATGTACGAAACTGTGTATCTAGTTATGTTTGTGATCGAAGATGTCTTGTTAAGTCATATCTGTTTTATTTTGGATGTTGTACAACAAACACACTGTTTAAGAATAATTGCAAATTAGTCAATAAATTATCTATATACCGGTAACATAACAATATGTTTTCATGCCCTATGTATAATTCCTCGCAATATTGATATATAATTTTTTTATTTTACAGTTTTTGTACACACATATAAAATACCTTAAAGACTAATAGTCCGGTCAAATTAGACATTCGAAGTTACCTAAATTCCCACCAAGCTGAAAATCGGTAAAATTGTTTGAAATATCATTAAAAACAAAATTTGAAAGTTCCCCATCTTTCCCCTGTAAGGAAAAAAATTTATACAAGGTCAAAGGTAAAAAAAATTAGTTTTTCGCGATTTTCAGCAAAACGGTAAGTTTTATCATAAAAATATTTCATACAAAAATTGTAGATCATAAAATTATCTACAAAAAATTAATTAATACTTTTTTTTCTACGAGCCACCGTTTTTGAGATATAACGATTCAAAAAGTTGTAAAAGTTGTAATCTTCATAATATTCACACGTTTCCTCGCCACCTATGAGGTAGTGTACTATTGTACAGTAGGCCTATTCCACGGGTCAGTTTTGATCCTGTTTAATTTGAAACTATTGAAAAATAATGGATATTAGCAGAGATTGAAAAGATAAAAGCAATTTAAGTTAAAAAAAAGTAGTGAAATTTAATCGTCCGAGTCGTAACTTTCAAAATCTTCTTCTTGTTCTTCTTCTTGATCTTCTTGTTCTTGTTCGTCTTCATCTTCATCCTGAGTGCATGTAAACTGCGTTAATAGCGATGTATCGCATGTTGCCTCGTTGGAATCAAACGGATCCTCTACTGTTGGTGATTCAATATTAGATCACAACCGGCCTTGACAATGTGAACATGCCGTAATCTAGTACGAGGAGGACTTTCTGTGGATGTACTGGCTTCTTGTTCTTCACGTTGTCTTTTATTAGCTGCAGCAATAGAAGACTTTCGAGTATAATTTTTACGACAACTTTCATGTACTGTCACAGATTTTTGATTTTTTAGATACTCCGAAAATTCATCTGCTCTTTCGATACTTGCATTAATTAATGTCTTCATACCACGTGCAACAGTAACAATTTCACTTTCAGTTAAAAGTTTAGCGCAAATAAAACAATAATCTGACATTTTTGTTATAAAACTCAAAACAGCACAATATAGGCTAGGATAAACACGTGTTTTCACTACTAACTGGCGTTCAAGACTAACAGTATTTCATGTATTATAGCAGGTATAAGACCCTAGCCACGCACACAATTGAACAGGGGACAGATGTTGTCTCAAGGTTTCAATGGCGTATAAATTAAGGGACTGGGCTTCATTTGACCTGATATTCTTATAGTTATAACTTATGTATATTTTATATTAATAGTGTAAGTTACAATAACCGATATAAAAATATTTTAACATATATTACAACTATAGAGATGTATATATACGTGGCGTACTATGACGCATATTATGACGATTACAACTTTTACAACTTTTTGAATCGTTATATCTCAAAAACGATGGCTTGTAGAAAAAAAAGTACAAATTAATTTTTTGTAGATAATTTTATGATCTACAATTTTTGTCTGAAATATTTTTATGATAAAACTTACCGTTTTGCTGAAAATCGCGAAAAACTCATTTTTTTTACCTTTGACCTTGAATAAATTTTTTTCCTTACAGGGGAAAGATGGGGAACTTTCAAATTTTGTTTTTAATGATATTTCAAACAATCTTACCGATTTTCAGCTTGGTGGGAATTTAGGTAACTTTACTCTTATTTTTTGGTCTATTTTGACCGGACTAAAATATGTACCTTTGTACATAATGCTTAAATAATAATGCTTAGTCTTAGGTTATTTCATAAATGAAACTAGATTTTTCCAAACTAGAATTTTCCTATAACTTGTTGAAATTGTATTTCCTTAAATATAACACTTATAAAAGGATTTTATCGCATTTAATAATACTTAAAAAAATTTACCTCGACGTTTCGCCACCTTAACAGATACCGTGATATGAGGGTTTACAGAGTCAAAATTTAAATAATGGTATGATCAAAGACTGCAGGCTTCGTAGCTCTTCTGTTTTTAATATCAGATATGTGTTCTTTAAAGCGGATTGGCACATTCCATTTAGTTTGGCGAGTGTAGGAAAGCCCACAGTCGCAGTAAATTTTGTAAACACCTGGATCTTGTAAAGGTATGCTTGATTAAACTGGACTAACTAACATTTGTGAGCAGTTTGTACACTGTTTTTATTGAGGCCCGTCTAAGAATTTTTCCCATCTTGCCAGTTACACCCTTTAAATAAGTTCGACTATATGAGGCTTCACGCATTCTCTGCGGCGGTTACGAGTTGGTTTGAGGCCGTTCTCACGAAGCACCTTGACAAAACGCTTGAATTCCTCATCAATGTGCTGGGAGTCGCAGATTCCTTGTGCTCTCTAGAGCCTACGGCAGATGATGCCTAGGCTCGGATGATGGTGGGATTTCCCGTGTGGGGATTTTTCAGTGTTTGTGGATTTCCTATATACAGTGTGACTAAGAGTACGATTTGGATTCCTTCTATCTATCTTCCTATTATTACTATAAGAACATCAATGAAAGCTAACTTATTATCATGCTCTATTTACATTGTAACCTGTATTAGAGTGTTAAGAGAAATTAAGATGTTTTAGAAATGTAATAACTTTATGTTAAGGTAAAAGAGTTTAAGCGTCGTCAACATACCTATTGTAGATCTTCCGCACTACAGGGGCCATGTGGAGAGCCCGCTTCTCAATGTCTTCCATGTAGACGTCAGCAGCTAATTAGGGAACACAACACCGTCAATTTGGAAAGAGAACTCTGGGGTCCACATAAAGTAGCCATATGTTAGGTAAACTTCAAGTAGCTCGGCATATTCCACAGCTAGCTCTGAATCAATTACTTTCTTGTTAACTATTTCAATGCAGTCTCTGACAGGTAGTAAGGTAAAAAGAGTCTTGACATCAAAACTACCCATGGTTCAATTGTTAGCAATGTTGTAAAAATGAACAAATAAACTATTTACATTCCTCTTTTTAATAAATAATTAATAACTTACCACTCACAAAATACGTAAAACTCGTAAAATAAAAATGCATATAAGATACCATTGTGGCTATCTAAAATGAAGTTTTCTATAGGAAATTTTAGTATTTTGGGTAATGGCTTTCGAGCCTTCGACAAGGGGCTCATCGGCTTTATTCGAAACTAACGAGGCCAATGTCATTGAAAGTGTTGAACCTAAAGCTAGCGTTTTCCTTGCACGTCACAAGGAATATTGATTGCTATCAATATTCAAGGCAGGGAGGTCCATACGCACTTCTGACAGCCTTTCGGCAACGTTACGAAACTTTGGAAGCCTGTTCAAACGCAGTTTTTTTGGTAGTTTATGTTTTTGATTGTTTTTTTATTTATGATACAAAGAAAACAAAGTGTGATAATATTTCTTATAGACAATTTTCTGAGCAACAACTGTGTCTTACGTATTTTGGAAACAACCAATATTTTTGACAATATTAAACAAAATTTTGACTGAATTAATTTTTTTGCATCTTTCGGATCGTTGGGTTCTTTTAGTATTTTCTTTGCAATAATTTCCTAAAGTCCATTTTTCCTAACTAAAATGTCATACAAAACAAAATGAAACAAAAGAACGAATACAAGAAGATCACCTGAGTGGGTTAATAAGCCCACATGGACGAGGTAGATTGCAGGGAAAGTTACTCAAACCACATTTCTGAGTAACTTTCCCAAAAACATCATTAGCAAAAATAAAACCAATTCGTCATACAAAATTAGCAGGGGACTAAAGCGGTAAAATAAGTCATCCGGTATATTTTTGCAAGGGTCTTGAAAGATAAACACAAAGCAGAAAACCGAAACTCAGGGTAAGTCGATTGGCAGTTACTCACCGGGCAGTAATCCGCGCAGATACATTGCTTTAATACCATAAATACTCATACATTTATGAAACGGCTTAAAGTCTAGTTGCCCGGATTCATTTCAGGGTTTTAAACCAAAACGTTGGCTAAAACCATTAGTAGTTATAGATCCGTTTCTGTTGTCGATTCTGTGGGGATTATTGGCTCGTGTGTTATTGGAAAATGGGATAAAATCATTTAAAATTCAATTTATTTTGGATGAGAGAGTAAATGGATAAAATTATAAATTAAAATTTTTGGGCCAATTTAATAAGTAACTTATAGTGAATGATATTTTTTTTTTGTTTACTGGTTGGTTATTACTGGTATTTTCTGACACATTAACCAAATCTACACTATTGTAAAGAGGAATGATGTGTTAGTTTAAATGATATCAAAGTGCTGTAAACCTACTCTAAGGCTATATTTTATCCAGTTGTTCCCATGGGAGTTACGCAGGTGAAATCAAACAGGAAGTCTAGTTATTTAGTAATTGAGAATTTTTAATGTTTTGATTTCTAAGTTTTGTATTATGTAAAAACAACCGCTTTTGTTAAGGCAACACAACTCACCATCCCACTTAGGTTTATTACATTCTACGTTCTTTACCGTGGCCTTACTTTATTTTTTGTCTGTAAAATAACTCTTAAGCCATTCCAATAAGCCTTACTTTCAAATCACAACGCAGAACACAGAATTACATCTCTGCCCATCCTCTTTACCGGCTTTAAAAGTTATTCAAGATCGTCATAAGCAAGAGTGAAATAAATTAATACATAAAAACTATCTCAATCTCATTTAAACTCAAATGCAAAACTTATTTTTTTATTAAATTACCTTTATAAAAAAAGCATTTTAATTAATTTACTCCACAAGTACCTTACTTTCTCTACGCTTGAAAGTCCTTGGGTTAAATTAATCTGGAAAAATAAACTTGTTAACTTTAAGATGTTTAGTAGTAAACGAAAAACCGGAAATTAATTAACTTACTAAATAAATATTATAAATGAACTAAGATAATGTCATTAGAGATCTAATCATAAATGTTTTCTACATATTCTTCTAAATGGAAATAAGGTTTCAGATTAGGACATCATCACAAACGGTCGTCGAAAATAAAACTTACTTAACACAATGGAAAAGTTAATTAAAGTCACTTAAAATACAGTAACAAATTTGGCAATTATTAAGCCTGTTGTGGAATGTGAAATAACAGTCAAATCATTTCCTTTTATTTGTTAAAACAATATTTGGACTTCGACAGAAACTTTATTGAAAGCTCACTGCTAGCTTAAATGACTAAACTTTATAATATAATATAATAGTAATAAGGACAGTTTCTGAAACAATTTGTTATATATATTGTTATTATAAATAGCAAATTTTGTTCTACGTATAACACAGTTTTTAATCTAGTAACTCTTACAGGGTTGGGAGGGCACGGGTAAAATCGCATGGGACTACTAATTATAACTATTTACACGTCCTTATAAACCTAAAAAAACACATAAAATGATTAATGCAGATTATGAGGATTTTAAATTTTTTTTGGAAGTCTTTGAAGGATGAAATTGGAACATTTGAAATTGGAACTCTCTTTAGAATAAAACGCTCTATTATCTCCTTGCAGTGACTCGAATAGTTTTAATGAAGTGTTTGCAATATTCAACGGGTTCTATTTCCAAGTGGTAACTATACGAGTTAAAAAGTATTTTATTTAAGTTTAAATTATTTACCTTCAAAATAGCTTCCAGGCAAAAATAATTCCAGAATTTTGTGTTTCATCTTCTATTTTCAATAATTTTAATGTTACAAAGTAACTGTGCAAATTCAGGTTACAAAAAATTTATTCGATTTCATGGATCCTGTTATTTTACTTTTAATATAAACCCGACCAACGTTGTTCTATTTTACAATGCCTGCCTTTTTGGCTGAAAATGTTTGAACATGTCATCCAAGCTAAATAACACAACATTGACCAGGACACTCTGGTATTTGTGGAAATGAGACGGTTGACAAGCTTGCTAAGAAGGCTATTATTATGGGCTGTGACAAATACTTAAATACTTGCTTTTCATCTGACTTTAAGCAAATTTGTAGGGATAAATGGAACAGAGTTAGGCATCAAACCCTTATGATTCCAATAAATAAAGGAAAAATCATAAAGCTCTCTACAACTTAATATTTCACCCAATCCCTGGTTTCTTAAATATAAAAACTTTAACAAACGAACCACTTCAACCATCATTCGAAAGCGTCTTGGCCATGTGTGCACTTCTGTTTTCCTGCGGAAAATAAGGGTTAAGACAGTTCCATATGTGAATGTGAATTCGATGAAGGAAACGTGAACCACATCTTTTTTTTTGTCCTTAATATAATGTTTCCCTCTACGATGTCTTACCCCGTTGTTGTACAAGACCTGTTATCAGGAACTGTTCGCTAAAACTCTATAATTCGACCCTAACTAATCTTTTTGTGTAATTATATCCAGTTTAATAAAATTAAACTATAATTAAATGTGTGTTCGTTTTGTTTGTCTATATCTGTGTTTGTAATTTATTTTCAGGCTGGTTGCATCAAATATTTTAACATTTTTCATTGAACATCCTCCATTTTGAACATTTTGTTTACTCTTCAACGTGACATTGGTAGAATTATCAATAGATAGAAGCCATTCATTCAAGAATGCTACTATTTCAGGAAATATGAGAAGTCATTGCAACTGTTGTCTCATTGACTAGGCTGTGATTGTCTAGGAGTTGTACATTTCCTCAACATTCCAATTAGTAGTGCCGATGCTGCAGTAACTTCTTCTTTTAAAATTTATTCGACCGTTTGGTCATCTTAAATAATTCGAACGGTATTCAGAAAGAAAAGAATTAACTAAGAATATACTTTTTAAATAAGTGCATTTACACAAGACGTCGCTTCAGGGTGGAAACTACCCAAATGATCGATAATTTGCAAATTTAATCATTTAGAAATTTTTTTATTCATTTGAACACATAAGCGATTTCATTTGATTGTTAAGTTGATTGTCACCCAAGACTTGTACTCTGAAATTGATAAGAGATGCTCGAGATTCATTATTTTACTTCGATTTTAAAAACAGATTCAATACAAACAACAAAATTGATTGTTTTTCAAACAGAAGTCTCAATATTTTACTCCAATGGCATTATGTTACATACTACGAACAAGGTGGCAACAAGTTTTTGAACAAAATGGTGAATATTATTTTATAATTAAATTTATAATTTGTACTATGTTGTTTGATAACTTGTTGCCATCTTGTAGTGTAGTTATTCAAAATAGAATTTTCAGAACATTTTGTTTTCCCAAAACTGTCTGAGTGTCCCACATATAACTTTACTATAACATAAAACTGATAAATGTTTCATCTCTCCAATTAAAATTGATTTCTAGTATGAGCCACCGGTTAGTTTAAAATAGACTTGCTCCAATTTATTTTTGTAAATATCATAAGACCAATGGGAAATGATTTTTTAATTTGTTTTGGGTTAAGGATAATGATGGCCAAATGATGTGGTTGTCTTGATATATAACCAGTTAAATTACACATCATGAAAGGGTCGTGTTCAATTAGGCCGGAACCTGGGGACCTGCATGCTTTATGGTCGATGCTTGTGCATTACTTATGAGTAATATACCTCAATTATTCAGTTATACAGCGGTCCGATGGTTACAAGAACCTCACAAACAGTTTGATGGACCTCCTTACGATAACGCAGTAAACTTGTCTGTTCCGTTATGTAAGATACAAAACGAATCTGCATGACAACAGTCTATTAGTTCACTCACGTGAAATACGAAGACCCAAACGCTTGTTTTTTTGTTGTAAGTCATTGACGGTTACATTTCTTTGCTCAATAAGTCACTAAAAAGATTGTAATATTTAAAATTTTAACTTTTTGTTGTTTACTCTGTTGTAAGTTTATCTTGTTTACGGCAGGGGATAAAGTCACGTGAAGACAATGAAGATTTGAAAATAAAAAATTAATTCATGAACTAAGACTGATTTACTTGCAACTTGATTTGATTGTATGATATAATATCTTGTTATATATAATTTTTGACAGCTATTAGGAAACCTTTCTTTTGATTTTGCATGTAGGGTATACAGTACAGTTTAATAATAAAAGCATCTTGTTACCTATTCATGCGTTTAAATAAAATGTCCTCGGTTGCCTCTTTCAATTAATAATCTGCCCAAAAACATATTGTTATGAGAAATAACTCCCTAAATATTCAGATCAAATGAATGTGAACCCTTTAATGTATATTAAGTACGCATCACATATTATTATTACTTCCCTTACGTACGTGTTACGTGACACCTTTCGCCATCCCACGTGGTTTAAAAGAAAGCCGTACGGGCAATTGAAATTTTTCTGGCATTTCATCGTCAGTTATTTTGAGCGAAAGCGTTTGGTAAGCAAATCAGGCTGTTACGCTAGTAACAAAAATCTCTGTTTGTGATGATTTTTGTCATCGATTCTCGTAAGAAACTAGTGTTCCTGCTTCATCTTCATTTTATCAATATCAATCGAGACATCTTTATACATAATAATAAAACTGTAACGAAGCTGAGTTAAATGTTTTAAGAATTTTTTTTGGGGAGTGTTTAAGTAATATTTATAGGTAACAAATCACCGATGTTTTAAATTCTTTTATGTATTTCTGTGTGCACATAACGGAAAATCTACTTGCGCATCTTTTTTTTTGTTGCCCTCTGTTCGCGCCAATATCTCTCAGTATGTAGTTAAGGCTACCCGCATATTTTTACTGCTTCTTTGACATTAGCTGTCAAAATCGCCGCACCATTCGCATTCAAAACAAATAGTACAAAGCCGCTTTTGATACGCACCGCACGCTCCGAACCCGTCGGACGCTGTGTACTGGTCGAGTTAATAATTAGACATTATCATTGCGTTAATTGTCATACTGGCCTTCTAACTTGAATGTCTATACTTCATCAAAGATATTGGATTTTATCCTGTAGGAATATAGTAAGCCGCATTATACATAATTGCAATTATTGATTGAAAGTCGCACCTAAACACACAATCCCGCTTATGGCTGACTTGCCTGTGTATTAATATTAGGTCTTTACCTATGAAATTGCCGTTTTTCACGAAATAAATGAAGCGTAATTTTTTTTATATATTTTTTATTTCTATTAATCAAAATAATCACCCATGCAATCAATGCATCTTTGCCAACGCATTGGTAGCTTATTGATGCGTTTCTTGAAGAAATCAGCTGGACGGAAGGCAACAAATTCTTCAAAGGCATTTTGTACTGCCTCTCGGGTATTGAATTTTTTTCCCGCCAAAAAGTTATCCAAATTCTGGAAAAAGTAGAAGTCTGTAGGCGCAAGGTCTGGTGAGTACGGCGGATGACGGAGAACTTCCAACCCCAACTCTTGTAGCTTGGAGACCGTCTGCTGTGCAGTATGAGGTCGCGCGTTGTCGTGCAGGAGCAGTGGAGCCGAACGATTGACCAAAGCTGGTTGGAGACGTGCGAGCTTCTCCATCATTGTGTTCAGTTCTTCACAGTACACATCTGCAGTAATGCTTGTCCCGTTTGGCAAGAAGCTGTGATGAATTACACCCGCGTTAGACGACCAAACAGTGGCATTGTTTGGGTGCTGAACCAGGGTCCAACCAACTTGCTGAGCGCTTACGATTGTCAAACAGGATCCATTTCTCGTCACAAGTAACAAAGCGGTTCAGAATTCCTTCATTTGTATGCCTGCTGAGCAGTGCAAGGCACGTCTCCACGCGTACTTCGCGCTGGCGGTCATTGAGTTCGTGGGTACCCATTTGTCAAGCTTTTTTACCTTGCCAATTTGACGCAAATGGACCAATATTGTTTTGATGCTAACGTCGAAAGCTGCTGCTAATTCAGCCGTGGATGGAGTTTCATCAGCTTCCACAATTGCCTTTAATTCGTCATTGTCGACCAAAGTTTTCGGACGACCACGGGGTTCATTTTTCAGGTCAAAATTTCCAGAACGGAAGCGGGTAAACCAATAACGGGTGGTGCGTTCGTTTGTAGTGTTCGCTCCGTAAACGTCGTTGATGTTGCGTGCTGCTTGTGCCGCTTTGCTGCCACGACGGTACTCATACTCCATAATTACTCGAATTATTAACTTATCCATGATGACGAAAAATGTTCGAATGCGTTGAAAACAAAACACTAACTATTAAACAAATGACGATTTTAGAAAAAGAATTCCATGTTTGTCAAATAAAATTAATTTGAAATTAGAATTATCAGTCAAAAAAAAAATATTTTCATTTGAAATGGCCAGTACGGCAAAACGGCAGTTTCATAGGTAAAGACCTATTAATAACAATGATAAAGTAACAAAGCTTTTGTAATGCACTGAACGTCGACGCCGTGTCCGCCATATTTTAACAATATTTATTGTATTAATTTTATTAAACGTGGTTTAATATATATATAAGTTGGTAGTTAATTTACGTAAGAATATAATTTAACAAACAGCTATTGATAATATTGCGTAATTTTATCGCAATCATATTTCAAATATGATTTCCCGAAAAATCAATGCAAAATTATGAAAAGAGTACGAAGTGCAAAAACGTCGGTAAATGTAATAATCTATCAATCAACTTTTTTATGTTTTCTTGTCGTAGGAGGTGTCATATAAGGTATTTTATTCGAAATAAAGTTTGCTCTCCGACCAATATTTGGAACTAAAAATTGTAGACTTTTTCAATAAGAATAAATTACTTTTGTTATATTATGTATTTTTGGGACTTAAGGTCCTCGAGAATGTCGTCGTTCGTAAGCTCGATCGGGACGCCCCGTAAGACTGCGCGGATCTTACGCTCCTCCGGGAGGCGAAGGCCTTCGCAAAGCTTACCAAACTCTGCGAAGGAACCATGATGGGGAAGGAAATGCCTACAGTCCTAACGAATCTAGCAACGAAACCTCCCTACCAGAGGTAGGAGGGCTGGGGACGACGCGAAGTGTTGCCCCTATTGGACAAGCACTGTACCTTCACCCTGGGAATTTAGGTCCCAGTACCAGGTTCCAGTGTGCGGGTTTCTGCAAGCCTTGGAAGTGCACCGGGTCAACGCTAGCAGGCTTAGTTGTCACCGTTAAGTATCCACCTGCTCAACGCGGGGGTCTACTACGGAGTGTGTTGTCAATAAATTGGCAACAAAAACTGGCCGTAGACCTGACGGCTTCGCGACGTGAATCAGTCGCGAAGTTGGTTTGTACTGAAAGTGCGGAATTGACTACGTTACGACCGGCCGATAGCAGCCGTAGAGCGAGTCTCTAACTAACGTAACAAGCGCCCAGCGTCAAGTACGTAGCCAGAAAATCTGCCCGAACCTTGTGAAGGAACGTCGGATACTGACGTAAATAAACTCAACTTGTTGTTGCTGCTCCCACCTAGGTTTATTCGAGGGTTGCACGGAAGTGCGGAATTGACAACGCGGTTGAGGATGTTTGAGGAGGGCGATGGATACTTGAGGAGAGGGAGACTTGCTGAGCTAACAGATGAAGATAAGAATAAAATTTGTAAAGACATAAAGAGACTATGTAAATTTATTTTGAAAAAAATATACCCGTGAAGTTTCTTGCCAGTTTTTCTTCACGAAGGTTTTTTCGAACTGGTGGTAGAGTCATGTTTTATTTGACATCAAAAAGAACAAGTAATTGTCAATGTTGAGAAATAAACATTTCATTTCATTTCATTTCAACGTTACGACCTGTCGCAACCGGCCGCAGAGCGAGTCACAAAGGGGCTTATCTCAAGTCGTCGGGGACGAAGCGAGATATTATACGAGGGTCAGCGTTTGAGTGTTGCTACGAGTTGTCGTCGTGAGACACAGATCGGGTCTGATGTCTTGCAGATCGTATGTAAGAGTAGTTTAAGTTCCGGCTAAGCGCCGTCAGCGCTAGGTCACAAACTTCAGTGAATTTCAAAGGCTAATAGGGCCATAAATAGACTGTCCATTTAGAAAAAATATATATCTTTAAGTGCAAGGGATAGAAGTCTGAAATTTTTCATGGCCGTCCCGTTTAGGAAGTTAATGGCAGTTTTATGAATTCCAGGTCTAAAGAAGAAAAAGTGGGGGACTAATGGTGACGTTTTACTTTAATCCTCTAATTTCGATCTTGATCGTCAGTGGTCAGTTGTTGGTTTTAAGAGTTTCATACGTAAACTTTGTGTTTCAATTACACATTTCTCTTTGTTGGTAATTAATTTTAAACATCTTAAATTATTTTTAAGTTTTTTTTATATTCGAGATAAATTAGAGAGGAGAAAATTTTTTATGTATTGCGTGTACAAACGATTTTTGTGACAGATATTTTTCACATAACTGCTCTGTAATTTAAATCAAAGAAAATATTTTTTTCTTTTCTTATAAAATATATGTTCCAAATCAATGCGAATTATTGTAAATTAAAATTTATATTTTGACCCGTCTTATGTTGATCTCAAAACGATTGTAGAATAACCTAAATACATTTAAAAATATACTTGAACTTAAACTTACAATACGCTCTCATCTTTTTAAACTCTATCAAAGTAAGCATTCATTAAATACCTCCCCGATACAAATTATGCTGTCCGAATAAGCCTTTTGATGGAAAATACTTGGGTTGTTATTCGAAATAATTTGATTATCATAACTGATACAATCCCTCAGTGAACTCTAATATTAAATATTACTGCCAATATGAGCTAATTTACAGAAATTGTAACTGCTTTTTAATTATGTAAGGTATTTTTAAAATGTTAAGAAAAATTAACATTAAATTAACATTTGAAAAATTTTAATCTGTAAAAACTTCTGGGAAAATACCTAATTGTGTGTTCAAAAGTGGCTATTCATATCTCTGAAATCATTTAATTTTCAACATAACGTTTCTATCATTATAGTTTCATAGTCTGTGATATGGATTTATATAAACAACAATTAATGAATTTATATCGGAGGAAAACAGCAGATATCACTAACCACTGTTGGCTTTTAATTGTACAGCTTAATTGCCGGCCAATGGTAATATTAAAAAAATTGCAATTTTAAAAGCAAAATTTTGATTTGTTGCATAATAAAGACTGCTCATAGATATTAAGTGCTAAGGCTGCGTCCTGAGTTACGGCGCATCGGGCGTGCGGATTGCGGAGCGTAGGAATAAGCGTACGGCTGTCCTTAGTGCACGCACGTTGGAGAGCGCCTGCGTTCGCACACGTATAGTGCATATCATATTTATATATTAAAATATCTCTTTCAAATATTAAACGTTTACAGTATCTAGAAAGAAGAAGTTGCTTCACTGATGACATAATGTTTAGTGTTAAAAAAAGAAAGCACGAAATTTCTTCTATGACAAGAAGAGACGGTGAATCAAGGACATATTACATATAGACCAGTCATACCCGAACATTACCGCACAAAAAAAACGGCGTCAACAAAACTATAGATACCTACCCAATATATAGAGTAATATAATTTGTGGGAGAAGGAAAGAATAATACGGTTCACTTGTTGTAAGAAAGAGATACCTAAGTACTTCGTGACGTTGCTTCGCACTAATTGGTCGCGAGCGTACTTGACGTAGTACGTAAATTGTCGAAACTCTATAGCGTTGTCTCTTTTACTCCCACATACAAATTCATATTACATCTCGTTCTTTGACTTTGATGAAATGAATAGCCATGTCAGTTTTAAAACGTTGGGGATCGGGGCGAACTTGTTCGAGTAAAAGAAAGATGTACTTAAACAAAATAAACTTGACTGTATTCACTTTAAAACAAAGGTACATAAATAAAAATAAATTGCGTGCGAAGAAAATTATAAAATACATTTGATTTAGAATTAGACAAAATAACTAAACAAAATGTGTGAGCATATCATATGCATCGTTTACAAACGTCATTTTAAATAGCAAAATAAAACAATAAATAAGATAGTTAAAAAAAAAAACTTACGCATGAAAACAAACTTTCATTCTATCTTTAACAGTAACAATGTAATTAGTACACTGTCTAAACACAAAGAGAAGGCATTGTACGGTATTAAAAACACAGAATAAGGAATAAGTTTTGTTTGACGTTTAGCCGTGACACTGGGTTTCACAAGACTGAGCCAAATAGCCGGCAAATGCCTTGCATTTGCGCTGCCATTTTTACGGGTAACCTGTTTTTATGTAATATGTCATTGTGGTGAATACGTTAGACTTATATTTTTATATTTAGGGTGCCTGGCCATTCAAATTAAAGGCTTTTTCATCACCACCGTAATAAAATCTTCCACGAGAAATTCTTCAATCGACATTATAAGTCATATAAATGCACTAACCGCCAGTTAAAATCAAAAGACGCGTATTGACGAGCAGATCCGCCAGCGCCGGATCGAGTGCGCACCCGCTCGCAGTTCGGACAGGTTCAAACATGTCGAGTATCTGTTTCATGCGTGGCGGATTCCGCATGCGCGATGTGGATTCAGGATGCAACCTTTAAGTGCCATAGTACAAATTTTTATTTTAGGCCTGTGTTTGGTGAGCCAAGCCTTGTATATGTCTCGAAAATACCCTGCAGAGTTAAGTTTTCGAATATTGTCCTGTTCAGCTTGTAGTACTAAGTACTCATAACGACAGATGCTTGTAAAACATATATAAGTATATCGAGACCGGTCAAATTCAAGTTTTCAAGTTCAAATTTAAATATTAAATAATCTCAACATTGACTTGTTATTAATGATGTCAAATAAAACATGACTCTACCACCAGTTCGGAAAAACTTTCGTGAAGAAGAACTGGCAAGAAATTACACGGGTAATTTAAAAAAAAATCAATTCAATCAAAAAATTCAGTGTTTTTATGTCTACAAAAATATTCTTATCTGCATCTGTTATGCGCGGTTTATACGTATTAAGTAGTTAAGTTGGTAACTAAATTTTAAGTTACTTCGTGTCACCTGTGTGTCCAAATGGATTAAGTAGTTCAGCTCATAAGTTCAATGAAGTTGAACAATGATGAATGTCAAGGAATTCGTCAATTCTTTACTTAAATATGCGGTAAATGAGATTTTGGACAAATTCAGAGAGGAATTTGTTTCGATAGTTAAAAATCTCTAGAAGAATATGTTCTTTTTCTAAATTTTTCATCTCGTTAATTCCACAAGCAGTTCTTTTTTAAATATTCTTCAACAAATTGTAAAGTTGAAACTAAACTCCATTCCGACTTGCCGCGACCCGCTTTGTCAAATCATGCACTTAACTGAAAAATCACGTCCAAACGTATTGAGGCCCCGCCCACCTACTTATATGTAAAATAGAACGAAACCCTATCTACTTAATCACTTGCGCACTAAATTTTAAGTTACCACTTGTCACTTAACGGACTGTTTACACGTAATTTTTAACTTAAAATTTAGTTACCAACTTGACGACTTAACGCGTGTAAACCGGCCATTAGCTCGGCAAGTCTCACTCCCCCAAGTATCCACACGACGAATACTGAAACGGCACCCGTTCACGAGTTAACGCGGGATCCAGCCATCGCCTTCCTCAGCCGTATAAAAGGGTAGTGAGCGACTCAACACACGATCACATTCTCGCTCCGATCGCCGCCCAGTGCGGACGTGCAAGACCCCGTTCTCCGTTGTTTGGTCCCTTCCCGATACTCCGTGGCGCCCAGTCTACTGACGTCACGGTTTAGCGTGTTGGTTCCGTGCTACGGTTTTCAAGGTTCTTTCTACTCCCCCTGAGTGCTATCGAAGTGCGTATTTTTCTTTGTGACTAAGCCCCTTAGTCTTCAAAGTGCTGTGCTAAGTAGTGTTGTGCTTGTGCTGAGTGCAGTGTTGTGCCCAGCGTAAGTAGTCTGGTCTCAGTGCAAAGGATACTTAACGGTGACAACGAATTTGTACTGAACCAGTCCTTTTTATTTTTATTTATTTCTCTTCTCTATTTTATTTATTTTTTCTATTTTTCATATTTATTTTTATCATATCTGTGTGTTTTCGTGTGTATTTGTCCTTTCTGTCGGTAAAGGTTGACCCTAACGCGGTCAACTCTTTACCTGCGCACCCTTTTTAGCTTTCTAGGTAGTGGCCTTCCGCATACTACGGTTAGTTTTAAGTTATTCTCCCCAGCCCCCCTACCGCGGGTAGGGAGGTTTAGGTGCTAGGTTTGCTAGGGAACCTAGGCATTTTTATATATTTATATATTATATATCGTAGGACCAAGCCCTCCAATGGACCTTGTCAACGTACTTAGGTCGTTCGCCCAGGTACTCGCCGCGTCTGGCTACAGCATACCCGATGACATACTAACGCAGGCCTTACAGGCATCTATCGCGTCCCCGGCCCCTCAGGCCTCAACCCCAGCCCCTCAGGCCTCAACCCCGGCCCCTCAGGCCTCCAACGTCGAGACCCCTCAGGTCTTAAGCTCTCCCGCGTCTCCCGCCTCGTCCGAGATGGACTGCGAATCGGTCGCATCCTCTCACGCGTCGCGTCGGAAGCGTACCGCTCCCGGGAGCGACTCCGAACCCGCGTCTGATACGTCGTCAGATGCCGTCACCTTAACCGGCTCTCCTGAGCCCGCGTTCCAACTTGTCGCCAAGCGCTCCAAGAAGCGCTCTAAGAAAGCTTCGGTATCTTCAATACCCGAGCCCTCCCCGTTGTCTTCAACACCAGCCCCCGCGCCGTTAAAATCGCTCGTAGTAACCGCGTCTCCGTCGGTCACATCGAAGCCAGCGACGCGCTGCGCTCCCGTCCCGCCGAAGCCTCAGCTCCCTCCGCCCGTATTCCTGCGTGAAAAGGCGCGCTGGACCGCGATTTCTAACTTGTGCAAAGAGCACGAAATCAATTACTTAAAAGCCGCCAACGCCGGCGACACAATCAAAATTCAAGTAGCGACCGTCGACGACTTCCGCGCGTTTACCAGGTTACTCGGATTAAACCAAATCGCGTATCACACCTACGCCCTCCCGGAGGAGCGTAAGATCCGCGCAGTACTACGGGGCGTCCCGTTCGAACTCAGCAACGAAGATATTCTCGAGGACCTTAAGTCCCAGGGTTTCCCGGTCACAGCAGTGCACAAGATGCACTCCAACCGCGGTAGGCGTTTTCCTTTAGCTTTAGTAATCCTTTCAAATACTCCCAACTCGAGGGAGATATTTAGAGAGGCTCGCACAATTTGCGGACTCTCAAATATCTCCGTCGAGCGTCCCAACCCCCGTGGTCACCCTGGGCAGTGCCACCGCTGCCAGCTCTATGGCCACGCAGCGGCTAACTGTTCAGCTCCCCCCAGGTGCGTAAAGTGCCTGGATCCTCACTTCACTAAGGAGTGCACTCGCACTCCCGAATCCACTTCCCCCCCTGCCTGTGTGCTGTGCGGCCAGTCCGGCCACACAGCTAACTACAGGGGCTGCCCGCGCGCTCCGCGCTCCACCACCAAGAGGGTCGCGCCTAAACCGGCGCCGCCGCTCACTCACGCTAACATCCCGCCGCTGCGCAACCGGGGTCCCCCGGAAGCAAAGCCCGCTCAGCCGACGGGCCTACTCCAGCTCTGTCTTGGAGGCAGCGTCCGGCCGTTCCGCCTGCACCTTCCCGACCCATCCCAGCTCCCGTAGCCTCCGTAGGGCCGCGTCCTTCTCCGTCATCCGCACCTCAGTCGTCGTTGGCTGAGGACATGAAGACCGTGTTCGACGTTATTCAAAACGTCGATATTAACGAAATTTCCGTGCTCGCACGCAAACTGCGAGCCGCCCGCTCTCCTCAAGAGCGTTTATTTGCTTTAGCCGAGCATCACTCGCTCCTAAGTTCATTGTAAATTCTCTTATATTTGTATAAATTCGTAAATAATAAATTATAATGTCTAGACCCGCGAATCCCGCGTCCAGTCGTATTAAACCCAAGGGCTTATCCCTAGTATCTTTTAACGCTCGTAGCCTTAATACCAACCTTCCCGAGATTAAACTGTTCCTTCAGAACAAAGAACCTGACTTATTCCTTCTCCAGGAGACATGGCTTACTCCAAACCGCTCCAGGGGATTCGCTATACCTAAGTACGCGTTTATTCGTAACGATAGGACCAACTCCGACGGTTTCGGCGGCACCGCTATATATTTCAAAAGAGGCTTCCACTGCTGTCCTCTCCCTACTCCTCCTCTCCTCAACATGGAAGCCACTGTGTGTAGATTGGCTATGACTGGTCATCCGACCATCATCATAGCTTCAATCTACATACCTAGTGGTACCAGACCAATCCGCAGCGACTTTGAGGCCATTCTCGCCCTCGGCCATTCAGTCATTATGTTCGGAGACTTTAACTCCAAACATACTGACTGGACGTGCCTATCGACTAACACCAGCGGTATAGCTCTCCTCGACATCACTAACTCCCTTGACCTAGACGTCATATCCCCCATCACTCCCACTCACTATCCCAACAACCCGTCCTACTCTCCTGACATCCTCGACTTTGCAATTATCAAGCGAATCAATCTTGATCTAAGGTCTATCGAACCGCTCGATGACCTAGGCTCCGACCATCGCCCCGTTTCCCTCGTGCTAGGACCGCCGAACGATAACGTCTCATCTCCTATGACCTTTACCAACTGGAAAGGTTTTAAAAATACGTTAGTTTCAGCCTTAGAGGCTCCGAACTCTCCACTCGCGATCTCTCCCGAACAATTAGATAGCCCGGATAAAATCGATTCATTAGTAAATTCTCTCACTGATGCTATCAACTCAGCCATCAGTGACAACGAAAAGGTTGCTAAGCAAGGCAAACCCACGCTTCCCTTAGCCGTTAGCAATCTTATTAAAGCTAAAAACGCGGCTCTCCGGAGAGCCAAGAAATATCCCACGCCCGCCTATAGAACAGCTGCAAATCACCTTCAACGTAAAGTTAGGTCTTGCCTCGCGGAACTCCGAGACGCTCAGATGAACGATCTCATGGCGAATATCTCTCCGTCCCACCAAGCCTACTATAGCATGGCCCGAGCCTTACGCGTAGACACCGTCTCTCACGTTCCTCCTCTCACTCGTCCCGATGGCACTACTGCCTTCGAAGTCGAAGAGAAAGCCGAATGCTTCGCCGACAGCATTGCCGCACAATGCTCACCCAGCACGCAACCTGCTTATCCCTCACACATCCAGGCGGTGGAGGACGAAGTCCTTCGCAGAGACTCTCTCCCCATCATCGCCGACCCTGTCACAGTCTCTAATGACGAAATCTTGCTTCTCATTAGAAATCAAAAGTCCAAAAAGGCTCCGGGTGCGGATGGAATTTCCAACCATGCACTTAAGCACCTACCTCAACAGATGCTTACCTTGTTAGCTATCATTTTCAATGCCTGCTTCGACCATAGCTACTTTCCAAAAGCTTGGAAAGAAGCGACAGTCATAGGCATTCCCAAGCCGGGCAAACCTCTGAACGTCCCGGCTAATCACAGACCCATCAGCCTCCTCAAGGCAATGTCTAAACTTCTCGAGAGAGTCATACTCTCTCGAATGCGGAACCATCTGTTTCCAACGGATGGCGATCCTCTCATTATTCCCCATCAGTTCGGCTTTCGCGCTAAACACTCCTGCCCTCAGCAAGTCCACCGAATCGTCGAGTATATACTTGACGGTTTCTATCCGCGTCGTTATAAAACAGTCGCGGTTTTCTTTGACGTAGCCAAGGCTTTCGATAAAGTCTGGCATTGCGGTCTCGTTTATAAACTCTACAAGATAGGCTTACCGGATCGCCTAGTCAGGTTAATAGCGTCGTTTCTCAAAGACCGTACGTTTCGATTTAAACACGAAGGCACGCTTTCTGCACCTCGTCCCATAAAGGCTGAAGTCCCTCAAGGCTCAGTCCTCGCCCCTCTGCTGTACACCGTGTACACCAACGACATTCCCATTCCGCCGAAAGGCGTCAAACTCGCCCTCTTTGCTGACGACACCGCACTCTATACCAGGGGCCACAGTGTTCGGCACCTTGTAACCAGACTCCAAAGGGCCGTAAACGCCCTTGGTGCATGGTTTCAAGAATGGCGCATCGATGTGAACCCTGAAAAGAGTTCTGCGATGCGCTTCGACCACAAACGCCGTCGTCCCGATGGCGATTCCCACGTTCGAATGTTAGGCATTCCCATCCCCTGGAAGCGCAGTACTAAATACTTAGGCGTCACATTAGATCCGACGCTTTCTTTCAAGCCACACGTCGAAAGAGTTTCGAAACTCGCTCGTCACTATTTAGTCCGCCTAAATAGCATGTTAGGTAGAAAAAGTAAAATGTCCTTCAGAAACAAACGTACACTTTACAAGGTCTGCGTTAGACCCGTCATGACGTATGCCTCGCCAATCTTTGCCCACGCCAAACCCTCCCTCCTGCACAAACTGCAGGTAGTTCAAAACCTCTTTTGCCGCCGGGCCACAGGCGCACCGTGGTACGTGCGTAATGCGGACTTGCATAGAGATCTTGAACTGCCTACAGTGCAACAACATATCAAAACACTCTCTGAAGCGTTTTTCAAACGCTCCGAAACCCATCCCAATCCTCTAGTTCGTGATTCGGTCTCATATGCTGCTCCTGTGTTAGACTCCAAGTTCAAAGTCGCTAGGCCTAGAAATGCGCAAGCGTACTCATCCACCAGACTGTCACGCGATCTCGAGGCCCTTCTGGCCGCAAATTCTAATTCTAACGTAAATTCTAATTCTAACGTAAATCCTAATTCTAACGTAAATGCGAATTAACTCAATTTTATTTTGCAATTTTTTAATTTTTGTTTTAATTATTGATTTTCATTTTGAGCACCTTCAGTGCTATGTATTAACCTTCAGTGCTTTGAGCACCTTCAGTGCTATGTAATCCCAGCGGGTGACCTAGCGCGGCCTCTTTCTCCAATTGGCCGTAGCTCAGATGAAGGCTGAGTGGCAAAAATGCACGAGCCGACAGGGGGTTTTTAGTGGGTATGGTCCTGGTAGGCGTCGGGACGAGTACCACATAACTTTGGAATCGCGCCAGAGTATGCGTCAGGGCATTTTTATCCTCCTGCCCTTCCCGCGGAGGGGAACAAAAAAAAAAAAAATCAACACACGATGGATCAATTAGGATAATATAAGATATAGTTATTTGTTCTAAGGTACATGTCTCCTAATCACCGTATATAACGCGGGCATCAAACCTAGCCATATTCCAAAAATTCATCATTACTTTTTCTCTTACAAAAAATATTTTGTAGGGTTTAATAAATATTTAAAAAAAACGTTGCTATGTAAACCTCCGTCCATGGATCAGCCTATATTTGCTCTGGTATATTTTTTTTGCTTGTGAATAATTGGGATAGGAGTCCATTAAGCGTCACATTGGTCAATTAAGCACCTGCTGAGCCATCCCAGATTGTTTAAACTAAAGTAAGGCCAACGAGACGAGATAAAGCAAGTAAACAACCTTTTAGGTGCTCAAAACATTATTAATCTTATAGTTAGGTTGCTATTTTCTGTACTGACAGCTTTTCTGCACTACGAATCGCAATGACAAGCGTAGCTGATCAAGTTACCACACAGTTTCTTGCGAGAGATAAAGATACAGTCGCACTATAACTCAGTGACGGTCAGTTTGATTACGTTTTTTATCTCGTTTCGAAAAAAAGTTACTGATTGAGAAACATTGGTTATTAAATTTAACTTATCCGCATTATAACGGTAAACTGCAATGTCATATATTCAAAGTGACGTGCAACTGCGTTAAACTTATGAAATAAAGACTAACTTAGTGATCATGGTCAAAGTAATAGCTTATAGATAGTAAAATTTAAAAATAAAACCATTACAAACCTCTGGACTGTATAAACTACTTTTACACAGTCCAAGGGTTTTTGTTACGTGAAGAAAATGAATTGTGTCACTATACCAAATAAATAAAGAATAATAAAAAAATAAGAATTTATTATTTTTCATACATTTTTCCATTCACGTTTCACTTGGTTATAGTTCTAAACACAAAGTCAACAACTTAATCCAATTGGTCTCTCGGTATCAATCCTTTATGCAAATGAGACCCTCGGCTCGCACTTGGATATGAACCCTGGATCAACAGTTTATGTGCTTGAAAAGAATAACTGTGGTAATCAAAAAATTGCAATTCATATTAATGTATATGGTATTATGATTCAAAAAAATATGCTAACTGTGTCAAAGCATACAAAAAATAATTCATGGCTTGTGAAATCTTTGATTTAATCACACAAAGAGACGTTTCTACGAGCGAGCTAAATTCTGTGCCATCGGCAAAGAGGAACAAGTCTATTATAAAATTATTTATTCTACGGGATCGAATCATCTTGAGGTGGGTAAAACTTCTGCACGAATCGTGAATATCAATGTTTCTGACCTCTGTATTCTGCATAAGATCGTCAGGGTCACTATTTTCCCGATACTCCTGCACAAAGTCTATTTTAAAATAATTACTCGATCCCACAACTCTTCGCAATACGAAAGAACGCTCCATTGATTCGCATGTGTAATAATTAACATATTTGGATATGGTTTCATTGTTTTTAAACAAAATGTGTTACAAGTAGTAATAATAGTACTAAATCCATCAATTTAAATTCCAATAATTTAATTTAATCAAATAACATAAAGAAACATAAACAGTGCTGTTCAATATCTGACATATTTTATATCATATTTTTATGAAGCCAATAATCTTGCAATAACGGGAACTTTGTAATGTAATTGGTAAAGTTTGGAAGACTGCCTTTAAAAGACGATTATGCAGAAAATTAGGAAACTTATCTTTCGTAATGTATCTTGTTTAGGTCCATTAGTTATCATGCCACAGTAAATCACTAAAATTTTATTCTATAACGCGTTAAGATACTAAGAAGAAATCGTTTTTTATTCCTTAAATAATAATACTGTAATAATAATAATAATACTAATGTAATGTAATAGTAACAATAGTATGTCAATACTTGTTGGTCAAAAAACAATCAAAATCAAACAAAAAAAATTCACAATCCATTTATGTATATTGTATTATGGAATTAAAATATGAACATGGTTTATTATGTGTAGCTAAACCTTGTTAATAAATAAACCCTAACAAAGGTACGCGAGTGTAAACATCAGATTAACCGTATGCAAATCAAACCCTATTTCTCGGAACATGCCTGGCTAAATTAACTACCATAATCGAGAGGCATTGTTCTATGTAGATCTGTTTTACTCCAACATCCGTTTTGTTGACTTGCTTCGGTCAAGTAATAGGGTTATGCTGGCAGAATCTTTGACCGGCTGCCGCCGGCCGCTAGACGTACCAACCGCAAAGATTATCAAAGTAATGGTACGCTTTTTATAAAATCTAAATTGTTTGAATTTGCTGACTTTTTACACAGCTTATTTGGCAGTGGCGAAAAGACTTAAGAGCGTTTATACAAAATCGTGCTATTTAAAGTGTTTTCAGTGTTCGTTTTACGATCGAAATATAACACGTATACATCAAAATATGAGTTCAAATTATTTAAAATCTCCTCGTCTAAAACATGTTTAGAGAATATTTTCATGTCTTTAGATATTTTTTAAATAGTAATTCATTGTTCATACGCCTTTTCTTGTAATCCGACGAAACTACTTTGCCGTTCGATAAGTATAAAAGTAACTGATAGAAACTGAAAAATAAAAGTTTTCTATGGTCTCTGTATTGTCGTCAAAAGAGTCTATAGAGAAAATAGTACAAAATATCATTTTTTAAAAGGCAAAACATGAAAATTAAAGCGCGGATAAGTTGAATTTCAGTCTAGTTTGTCGTAGTTTTCGATGCAGTTTTATTATTACAATAGTAATAATTTTTACTTCTAATTACTTACAAAGATGTAAGCAATGAAATAAAACAGAAATATTGTTCAAGTCCATGTAAAAATACTTCTAAAAAATCATTTTTAAAATGTCTAAAACTGATATAAAATCTGGTGCACGCACTGCTAGTATTTAATACTGGCCGAGGCCTTCCAGAGTGTGGATGTATCGCTATTTTTCACGCGCTGTCACCCATTGCCATCGTACTTCGTCGCAAATATCGAACGCTTGCAATCAATTTTGATACTTTTGGTATGACAATATATTTTCATTATAAATAATAAATTAAATATTTAAGTACTGCATTTTTCCAAGTATTGTTTTACTAATAAAATAATAATATCACGAAGGCTAGAGAAGCAAAAAGTCACATTGCCTAGTTATCATTTATTAATTCATTCATTACACATATAATCCAGAGCCACGAGAAGGCTCGCATCCTGCAGTGGTTTGAAAATGGGTTGATGATGAGGATGATGATTCGGAGCTGAGGTGGCGTAGTGGCTGGCCTCTGAATCCTAGGGTCGTTTGTTCGAACGAACCCAGCCACGCACTAAAGATTTTTTATCTTTGAAAAATGTATGAGCGTATAGAAACATGCTCTGACCTATAAACAAATAAAATCATAAGGATACCGACACGTCTTAGAACCCAAAGCTCAAAAAGACATTCGCCAATCTGGAGGAGCCACCGATGCAGTCTTAATATAATCATAGATAGATAGAACGTTTATTTGCATCAAATACAAAGGTTAAACAAAAAACAATACGAATTTCAGCTGACAAGCAGAAAGGAAAATATACAAAAAATAAAGAAAGACACAATAAAACAATTAAATAATCGTACATTTAAAATAAGTACATATCTGCATAGTAGAATTTCAGCCATGATGATGCAAAATGGTAGCAACTCGATGCGAGTGCACGCAGAGAAACACTAGCAGCATTAACGACGTTAATGTTGTTACCTTCTATTATGAATATTGAATATAAATATAATACTTAAATATGGGTTATTTATAACATAACATTAATATTTATAAATTTTGATTGATTTATAAAATTTATATATATCATTATAAATGAGTTGTACCAAGCAACCAAGTTTTACAAGTAAACAGGTTCTTTTTGAAGAAGAAGCAAATGAGCTTTCATCCTTTTCTTAAATGTATTGTTAGAAAAAACGTTTCGTGTAACAGGTTGTATGTTATTCCAGCACTTGGTTGCTAGGTACTTTAGGGATTCTTTAAAATCCATCAGTCTTATGCATGTGATGAGCCAAAAGCGCCCGTAACGCTCTCACAACACCTTGTCCGTACCTATTATGAGAACTTGGAAAAGAGAAACCCACCTTCCCATACATGCCCGGGCCCAGAGCTTTTTGTTGAGTTAACATTATGAAATTCAAAGATATAGATAGATGTAATATAAACAACATAAAAAATATAAACAACATAAAAAAAGTTTCAGAACATTTTGCCATCTGATAACAGAGTTATCAATACTTGAAATATGGTAAGAAAAATTAATAGGTTGTACTAAGGCTAAATGCTTTTTTTTTTAGAATTATAACTAATACACACAGTTCATTAACATATATTTGTTAGTTTAAATAAGGAAAATAAATAATTCTCAAGAAAATATAAGCTTGGTACACGTCCTGTTAATTGATATTGCACAGTGGAGAGTCAATTGAAACACTTATTTCACTTCTTTATCGAGAGCACTCGTGAAGCACGATAAGAAACGAAACCAATGACCGTTAAAGATTTGACATATGCTATATGACATACTGCTGTGATGCCAAAATAAAAATGAAAATTTGATTGCTTTTGATAATTTCATAAAATGTGCAAAAATTTTTCTTACTTCGTGTTAAATAATCAAAAGAGTATTAAGCATATTTTTTTTTATGAATTCTTGCTATTTCCAAAACAATAATCATTAAAATGTGAAAACGCCGTAATCATAGAACATCCGTTTCAATTTATTTTGTTTCACAGATCTAATATTTTTGTAGCTTTTTTATGCAAATACAGAATAATTTTATGCATTTATTAGCATATATTTCGTTTTGTTAACCGCCAAGCCCACAACTTTCTTCCTCCTTTAAGTTTTTATAAAGATATTCTGGGTTTTTGTAATTAAATAGATCGAACATAAGTGCCGCAAGGCATAGTTGCCGGCGAGCTTCCATACTGAGCATACCAGCATTATTTAGAAAAGTTGTAACGAGACGACAACATGCATTTTGCACCCGTTGAACTATTGCTTTGGTTTTGTATAACAAACGAGGTCCATAAATCAAATCCCTATAGTTAAGTTTTGATAAGATGAAAGATTCGCAGACAGTTATTCTAAATTTTTCTGATAGGTAATTTCGAATTTTATACAAGATTTTTTATCTTAAAAATCAGCTCCTTACCAGATTTGAGACATTACTCTTAAAATGCCCGTGGCTGTCGAAAATAATGCCCAAATTTCTAGCCTCACTGACACAGTTTAGATCGATACCGTAAATTTTGAATGACTGAATATCTTCAGCGTAGCTGTGATACCTATAATGCTTTAAAACGTTAGGGAGATCCGCAATATACATAATAAAAAGAAGCGGACCTAGTATGGATCCTTGAGGTACGCTTCGCAGAACCGGCTTAGGGTCTGATGTTTGGTAAATACCATCATTTTGACGGATCTTTACTAATTGGTAGCGCCTACTTAGGTAGCTGGGGACCATTGAGTGTGTGGAGATTGAGTGATTATCAAAGCCGTAAAAAGAAAGTTTTGAAATGAACAACTGAATGTCAAGCTGCCAAAAGCGCGGGAAAATTCAAGCAGTGCAATGTACCGCGCCCGTGGTCCTGTTCAGTAAAAATGTTATCAAGTAATGCAATATTGTCCTTCTGGGAGAAGGCTTTTACCCTGCAGTGGGTCGACAAACATCAATCTTTTCAAATGAAGATCTCTCTTATTGTACCCCAATTTTATGTTGTCCCATATTATCCTTACCAAGTATGTGAGTATGTTACTTTGGAAAACATAACTCAAGTAATAAATTACATAAATTTATATTTCTTTAAATCAAATGTAAAATATAATAACGTAAAATAAGTCAAACATATTTGAAAAAGTATCAAAACCTATGCGAACGCACCACTTAACGGCTAGCGACTGTATCATACAGCACTGCAGATGTGTGCGTGTAACGGATACGTGTGCGTGTTGCAGTTTGACTGATTTGGTTGAGCGTTGATTTGTATAAAGGCTCTAAACAATTTTATTTATTTAACGTCTCACTCTGCCTCTGTGAATTAATATCATTTTCAAGAATTTAGTTTCTTAAAAATATTTACACTTCTAAAATAAACTAATTATTAGATTTATTTATTATAAGATAATTATTGAAAATAAATTATAATTTATAAGTGCAATAAATTAATAATAATAAGTTAAAATACATTACAAATTAAACTGGGATCTACTGAAATCAACGTAGCCGAAAATTACCTATAACTAACCTAATAAACCTAATAAATAAATTATTTTATCTATAATTAGTTTTTAACTTTAAATAGGTGCCCCTACTTACAAGTTCGTCATCGACTAGCGGGACCTGCTCAAGGTAAAACAAGACCAATTCTGGTGCGGTTTGCTGATTTAGAGTCCAGACGTCTTGTATGGGATAGCAAAACAAGTCTCAAAGGCACCGGCTTCACAATATCGGAATTTCTCACAAAACAAAGACAACAGGTTTTTGTATCGGCGCGTCAACACTTCGAAATGAAAAACTGCTGGTCAGTCGAAAGTAAAATAGTTATTAATCTTCCTGACAAATGTCGTTGTAAGATCGAAACCATCACTGCGAACAAATCTTGAAATTGAACCAATCATCTCTCAATTCCCAATCGATCACAGCTCAGCCGCTGCTCCTGTACAAACGGCTACTAAACAGATCGAAAAATGTCCGAGGAAAACTCGTCGGCGACACTAAGTTCGATTTACCAATTATGCGTTACTTTTCTGTTTATATAAATTACTAAACTCGAATTTGAACCTCCTTTATTGTATGGATTATACTGATTTATTACTTTTGTAAAAGAAGGTATCCATCAATTTTCAATTATCAATTATCAATTTCACATTTCTATTTTTTTTTTGGAAACTGGCAACCAGCCTTCAATATTACGCTACAGGCTATTACTGCCAGTACCGCGTGATGAAATAGACACGGTATTATGAGTTCAAACTCAATTTTGATATAGAAGGTACGCGACGAAAACCAATCAATGAGTTGTATCAAACAATAAAACAACACAAACGTTTATGAAAGAATAAGTAATATAAAGATAAATACATCATTTACACATATTATCAACATATTTACAAAGATATATGAAACTGCATTATATATTTACAAATAATTTTTAGGATTGGAGGCTGTTTGTTTTTTCTTGTACCTCGTCTGCTGTGTTTGCGAACATCAGTTTGTTATGAGGCTGGTACGATGATATTTTATTTTTCTTTTTCTTTATTAGGGTAAACAGTACGATACGACTTATTTTACAAACTTAAATTCTTATTTTCTACTTTCTTACATTACAAAATGGCTCATCTTAAAACTACAATAATTGTGATTTGTTTACATTGCTTACATTCTAATTGCTTTTTTATATGTAACACTAAAATACTATTTTGGTACATATTAATTGCCTAACATAGCTTAACAATATCCCAACATTTATACATTTTTCTTACATATATTTGTTACATTTTTACGTACCTATGTAACTACAATATTATCATAATTTTATGTTAACATACTTTATGTCCAAGCACTCGGCCGCTCTCGGCCACGCTCGGGCTTCGGAGGTGCGCGGGGCGCGGGCAGCCGCCGTGCTACGAGTCATCGCCGCGCTCGCTCGTCACTCACTGCTTACCAGCTGCGCGAGCGCACGTCGTCCATTTTGACACATTTTGACGCACTCTTTAAATAATATATAGTTCTATCGAATATATGTTCTTTTATTGAAGATAGGACCCTAAACAATGGTCCTCGTTTAAAGAAGCAGCCAAGAGATACAGTCCACGCTTTGCTACCACTGCATATATTGCAGTGGACCTTGAACCCGAGGAGTTCCTTTGTTCGACGAGCGGTGCCACGCAGTCTACGGATTGAAGAAAGTGAAGTCGTCAAGTGATATTGTGGATAAGGATACCGATATACGTGAGATCGTACCAATTATTCCTTATTTACCGTTCCCCTTTATAATTAACATCCTTAAAAAATACCTAAATTAAAACCTATCAATACCTATTATACATTCCTTAATAAGTTTCAAGTGTAGTCTCAGTCGTCTTTAATTGCTACTGGTACGTGCTTAATCTAAGCTTTATTTCTCCTTTCTTACCCTTTACGCACCAATTAGTCATTAGCTAAATTTATTTATTTACTTCATACCTATATGTCTCAACCTAAATAGATAATTTTGTTCTATCGCAATGGCTGAGAAACTTTACAATAAACGCAGCGCAATGAAAGCTAAGCTTACTAATTTTAGTAATTATTTAGACGTTTTAAAATCTTGCTCTGAACTTTCTGAACTGCAACGTTTGGAACTTGAAAGTCGGTTTAGTAAATTTGAAAAATTATATGAGGACTTTGATCAATTACAGATGGAAATCGAGTCGTTGTCGGATAAACCGGATGAGGCATACCTAGCAAGGGGTCAGTTTGAGGACCGGTACCATGCGTTGATTGCTGCAGCGCGTAAGCTCCTTGACAGCAACCAACGTCAATCCGCCAGCTCCTCTGTAGCGGGCTCCGAGGATTCAGCATCAGGTGGGCACAAACACAGTTTTATCCGTTTACCAAAAATTTATCTGCCTTTCTTTGATGGCGGCTATCAGTCTTGGCTCGAATTTAGAGACACCTTTCTATCGTTAATTCATTCTAATGAAAGTATAGATTCAATTAATAAGTTCCACTATTTAAGAGCTAGTTTGAAAGGAACAGCTGCGGAAATAATAAAAAATATTGTTTTTAAAAGTAGTAATTATGAGTTAGCTTGGAATTTACTATGTGAACGATATAATAATAATCGTTTATTAGTCAACAATCATTTGCAAGCCTTATTTAACGCCGATCACATACAGACAGAGTCAAGTACGTCACTGCGTCGTCTAATTGATGTAACTAATAAAAACTTACGAGCGTTACAGATGTTAAACGAACCTACCCAACATTGGGACACCATGATAATTTATATGATGTGCACCAAGCTAGATCCCGTTACTTCTAGGAATTGGGAGGAACACAGAAACTCTTCCACTAACTCTCCTACTCTTCATCAATTTTGTAAATTTTTAGGTGACAAAGCAGATTTGCTAGAAACTTTAGAGGAAAATAAAAGGACTAATAAATTAGAAAATATAAATAAATCAAAAAGCTTTATAGTGACAGATAGCGGTAATAATCAAAGTAAAAATAAACAGTTAAATAAATTAAGTTCATTAAAATGTCCCTTGTGTTCAAATAATCATTTTCTCTATTCATGCAATTCCTTTAAAAACCTATCAATAGAATCTCGTAATCATACAGCTCTTGAGCTTAACGTTTGCCTAACCTGCTTGCGATTGGGTCACAATCAAAAGCGATGTAAACTGTTAGCTCACTGTAAATATTGCAAAGCAAAGCATAATACTCTTTTACATTTAGATAAACCTGACACCAAAATTATAAATCCCATGCCCGGCCCTTCTGAAAACGTCGCTCTATCATCTAATACCTATGACAATCAGCCCACTACGCGAAGCTTTGTTTTACTTTCGACAGCCATGGTAAGAGTCGTAAGCTCCGATGGAAAGAAATATCAAGCGCGCATGCTACTTGACAACGGGAGCACGGCGAATTTCATCACTGCCAGCCTCTGTGGCAAGTTGGGATTGTTCAAGCACGGTGCAAGCTCCATGGTCACAGGTATCAATAACCAAACTAGTACTAGTGCACAGTCCTGCTACCTTAGGTTCGAATCCTTAAACGGTACCTACTCAAAGCAAATAGAATGTCTTATTTTGCCAGAAATAACGAAAAGTCTTCCACCGATATCTATCAATATAAAAAAGATACCTATTCCCTCTAATTTATGTTTGGCCGATCCTACATTCAATATTTCTTCCGTTGTAGATATTTTAGTAGGAGCGGAAATCTTTTGGGAAGTATTAGGTAACAATCGGATAGACCTAGGAAAGAAACAACCTATATTATGTGAATCCACGTTAGGCTGGATAATATCGGGCTGTGTGTACGCTCGGTCATATTCCACCAATAATTCACATTATTGTAATCATTCCTCTACAAATGTGGTCGACGACTTAAGTAAGTTCTGGGAGTTAGACGCTATTTTACCTTAACATACCATGTCACTGGAAGATCGTTCTTGTGAAGAACACTTCCGTAAAAATACCTTTCGCGATAGTTCAGGTCGTTTTGTAGTATCGATGCCTCTTAAAATCAATCCCAACAAGCTAGGTAGTTCCTACAATATAGCAAAACGTCGATTTCTGTCTCTAGAAAAACGATTTCAGCGCGACCCTAATTTCAAAACACTGTACGTAGAGTTCATGACCGAGTATGAACATTTAGGACATATGACGCAAGACACCGACGAAGTGGCCTACACAGGTAGAATCAACTATTTTCTTCCTCACCACGGCGTGTTACGAGAGTCCAGTACCACTACAAAATTACGTACAGTTTTTGATGCGTCCGCTAAGTCTACCTCAGGTCTCTCATTGAACGATCTTCAGATGGTAGGCCCCACAATTCAAGACGATCTCCTGTCTATTATACTACGTTTTCGACAGCATAAATACGTTGTTTCAGGAGACATCGAGAAAATGTATAGAGCTGTTTTACTAAATAACGATCAGCGGTCACTACAACGAATAGTTTACAGAGCAAATTCATCAGAGCCTCTTAAAAATTACACCTTAAATACAGTGACGTACGGTACTGCATCCGCGCCGTACTTGGCAATTAAATGTTTAGTAAGTCTAGCCGATGAATCACAACGCGTTGACGTTCAAACTGCAATAAAGCGCGATTTCTATGCAGATGATTTTTTGAGCGGCTCTAACTCCATCTCTTCTACTGTTAGTATGTGTAACGAAGTTATTTCAATTTTATCTCAGGCAAACTTTAATTTACGCAAATGGAAATCTAACAGTAAAGACAAAGACTAAGACAAATTTCAAATAACAACAAAGTTGTAAATAATAACAATTCATTAGATTTTTCCGAAAAACAAATAAATGTAAGTGCCAAAACTTTAGGTTTAAATTGGTTATGCGAATCCGATGTCCTTACGTTTTCTATCCAGTTCAAACAGCCACTTAGAATAACAAAACGAAGCATCCTTTCTGTAGTAAGTCAAATTTTTGATCCTATAGGTCTGGTGGCTCCTTGCGTTATGGAAGCAAAAATATTGATGCAACAGTTATGGATTAATAAATGTGATTGGGACGAAGACGTGCCCAAACCCATTCGAGATGCATGGTTATCATTTACTCAGTCACTACCACATTTAAATAATATACGTATACCACGCTGGGTTTGTTGTGATGAATCAATCGACCATGAAATTCATGTTTTTTCAGACGCATCGGAAAAGGCCTACGGCGCATGCATATACGTACGTTCTATCAACACTAACGGGCAGGTCACGGTTCGTTTACTCACGTCTAAGAGTCGCGTAGCGCCAATCAAACCGACTACGACTCCGCGACTCGAGCTTTGCGGAGCCTTGTTGGGATCAAGGCTGTGCACTAAAGTTAAAGAATCGATCACCCTACCTATAGTTAATTGCTTTTATTGGTGCGATTCTACGATAGTTCTTGGTTGGCTGTCCATGCCTATAGCTCAACTTAAAAAATTTGTAGCTAATCGTATTAATGAAATAAAAGAAACTACGTCCGATTGTACATGGAGCTATTTGCCGTCCAAGGACAATCCTGCAGATTTAGTCTCTCGAGGCTTGAAGGCTGATCAAATCAGCATCAGTTCGTTATGGTGGAATGGACCATCATTTCTCTTACTAAATCAATCCCTGTGGCCCAAATTACCTCACAAAAATCAAGACCTACCAGAGGTAGTAAGTAATAAAACAGTCGATTGTAATTTTCATGCTGTAAGTAACGAAACTAATGCTAATTCAATCATATCGCAACTAATTCAAAAAACTTCTAATTTAAATCATTTACAAAGAGTAGTTGCCTACATAAAAAGATTCATTCACAATTTAAAAAATAAAACAAATAAAATCAAAACTTCATTATCATGTAGTGAGCTACAAACGTCTTTAAACCTGATTTTGCATGTTGCTCAGTTAGAAATGTTTCAAATCGAGTTTGACGTTCTGAAATCTGGCAAGGCTTTACCCATTAAAAACAGGCTAGTCTCACTAACACCGTTTCTGGATACCTTTGGTCTCCTTCGTGTAGGCGGCAGGCTTGAGAATGCCAATTATGACTTTAACACTAAACACCCAATCTTACTATGCAGTAAACACCATCTAACGAAATTACTGTTTTTGCAGTTTCATAAAAGGCTTCTCCATGCTGGCCCGCAACTGCTTTTAGCCTCTATTCGCCTAAATTATTGGCCTCTTGGCGGCAGAAATCTAGCTAAATCTATTGTCAATAAATGTGTAATTTGTTTCAGGCAGAAAGCTGAGTTCATTCAACCCATTATGGGTCAATTACCGATCTCTAGAACTCACCTTGAACTTCCGTTTCTAAATTGTAGCGTTGACTATGCCGGGTCACTATTGATAGCCGACCGCAAAGGTCGCGGCTGTAAACTAATAAAATCTTACTTATGTGTGTTTGTCTGCCTTGCTGTAAAGGCTGTCCATCTCGAGCTTGTTACGGAGCTTACATAGGAAGCTTACATGGCTGCGCTCAATCGATTTGTTGCGCGTCGCGGAAAGCCAAAATCTATTTTGTCCGACAACGGCACTAATTTTGTCGGAGCCTTTAATGAACTTTACCGACTTTTACAGGAATCCAACATAGAGTTCGACATTGCTCAAGAAGGTATTAAATTTACCTTTTCCCCCCCCTACTCTCCACACTTCAACGGCCTCGCTGAAGCTGCCATTCGGTCTACAAAACATCATCTCAAGAGGTTGCTCAAACTAACCAACCTAACATACGTAGAAATGTATACTCTACTAACCCAAATAGAAAGTATATTAAATTCACGTCCCTTAACACCTCTTTCAAATGACCCTACTGACTTTTCAGCCCTTACGCCATCCCATTTCCTGATTGGTCGATCACTATTGTCGGTTCCACATCCGCATATCTCAGATGCTTCCATTACACGACTGGAACGCTACAAGCGGGTGGAACTGCTAAAACAACACTTCTGGCAACGTTTTAACATTGAATATGTTTCCCTGCTCCAGCAGCGGCATAAATGGGCTGTGGCGTCAAGCGACCTCCAACTGGGCGCGCTCGTGTTGGTGAAGGACAAGGCTCTACCACCACTCCTATGGCTGCTCGGGCGGGTAGTCAAGATCTACCCAGGACAGGACGGAGCTGTGAGGGTTGCCGAAGTCAAAACAAAGAAGGGGACCATACGCAGAGGATTCAATAATATCTGCCCTCTACCTAGAGACTAACAATCTTGAAGTGATGTCCACTTATATCGGGGTATGTGGGGGACGGATTCGGGATTACTAGGATCGCAGATACATGATGGAATCTCTTTGCAACCGAAGCCGTTCAGGTATTCAGAGAACCCACCATGTCCTGTAAGTATTTGCGTTGTTATACTTGTCGGCTCGTAATTACGCACTATTGAATATGCAGCTACCGCGTCCGGTAAAAATATTTTTGTTGTTCCTGCGGTGAGGCCGCTGTTATATCTCTCATTCCATTCGTCAAGCGAACCCATGCGAATGTATCGCTTGACGAATGAAACGGGACACTTATCGTAGTTGGGCCTTGTTTTCATCCTGAGAGCTGCGTCTTTTGCCAACTCATCTGCCTGCTCATTCCCAACCAAACCAGCATGTGCACTTATCCAGTACAAAGCTACGTGTTTGTTTAACCGAGATAAGAACCTTAAATTAGACCCTTAAATTAGACATGTCACCTTTTGCAGTGCGGCCATCGAGTCGCTATAAATAGCGAACGAGGTCTCCCGTCTACGAAGGATTCCTCTGGTCGCCTCGCGTATTGCCAGGAGTTCAGCCTGATACACGGTGCAGAAGGATGGCAGACTAAGCTTGACGGCTTTGATTTCGCACTCGCTATCCCAGTACGATACCGAGGCTCCAATCTTACCGTCAATCTTGCTGCCATCCGTGAATACCCGTATTTGGAAGTGGCTATTTTTTTTTGCTTGTGTTTGGTCGTGTATCATTGCAAACTCCAGGCTCGCCTGGTCTGCTGGGTGAGTAGTTTCTACAGCTGGAATCTTACGTTCAAGCACCCCGGTCAGAACCCGGGCCGAGTTCAGGGAGACTGCGATATGCCATACATATCTTTTGTAGGAACCCCCGCTGGGAGGCATTTAGTTTAGCTCTTATGCATAGTTTGGTGGCCGCTGGAGCTCGGACGCTGGCGGCGTAGAGGATGATTGGCTCAACTGTAGCAGCATATATCGTGCGTTATATCTCCGGGCTTATCCCCAACTTACCTTGGCGGCTCTGTTTATCTGTTTGTAAACAGCAACGGCTTTCTTACAAACGTTCGCTACGTGCGTATTAAAGGTTAGTCCACTATCGATGGTGACACCGTGCAGTTTTATTTCTCCTCTCGTGACAAAGTTAGTTCCGCCCATGCTCAGGCGTGGTGTGTCGTATTTCAGTTTTCTAGTTATAGTCTTTGCGTTTGTTTTATGGGGAGCGAAATTTAACTTATTAGCGACACCCCACGCCTGAACATGCCGAAGAGTGTTATTTGCCATTTTCTCAATCTCGTGTGCTGTTTCACCATCGAATACCAGCACCACGTCATCCGCGAACGCGTGCACGTAGTCGCCTCTTTTAAGCAAACCTCTGAGAAGAGGATCCAATAGCAGGTTCCACAGAATGGGGCCATTTATGGAACCTTGGACGCAGCCTTTGTCCGTGTTCCTACGGTGCGTTGCACCTGCGTACCTGACCTCAACTACTTTCGCTCAAGTAGCTGTCGATGACTTGCCTAAGGTTCCCTGGACACTTTTCCTCAGCCAGCAGGACTCTTATTTGTGGCCACCAAGCGCTATCGAAGGCGCCCTCTATGTCTAGTAAGACCATGACTATTTTCTTTTCTGTTTGGCAATGCCATGCAAAGCAAGTTTTAGAATGAGGACGGAATGGTTAACCTTGTCAAAAGCTTTGCTAAATTCTGTATAGATTGCACTAGCAGAAGAACGTCGATCAAGAACGAGATCTCCATAACAAAGGAAACTAGATTCGTAGAAGTGCCAGGAGAGTATTGGGTAAAGGGTTTTCTCAAACACTTTGGCAAATATGGGCAATATAGATATTGGTCGAAATTTACTATTAGATGTATGTCCCCGTTTTTGTGTAAAGGTACAATAAGATTTTTTCCAGATTTAAGGAAATGAACCAGTGACTTATTGAAAATTAATCAGAGTGGATGTGCCAATGCTGATGCGCATTTCGCTGAAAAGACAGATAGGATTCCATCCACTCCTGCACATATTTAGTAATTTATGTTTACATAAATTATTAAATAAATAAAAGTAAATAAAATAAGAACTCTAATCATTGTTTTACCATATTGTTGTATTTATTCACCTACTGTTATCGTATAGAAGTCAGAAAGTGCTAATTATAGTATGCCCACTAATCCCACTTTAAGACACCTGAGGCGAATGCTACATTTACGGTATTATGATGTTTGCATGAAAAATATAATTAAACATAGGTACTTCGGCTGTTTACATTCCTGTTTTCTTATGCTTTACGCGAAGTTAGAAAAACAACGGACTTAACCCATATCATCCCTAGGTATCAAAAACAAACAAATATTAAACTTTTTTCACTAATTTTTATCATTTACCTTGTAAAAGTAACAAAAATATTTTTTTTTATTTTTGATATTTACGTACCCTGAAATTCAGGACCGCACCTTAAATGGGGCGCTGGGAGAATATGGATTTTGTATGCAAAAATAACAAACAGATGTTAAGATACAGCTTATTTTATTGCTAAATTCTGTCTCGAAAACGACAAATGCGCAATTATTGCAGAAGTATCGACAAAGTAAAGTATTTATTAGTAAATTATTCGTATGTATGAAAAATTTTATAGAATGTTGTGTATATGCTATAAATAAAAATTATGCAAACCAACGTCCTATTTACTACAGAAATATTTGTAGTTTTATGACATTGGTGGCATCAAATTGAGCTGAATTTTTAACAATAAAATATATTTTTTCGTCAAAGAGAGGAACACGATTTACAAAGTATCAGATAAGTTTGAACTAATAATAATAATAAAAGACAATAGACGTAAATGTCTTTAAGTTGCCCTGAAGGTGAACGTCTTTATAATTTAAAAACATTATAAGCACACTCATTTATGGGCAACATCAGGAGCTACCAATACCATCTTTCATTCTTCATATCCCACAATGGTCTCACTAACGCAGGAATTCCTTCAGAACGATATCGAGTCATGGATGATGCTACTGCTGGATAATGAGTATCAATACTCTGGTTCCAGAAGAATCTGTAGCGCAAAGTACTATTGTAGCCTGACAATAATAAAATACCTAGGTACAAAATCCTTCACTTCAATATTATTATTTGGAAGTTGACTTGCCCTTGTCAATAATTAAGAAACATCGTGATCAAAAACTTTACAAAAAATCTAAGGGGTCATCTTTATCCATAACAAAATCTGGCATAGTTGATTCTTTTGCAAGCTTGGATAGGATATATTTTTATATCCATTTCCTGGTCACTATCTTAGCTTTCTTAGCATACGGTTCAGTAGAAGATGCACTGGTTGGTTCTCATCTAGACAACTATCAAATTGACTCATGCAGGGCAACCCATCAACGGTTCCTAGGTACCCTTATGTCGTTGACAATTGGCACCGCACTTCAGTATCAGGAAAAAGCTGTCGACGAGCAAGATTACAAATTTCTGCAGAATCCTCATTTCCGCTGTCCTTGTTACTCAAATACAAGTTTTCTGGTAGCGCGATGAACATATCTGCAGATATTATAAAACTATCTTCTATATAGCCGATAAGAATTCGTGAGCATTCAATATAAACAAAAAAAGAAACGGTTTTTCAAGGAAAACTAAATCTAAATGTATACCTTTTTACTATAGCTCCATGGTGTCTGCTGTTCTTAGTGCACCTCAAACGGGGCGTCAAACAAAATAGACAGTTTTGATGCAAAAAATGTAAAATATCCAATTTCTTAAAAAATATAATTATATAAATAGTAAGAGATTATACCTACAAAATAACACTACCATTTTACATTTTACAAAATAATACATTTAAGTTATTATTTACCTTTTCCTGGAACTCATAATTGTCAACATTATCCTTTTTCTACTAATTATAAAAAAACTTACAGATGCACGTTTCAACTTCGACGAGCAATAAGTCATTTGAAGATATATCTAATTATCGTTAGTTTTAATCGATTACCTGATAGTATTCAAAAAGTTGGTACTTGGAGAAAAAAGTAACTGCACCTTTAATGGGACGCTGGGTTGATATGGGTTAAAAACCGCCCTAATGACTTATTCTACACTACACTCTTGGCTTACTTAAGCTACTGATACACGACGACACCAGACACTTGACACTCAGTGTATACATCGAATGTCCGCGTGTGTCATCTGCCGCGACACTTAGTTGCAGATCTACCGGCGCTCAAGCTCAGTGTCGGTGTCGCTGCCGTGGAGACACACCGTGCACAGTGTCAGACACAAATGTCGTGGTTATTGAGCTTGCGCGAAGTTTCTAGCTAGAGCAACATATCGTCACGCATGTGGACTGCAGACGAAACTAGGTCTTTATTTGTATATGAACACAAAATAATTATTTTTAATCAATACAAGATGGAGCTACGTTAGCAATATAACGAAAAAATTCTTTATAGATACTCAATAATGTCCATGGTAACAGCCAGAGCCCGGTAGCTTAGTTGCATTAGTTGGTGAGAGCACCCGCCCGGCAAGCGGGAGACCAGTGGTTCCAATCCCAGTCGGGGCGATTTTATTAAGTATTTTTCTTATCTATATAAGTGTAAAAATGTATTATAGGCACGTGATAACATCCAGTTAAAAAGTTATTTTGATTTTACTTTCATCCGAAGACAGTTCTTATAGCATTGAGGATCTTCGTTTTTTAGTTAAGATAATGCCTACAGCTGTGCTCTTCTCGTAATCAAATGCTTAACCCAAACCCATCTCTTTTTACGAAGACGCATTTTGATTGAAACGCATATCGTGATACTCGCGGCAACAGCATGTCGATTCATGGTAATGAAATATCCGACACTGAATTGCACATCGCTTCATTGAGACAGCCAATACACTTCAACCGCGACACTCGATCTATACACTAATGTCGACAGACTCGGTTTGCATGCGGACACGTTCGCACGTCGATCGCTATCACTCTTCCGCTTTCTAGTCCCTGCACTAGTTGAGCACCCCCAATTTCATACCGACGTTTTCACGACGTGTTTTCTCGTACCGTAGCTTCCTATATTCATAGGACCGTATTTTCAACATCGTCGCCTGCAGCTCGGCGTCGTTGATCTTATTCGCCGTCGCCGCTCCGGCAAGCTCTGCATTCCAGGACTACGAGTAAGTTCTCCGTGAACAGGTGGAGACCTCACGGTGCTAATGCAACCGGTTAGCGTTGCCCCACTGTGCTTTATTGGCCCTGCCGTAAGAAACCGGACCGACATCATTCTCGCTCCGATCGCCGCCCAGTTCGGACGTGCAAGCCCCGTTCTCCGTCGATCGGTCCTTTCCCGCTATTCCGTGGCGCTCAGTCTACTGACGTCACAGTCTAGCGTGCTGGTTCCGTGCTACGGTTTTCAAGGTTTTCTACTCCGTCTGAGTGCTATCGAAGTGCGTATTTTTTTCTTTGCGACTAAGCCCCTTAGTCTTCAAAGTGCTGTGCTAAGTAGTGTTGTGCTTGTGCTGAGTGCAGTGTTGTGCCCAGCGTAAGTAGTCTGGTTTCAGTGCAAAGGATACTTAACGGTGACAACGAATTTGTACTGAACCAGTCCTTTTTATTTTTATTTATTTCTCTTCTCTATTTTATTTATTTTTCTTCTATTTTTCATATTTATTTTTATCATATCTGTGTGTTTTTCTTGTGTATCTGTCCTTTCTGTCGGTAAAGGTTGACCCAAACGTGGTCAACTCTTTACCTGCGTACCCTTTTTAGGTTTCTAGGTAGCGGCCTTCGGCGTACCACTGTTAATTTTAAGTTTTCCTCCCCAGCCCCCCTACCGCTGGTAGGGAGGTTAGCCGCTAGGATTTTGCTAGGTTTTAGGAACTAGGCATCTTTTATTATACTTATATTTATTAATATTACTGTCCCAACTCTCCCTTATGGATCCGCTAAGTGTCATTAACGCGTTCACCCAGGCACTTGCTGCGGTAGGCGTCTACATCCCGAATGACATCATAACGCAGGCCTTACAGGCATCAATCGCGTCCCCGGCCCCTCAGGCCTCAAACCCGGCCCCTCAGGCCTCCAACGTCGAGACCCCTCAGGTCTACAGCTCTTCCTCGTCTCCCGCCTCGTCCGAGATGGACTGCGAATCGGTCGCATCCTCTCACGCGTCGCGTCGTAAGCGTACCGCTCCCGGGAGCGACTCCGAACCCGCGTCTGATACGTCGTCAGATGCCGTCACCCTAACCGGCTCTCCTGAGCCCGCGTTTCAACTCGTCGCCAAGCGCTCCAAGAAGCGCTCTAAGAAAGCTTCGGTATCTTCAATACCCGAGCCCTCCCCGGTGTCTTCAACACCAGCCCCCGCGCCGTTAAAATCGCTCGTAGTAACCGCGCCTCCGTCGGTCACATCGAAGCCAGCGACGCGCTGCGCTCCCGTCCCGCCGAAGCCTCAGCTCCCTCCGCCCGTATTCCTGCGTGAAAAAGCGCGCTGGACCGCGGTTTCCAACTTGTGCAAAGTGCACAAAATTAATTACTTAAAAGCCGCCAACGCTGGCGATACAATCAAAGTCCAATTAGCGACCGTCGTCGACTTCCGCGAGTTTACCAGGTTACTCGGATTAAACCAAATCGCGTATCACACCTACGCCCTCCCGGAGGAGCGTAAGATCCGCGCAGTATTACGGGGCGTCCCGTTCGAACTCAGCAACGAAGACATTCTCGATGACCTTAAGTCTCAGGGTTTCCCGGTCACAGCAGTGCACAAGATGCACTCCAACCGCGGTAGGCGTTTTCCGTTAGCGCTAGTAATCCTGTCCAATACTCCCGACTCGAAGGAGATTTTCAAAGAGGCTCGCACAATCTGCGGACTCTCGAACATCTCCGTCGAGCGTCCCAACCCCCGTGGTCACCCTGGGCAGTGCCACCGCTGCCAGCTATATGGCCACGCAGCGGCTAACTGTTCAGCTCCCCCCAGGTGCGTTAAGTGCCTGAATCCCCACTTCACTAAGGAGTGCACTCGCACTCCCGAATCCACTTCCCCCCCTGCCTGTGTGCTGTGCGGCCAGTCCGGCCACACAGCAAACTACAGGGGTTGCCCGCGCGCTCCGCGCTCCACCACCAAGAGGGTCGCGCCTAAACCGGCGCCGCCGCTCACTCACGCTAACATCCCGCCGCTGCGCAACCGGGGTCCCCCGGAAGCAAAGCCCGCTCAGCCGACGGGCCTACTCCGGCTCTGTCTTGGAGGCAGCGTCCGGCCGTTCCGCCTGCACCTTCCCGACCCATCCCAGCTCCCGTAGCCTCCGTAGGGCCGCGTCCTTCTCCGTCATCCGCACCTCAGTCGTCGTTGGCTGAGGACATGAAGACCGTGTTCGACGTTATTCAAAACGTCGACATTAACGAAATTTCCGTACTCGCACGCAAACTGCGAGCCGCCCGCTCTCCTCAAGAGCGTTTATTCGCGTTAGCCGAGCATCACTCGCTCCTAAGTTCGTTGTAAATTCTTTTATTTTTGTATAAATTCGTAAATAAATTAATTTAATGTCTAGACCCGCGAATCCCGCGTCCAGTCGTATTAAACCTAAGGGCTTATCCCTAGTATCTTTTAACGCTCGTAGCCTTAATACCAACCTTCCCGAGATTAAACTGTTCCTTCAGAACAAAGAACCTGACTTATTCCTTCTCCAGGAGACATGGCTTACTCCAAACCGCTCCAGGGGATTCGCTATACCTAAATACGCGTTTACTCGCAACGATAGGCCCAACTCCGACGGTTACGGCGGCACCGCTATATATTACAAAAGAGGCTTCCATTGCTGTCCTCTCCCTACCCCTCCTCTCCTCAACATGGAGGCCACTGTGTGTAGATTGGCTATGACTGGTCATCCGACCATCATCATAGCTTCAGTCTACATACCTAGTGGTACCAGACCAATCCGCAGCGACTTTGAGGCCATTCTCGCCCTCGGCCATTCAGTCATTATGTTCGGAGACTTTAACTCCAAACATACTGACTGGACGTGCCTATCGACTAACACCAGCGGTATCGCTCTCCTCGACATCACCAACTCCCTTGACCTAGATGTCATATCCCCCGTCACTCCCACTCACTATCCCAACAACCCGTCCTACTCTCCTGACATCCTCGACTTTGCAATTATCAAGCGTATCAATCTTGACCTAAGGTCTATCGAACCGCTCGATGACCTAGGCTCCGACCATCGCCCCGTCTCCCTCGTGCTAGGCGCGCCTAACGTTAACGTCACACCGCCAAAGACCTTTACCAACTGGAAAGGCTTTAAAAATACGTTAGTTTCAGCCTTAGAGGCACCGAACTCTCCGCTCGCGATTTCGCCCGACCAATTAGACAGCCCGATTAAAATAGATTCGATAGTCGATAATCTCACTGATGCTATCAACTCAGCCATCAGCGACAACGTAATCATTGCTAAGCAAGGCAAACCCGCGCTTCCCTTAGCCGTTAGCAATCTCATTAAAGCTAAGAACGCGGCTCTCCGGAGAGCCAAGAAATATCCCACGCCCGCATATAGAACAGCTGCGAATCAGCTTCAACGTAAAGTTAGGTCTCGCCTCGCGGAACTCCGTGACACTCAGTTTAACGATCTCATGGAGAATATCTCCCCGTCCCACCAAGCGTATTATCGAATGGCCCGAGCTTTACGCGTAGACACCGCCTCTCACGTTCCTCCTCTCACTCGCCCCGACGGCACCATTGCCTTCGAAGTCGAAGAGAAAGCCGAATGCTTCGCCGACAGCATAGCGGCACAATGTTCGCCCAGCACGCAACCTGCGGATCCCTCCCACATCCAGGCGGTGGAGGACGAAGTTCTCCGCAGAGAATCTCTCCCTATCACCGACGACCCCGTCACAGTCTCTAATGATGAAATCTTGCTTCTCATTAGAAAACAAAAGTCCAAAAAGGCTCCGGGTGCGGATGGAATTTCCAACCACGCACTCAAGCACCTGCCACAGCAGGTGCTTACCTTGTTAGCTATCATCTTCAATGCCTGCTTCGACCATAGCTACTTTCCAAAAGCCTGGAAAGAAGCGACAGTCATAGGCATTCCCAAGCCGGGTAAACCTCTGAACATCCCGGCTAATCACAGACCCATCAGCCTCCTCAAGGCAATGTCTAAACTTCTCGAAAGAGTCATACTCTCTCGAATGCGGAACCATCTGTTTCCAACGGATGGCGACCCTCTCATTATTCCCCACCAGTTCGGCTTTCGCGCTAAGCACTCCTGCCCTCAGCAAGTCCATCGAATCGTCGAGTACATTCTCGAAGGATTCTATCCGCATCGTAAAAAATCAATCGCGGTTCTCTTTGACGTAGCCAAGGCTTTCGACAAAGTCTGGCACAGCGGTCTCGTTTTTAAACTCTATAAAATAGGCTTACCGGTTCGCCTAGTCAGATTAATCGCGTCGTTTCTTAAAGACCGTACGTTTCGATTCAAACATGAAGGCACGCTCTCCGCGCCTCGTCCCATAAAGGCTGGAGTCCCGCAAGGCTCAGTCCTCGCCCCTCTGCTGTACACCGTGTACACTAATGACATGCCCATCCCGCCGAAAGGCGTCGAACTCGCCCTCTTTGCAGACGATACCGCCCTTTACACTAAAGGTAAAATAATCCCGTATAACATCACCAGACTCCAAAAGGCCGTAAACGCCCTCGGTGTTTGGTTTCAAAAATGGCGTATCGATGTCAACCCAGAAAAGAGTTCTGCCATTCTATTCGACCACAAACTTCGTAATCGCCGCAACGATCCCCACATTCGAATGTTAGGTATTCCCATCCCCTGGAAGCGCAGTATCAAATACTTAGGCGTCACCTTAGATCAGACGCTTTCTTTTAAGCCACACGTCGATAGAGTAACGAAACTCGCGCGTTTCTACTTAAGCCGCTTAAATAGTATGATAGGTAGAAAAAGTAAAATGTCTTTTAGAAATAAACGTACGCTTTATAAGGTCTGCGTTAGACCCGTCATGTCATATGCTTCGCCAGTCTTTGCCCACGCCAATCCCTCCGTCCTGTATAAGCTGCAGGTAGTTCAAAATCTCTTCTGCCGCAGGGCCACAGACGCACCTTGGTACGTGCGCAACGCGGACCTGCACAGAGATCTTGAACTGCCTACAGTGCAACAGCACTTCAAAACACTCTCAGAATCGTTCTTCAAACGCGCCGAATCCCATCCCAATCATCTTGTTCGAGAATCAGTCTCATATACTGCTCCTGTGTTAGATTCGAAATTCAAAGTCGCTAGGCCGAGAAACGCGCACACGGGCGAACCTTCGCAGTTAACTTTAGCTCTCGAGGCCCTTCAGGCCGCAAATCCTAATTCTAACGTAAATTCTAATTCTAACGTAAATCCGAATTAATGCAATTTTTATTTTTCATTTTTAATGTTTTTATTTTTTTAACTTTTCATTTTTGAGCACCTTCAGTGCTATGTGAATCTCAGCGGGTGACCCCTTAAGGGCCCCGCTGGCGCGGCCTCTTTCTCCAATTGGCCGTCGTTCAGATGAAGGCTGAGTGGCAAAAATGCACGAGCCGACAGGGGGTTTTTTAGTGGGTATGGTTCTGGTAGGCGTCGGGACGAGTCCCACATAACTCCGATCGCGCGCGCGGAGTATGCGTCAGAGCATTTTTTATGTCCTCCTGCCCTTCCCGTGGAGGGGAACCAAAAAAAAAAAAAAAAAAAAAAGAAACCGGAAACCCGATTCTAGTGCACTGAGCCTTTCCCAGGGTGACGGAATAGTACTGCCCGAATTAAGAGCACCACTCCACGTCATCCCTAACCCCCTAGATTGATTCATACTATATATATATATTTATATATTGTTGTAAGCCGCAATGGCTTCACTATTTTCCCCGGAAAGCATGAAGCAATTAGCCAAGGGCCTTGCCGCTTCAAGTTTTCCTTGCGATGCGAACTAATACACTAATCTCAGTGATTAGCGCTCATATTCCCCACATTGCCACCCTTATGGGCCTTCCGGCCCCTCAGGCCACCAACCCTCCTCAGACCCCACAGAGTGTGAAGTAGATGTCCCTTCGCACCGCAAGCGCACCGCTCCCAAGAGCGCACCCGTGACCGAGTCATCCTCGGACACCTCCCCAACTGGCTCTGAGCCTCCATCATTCACTCTTGTCAAGAAGCGCTCCAAAAAGTGCTCAAAACAAGCCCCGGCGTCCTCAACGCCCGCCCCGGTGTCTTCAACACCCTCCACGGCGTCTACAACGCCAGCTGCCCCGGGGTCTTCAACACCTGTCCCGGCCCCACTAATGTCACTCAAAGTGACTCCACCCCCTACCTTGGCTTCAGTCAAGCCTCAGGTCCCACCACCCATATTCCTTCGAGAAAAGGGAAAATGGAACTAAATATCGAACTTGTGCAGAGACCACACAAGATCCTCTTCACCCGAGCGAACTACTCGGGTGAATCCATTACAATCTCAGTCTCGTCGTTAGATGATTTCCGCGCTTTGACACTTCTTCTTCTCACTGCTTCGCTTCTCACTGGTTAACAATATGCTTAACACACTTATGCTCTCCCAAAAGAGTGTAAGTTCAGAGCAGTACTCAGGGGAGTCCCGTTCGAATTATCGAACGAGGCTATTCTAGAGGATCTGCAGTCCCAAGGCTTCCTGGCACTCACTGTGCATAAAATGCACAGCAGGTACGGAAGGCGTCACCCTCTCGCTTTGGTGGTTCTCGCCAACGTCCCCAAGTCCAGGGAGATCTTCAAAGAGGTAAGCACCATATGCGGCCTCTCTGGGATCTCGATCGAGACACCTCATCGCAGCGGTCACCCCGGCCAGTGCCACCGGTGCGTTAATTGCCTGGTGCCTCATTTCACCACGAAGTGCAATCGCACTCCTGAAACTCCCTCTCCTCGCGATTGCGTGCTTTGTGGCCAGTCCAGCCACACCGCAAATTCAAAACCTATTCAAGGCTTCAAAGCCTACGCAGCCCAAGCCTGCTCCAGAGAACTGGAGACTGCGCCCCGCTGCATGCCCGAATCCCACGCCGGCTCCTCGCCCATTCAATCCTACCAAAATTTTGCCACAGCCAACAAGGTGATTTTTAGTGGGTAGGTGCCATTCTGGTGAGTTCCACATCACCCCTGCGGTTTGTTCCTGCGGCGGTATGTTTAACGCATCTTCCACCTCTCTCCCATAAGGGTGTTGCTTCGGCGGCAAAAATAAATAATAATAATGTCAACTCTAATAATTGCATACCGTGTGGACGCATCAGACGCTAGTGTCAACACTTGTGTCAGGTGTCAGTGTCTGCGTGTATCCTAAGCATTACGGCATTATGCATCCGATGTCTTTATCGCACAAAAAAGACTCTTGTGAATACTGGTGAACCTACCCCCCCGCCGATAGCTGTAGGGAACACTTTTGAAATCAAATAATTCTCACATTAACGAGCTCTTATTATATTTTTGAAATAAGGACATTCTTAAGAAACCACCCTTATTACTACACTATGCCTTCGGACATAGCATCAAAATATCCTCTTAGACCATCTAGAAAGGACCAAATTGCGCAACAGATATCAAATCTAAATATGCATTCATATAGTTCTCTTGTAACGTCCATAAAAATTGATAATCTCCCAATTACATAAAAAACATTAAAGAAACAAATTTGTATATTTAAAAAAATTAAAAGAATTCCTATTGCAAAAATGTTATTTTACGGTAAGTAAATACATGAACGACAAATCTGGAACCGGCTGCTGTCAATAAGTAAGTGTGTATTAATATATTTTTAGTTATTTATTTACTTATGTTAGCTAAGAAATATGGAGCTTCCTACGGAAACCTGGTGATATAAACGGGAGACAAGAGAAACACGTATGACTGTTGACCGCTATATTCCAAAGTGACTCACATTGACAGATTCATTAATACCCCCAACATGCTATTAATATACTTATATAAAATAATACCCGACCGACCTAAGCTCATACATTACACCTCCCCACTTAAATTACAAATAAATTATTTTCACTTTTGAATCAAAATTCACGATTGTAAGAGATACATATAATACTTAGTGCATTATATAAACTATTATTATGGACAATCAACTATTCCATACTTTAACACGGGTTTTGTTTGGCTCTTGGGACGGCTCAGCGGTGACGGTGGCAAATCAAGTGCCGTAGAGTCAGGATGACTAACCGGGGGGTCTTCAACACAAGTACCGACCTACTCTCATCCTCCCCATCTATTAACGGTTGTTCTTTGTTGGTATTATCTGACCCAAGACTGTCCCTATCGTTGGGGTGTGTGACGGCATCCCCGTCACTCCCTCGGCACATGGCGGAGTATCGGTAGTATTGCATTACAATTGGTCAATGTGTCTTTGGATAGTTTGACCGTTACCGCTATCTATAATGTACCTCCTAGAACCTTCTTTGCCTACGTCCGTACCTTCCAACCATTTATCGTTCCCGCCGTACCCCCTAGCCCTAACTTGATCTCCGGCGAGCAGCTCTCGCAGCGGTCTGCCCGGCGCGTGCCACAGCTGCCGTGCCTGCGCATCCCACACGCTGTCGTCGCGTGCGCGCTCACCGCGCAGCAGCTCGAGTTGACAACGCAGCGCGCGCCGCTGTAGCAACATGGCGGGGCTCTCCCCGGTGCTCGAATGCACGCTATTCCGATATGTTAATAGGAATGTTTGCAGGCCAGCGTCCACCTCAATTGACTCTCTAGTTGCCTTCTTGATTGCTCGCTTGCAAAGCTTCACCACATTTTCTGCAGCTCTGTTTGATGCCGGATGGTACGCTGGAGAAAAATTGCCGAATACGATTTTTTTTGCAAAAAGTCCCTGCATTCGAGGCTCGTAAAAGGTGGTCCCCGATCCGACACCACTTCTGTCGGTAAGCTAAAACGCGCGAAAGTTGCCCTTACTGTTTTAATGACCGTTACAGCATTTGTTCGAGCCATTTCGTATATCTCTAACTGTTGAGTCTCTTTACATGGCAACACAGGGGAGCGGGGCGGAAGGCGCGGGTGCGGGTCCTGCGCCGCGTCAAACTAGTCAACCGTCGATCGCCACTGCGACGCGTTGTACGCGCACGATTATTGTTATTACCTATTTTATATAATATATTGTTAGTCGAATACACAAGAACTTCAATACAGTCCACGGCTTTTATTTGTCGAACTGCATCTCAAACATGGTCCTTCAAGCCGGCATAAGAAGAAAGCAGTGACCAAGAACAAAGGAAATTTCAACAACGGTCGAATAACGGTTCGGCGCGCTGCAGGTCGACGCGTGACACACAATATCTCATTGGAAGCCAGCAATTCGCGAATCTACATCAAATTGTTTTCATGCACAGAGAATACCAGAGAATTCTCCGCGAAGCAAAGAGGATCTTCAGTGGATTGTGCCAAGAAACCGTGAGATTGTTCCTTATTATCATTAACCTTAATTTTCACCCATCATCCATTTCATACTCATTTATAATCATTTATTTGTCCATATTTCGCTTCATATCTCCATCAAGTCATTTGCCTGCCACATCAAGCGTAAATTGATTTATTCATATTTAAAATTTCATGAATTGTTTTATAGTGCAAAAAATGCATTAGAGCAATGTTAGGCAAGGAACCTTACGAACCATGCAGACCACTATTTAAGTCATTACATATAATGACGTTGCCTTGTATGTACATCTTGGAGGCTGCCATGTTTTTAAAATGTAACCCACATTATTTTACTCGTGCCAGAGATGTCATGAGAGCAACACGTCATGCACAGAGGTTGATATATAATGATATGCCGTGGCTGGAACTATATCACCGACAGTGTAATGCGATGTGTATAAAAATGTATAACGCCTTGCCTAGAGAACTTAAAATTCTACCAAAAAATAAATTCCATTTGTACTCACGAAATGGCTAAAAACTAAATGTTTTTATTCCCTAGAGGAATTTTAGAAATGTAAAAAAATCTCCTGACATAATAAATATTGTAATCTCCTGACATATAATAAATATTGTAATCTCCCGACATGTAAAAAAATAGATAATAATAGCGAGTAAGACATTATGATTAATAGAAATTGTATTTAAATGATCATTTTAATTATGGTAACGCTAATTGAAAACAATAATATTGCATACTGATGGACAGCATAGTATGTAGATCTTAATATAAATGTGTAACAACTTTTGTGTACGATACTATGAAGCAATAAATGATTTGATTGGATTTGAATAAATTTGAAATTTATATGAGAATTATGACGCGTTACAGAACGAGCTGGAAGCTCTCGTGGAAGACTCCGACGACCAATACGCTGAACGCGCGGAAAACAGTTCTACGCATTGTTAGCTTTTTCACGCCAGATTGTCGACGGCGCCCGAAAGCTTCTATCAGGAGATCACGCTTCCGAGGTGGGTTCTTGCAGTCAAGCACATAAATATAGTAATTGTTCAGTTAGGTTGCCCAAAATTGATTTAATTAAATTTTTCCGGTAACTATCATGATTGGCTGGAATTTAGAGATACTTATAAATCTATAATTCATAACAACGAAAGTATTAACAAAATTAATAAATTACATTACTTACGTGCATCATTATGTGGTAGCGCATTGTTTGCGATTGATAATCTAGACTTTAAGGCGGACAATTACGACGCAGCCTGGAGATTACTGTGTGATAGGTATGACAACATCAGGCTTCTAGTTAATAATCACGTACAAGTGTTATTTAATGTTGATCAAATTCACAGGGAATCTAGCAAGTCACCGCGTAATATTATTGATGTTACAAATAAAAATTTGAGAGCCTTGGCGACGTTAGACCAGCCTGTTCAACACTGAGATACCTTGACCATACACATGACAAGTAAGCTCGATCAGGTAACTAGCCGTCAGTGGGAAGAGCATAGAAATACGTTGTCTGAGCCTCCGTCGATTTTAACTCTTGTTAAATTTCTTAACAATAGGTCTGACTTACTAGAGTCACTCGAAGAATCAAACGCATTAAAAACAAATACAAATCGCCATAATTTGAATAAAACCAATAGCGTTGTTTTGTCTAAATCTGCTGACAAAAAGATAAGAAATATTTCATGTCCAATTTGCAAACAAGAACATTTTCTCTTTTCTTGTAAAGAGTTTCGTAAACTTTCTATAGAAGCACGCATTAAAAAGGCTAACGATTATAATGTTTGTCTTAACTGTCTTCGTCCAGGACATAATGTTATAAAGATAAATCCAAAGTTATAGGTATCAATTTATAGGTAGGTATCAAGTTATAGGTAGCGTTTTGGGGGATCATAGATACAAATCGTATTCAGTTAGGTAGGAATATGGCAGCACTATGTGAAACAAAATTGGGTTGGATTGTGTCTGGCATTGTTTATGAGACTAACTCATCCTCGCAATTGTGTATGTTCTCGTTTCTGGGAGCTGGATTCAATATCTCTAAAGCATACCCTTACTGCTGAAGAGAGATCATGCGAACAAATTTTCACAGACACTACATACTGCAATCCAGAGGGATGGTTTGTAGTTAGCATTCCTTTAGAAGAGTTCCCTTATACATAAAGTGATTTTAACACGATGGCAAAACGCAGATTTCTGTCCTTAGAAAACCTCTAGCCCGCAATCCTGAGTTCAAACGACTCTACATTCATTTCATGCGAGAATACATTCAATTAGGTCATATGAGTGAAAATCCAGATTCTTTTCATGATGACTTTAATAGCTTTTCATCCTATATCCCACATCTTGGCGTACTTAAGGAATCAAGCTCTACCACGAAGCTTGGGATAGTGTTTGATGCTTCCGCCAGTACACCAAATGGTAAGTCTTTGAATGACATACAAATGGCAGGTCCAACTCTCTCGACCTACGACGACCTATTCTTAATTTTAATACGCTTTCGACAACATGCCATTGCCATCACTGCGGATATTGAGAAGTTTTAGAGGCAAGCTCTTGTCAATCCAAAAGACAGGTCTCTACAACAAATTTTCTGGTGGGAGGATCCTATGCATCCTCTCAAAAAATACATCTTAAATACCGTCACGTATGGCACTGCGTCTGCGTCTTTTTTAGCTACAAGGTGCTTAAAACAACTGTCCGACGAGTGTCTCGATCCAACAACGCAGTTTGCAATCTCTCATTCCTTTTACATGGATGACCACTTATCCGGTGGAAGCGTGGAAGAAGCCATCAGTCATGGCCGTAAGGTAGCTGCTGTTCTACAGTCTGCGCATTTTAATCTTCGTAAATGGCGTTCTAATTCGCGTGAAGTACTACAGGCTTTATGTGGCAGCTTAGAAGGTTCGAACAGCGTTAATCTTAGTGAAAATGAAATGTCAAAAACATTAGGGGTTAACTGGAACTGCCTGAATGACAAATTTTCATTCTGTATTAATATTCCACCTATTGAAAGGGTCACAAAACGGGTAATCTTGTCTGTTATTTCACAAATTTTTGATCTACTCGGTCTTGTTGTTCCATGCATTGTAGAGGCTAAAATATTAATGCAATAGTTATGGCTTTCAAAATGTTCATGGGATGACCCCGTTCCTAAAAATATTTTGGCAGCTTGGAATGATTTTCAAGAGGCTCTACCTTTTTTGAATCAGTTTGAAATTCCACGAGGAGTGATATGTGATTCGGCAGTCTTAACACAGCTGCACTTGTTCACAGACGCGTCGGAAAGGAGTAACGGAGCATGTATTTATGGTTCGCAGTGTTGCATCAGATGGCCAAGTTCACATCCAGTTGCTCTGTGCAAAGAGTATGGTTGCCCCAATTACAAGACTCTATTCCAAGGTTCGCGATTCACTCACAATTCATATTGATGAATCAATATTCTGGTGTGACTCTACAATTGTCATAGGCTGGATTTCTACAACCCCTTTGAAATTAAAAACATTTGTCCGCCATCGTGTCACTGAGATACAGGATACAGTGGGTGAAAACTGGTGCTACATACCGTCGGCTGAAACCCCGGCAGACCTTTTTTCGCGCGGACTCAGTGCCGACAAGTTGCTGTCTTCATCACTGTGGCTTTCAGGGCCAACATTTACCAGCAACGACCCCTCTTCGTGGCCCAGCCTATCTAAGCAGAGTCAGCATGACTCTACAAACTTATCGGAAATTTTTAACTGTTTACTTAGAGGTCGAAAATCAAACCGAAAACTTTTTATCAATGTTAATTTCAAAATTTTCGAGTCTTCATAAACTTCAACGAGTGACATCCTTAGTATTACGGTTTATTCAAAAATGTAAAAGACAAAAAAAACACTAGAGATATTTTCAATACAGCAGATTTAAACAATTTTTTATCTACTTTACTTAGATTTGGCCAAATAGAATCCTTTCCTGAAGAATATCATTTACTTCAGGAAGGTAAGCCTTTACCTACAAAAAACAAACTTTTATCTCTATCTCCTTTCCTTGATCCAGAAAAAATAATTAGGGTAGGGGGAAGGCTTGAAAACTCTTTCTATGATTATAACGTCAAACACCCCATTTTATTGTCAAGCGCTCATAATCTTTCAAAATTGATCATCTCACATTTTCATCACAAACTTATGCATGCTGGACCGCAACTGCTCTTTGCTGCAATTCATCAAAATTATTGGCCTATTGGTGGTAAAAATTTAGCAAATAGGGATTTGCCATCAATGTTTTAAATGTTGTAGGATTAAGGCAAATACTATACAACCCATCATGGGTAATCTCCCGGAACAGCGTCTACACCTGGAGTTCCCATTTCTTGATACAGGTATCGATTATGCCGGACCAATCATGATAGCTAACCGAAAAGGGCAAGGCTGTACCCATGTTAAATGTTTCATTGCGGTATTTGTGTGTTTGGCTTCACGGGCTCTACATCTCGAGCTAGTTTCAGATTTAACTAAGGAAGCTTTTTTGGCTCCACTCAATCGGTTTATCGCCCGACGGGGAATACCACGCAATATCTTTTCAGATAACGGTACTACGTTTGTCGATTTTCGAGATTTTTCATTTCATAGTGTAGAACCTGCATCAACTTTTCCTTTATACCCGCATATACACCACACTTTGGTGGTTTGTGGGAATCGGCGGTAAAGTCCGTAAAACACCATCTTAGGCGCATTCTGGGCTTGACTCATTTAACGTTTGAGGAAATGGCAACGTGCTTGACACAGATTGAAGCTATCTTAAATTCAAGGCCCTTAACTCCTATTTCCAGTAATCCTGCTGACCTGACCCCCCCCTTACTCTTGCACATTTCCTTATATGACGATTTCTGGTAACGGCGCCACATCCAGATATTCAAAATGTTAAGATTTCCAGGTCGCAACGATTCCGCCGCATAGAACATCTTAAGCAACACTTCTAGGCTCGCTTCTCTGAAGAATACATTGTGTGGCTGCAAAAGAAGACGAAGTGGTCCCGGTCTTCAGGAGAGCTGTAAGAGAACACACTAGTCGTCATTAAGGACAAAACTCAGCCCCCGTTATTGTGGCTAAATAAGAAACCCGATGCAATTTTGAGTACAGATTCTGTATATTTTCCTCGTAATTGAATGTATAAGTTAAGATTTCATTTTCTTTAATTTAAATCATCATGAATGGTCGAGAAACTTGATACTTATGATTGACACTGTACATTCGTTGTAAATTTTCAGGGTAATAATATTTTGGATTTAAGCCGTTTCGATTCCGGTGTGTGGAAAAAAAGGAATGTTTCATTACAGCAAAACTTGCAATCTCCAGTATTTACAGTGCTCTCCCTCAAGGTGGAAAACAGGTTGTCGCTGTCATGCCTAAGACTCCAAATGTTATGTAATACAGTTATTAAGCTCGCATAAAAATAATAGGATTATTTTTTGGTATTATTGTCTTAGAATATTGAAATAACTTCTTATGTTTAGCTAATAAGTGATAAAAATCTTTGAAAACTTAAAAAGTTCCCCTGTGATAAAAATATATCTTACGGGTTTTCTAGAAAAAAAAAGTTAATTTTTAGACGCATAAGTTTGGAAAATAATCTACTATCTACATATAAATACGTTTAGAATACGGTGTAACCACTTTTTTTAATGTATCTGACTAAAACAGTTATTTTTTTTTGGGTGAGAATGAAATTGGTGCCCGACCCAAACTGTAATATTTGAGTTATAAAAATAAATAATTTTAATTGTTTTTAAAAGTTAAGGATAACATATATAATAACGCTGACTTCAGATTTTTTAACTTGTATTTAATAAATATAGTATAAATAATAAAAAAAGAGATCCTCAGATTAATTAATCCTAAACGGTTCGACAATCATACTTAGTAGCTTCATAGAAACAGCGCACGATTGCGTCGTGAAGTAATTTATTTATTTATTTATATATATTTGGGAAACAAACAATATTTTAATACAATTTGATTAAATAATATTCATAACTTCACTAATCAATAAAGTTTCCACCATTATTTAAATCACATACAATCAGCGTTGTTTATTTTATGTTTAGGCACATGTAAAATATTAATAATAAAATAACTATGCAGATAACATTTAACATGCAACACAGGATATTACTATAGGTTCTTTTGATTAAAGTATAAACAGTAAATTAACTATCAAGTACTTCCCTAATATTCTTTTTATAAATAAAGATGCCGTGACTTAGCATATCTATAGAATTAAATTTGTTGTTATAATTATGGCATACTCTGTACAAAAATGTGTTTGCTGTATAATTTGTTCTAACGAAAGGAACACTAAACATCTTCATGTTTCTCGAACTTGCCCGGGGATACCTAAAACTTAAGTTACTCAAAAGGAAGTTTCAATTCTATTCAACTGTTATTACTCTTATTAACCAATCAATAAAAACTTTTTAAAGATGATTAAACGACCACAAGACTATTTATCACTGGCACGGTGGACATTGAAAAAGCCATGTCACCAAAACCAATTAGAGATAATAAATGACATCCGACACGACCGTACATTTATATTATGAAATTAGTCGTAATTAAGCCGCGGGAGTTGTATTAACGGTTCGTTCTGTAAATATCAGTCTCATTAATGAAGAAATTATAAGTTATACTGGAGTACGCCGCTGAGGAATGAGCCATGGCTTATTGAATGAAAGGGTATTGTATGTATTGTAATTACTTAAACTCTATAATGAGAGAATGATGCCAATAATGTATTAATGTCTAATGACTCAAAAGTTTACGTTTATAATACTCCATATTGTTAAATATAGTCTATGCAATTTAAAATTTAGTTGGTATACCGGGTGGATAAGTCGTAAACAGAAATATGTGTTTCTTACTGTTTAAATTTAGTAAACATGTGGATGATTCGTTGATGATTCGTTAATTTTAAAAATTGTTTTAAATTTACTGATTCTCATGATCACCCTAACTGCTACGTTAAACTGTCATATACCCATATCATGTTACTGTAATCGAATAGGGTGACCATTGGTGTTTTTGCTATTTAAAATGATTATCAATAAAGTTTCATTGTTTGCTTTTAGAGTTAATGCAATGAATTTTCCTTAAAATACTGCTATAGAAACAAAAGTTTCTGTTTACGACTTACGTTTTAGCCTGTATGCAGAAATCGCACAAATGTATAAGTGCTAAGGTAGCGGCAAACATTTCGTACCAATTAATTCTATGACAGATTTTAAATGGTTAAAACTAAATGGTTTTTAATCACTTAAGAAGTCGAAGTCTTCGCCGAAACTAGTTGGACCCAGTTAGTACATTTACGATTTCGCTAAAACTTTTCCAAAACTAATTTCATATTAAGATTTTAGTATGAAAATGTTTGCCAGTGAGAACTATAGCAGGTTAGTGTTGCAATTTTATAAGATATTTTGTGATTGAGTTTAAACTAATCGATGCTTAGATTTTTTTTAAGGATACACAGTAAAACCAAATTTTAATGATAATTTTTCCATTCAAACATAGTTACGCTGAACGTTTTCAATAGTAAGAAATAAATTATAAAGTTACAAATCCAAACTAATAATAATTTTCTTAGTGTTTACTACTACTTAAGATCATTCTAGACTTCAGCAATAAAAGAACACCAAGTCCTACTATTGATGTTCTTTTATTTACTAATATTGTTAAATCTATCTTAACTTATTAGTGCAAAGTGAGATGTCGGGGCGGCGCGGATAAAAAAATAAGAGCAGAACCAAAATTCACCTTTACGATAATGTAAAAAAAAATATTAAATGGGTCCCTGCCTAGAGCAATTTTTCATCCTACAATTTATTAGTATTGATTTGTATTCACCTTAAAAAATATACCGGTTAGGCCTCTCGCTAATTAATATCCAGTTTCATTAAATACATAGTAAATTTTGTCCTTAATTAGCAAACAAGTCTCGCGTGTTCATTTTATTTCTTTTTTTATTTTAATTATATAATTAATTTTAATTCCTATGGGATCTTTCAGTCTAGACGGACCAAGGTTTTTTTCTAATTAATTAATTTTATAATTAATTATTTCCACACATTTCCTTTTGGTGTAATCAAGGTATGTTATTTTAAGCTGTGCTACACATTTACTAGTGTATGAGCATTGCTATATCAGCCATGCAATTCAATATCTACTACGGGTTTAAAATAAAATAAAAAGACCCTAATTTGCCGCTCACTAAACCTCTCTACAACTTTTGGAATTCGGGTACAACTACGCCTCTTGCCAAAATACCACATAAAGATAAAAAGCTTCAAAAGTCTTTTGGCCTACAAACATTTCTGCTTGTATACTTTTCTTACAAAAGTGAAACTGAGATTAAAATATACCAAAAATAAAAGTCCTTCCTCCCCCCAAGTATCCAAACGACGAACACCCTCAAACGAGTTTGAGTTTGACCCTTTCACGAGTTAACGCGGGATCCAGCCATCGCCCTCCTCAACCATATTAGAGGGAAGTGAGTCTTTATCTCCGGAATCACCGTCAGATACCCTGCCATCGCCAGGAGGGTCAGTAAAGACATCGGCACCTTATATCTCATCGTCGGAGTTCAAGTTTTCCATCTCCTCTATGATATGGTTAGTTTTAAGCAGTCGTCTAGACCTAGAAACCAAATACTGCAATTGAACACACTTCTTCCCAAGGGGTCATTATCGACCCACAAATTTTTTTACAACTATATCTGTGTAATAAATATGTGTTTTATCACACTTTCACTGTTATGAGATAGATCATCTATCTTATTTCAAAATAAACACTACATAATAGGTTTTTTAACGTAGAAAAAAATATTACTTACATTATTCTCAGCAGAACCGGACTTTTTTGCCACCAAAAATCAAGACGTGTAAAGAACTGTCACCAGTAGTAACATACTACCCGCAAATTAAAAGTTATTTATTTGTTTTGGTAGATAATACTTTCATAGATCGATAAATGACGCTAGGCGTAGCAAATAAGCGTTTTGATTTTTTAAAATCGCTCGTTTTCCATAACCTGTTTTTCAGTACAAAAACGACCCACTGGGCATGTATGGGTTAAGTGACCCAGCGTTTAGTAACCCCAGTTTCAAACATTTTTTATAGTTATTAGCCATAAATTATTACTATTACAATTATGTAAGTTTGAAAATAATTAAAAGTGTGATTGTTGTGTGCATGTGTAAGTATTAGTGAAAGTTTTTGTGTGTGTAGTGTGTGTGGAATGATTGTTTTATACATACAGCAAATGAGATCAAATATTACAGTCTTCCAAAAACCTTCATCAGATTATGCTCCAGATGTGTCTGGAGAACTTCAATGACGTAATTTATCTTGTTCTTGGCGAACATAAACCTTGCCTTTGCGCGTCCAAACGTATTTATATTTAAGTTCGCGAGCTAAAATACGAGCTCTTTGGAAAAGGAATCTATTGTTTCTTGTGAGGCGTTTATTGATGTAAAGTGTACACGTAGGTCCAGACAGGTTAAGGCCATCAGTATTGAGGTTGCGACGTACGCGAACGGTGCGCAGCAATTCATCGCGTGGTTACCGCCGTGCGAGCTGGACGACTAGTGGTCGCGCCTGACGTGCAGCTCTGTCCTTTTCTTCTATGAGCTTCGGTTCCATTCTTGTCGCGCTGACAACATCCCTGTCATCGAGGGTAACCCCTATTTTATTTGCGATCGTCATGACGATGTGCATAGTGTTCTCGTTGTCTACTTCCGGACATTTCGATATCTCCACGTTGTTAGTCAAGAGGGTTTTTTTTTTTTTTTGTTCCCCTCCGCGGGAAGGGCAGGAGGATAAAAATGCCCTGACGCATACTCTGGCGCGATTCCAGAGTTATGTTGGACTCGTCCCGACACCTACCAGAACCATACCCACTAAAAACCCCCTGTCGGCTCGTGCATTTTTGCCACTCAGCCTTCATCTGAGCGACGGCCAATTGGAGAAAGAGGCCGCGCTAGCGGGGCCCAGAAGAGGTCACCCGCTGGGATTACATAGCACTGAAGGTTCTCAAAGCACTGAAGGTAAATACATAGCACTGAAGGTGCTCAAAATGAAAATCAATAATTAAAACAAAAATTAAAAATTGCAAAATAAAATTGAGTTAATTCGCATTTACGTAAGAATTAGGATTTACGTTACAATTAGAATTTACGTTAGAATTAGAATTTGCGACCAGAAGGGCTTCGAGATCGGCTGACAGTCAGGTGGATGAGTACGCTTGCGCATTCCTAGGCCTAGCGACTTTGAACTTCGAATCTAAGACAGGAGTGATATATGAGACTGAATCACGAACTAGAGGATTGGTATGGGTTTCGGAGCGTTTGAAGAACGCTTCAGAGAGTGTTTTGAGGTGTTGTTGTATTGTAGGCAGTTCAAGATCTCTGTGCAAGTCCGCGTTACGCACGTACCACGGTGCGTTTGTGGCCCTGCGGCAAAAGAGGTTTTACACTACCTGCAGTTTGTGCAGGAGGGAGGGTTTGGCGTGGGCAAAGATTGGCGAGGTATATGCCATGACGGGTCTAACGCAGACCTTGTAAAGTGTACGTTTGTTTCTGAAAGACATTTTACTCTTCCTACCTAACATGCTATTTAGGCGGCCTAAGTAGGGACGAGCGAGTTTCGAAACTCTTTCGACGTGTGGCTTGAAAGAAAGCGTCGGATCTAATGTGACGCCTAAGTATTTAGTACTGCGCTTCCAGGGGATGGGAATGCCTAACATTCGAACGTGGGGATCGCCAGCGGGACGACGGCGTTTGTGGTCGAAGCGCATCGGAGAACTCTTTTCAGGGTTCACATCGATGCGCCATTTTTGAAACCATACACCAAGGGCGTTTACGGCCCTTTGGAGTCTGGTTACAAGGTGCCGAACACTGTTTGCCCGGCTTGGGAATGCCTATGACTGTCGCTTCTTTCCAAGCTTTGGGAAAGTAGCTATGGTCGAAGCAGGCATTGAAAATGATAGCTAACAAGGTAAGCATCTGTTGAGGTAGGTGCTTAAGTGCGTGGTTGGAAATTCCATCCGCACCCGGAGCATTTTTGGACTTTTGATTTCTAATGAGAAGCAAGATTTCGTCATTAGAGACTGTGACAGGGTCGGCAGTGATGGGGAGAGAGTCTCTGCGAAGGACTTCGTCCTCCACCGCCTGGATGTGTGAGGGATCAGCAGGTTGCGTGCTGGACGAGCATTGTGCGGCAATGCTGTCAGCGAAGCATTCGGCTTTCTCTTCGATTTCAAAGGCAGTAGTGCCATCGGGACGAGTGAGAGGAGGAACGTGAGAGGCGGTGTCTACGCGTAAGGCTCGGGCCATGCTATAGTACGCTTGGTGGGACGGAGAGATATTCGCCATGAGATCGTTCATCTGAGCGTCTCGGAGTTCCGCGAGGCAAGACCTAACTTTACGTTGTAACTGATTCGCAGCTGTTCTATAGGCGGGCGTGGGATATTTCTTGGCTCTCCGGAGAGCCGCGTTCTTAGCTTTAATAAGATTGCTAACGGCTAAGGGAAGCGTGGGTTTGCCTTGCTTAGCAACCTTTTCGTTGTTACTGATGGCTGAGTTGATAGCATTAGTGAGAGAATTTACTAATGAATCAATTTTATCCGGGCTATCTAATTGTTCGGGAGAGATCGCGAGTGGAGAGTTCGGGGCCTCTAAGGCTGAAACTAACGTATTTTTAAAGCCTTTCCAGTTGGTAAAGTTCTTAGGAGATGAGACGTTAACGTTAGGCGTACCTAGCACGAGGGAGACGGGGCGATGGTCGGAGCCTAGGTCATCGAGCGGTTCGATAGACCTTAGATCAAGATTGATTCGCTTGATAATTGCAAAGTCGAGGATGTCAGGAGAGTAGGTCGGGTTGTTGGGATAGTGAGTGGGAATGATGGGGGAAATGACGTCTAAGTCAAGGGAGTTAGTGATGTCGAGGAGAGCGATACCGCTGGTGTTAGTCGATAGGCACGTCCAGTCAGTATGTTTGGAGTTAAAGTCTCCGAACATAATGACTGAATGGCCGAGGGCGAGAATGGCCTCAAAGTCGCTGCGGATTGGTCTGGTACCACTAGGTATGTAGATTGAAGCTATGATGATGGTCGGATGACCAGTCATAGCCAACCTACACACAGTGGCTTCCATGTTGAGGAGAGGAGGGGTAGGGAGAGGACAGCAATGGAAGCCTCTTTTGTAATATATAGCGGTGCCGTCGAAACCGTCGGAGTTGGGCCTATCGTTACGAATAAACGCGTACTTAGGTATAGCGAATCCCCTGGAGCGGTTTGGAGTAAGCCATGTCTCCTGGAGAAGGAATAAGTCAGGTTCTTTGTTCTGAAGGAACAGTTTAATCTCGGGAACGTTGGTGTTAAGGCTACGAGCGTTAAAAGATACTAGGGATAAGCCCTTGGGTTTAATACGACTGGACGCAGGATTTGCGGGTCTAGACATTATAATTTACTTATTTACGATTTTATACAAAAATAAAAAAATAAATTTATAACGAACTTAGAAGCGAGTGATGCTCGGCTAACGCAAATAAACGCTCTTGAGGAGAGCGGGCGGCTCGCAGTTTGCGTGCGAGCACGGAAATTTCGTAAATATCGACGTTTTGAATAACGTCGAACACGGTCTTCATGTCCTCAGCCAACGACGACTGAGGTGCGGATGACGGAGCAGGACGCGGCCCTACGGAAGCTACGGGAGCTGGGATGGGTCGGGAAGGTGCAGGCGGAACGGCCGGACGCTGCCTCCAAGACAGAGCCGGAGAAGGCGTCGGCTGAACGGGCTTTGCTTCCGGGGGACCCCGGTTGCGCAGCGGCGGGAAGTGAGCGGGAGTGAGCGGCGGCGCCGGTTTAGGCGCGGCCCTCTTAGCGGTGGAGCGCGGAGCGCGCGGGCAACCCCTGTAGTTAGCTGTGTGACCGGACTGGCCGCACAGCACACAGGCAGGGGGGGAAGTGGATTCGGGAGTGCGAGTGCACTCCTTCGTAAAATGTGGATCCAGGCACTTAACGCACCTGGGGGGAGCTGAGCAGTTAGCCGCTGCGTGGCCATAGAGCTGGCAGCGGTGGCACTGCCCAGGGTGACCGCGGGGGTTGGGACGCTCGAGGGAGATCTTTAGAGAGGCTCGCACAATTTGCGCACAATTTGCACAAGTTAGAAACCGCTGTCCAGCGCGCTTTTTCACGGAGGAAGATGGGCGGAGGGAGCTGAGGCTTCGGTGGGACGGGAGCGCAGTGCGATGCTGGCTTCGAAGGGACCGACGGAGACGCGGTCACTTCGAGTGACATGAGCGGCGCGGGGGCGGGTGTAGAAGACACCGGGGTTGGCTCGGGTGTTGAAGACACCGCGGCTTTTTTCGAACGCTTCTTAGAGCGTTTGGCAACTAACTGGAACGCGTGCTCAGGAGAACCGGTTAGGGTGGCGGGGACCGACGAAGCTTCGGACACGGCGGAGTCTGAATCACTCCCGGGAGCGGTACGCTTCTTGCGAGATGAGCGCGAGGATGAGACCGACGCACAGTCCATATTGGATGGAACGGGAGACGCGGGAGAGCTATACACCTGAGGGGTCTGGACATTAGAGGCCTGAGGGGCCGGGGTTGAGGCCTGAGGGGCCGGGGACGCAATAGATGCCTGTAAGGCCTGCGTTAGTACGTCAGCGGGTATGCTTACGCCGGAAGCAGCGAGCGCCTGGGCGAATGACCTAAGAATATTAACAAGGTCCATTGGAGGGCTTGGAATTACAATATGTAATATATAAATATATAATGTATGCCTAGGTTCCCTAGCAAACCTAGCACCTATTTATATAACAAATGCCTAGGATTCCTAAATAAAAAACCTAGCGAACCCTAGCGGCAAACCTCCCTACCAGCGGTAGGGGGGCTGGGGAGAATAACTTAAAACTAACCGTAGTACGCCGAAGGCCGCTACCTAGAAACCTAAAAAAGGGTACGCAGGTAAAGATTTGAACGCGTTAGGGTCAACCTTTACCGACAGAAAGGACAAATACACACGAAAACACACAGATATGATAAAAATAAATATGAAAAATAGAAAAAATAAATAAAATAGAGAAGAGAAATAAATAAAAATAAAAAGGACTGGTTCAGTACAAATTCGTTGTCACCGTTAAGTATCCTTTGCACTGAGACCAGACTACTTACGCTGGGCACAACACTGCACTCAGCACAAGCACAACACTACTTAGCACAGCACTTTGAAGACTAAGGGGCTTAGTCGCAAAGAAAAAATCGCACTTCGAAAGCACTCAGAGGGAGTAGAAAGACCTTGAAAACCGTAGCACGGAACCAACACGGTAAACTGTGACGTCAGTAGACTGAGCGCCACGGAATATCGGGCAGGGACCGATCAACGGAGAACGGGGCCTTGCACGTCCGCACCGCGTGGCGATCGGAGCGAGAATGAGAGGGTTTGCTCCTGCTCGGCTATTTTATAGTTAAGTTTCTTTATAGTTTCCACGAATGCTGATGTATTCTGTGGAGGTCTTTTTTCTAATTCCCAGACTTTGATTTCCAGTTGTTGGATGCGTGTGTTCTGTATTGGTATGGTATCTGTCAGTGAGGTAATCGCTTCTATAATGCCGAACATTTCTGTTTAAAATATGTCACTTAAATGTAGTTTTAGCTCGTTCAACAGAAAGTCCTGCATACTTTCAAGGTCGATCTTATATTCAGTTGTAGACGCACTAGGCGGTGAGCTTCCTCGAGCTTTCGGTTTTCCACGTTGGGTGACATTTTCGTCTGTTTTTTGTTTGGCGACCTTGCTGGTATTGAACTCCAGCGAGTGTATTTCAGTTGTATTTATATTTCGAACTGGAGTGTTAACATTACTCTGTTTTGGCTTTTTATTAACGCACTCAGGGCAGTTCCACTTATCCTTTCGCTGCATGACAGTAAATAGTCTTCTTGAAACATTCGCGCAATTGAGGTCGTATTTTGCCTTTCAGTTGACACATTTCAAAAACTCTCTCCTTGGTTTTATTAAGTTTTATTTTTTTATTTTTTTTTAAGTATTTTGGCAGCCAGCGCATTGGTAAAAAATATTGGATTGATAAAGCTCAGATAAATTATTTGATAATTTAACTTGAACTATTACGTATAGCGCACTCTAGTAGCAACCGTGCTCAACTCGTTTAACTATTGAAAATCAATTTTTACTCTTTGAGTTAGTTATGGTTCATTTCACTTCATGGCGCTGTCTTAAAATGCAAAATACGCAAGTCATTCAGTTAATTTAAGAGAAATATCTTTGGTTATCACTTTTGCAATTCACCGTTCACTTAGCACAGTTTTTAATATATTTCACATTAACATTATAGTAAACGCACCGTTTGAATACTTTATTCATGATATGAATAATTTTTTTTTGAGCCGTTTTCACTTCACTGTTATTGTTCTGTTTTATCACTATATCACGTTATATTTTACTTTGTCCACAATATATGTTATGTGTAAGATGGTAAACTTTCAATTCAAGACTTTTTCTAATTAAAACTTGACTACATTTTATTTAAATAAATTTAAAAACTGCACAGCTGATGTTTACGTGCACGTGGCGCCATCTCTCATATTCGATTAGAGTATTAAACAGTTCATAATTCTGATCATCACCAAGTTGCCAGTTCATTCAAAAGAAAGACAGCAATATTCGTATAATAAATTATAATTATATTCGTCTATTCTATTAGGCTTATGTTCTGGATTCATTTTTAATTAAATTAATTTTTCCTTACTACTTAAAACATTCAAATCTGATAGTAAACGAAACAGTCGACGTCGATCGACAGTTTTACCAGACCAATCGTTTGACGTCGATCGACGATTGGTAACGCCCTTATTCTCAAAGAAAAAATACGACCACTGCGAATTTCGTAAATTTTGCACTCAAGGAAAAAAAAATCAGTTTTAAGGTTTTTTGACACAAATTTTATAATGTTCACCTGAAGTTTGTTGTGAAACAATTAACTTGCGCTTTGGACGTAAAATTCCAGACGCGCTGCTTTCCCTCAGCGGGCATTCGGTTCTACTTTGTCGTCATTCCAACTGAAATTCGAGAAATTCTACAATAGATGAAGCTCCACTGCTGGCAAATATTTAAGACAAACTATATTAGTAGAATTTGCTTTGTTTTACAACAATGAGGACTGTAACAATTTAATTGTGAAGTTACTGCTATAATTGTATACTAAGACATTTGAGTTCACAATTGATTTATTATTTGTTTTTATATCCGAAAGTATATATAATATTTGTTAATTAAGTAATTGTAAAAAAAATTAAAGTTGAATAATAATTGGTATAAGATTTGAGTAACACCGGGAGACCACTTTATTTTTTATTTCATTGTTGCCATCATTATATTTTTACAGCCATAATAATCACGTTTCCGTGGTTGGGTTCCAGTCTAAGCAATTACTGGAACATAGGCAATTTCACCTGAAACCTACGGTTGGCATCATTAGTCGAGATAATAATCACTATCCTTATTAATAAATAATAACCTACGACGAATGGGTGGGGATGCCACTTACGATTCAGGTGGGTTAAGTGGTCGTTTGTAGGCTATAAGTACATTAAAAACAAACCTTAAATACGGGCTAATTCAAAGAAGAAAATTATAAGTTCTTGAAATGAAATAAATGCAATTATCATAAAGTAAGTTAAGTTTTTAATTGTTCCATTAGTCGCCCACAAGCAGGGTTGCTTTAGGAAATCAGGCTTTTACTTTTACTACAGAAAAGCAGTAAAATAATTAAACATGTAGTTTCCGTTGAGACGAGAGGTCTGATTATTGTTTGACAGCTTATTGGTTTTTATATTTCGAACGATAGCAAATATTAGGTCTTTACCTATGAAATTGCCGTTTTTCACGAAATAAATGAAGCGTAATTTTTTTTTATATTTTTTATTTCTATTAATCAAAATAATCACCCATGCAATCAATGCATCTTTGCCAACGCATTGGTAGCTTATTGATGCCTTTCTTGAAGAAATCAGCTGGACGGGAGGCAACAAATTCTTCAAAGGCATTTTGTACTGCCTCTCGGGTATTGAATTTTTTTCCCGCCAAGAAGTTATCCAAATACTGGAAAAAGTAGAAGTCTGTAGGCGCAAGGTCTGGTGAGTACGGCGGATGACGGAGAACTTCCAACCCCAACTCTTGTAGCTTGGAGACCGTCTGCTGTGCAGTATGAGGTCGCGCATTGTCGTGCAGGAGCAGTGGAGCCGAACGATTGACCAAAGCTGGTTGGAGACGTGCGAGCTTCTCCATCATTGTGTTCAGTTCTTCACAGTACACATCTGCAGTAATGCTTGTCCCGTTTGGCAAGAAGCTGTGATGAATTACACCCGCGTTAGACCACCAAACAGTGACCATCACTTTTCTAGGGGTAAGTTTTCGTTTAGGGCATTGTTTGGGTGCTGAAACAGGGTCCAACCAACTCGCTGAGCGCTTACGATTGTCAAACAGGATCCATTTCTCGTCACAAGTAACAATGCGGTTCAGAATTCCTTCATTTGTATGCCTGCTGAGCAGTGCAAGGCACGTCTCCACGCGTACTTCGCGCTGGCGGTCATTGAGTTCGTGGGGTACCCATTTGTCAAGCTTGTTTACCTTGCCAATTTGACGCAAATGGACCAATATTGTTTTGATGCTAACGTCGAAAGCTGCTGCTGATTCAGCCGTGGATTGAGTTTCATCAGCTTCCACAATTGCCTTTAATTCGTCATTGTCGACCAAAGTTTTCGGACGACCACGGGGTTCATTTTTCAGGTCAAAATTTCCAGAACGGAAGGGGGTAAACCAATAACGGGTGGTGCGTTCGTTTGTAGTGTTCGCTCCGTAAACGTCGTTGATGTTGCGTGCCGCTTGTGCCGCTTTGCTGCCACAACGGTACTCATACTCCATAATTACTCGAATTTTTAACTTATCCATGATGACGAAAAATGTTCGAATGCGTTGAAAACAAAACACGAACTATGAAACAAATGACGATTTTAGAAAAAAAATTCCATGTTTGTCAAATAAAATTAATTTGAAATTAGAATTATCAGTCAAAAAAAAAATATTTTCATTTGAAATGGCCAGTACGGCAAAACGGCAGTTTCATAGGTAAAGACCTATTATTTTTAAGTTTTGTCTGTTTTGTACAATATACCAAAAATACAATTTAAAATACTTTATTTTTATCGTTACTACTAGTAACGGTACTAATTTGCTTGTGATAGGTAGCACCGCTCTTCTGTAGTATGGTTACATAAGACTAATCCTAAACATAGATTGTTGGAACAAAGTTATTACAAATTATTTTCTCTATTTTTAATTAAAAAATTCATATTTTAAACATTTTTCTTAGCGCTTTTCTTTAAAATATAAAATTATACACAGATAGTAAATGTGTGAATGTAGGTGTGTGTGTGTGTACATAAGTAAGTGTGTAAATGTTCTTGTTTAAGTGTGTGTGAGAGAAAGTGAGTGTTTCTTAAGCAACAATCTAAATTATACTTATCTTAAATACAATTCGATTTCATCATAATTTTTTGTTTTCAGTCATTCAGTTAAAGATTAAAATTTTGCATTAATTAAATCGTATATATCAAGTAATTGTAATATTATTATTACATATTATAATTCCTTAGACAAACACACCAACTATGATCCAAAGTAAGCAGAGCTTATGTTATGGATGACTATACAAAGAACTAGGGGGATACAAAGAACTGTAACCCATATTTTTTTTTTAAAGTTAAACAATAAAGCTCAGTTTTTCTTATAAGGGGTTAGATAAAGTTTTTGAGTTGCAAAAAATTTGGATAAAACTCATGATAACATAGCAAAAATAATATAGATATACAATAAGAAAATTTTATTAGACATTTACATGAAACAATTAGTCGTGGAATGCAAAACTTCAAAATCTGAGAATTAATGTGTAAATCACACTCAATCATCTGAAATAACTTTAATAAATAATTTTGCATAGTTATTAGATTATGGTTTTTAAATCTTCAAAGTATCATATTAATTTAATTTAACACTTTAACTAATTGAACCATTCACTGGGATGGAAATAAAGATGAAGTGGTTTTGAGACAAATAACTTTCTGTTTCACTCTACGGATAGAAAGATTGATTTAGTTTTCTTAATGAACCGATTCTATATCACAAGTAAAACTATGGGTGTTCTATCATATATTAAATTTTTTTAGGTGCCTCGTGTTGAGATGTATCTAAATCACCGCTATGTATATTATAAGATTTTTCATAGTTTTCGAGTTACGATTTTTTTATGAATTTTTGCAAAATTGTGCTCAAATCAGTATCAAAAGTTTCAAAAAAAAGTAGAAGGTTTCTTCGGCTTTCTAATTTTTCCAAATTAATCTCTATGAACTGTGTGTTTATGCATAAAATAAACAGCCTCATAAATTCAACGAAAGATACTAAAAAATACCTAAAGTTGAGAATTTATGTAAAGTGAGTTATCATTTAAATTTTCAATTTAAAATTTGAAATCTAAACTGGTAGTTTCTTCGTTTCTAAATACTGAACTGTCCAAGCAACTAGAGAGGCTTAAAAATTATATGCGTCACCTGTCCGGGCAACGAGAGTTGCCAAGTCGAAGAAAACAGTACTTTTTCGTGTTGAACGCATTTTTATCAATGAAAGGTTACGTAACGCTTCTAGATAAATATACTAGATGATAATATATATTATTTATATTATATAATAAATTAATTTTACAAGGACGTTAATTTCAAGTGCTTGTGGAACCTGTGATTAAAATGTAAAAAGTAATATTAAAAGTAATATTAATAGTAATATTAAAGTAATTATTTATTTATTGTGTAATTTTATTAGTGTTATATGTTTAAATAAACCTCAAGATTCATTCTTTCAAAATATCTAACTATATTATGTATCCCAAGTTTATAACGATATTTTTACATGCGACAAAATGGACATGCAAATACTCCATTTTGTGGGCCTATTTTATAATTAAGTTTTTGTATGATTTAGCGCATTTTGAATCAAATTTCCTCTTGTTATTGCAAGAACAAGTCATAACTAATATAAATATAGATTTAAGCGAAATAAATATAAATAATACAGGTAGGATTACAAGATTTTATATTTTCTTCTTCAGGTTTAGTTATGGGCAACAACAGCGCCGCCCCTATCGCCTACGATTTTGTTAAGTACTAAAATAAGGGAAATTATAATAATAAATGAATTTAAAATGATTTTGATGATAGCAAACGGCAAACAAAGTACGTGCTTTCCTTAAGTTATTTTTTATATATTCATGCTACATTTATTATAGTTTATATTCAATTGTTTATTTATTTTTCAGGAGGATATCTCCAGAGCGGTAGCCGTGCATTATGGTTCCCATATTGGTGCAGTATTCAACAAAAAAAATTAGGTCAATAACATAGTCATAACATTTTTTTTTACATACTACAAAAATAAATGTTAATTTAGAGTTATTTTAAATGAAAAGGTATTAATTGAAAACGATAATTATGTTGTGCATGTCCTTAATATTACACTTTCCGGTGTATAAATTATGTGAACATGTTAGAAGATATCAGAAATTAAAAATGGAAAGAAAACTAAAAAATGTGTTTTCTACCAAGCAAACCTTTTTTTAATAGATTTTTTAATGTAAATATTTGTTTATAACTCAAAGACGCTAAAATGGCTAAATTGATTTTGATGGAATTTGAAACTGAGTTACCTGAATATAATACACAGATTCTATTTATCCCAAAAAAATTACAGGATTATCAAACATGGCATTTTTCTTGAGCGAAACCGCGTGCACATCTTGTCTCACATTAAAGTATTTGATTTTTCCACTGGGTATGTTTATAATTTATATTTTTCGAGGGCAACATGCATATTTAAACATAAGAACATAATCTATCATTAAATACACAATGTCACAATATACACATTGTTAGATGTTATTATTTTGTAATTGTCATAATGAAGAATAATTGAGAATATTCCAAATAAATGTTCCAAAACACAATATTTGTCTTTCATTCAAATTTATTTTTACTTACAACTAAAAAGTCGCAGAGTGTGTGAAAACCCTAATACGGTCGGCCATCTTGCCCCTATTTTATCCACGGCAGGCAATACGAAATTGATGCGGGAATGGGTGGTCTGTTTTCGTTAACTGTGCTACATTTTACATACCAAGAAATGATATTTTGGTATCAAAATAAATTATCTAGTTTACAGATGCGTAGGTAAAATTTAATATTTGTTACAAAATGTTCCTTAAAATTTTGTTCAAACAAATCATTTAGTCAAATTTAAACCATACTTCCAAGTTTAATGTTTTTTATACTTTCAAAAGTTCAGCATTGTTATTTAGTTTACACATAAGTTGTTTCTGTATAGTGTCAGCTTTTCTAAAGTATTTTTTTGTTTGCAATAGCTGCCGTAGTTGACTATAAAATAGACTTCAAACTAGATGACGGCATGGGGCGCGTCATCAAAATCTATACTTGGACGTTTCAATGGTAGTAGCTTCAGAGAATGCGTTAGACTCTAAGCTTTCATAATAATAACAATAAAAAAGTACTTCATAGGCTATTAATCGCTGAAATCAGCCATCAAAAACAGCGAGGTGGAAAATTTTAATTTAAGAAATTCCTTTTTTATCATTTGTAAGATTGATTTATTTGTTAACTAACCAAATATAATTTCTAGAAACTCCACAAAGAAGATAACACCACTACAAAAAATACTACGCTTGAATTACTTCTTGGCGACTATTGGTTGGAAAACTGACCTCACTGGATTGCTTTTGACAGTCTTTGTCACTGTATCGACTAAATACTGTGTCCACTAGATTATTCACTTTTTGATAGATTAAACTAATGATAGCAATAGCAGTTTGATTAATGATTCGATTATTGACAATTCAATTCGTATGTAGTATTATCGCTTTAATGTCGATTGTTATAACATTAAATTCAATTTACAGGTTTTTTGTGGCAAAAATTGGCGTAAAAATTAAGCTTGTTTGTCGTATCATTTATTAAGTATTGTTATCTGTAATCACACAAATATGGGGTTTGTTACGTATTCAAATAAAGAGTTTTCTGTGCACAATATATTGTCAATTATTGGAATAAATCATTAACGTGATTATTTTGGAAGAGAAAAGTTAGGACGGTGGACCCCTTTTGTGTGTGTGACAAGTGCGTAAACGAAGGAGAAGCGGGTGCTGTAGTAGTGTGTGCTGTAAGCATCAAATTTAATACAGTGACATTTTATACAGAAGTAAGTCCTTAACGTTAAAAAAAAAATCGTACGCAGTAACGAAAATGGGCGAATTTGGAACTGACGCAATAATGGCAACCACGCTTACCTGCTGGGGATTGCAATCCTTCACCTTCAAAACAGTTTTTTAAGGTACATGCGATTCCTCACGATGTTTTTCTTCACCGTTAGAGAAGTGGGATTGATTTACTTTAGTTGCTAAAACTCATTGGTACATTTGGCTGTCACGAGAGACCGATCCCCGGTCTTACAGACCGGGAAGCAAGCGCCTTAGCCACTGCGCAAAAAGGTGTATATATTTCTTTCACTACGCATTCTAAGTTAACTTTTAAGTAATCTGGAACAGTTCCGGTCTAAGACCTCTGTCAAAGAGGTATTTCCGTGGACAACGTGCGTATAGTTCATCGTAAACCCTAGAGTAATGTAGAGTAAAATGTAAGGTATATTTTCGTTTACGGCGTAGGCACAGTGGGCTACGACCTAGCAGCTTAGATGGTAAGGCAATCTTAATTAAATACTCAAAAGCTGAACTAAATGTGTTTTGATTTTAAACGGTGTTGTGTCAACGAGTATGTGCTTAGCAAGTACGTAAATCGTACTTTCACTACTCAGTCCTCCCTATCTCCTAGGCATTTGTTATATAAATAGGTGCTAGGTTTGCTAGGGAACCTAGGCATACATTATATATTTATATATTACATATTGTTATTCCAAGCCCTCCAATGGACCTTGTTAATATTCTTAGGTCATTCGCCCAGGCGCTCGCTGCGTCCGGCGTAAGCATACCCGCTGACGTACTAACGCAGGCCTTACAGGCATCTATTGCGTCCCCGGCCCCTCAGGCCTCAACCCCGGCCCCTCAGGCCTCTAATGTCCAGACCCCTCAGGTGTATAGCTCTCCCGCGTCTCCCGTTCCATCCGATATGGACTGCGCGTCGGTTTCATCCTCGCGCTTATCTCGCAGGAAGCGTACCGCTCCCGGGAGCGATTCAGACTCCGCCGCGTCCGAAGCTTCGTCGGTCGCCGCCACCTTAACCGGCTCTCCTGAGCCCGCGTTCCAATTAGTTGCCAAACGCTCGAAGAAGCGTTCGAAAAAAGCCAAGGTGTCTTCAACACCCGAGCCAACCCCGGTGTCTTCTACACCCGCCCCCGCGCCCCTCATGTCACTCGAAGTGACCGCGTCTCCGTCGGTCCCGTCTAAGCCAGCGACGCGCTGCGCTCCCGTCCCGCCGAAGCCTCAGCTCCCTCCGCCCGTCTTCCTGCGTGAAAAAGCGCGCTGGACAGCGGTTTCAAACTTGTGCAAAGAGCACAAAATTAATTACTTAAAAGCCGCCAACGCTGGCGATACAATCAAAATTCAGGTAGCGACCGTCGACGACTTCCGCGCGTTAACCAGGTTACTCTCGTTAAATCAAATCGCGTATCACACCTACGCCCTCCCGGAGGAGCGTAAGATCCGCGCAGTACTACGGGGCGTCCCGTTTGAACTTAGTAATGAAGACATTCTTGAGGACCTTAAGTCCCAGGGTTTCCCGGCCGAAGCAGTGCATAAGATGCACTCCAACCGCGGTAGGCGTTTTCCTTTAGCTTTAGTAATCCTGTCAAATACTCCCAACTCGAGGGAGATCTTTAGAGAGGCTCGCACAATTTGCGGACTCTCAAATATCTCTGTCGAGCGTCCCAACCCCCGCGGTCACCCTGGGCAGTGCCACCGCTGCCAACTCTATGGCCACGCAGCGGCTAACTGCTCAGCTCCCCCCAGGTGCGTTAAGTGCCTGGATCCACATTTTACGAAGGAGTGCACTCGCACTCCCGAATCCACTTCCCTCCCTGCCTGTGTGCTGTGCGGCCAGTCCGGTCACACAGCTAACTACAGGGGTTGCCCGCGCGCTCCGCGCTCCACCGCCAAGAGGGTCGCGCCTAAACCGGCGCCGCCGCTCACTCCCGCTAACTTCCCGCCACTGCGCAACCGGGGTCCCCCGGAAGCAAAGCCCGTTCAGCCGACGCCTACTCCGGCTCTGTCTTGGAGGCAGCGTCCGGCTGTCCCGCCTGCACCTTCGCGACCCATCCCAGCTCCCGTAGCTTCCGTAGGGCCGCGTCCTGCTTTGTCATCTTCACCTCAGTCGTCGCTGGCTGAGGACATGAAGACCGTGTTCGATGTCATTCAAAACGTCGACATTACGGAAATTTCTGTTCTCGCACGCAAATTGCGAGCCGCCCGCTCTCCTCGAGGGCGTTTATTCGCGTTAGCCGAGCATCACTCGCTCCTAAGTACGTTATAAATTTATTTTTTTATTTTTGTATAAAATCGTAAATAAGTAAATTATAATGTCTAGACCCGCGAATCCCGCGTCCAGTCGTACTAAACCCAAGGGCTTATCCCTAGTATCTTTTAACGCTCGTAGCCTTAAAACCAACCTTCCCGAGATTAAACTGTTCCTTCAGAACAAAGAACCTGACTTATTCCTTCTCCAGGAGACATGGCTTACTCCAAACCGCTCCAGGGGATTCGCTATACCTAAGTACGCGTTTATTCGTAACGATAGGCCCAACTCCGACGGTTTCGGCGGCACCGCTATATATTACAAAAGAGGCTTCCACTGCTGTCCTCTCCCTACCCCTCCTCTCCTCAACATGGAAGCCACTGTGTGTAGATTGGCTATGACTAGTCATCCGATCATCATCATAGCTTCAATCTACATACCTAGTGGTACCAGACCAATCCGCAGCGACTTTGAGGCCATTCTTGCCCTCGGCCATTCAGTCATTATGTTCGGAGACTTTAACTCCAAACATACTGACTGGACGTGCCTATCGACTAACACCAGCGGTATCGCTCACCTCGACATCACTAACTCCCTTGACCTAGACGTCATATCCCCCATCACTCCCACTCACTATCCCAACAACCCGTCCTACACTCCTGACATCCTCGACTTTGCAATTATCAAGCGAATAAATCTTGATCTAAGGTCTATCGAACCGCTCGATGACCTAGGCTCCGACCATCGCCCCGTTTCCCTCGTGCTAGGACTGCCGAACGATAACGTCTCATCTCCTAAGACCTTTACCAACTGGAAAGGTTTTAAAAATACGTTAGTTTCAGCCTTAGAGGCTCCGAACTCTCCACTCGCGATCTCTCCCGAACAATTAGATAGCCCGGATAAAATCGATTCATTAGTAAATTCTCTCACTGATGCTATCAACTCAGCCATCAGTGACAACGAAAAGGTTGCTAAGCAAGGCAAACCCACGCTTCCCTTAGCCGTTAGCAATCTTATTAAAGCTAAGAACGCGGCTCTCCGGAGAGCCAAGAAATATCCCACGCCCGCATATAGAACAGCTGCGAATCAGCTTCAACGCAAAGTTAGGTCTTGCCTCGCGGAACTCCGAGACGCTCAGATGAACGATCTCATGGCGAATATCTCTCCGTCCCACCAAGCGTACTATAGCATGGCCCGAGCCTTACGCGTAGACACCGCCTCTCGCGTCCCTCCTCTCACTCGTCTCGATGGCACTACTGCCTTTGAAGTCGAAGAGAAAGCCGAATGCTTCGCTGACAGCATTGCCGCACAATGCTCGCCCAGCACGCAACCTGCTGATCCCTCACACATCCAGGCGGTGGAGGACGAAGTCCTTCGCAGAGACTCTCTCCCCATCACTGCCGACCCTGTCACAGTCTCTAATGACGAAATCTTGCTTCTCATTAGGAATCAAAAGTCCAAAAAGGCTCCGGCTGCGGATGGAATTTCCAACCACGCACTTAAGCACCTACCTCAACAGATGTTTACCTTGTTAGCTATCATTTTCAATGCCTGCTTCGACCATAGCTACTTTCCAAAAGCTTGGAAAGAAGCGACAGTCATAGGCATTCCCAAGCCGGGCAAACCTCTGAACGTCCCGGCTAATCACAGACCCATCAGCCTCCTCAAGGCAATGACTAAACTTCTCGAGAGAGTCATACTCTCTCGAATGCAGAACCATCTGTTTCCAACGGATGGCGATCCTCTCATTATCCCCATCAGTTCGGCTTTCGCGCTAAACACTCCTGCCCTCAGCAAGTCCACCGAATCGTCGAGTATATACTTGACGGTTTCTATCCGCGTCGTTATAAAACAGTCGCGGTTTTCTTTGACGTAGCCAAGGCTTTCGATAAAGTCTGGCACAGCGGTCTCGTTTACAAACTCTACAAGATAGGCTTACCGGATCGCCTAGTCAGGTTAATAGCGTCGTTTCTCAAAGACCGTACGTTTCGATTTAAACACGAAGGCACGCTTTCTGCGCCTCGTCCCATAAAGGCTGGAGTCCCTCAAGGCTCAGTCCTCGCCCCTCTGCTGTACACCGTGTACACCAACGACATTCCCATCCCGCCGAAAGGCGTCGAACTCGCCCTCTTTGCTGACGACACCGCACTCTATACCAAAGGCCACAGTGTTCGGCACCTTGTAACCAGACTCCAAAAGGCCGTAAACGCCCTTGGTGTATGGTTTCAAAAATGGCGCATCGATGTGAACCCTGAAAAGAGTTCTGCGATGCGCTTCGACCACAAACGCCATCGTCCCGCTGGCGATCCCCACGTTCGAATGTTAGGCATTCCCATCCCCTGGAAGCGCAGTACTAAATACTTAGGCGTCACATTAGATCCGACGCTTTCTTTCAAGCCACACGTCGAAAGAGTTTCGAAACTCGCTCGTCACTACTTAGGCCGCCTAAATAGCATGTTAGGTAGAAAAAGTAAAATGTCTTTCAGAAACAAACGTACACTTTACAAGGTCTGCGTTAGACCCGTCATGACGTATGCCTCGCCAATCTTTGCCCACGCCAAACCCTCCCTACTGCACAAACTACAGGTAGTTCAAAACCTCTTTTGCCGCCGGGCCACAAACGCACCGTGGTACGTGCGTAACGTGGACTTGCATAGAGATCTTGAACTGCCTACAGTACAACAACATCTCAAAACACTCTCTGAAGCGTTCTTCAAACGCTCCGAAACCCATCCCAATCCTCTAGTTCGTGATTCAGTCTCATATACTACTCCTGTGTTAGATTCGAAGTTCAAAATAGCTAGGCCTAGGAATGCGCAAGCGTACTCATCCACCAGACTGTCAGCCGATCTCGAAGCCCTTCTGGCCGCAAATTCTAATTCTACCGTAAATTCTAATTCTAACGTAAATCCTAATTCTAACGTAAATGCGAATTAACTCAATTTTATTTTGCAATTTTTTAATTTTTGTTTTAATTATTGATTTTCATTTTGAGCACCTTCAGTGCTATGTATTCACCTTCAGTGCTTTGAGCACCTTCAGTGCTATGTAATCCCAGCGGGTGTCCCCTTCTGGGCCCCGCTAGCGCGGCCTCTTTCTCCAATTGGCCGTCGCTCAGATGAAGGCTGAGTGGCAAAAATGCACGAGCCGACAGGGGGTTTTTAGTGGGTATGGTCCTGGTAGGCGTCGGAACGAGTCCCACATAACTTTGGAATCGCGCCAGAGTATGCGTCAAGGCATTTTTATCCTCCTGCCATTCCCGCGGAGGGGAACAAAACAAAAAAAAAAAAAACAAAAACATTTTTTGGTATAGAACAGGCAGGTTACACAGTTTATTTCAAAAACATTTTACTGACGGCATGTCCCTTGACAATAGAAACTCTACTACCACTATAAAGCTAAACAGAGTGATTTATTGAGATGGGTCAGTTTGGGAAAGTCTTTAACTACAAGAGATATTTGTTCAAAACTTAGACGTATGCTAAATAATTAAAAATTAATGTAAACTTTTACACCACTGCAGGAATACCTTCAAGACTGGCATTATTCATATCTCGTTTTTTTTATTATTGTAGTTTGACAGGCGTTTGTCTTCCATCTCACCCGGTGTACAGTGATGACGAAGATAAGGATGGTATTGTGATGAAATTTTATGATTATTCTGGCTAGAAGATTCACTATACGATTAAAAGATCCAGGATTGAATTTGTCTGGCGACACGAACCAAATACGAGCTGTTGTAATGCTTTATACGGTTCCATACATCCATACCATAAACAGAGTTTTTGAAAATATGTGAGTTTTACTTTTTCGTACATTAGGACGGTCTTCATACGGACTTAAAGTGGGTGAAGTTTTTTTCTGTACGATCTAGAAGTCAGTTTTCGCAAAAAGATTAATAAATGTGATTGTTTTCTTTTTTTTTACTATGAGCCGAAGAATTATCAGGTTTGTGGACTGGTGGCACTAATGGGGTACAGAAATTCACCTCGACCGACTTATCAAGGCACCAGAAATCTTAACACGAACTGTGACAGGTTGTGACGGGATACTTATTTGTCCCAAATTCAACTAATGGGGTTTGAATTAGCATTGTACGCTTGTTTCTTACCTTGGAGACCCATAGCTTTAATTTTGTAAGCGTCAGCCCAGGTTAGATACGGTTCTTGCTAACGCTTTTTAGCTGGGCGCTTATCAACACTAAACTAAGGCGAGCTTTTTACTCCATTGAAGTATATCCAGAAGGGTAAAAATTATTGTGGAAATTAGAGAATAATCGTAGGTATTTTATGTATGAACCACCACACTCAACTTATGCCATTCAGATTGGTATTGGCTGGCGGATCAAATGTTCCCTATGAAAATACTGAAAAGACTGTCTGGATCGGCTGACGGTTGGAGGTCTAAACAATACACAGTATGCTTAGCAACGACAGGAATACGTGTAGGCTCGTAAACAAGCAGAGAGAGAACATGAGTCACTACGAAGTTTCTATCCCAGGGTGGTCGCTTGAACGGACAGCCTTTCTCTTAGGACTTGGGTAGGACTTAAAGTCCGCAAGGAACATCAACTACGCAAAGGGATGGGATAACGTCGATGGACCTTGTCTGCAGCAGCACTGAGATATTCAATGAGAGGAGTTGTTTCCAAGCTCCTAGGTGTGATCGTTAGATACTGGCCAGTGCAGGCCAGTATCGACAAACATCATAAAAAGGAAATATCTGGAATTTTCAAGTCTCAGAGACGCTGACAACAGATCTCACCCGAAAAAATTTTGCAAATATGTATTGCTTTAAATGCCTGAATAGCAAACATTGTCAGTTTATTTTAGAAATTATAATTTAAAATAAAAATAGGCATAAAACATAAAAAAGCCATATTTATATTATATGAACTTCTAGTTTTGAATTTCACGCATTTAATTGTAACTTAAAAAAAACCATTTCTTATATACTTTAAGAATAAGCTTTAACCGTTGATCGCCGACGGTCACCTGGAAGAGATCGCTTCAAAGCGATAAGACCGCCGTATTGTTCATTTCATTGTGATCTATAATTGTTATGAATTGTTTATCCTGCATTTTTATAATGGTGTACAATAAAGTGTAAATAAAATAAAATAAATAAGTAGTAATAACTATTGCCCCCTTAGAAGAGCATATATTTAGTCAAATTGTTATTTTTCTCGACAACTATTAACACAAACTTATAAAAATATAACATATAAAAATAAGTTATGTAATAATAACATATAAAAATAAGTTATGTAATAATAATAATAAAAATATGTATCGGATAAGAAATAAAGAAGCACGTAGTATTATGAGTTCGCTACGGCATAATATTCGGTACCTACAAAATTTCAGGCTACAAATTGAGGGTCACCGGTCGGATTCCACGCGAGGCAAACATATCCCATATGTAAAACGATTTTTGTTTATTCAAAGAGCAGGTTCCCCAACGAATCCTCATTTTTTAAAGCAATACAAATTTGGCGAGAGACGATACGTTTCAGTTTTTGCTTATTTTGCTTTGTAAAAACGTAATGATGGTAGAGCTTTGTTTTCTTACAACGATTTTTTTTGTTCGGAACGGTAGCAAAACAGGAACTATTTACAGGAAATTTCTGTCGCACCATGACAAGAAGATTTGCAGAAGATTCGGATTTTTTTGACAAGATCCTATGGATGGTCGAGTCTAAGTTTGAAGGAATATGTGTATTTGATTAACACTATTACCACGTATTGAAAAACCCTCATCATACACGTGAATTAATTTTTTTTGTAATATTCTCCATTTACATCTGGTTAGGCATAATTGACCGAAAATTATTATTATATGTATTGCCAAATAGGCTCACCCGGCAAGAATTTTTAAATTAATTAATACGAACCTGTTCAACAACACTTCACGCGGTTTCAGATGGATTGGTCGCAGAGGACCGATTTAATGACCCCCAAAGTCCCCGGGCTTGAACCCAATCTACCTTTTTGTGTGGGGCTATTACCTACGAGGAAATAGTTTGCGCGCAAGAATCCAACTCGGAGCAGGAGATGAGGACTCGACTCAAGAAAGCCCAAAGAATTCAAAATAATACAGAAGCCTTCAGAAGGTTACGTAATAATTTTGAAAACTAATCTTCAATAAGAAGCTTCCTTAAAAAACGGTGGTCATAGAAAACAAACGGTTAGCACGTGAGCTCTCAAGACTTGAGCAAATATTCGCCCTGTCGTCGAGCAGCCGCATAGAAGTACCCTACTTCTATGCGGCCGCCGTTTGCGAAAGCTCTGAAGTTTTATTAATTTTCGTGTTAACGCGGGACGCATTCTCTTGTATGTTACTGTGTGTTTCGGCTCCCGACAAAGCTATATAGTTCGCACTACTAATAGTCTGAAAGATAATGAATCGTTTATAAACCTAATAATAGGTTCACTTTATTTTTGTCTATAAAGAAATATTATGTTGTTGAGTGAACCTTATATGTGAAGTAATGTTAATGCGATTATATCTTAATCTATAAGTTAATAATTCAAATGTTATCTAAGCCAATTTCATAATTTTAAATTCTTCCTTTTGTCATACTTACGAAAGCACGTACGTTTATTTGTTACGCCCTTAACAATCATCTTTGTCATGTACATGTTGTTTTCAAGAGATAAGGCGTGAAACTGCGGGCAAACACTAGCATTTCTTTGAAAACGCAAAGAATCAATCATTTTTAAGTTACTCTGGCAAGTACACAAACGTTCAGCCCGAGGGTCTTGTTTGAACTTTGTGTTCGTAACTATAGCCAAGTAAAGGATTAACAATGTTATATCATAATTGAATTAAATTATGAAGTTTTGTAGCGGTTGGTATAATCGTTAAGTCCTTACATTGTAAATATAATACTAATCCTTGCAGAATATTTTTGCAAAAAAAACTTTGAGATGTGCTGAGTAATGGTCAGGAACTTGAGAATCTGGGCTCTAGCTGCAGGCTCTTTCAACTTACAACGTTGCAACACTTCTAAATATCCAAAGTTTTAGGACAGCTTATAGATTTCGTATGAAAAATATGGTGATGAAAATGTATGATATTTGATGTGAAGTATTGGTTGATGAACTTGTACGTCATATACTTTTATGCTCTTATACAGGTGGAAGAATACCTCACAGCAACAGTTATTTAAGCTGGCTCGCTGCCAACGACGCTGAAAGTCTCATACTTAGGACATAGCAACATTTTGGTTATAACTTTGGTATTTTCGGTGTTGAGATTGTGGTATTAATAGATTTTTGAGTGAAGTTTCAAAACAATTGGTGAGAAAAACTCGTGACCCCAAGACTGGAACTTATTTTCAAGAACGTTTTTCAATAACGATCCAACGCGGTAGTTGTGCCAGCTTTTGGGTCACTTTGCCCTATGTATCAAATTTATTTTGGGCACTGTATTCTATCAGTTATTATAACATAAGTTTCCTTGTTTTTTTATTGTTAAGTCATGAATATTCCTGTTTGTAAATAAATTTGCGATAGTGGATTTTAAAATTATGTTAAACTAACCCACACCTGATTGAACGCTCTTGAACCACGCCTTCATTCGCTTAAATAATAGTCCCTGTTTAAGTGGCCAAAATAAAAGACATTCAAAATAAATTCAAAATAAATAGATTTAAAATGTAATTTTATATGAAAACTTAACAAGAAGAAGAATGAAGACGTAGCAACTAGGGCAGGTATAAATTTTAATGGACCATGGAATGCATTTTAACAGTCTCGGTCTGCGTGCGTTCTCGAGCGCACGTCGATCGCAGACGCCTTCCCGCTCTTTTAGCCCCCGCGCTAATTGAGCACCCAAATTTCATTGGTTGTTGTCGTAATATATAATTTCATAGTTGTATACCGTATTAAGTTTCTAACGCCGTTTTCACGGCGGACAGTGGCTCGTTAACCGTACTTCTAATAAGTTTCTAATGCCGTTTTCACGGCGAATAGTGGCTTGTTAACCGTACTTCGTGGTACGTGAGCTTCGTCGACGGGAATTCGTTGTTCCAGGACTTCAAGTGCCGTGTTCGAGTAAGTTATCCGCGTCGTTCTCAACCGCCCTACTGCGTGTAGGGTGGTTTTAGGAAGTTAGTCATCGTTGTTAGGTTCATATATTGTCCCTCCCCAACCCCTCCGCAATGGCTTCCCTAAGCTCTGATGAGATTAGGAAGAAGTTAGTTGATAGTACCGGTGCTGAAGGCATATATATAAATGCTGACAAGTTCCGTTTCCTTGATTCTCTTATCCCGCATATCATGGCGTTAATTCCACCAATGGCCCCTCAGGCCACCCCAGTCCCCCAGACCCCTCAGGTCTTAGGCCCTCCCGCGTCCCCTTCCTCCAGTGACATGGAGTGCGAAGAAAACGCCCCTCCGCGCCGCAAGCGCGCACCCGCGACCGAGTCATCCTCGGATGCCACCCCAACTGGCCCTGATGAGCCTCCCTCTTTCACCCTTGTTAAGAAGCGCTCTAAGAAGCGCTCGAAACAAGACCCGGCGCCCTCGGCGCCCGTCCCTACACCCCCTGCGGCGTCTTCAACGCCAGCTGCCCCGGTGTCTTCAACACCCGCTCCGGCCCCGACTTCTGTCAAGGCCAAGGTCCAACCACCCGTTTTCCTTCGGGAAAAGGGTAAATGGACTGAGGTCTCGACATTGTGCAATGAGCACAAAATCCATTACATCCGAGCAGCCAACTCGGGTGAATCTATTAAAATCTTAGTCTCGTCGATAGACGACTTTCGAGCTCTAACAAAGCTCCTCACCGATAAGCAATATGCTTATCACACTTATGCTCTGTCAGAAGAGCGTAAGATCAGAGCGGTACTCAGGGGAGTCCCATTCGAATTATCGAATGAGGCTATCCTGGAGGATCTGCAGTCCCAAGGCTTCCCGGCACTCGCGGTGCATAAAATGCACAGCAAGTACGGGAGACAACACCCTCTCGCTTTGGTGGTTCTCGCCAACGTCCCCAAGTCCAGAGAGATCCTCAAAGGGGTTAGCACTATATGCGGCCTCTCTGGGATCTCGATCGAGGCGCCTCATCACCGCGGTCATCCCGGCCAGTGCCATCGGTGCCAGTTGTACGGGCACGCGGCGGCCAACTGCCGCGCACCGCCCAGGTGCGTCAAGTGCCTGGTCCCGCACTTCACTAAGGAGTGCAATCGCACTCCTGAAACTCCCTCTCCTCCCGATTGCGTGCTTTGTGGCCAGTCCGGCCACACCGCAAACTACAGGGGCTGCCCTCGTGCACCCCGTTGTATGCGCTCCAATTTCAAAAGGGCGGCACCCAAACAGGCCCCGCGCCTTTCTCAAGAAAACTTTCCGCCGCTGCGTAGCCGGGTTCCTCCGGCTGCAAAGCCTACCCAGCCCAAGCCTGCTCCAGAAAACTGGAGGCAGCGTCCCGCATCGAATCCCATCCCGGCTCCTCGCCCATACAAACCCACTCCTCAATCCTCCGTAGCAGACGATATGCGTATCGTCTGCGACGCTATTAAAAATGTCGATGTTAGTGAAATCGCAGTCTTAGCCCGTAAACTTAGGGCTTCACGTACTCCGACAGAGCGTTTGCTAGCTCTGGCGGGGCATAGTTCCCTTCTCAATTCATTGTAGGTTCATTTAAATGAATTGATCCCTAAATCATGCTTCGGCCGACCTCTGCCCAGCCCCGGCTTCACCGGAGGCTGCCCAGAACGGCCACCAACTCATGTCCCTTTGAGCACCTTCAGTGCAACTTTCACTACAGGCGGAAGACCCGCTAGCGGGTCTCCGCCAGCGCGCCCAACTTCCCGACGGGTGTCGCTTCCGATGAAGGCTAACGGTAATAACTACAGCCAACAGGTGGTTTTTAGTGGGTAGGTGCCATTCTGGTGAGTCCCACATAACCCCCCCGCAGAGGAATTTACCTGCGGGCGGGTATGCATGACGCATCTTCCACCTCCCTCCCGCGAGGGTGCCTCGGCAGCAAAAAAAAAAAAAAAGAATGCATTTTAGTTTTTAGAGAAAAACACATGTGTTAATTGTTAACAATATCACTAGCAAAACTAAACGTAGAATCGACCAACTGGTATAGTAATTAGTTGATTGAGTATCTTTAAATGATAAAATACTGTTTATTTACCATTATTTTATAAGGGACCAGCTTTCAAAAAGTGACTAATAGCTCTTATAGTTGTAAAATCATGTAATATAAGTATTATGTTTTTTGGCTTTTCTTTTTGGCGGAACTATACATTTTATCCAAAATTGTATTACCTAATATGTTGCTCGTGTATGTAAAGTGTGCCCATTCCAAATTTCAAGCAGATGTAGTATTTTTTTCATGATGGTACACACACACATTCAGAGAGAGAAGAATTAAAAAAATGGGGTTTTGTTACATATAAGTATTACATACTAAAAACGCCGTTACCATAATTTTCAAAATAAATTTAATGTACAGACTCGTCTTCGGTACAGTTCAATTATAAGTATCAATCGTTTATAAGAACTGAAAACACAAAAAATTTAAAATTTGTCGTATTAAAGAAAAAACTATTAGTGCGTAGTAAAATTGTCACTTTTGAATGCCTTTGTTTTTAAACTTTTTGTACTTCTATCTTGATGTTTAAAACTTTTGTACTGGACAACTAAACTATATATCTTTTTTTATTTATTGAACTGTTTTTGTCGCACAAAGTATAGAAAAGCATCCAACGTAAATCACACCAATTTTCAGAGTAACTTCAACGTTACGCACAACTTCGTGCAACACAGACAAACTTGAAGCAAACTAAGCTGCAGGACAATGATCTGCGATATTTATGTTTATTTGTTCCTACTGCTAGGTTCACTTTTACAAACTAAAATCAATAGCAAATAGTGGTGTAGGATATTTACATAATTTAGAAAGTAGATCTATTTTAGAGGTATATAAGAACGGTTTTTGTCATGTACCACAGATGTTTTTTTGCAAACGCCCAAAATTTGATTATTTTAAAAATTACGACTTATAAATTAAAGGGTGGACATCGCTATCGGAAGTTCCAAGCCGCAAATCAGGTTGTGGTTCTGAGTGGCTTGTTCCGGTTTGGGGAATTTGAAATATTACACATACCAAAATATCTTCTTTGTCTTCATCTTAATTTCCTAAATATTCCTTTACATTGGCTTTTAAACGTTTTAAAGTAAACCGAGAGGGAGAAAAGGCACTATAACAAAAATATAAAATTCAAAAATCAAAGAAAACCTTAGAAAGCTAAAGTACTACAAAAATAACGTAACAGCCTCGTACAGTTTCAAAACATCACTAAGTCACTCTTAAGCTATATGTACTCTCATATAATTGTGTTGACTCAGGGTAAAGAAAAGATTAGACGTTAGTGGACGCAGCTAAAGTCGTGAAGTGCAATAAAAACATGAAGAAAGTTGTAATAAGGTTTTTGTTTGAAGGAAAAGGTTTTAGATATTATAAAATAAAGTCTGGCTTAATAAAATCAGAACTAATTCACATGGCTTTCCCAGGTATAGTTTGCGTGCAAGGTTGGGTGATGATAACAAATCTTAATGTTCATGCGATGTAAAATCTCATTAAAATATTGTGCTATCCTTGTTTCGAAACTCAAGATCGAAAAGCTAGTGCCTTAAAAATTATGTCGCCGAGACGCTATTACTATTCAATTGTGGAATAACTGTAGATATTTTAATAATTAAAACCTTTTTTGTTGATAGATATATGTTTAAATGTGCGTAAATTATTTTCCTGAATTTTTTTTACTTCCCTGATATGATCCAATTTATCTAAATTTGTATGAGGTCAAACATTAAAAAAACCTTCATGATTGCCAAGTATCTCAACAAAATTATATTTTTCTAAACAAACATATTATAACGAACAAAATATATCCTTATTGGCTTTTTAAAAATTCCCAGTAGCTACGGGAAAGTTACTTATATTCCCGATACAATTTTAGGAGTTCACAGAACGTCTTATCATGATTTGGGAATTTTTTGAATTTTTGAATTAAGTTATAAAAGCAGTCAAAAATAAATAGGGCCTTAACTCTGATATTTTCGACTAGTATTTACTACAACTAAATTCTTTGTAATAAGTGTAAGCCAAAAGCGAAAATAGCTAATGGCGTAACATTGAGTAATCAAAACGCGAGAAATTGATAATGTTCCAAAAATCATAATTCTTCTTTACTAAATTAGGCCGTTGACGTCATAGTAGGTATGAAAAATCTGAGACGCTGGGATTCGATACACTTTTAATAGTTTGCGGCATCTACTTTAATTTATAAATTACCTCTAGTAAAGAATAAAAATCGTCTCGGTCTGCGTGCGTTCTCGAGCGCACGTCGATCGCAGACGCCTTCCCGCTCTTTTAGCCCCCGCGCTAATTGAGCACCCAAATTTCACTGGTTGTTGTCGTAATATATAATTTCATAGTTGTATACCGTCAGTCTCGGTCTGCGTGCGTTCTCGAGCGCACGTCGATCGCAGACGCCTTCCCGCTCTTTTAGCCCCCGCGCTAATTGAGCACCCAAATTTCATAGTTGTTTACCGTACTAAGTTTCTAACGCCGTTTTCACGGCGGACAGTGGCTCGTTAACCGTACTTCTAAGTTTCTAACGCCGTTTTCACGGCGAATAGTGGCTTGTAAACCGTACTTCGTGGAACGTGAGCTTCGTCGACGGGGTTTCGTTGTTCCAGGACTTCAAGTGCTGTGTTCGAGTAAGTTATCCGCGTCGTTCTCAACCGCCCTACTGCGTGTAGGGTGGTTTTAGGGAGTTAGTCATCGTTGTTAGGTTCATATATTGTCCCTCCCCAACCCCTCCGCAATGGCTTCCCTAAGCTCTGATGAGATTAGGAAGAAGTTAGCTGATAGTATCGGTGCTGAAGGCATACATATAAATGCTGATAAGTTCCGTTTCCTAGATTCTCTCATCCCTCATTTCATGACGATAATGTCCACAATGGCCCCTCAGGCCACCCCAGTTCCCCAGACCCCTCAGGTCTTAGGCCCTCCCGCGTCCCCTTCCTCCAGTGACATGGAGTGCGAAGTAGACGCCCCTCCGCGACGCAAGCGCGCACCCGCGACCGAGTCATCCTCGGACGCCACCCCATCTGGCCCTGAGTCTCCCTCCTTTACGCTTGTTAAGAAGCGCTCTAAGAAGCGTTCAAAACAAGACCCGGCGCCCTCGACGCCCGTCCCTATACTTCCTGCGGCGTCTTCAACGCCAGCTGCCCCGGTGTCTTCAACACCCGCTCCGGCCCCAACTTCTGTCAAGGCCAAGGTCCCACCACCCGTTTTCCTTCGGGAAAAGGGTAAATGGACCGAGGTCTCGACATTGTGCAATGAGCACAAAATCCATTACATCCGAGCAGCCAACTCGGGTGAATCTATTAAAATCTTAGTCTCGTCGATAGACGACTTTCGAGCTTTAACAAAGCTCCTCACCGATAAGCAATATGCTTATCACACCTATGCTCTGTCAGAAGAGCGTAAGATCAGAGCGGTACTCAGGGGAATCCCGTTCGAATTATCGAACGAGGCCATCCTGGAGGATCTGCAGTCCCAAGGCTTCCCGGCACTCGCGGTGCATAAAATGCACAGCAAGTACGGGAGGCAACACCCTCTCGCTTTGGTGATTCTCGCCAACGTCCCCAAGTCCAGAGAGATCCTGAAAGGGGTTAGCTCTATTTGCGGCCTCTCTGGGATCTCAATCGAGGCGCCTCATCGCCGCGGTCATCCCGGCCAGTGCCATCGGTGCCAGTTGTACGGGCACGCGGCAGCCAACTGCCGCGCACCGCCCAGGTGCGTCAAGTGCCTGGTCCCGCACTTCACTAAGGAGTGCAATCGCACTCCTGAAACTCCCTCTCCTCCCGATTGCGTGCTTTGTGGCCAGTCCGGCCACACCGCAAACTACAGGGGCTGCCCTCGTGCACCCCGTTGTATGCGCTCCAATTTCAAAAGGGCGGCTCCCAAACAGGCCCCGCGCCTTTCTCAAGAAAACTTTCTGCCGCTGCGTAGCCGGGTTCCTCCGGCTGCAAAGCCTACTCAGCCCAAGCCTGCTCCAGAAAACTGGAGGCAGCGTCCCGCATCGAATCCCATCCCGGCTCCTCGCCCATACAAACCCACTCCTCAATCCTCCGTAGCAGACGATATGCGTATCGTCTGCGACGCTATTAAAAATGTCGATGTTAGTGAAATCGCAGTCTTAGCCCGTAAACTTAGGGCTTCACGTACTCCGACAGAGCGTTTGCTAGCTCTGGCGGAGCATAGTTCCCTTCTCAATTCATTGTAGGTTCATTTAAATGAATTGATCCCTAAATCATGCTTCGGCCGACCTCTGCCCAGCCCCGGCTTCACCGGAGGCTGCCCAGAACGGCCACCAACTCATGTCCCTTTGAGCACCTTCAGTGCAACTTTCACTACAGGCGGAAGACCCGCTAGCGGGTCTCCGCCAGCGCGCCCAACTTCCCGACGGGTGTCGCTTCCGATGAAGGCTAAAGGTATACGCTTACCACAGCCAACAGGTGGTTTTTAGTGGGTAGGTGCCATTCTGGTGAGTCCCACATAACCCCCCCGCAGAGGAATTTACCTGCGGGCGGGTATGCATGACGCATCTTCCACCTCCCTCCCGTGAGGGTGCCTCGGCAGCAAAAAAAAAAAAAAAAAAAAAAAAAAATGTATACCGTAATAAGTTTCTAACGCCGTTTTCACGGCGGACAGTGGCTCGTTAACCGTACTTCTAATAAGTTTCTAACGCCGTTTTCACGGCGAACAGTGGCTTGTTAACCGTACTTCGTGGAACGTGAGCTTCGTCGACGGGAATTCGTCGTTCCAGGACTTCAAGTGCCGTGTTCGAGTAAGTTATCCGCGTCGTTCTCAACCGCCCTACTGCGTGTAGGGTGGTTTTAGGAAGTTAGTCATCGTTGTTAGGTTCATATTGTCCCTCCCCAACACCTCCGCAATGGCTTCCCTAAGCTTTGTCGAGTTTAGGAAGAAGTTAATTGAAAGTACTGAAGGCATGTCTTTAAATGCTGATAAGTACCGTTTCTTAGATTCCCTTATCCCTCATCTCATGACATTAATGTCCACAATGGCCCCTCAGGCCACCTCAGTTCCCTAGACCCCTCAGGTCTTAGGCCCTCCCGCGTCCCCTTCCTCCAGTGACATGGAGTGCGAAGTAGACGCCCCTCCGCGCCGCAAGCGCGCACCCGCGACCTAGTCATCCTCGGACGCCACCCCAACTGGCCCTGAGTCTCCCTCTTTTACGCTTGTTAAGAAGCGCTCTAAGAAGCGTTCGAAACAAGACCCGGCGCCCTCAACGCCCGTCCCCACACCCCCTGCGGCGTCTTCAACGCCAGCTGCCCCGGTGTCTTCAACACCCGCTCCGGCCCCAACTTCTGTCAAGGCCAAGGTCCCACCACCCGTTTTCCTTCGGGAAAAGGGTAAATGGACTGAGGTTTCGACATTGTGCAATGAGCACAAGATCCATTACACCCGAGCGGTAAACTCGGGTGAATCTATTAAAATCACTGTCTCGTCGATAGACGATTTCCGAGCTTTGACTAAGCTCCTCACCGATAAGCAATATGCTTATCACACTTATGCTCTGTCAGAAGAGCGTAAGATCAGAGCGGTACTCAGGGGAGTCCCGTTCGAATTATCGAACGAGGCTATCCTGGAGGATCTGCAGTCCCAAGGCTTCCCGGCACTCGCGGTGCATAAAATGCACAGCAAGTACGGGAGGCAACACCCTCTCGCTTTGGTGATTCTCGCCAACGTCCCCAAGTCCAGAGAGATCCTGAAAGGGGTTAGCTCTATTTGCGGCCTCCCTCCATCCGCGGTCATCCCGGCCAGTGCCACCGGTGCCAGTTGTACGGGCACGCGGCGGCCAACTGCCGCGCACCGCCCAGGTGCGTCAAGTGCCTGGTCCCTCACTTTACTAAGGAGTGCAATCGCACTCCTGAAACTCCCTCTCCTCCCGGTTGCGTGCTTTGTGGCCAGTCCGGCCACACCGCAAATTACAGGGGCTGCCCTCGTGCACCCCGTTGTATGCGCTCCAATTCCAAGAGGGCGGCACCCAAACAGACTCCGCGCCTTTCCCAAGAAAACTTTCCGCCGCTGCGTAGCCGGGTTCCTCCGGCTGCTAAGCCTACACAATCCAGGCCTGCCCCAGAAAACTGGAGGCAGCGCCCCGCATCGAATCCCATCCCGGCTCCTCGCCCATACAAACCCACTCCTCAATCCTCCGTAGCAGACGATATGCGTATCGTCTGCGACGCTATAAAAAATGTCGATGTTAGTGAAATCGCAGTCTTAGCCCGTAAACTTAGGGCTTCACGTACTCCGACAGAGCGTTTGCTAGCTCTGGCGGAGCATAGTTCCCTTCTCAATTCATTATAGGTTCATTTAAATGAATTGATCCCTAAATCATGCTTCGGCCGACCTCTGCCCAGCCCCGGCTTCACCGGAGGCTGCCCAGAACGGCTACCAACTCATGTCCCTTTGAGCACCTTCAGTGCAACTTTCACTACAGGCGGAAGACCCGCTAGTGGGTCTCCGCCAGCGCGCCCAACTTCCCGACGGGAGTCGCTTCCGATGAAGGCTAACGGTAATAACTACAGCCAACAGGTGGTTTTGAGTGGGTAGGTGCCATTCTGGTGAGTCCCACATAACCCCCCCGCAGAGGAATTTACCTGCGGGCGGGTATGCATGACGCATCTTCCACCTCCCTCCCGCGAGGGTGCCTCGGCAGCAAAAAAAAAAAAAAAAAGAATAAAAATTTGAGCTAATACTCGAAGATGGGGTCTATTATTCCTTTTATAGGTACGCCAGAGTTCTGTAATGTGACAGGATATAACCTGTGCTCGTGGCTGCAACACTCCTTGTTATCGCTTGCGACCTCGCATCTAAAAATTTCCTTGATATATTACCACAAGAATGTACATACAAGTAGGACCGAAGTGGACCTGGTCCAACAAGAATAGCAAAGTGAATGAGAGTGCGCAAAATTTTGAGTTAGTGATTTGCATGTGGATTATACCTTATAGGAATATCACGATATAAAAACGCGCCACTTACTCTTGCTTAACGGGTGTGAAAATAAATTTTTAGACTTCAAACCGAGTTTAACTACACTTTCAGGGACATGTTAGTTGAACCAATAATAATGTGGGAAAAAAGGTTATTATATAAGTTGTAGTACATATTTTATTTTTTCTTTGTCTTAGCTGATTTGTTGTGAAATGAGTCGGAAAGGCGATATTTAAAATGGCATCTTTAAAATATAGTGGCGTGAGCGGCATAGATGTGAGTGACAAATTTAAAACCCGAAAAGTTCACATTGAAATCTACAATAAGAAGATAAAAAAGATTTAAAGACTAAAATACAACCAATTAATTACTTTATACATGGTACAAAGTGGACAAGTTTAACATATACATTAAATACTCCAAATAACAGTATGCAATTAATTATAAACAAAATAATTTTACTTGCGTTTCTATTTTTACATGGATAGTTACAAGTGCTATATTAGAACACCATATTTGACAGGAAATTATGAAAATATTCACCCACTATTCAAGAATTGACCGCACTAATGCAGCGTAATTTTATACACGAGACTCTGGAAGCTGATAAGAGAGAGCATGAATTTCCTAAATATATAACATAACTTCACGAATCAAAAACATTAAGGCTATTCCCCAAATTATCTTATCTCGTTTACTGGAAATTGTGTCGCAATGAAACTTTTCACACATTACTCAAATTGCCAGCTAAACCCAACCAGAACCAGATCGCGCTGGCCTGCGCTTGAGCTTTTTAATTATGTACCGACGAGATTAATCCGGTTCATTATTTCCCTTAGGAATCTGGGCTCACACACATATCGATACAAATGAAACTTTGTTCATTAATAAAATAGTACACGTGTTCGGTCACATCTAATACTTACACATTATGCAGGGCCTATTTAATAATATATATTGGTATTAGGATTCGAGTAAATTAGCTCTTTTTAACATTGTTATAGCTGACGAACGAGAAAGCAGCAGTGTATGCAGCAGGCATACAAATGAAGGAATTCTGAACCGCATTGTTACTTGTGACGAGAAATGGATCCTGTTTGACAATCGTAACGCTCAGCAAGTTGGTTGGACCCTGGTTCAGCACCCACACAATGCCCTAAACGAAAACTTACCCCTAGAAAAGTGATGGTCACTGTTTGGTGGTCTAACGCGGGTGTAATTCATCACAGCTTCTTGCCAAACGGGACAAGCATTACTGCAGATGTGTACTGTGAAGAACTGAACACAATGATGGAGAAGCTCGCACGTCTCCAACCAGCTTTGGTCAATCGTTCGGCTCCACTGCTCTTGCACGACAACGCGTGACCTCATACTGCACACCAGACGGTCTCCAAGCTACAAGAGTTGGGGTTGGAAGTTCTCCGTCAAGCGCCGTACTCACCAGACCTTGCGCCTACAGACTTCTACTTTTTCCAGAATTTGGATAACTTCTTGGCGGGAAAAAAATTCAATACTCGAGAGGCAGTACAAAATGCCTTTGAAGAATTTGTTGCCTCCCGTCCAGCTGATTTCTTCAAGAAAGGCATCAATAAGCTGCCAATGCGTTGGCAAAGATGCATTGATTGCATGGGTGATTATTTTGATTAATAGATATAAAAAATATATAAAAAAAATTACGCTTCATTTATATCGTGAAAAACGGCAATTTCATAGGTAAAGACCTAATATTAGGTCTTTACCTATGAAATTGCCGTTGGTAGCTTATTGATGCCTTTCTTGAAGAAATCAGCTGGACGGGAGGCAACAAATTCTTCAAAGGCATTTTGTACTGCATCTCGGGTATTGTATTTTTTTCCCGCCAAGAAGTTATCCAAATTCTGGAAAAAGTAGAAGTCTGTAGGCGCAAGGTCTGGTGAGTACGGCGGATGACGGAGAACTTCCAACCCCAACTCTTGTAGCTTGGAGACCGTCTGCTGTGCAGTATGAGGTCGCGCGTTGTCGTGCAGGAGCAGTGGAGCCGAACGATTGACCAAAGCTGGTTGGAGACGTGCGAGCTTCTCCATCATTGTGTTCAGTTCTTCACAGTACACATCTGCAGTAATGCTTGTCCTGTTTGGCAAGAAGCTGTGATGAATTACACCCGCGTTAGACCACCAAACAGTGACCATCACTTTTCTAGGGGTAAGTTTTCGTTTAGGGCATTGTTTGGGTGCTGAACCAGGGTCCAACCAACTTGCTGAGCGCTTACGATTGTCAAACAGGATCCATTTCTCGTCACAAGTAACAATGCGGTTCAGAATTCCTTCATTTGTATGCCTGCTGAGCAGTGCAAGGCACGTCTCCACGCGTACTTCGCGCTGGCGGTCATTGAGTTCGTGGGGTACCCATTTGTCAAGCTTTTTTACCTTGCCAATTTGACGCAAATGGACCAATATTGTTTTGATGCTAACGTCGAAAGCTGCTGCTAATTCAGCCGTGGATTGAGTTTCATCAGCTTCCACAATTGCCTTTAATTCGTCATTGTCGACCAAAGTTTTCGGACGACCACGGGGTTCATTTTTCAGGTCAAAATTTCCAGAACGGAAGCGGGTAAACCAATAGCGGGTGGTGCGTTCGTTTGTAGTGTTCGCTCCGTAAACGTCGTTGATGTTGCGTGCCGCTGGTGCCGCTTTGCTGCCACGACGGTACTCATACTCCATACTTACTCGAATTTTTAACTTATCCATGATGACGAAAAATGTTTGAATGCGTTGAAAACAAAACACTAACTATTAAACAAATGACGATTTTAGAAAAAGAATTCCATGTTTATCAAATAAAATTAATTTGAAATTAGAATTATCAGTCAAAAAAATATATATTTTCATTTGAAATGGCCAGTACGGCAAAACGGCAGTTTCATAGGTAAAGACCTATTATTAATTAATGTTCCTTACTATGTGATGTATTATGTCTAACTTTAAAAAGTGCGATTCACTTTAAATGTTTTTATTATTATTTTTAATCTTTTGTTTATTTTTTGTCCGTTCGATTTATATCAACCTTCTATTACATTTTTTATTTTTCTGCGCTCCTCGATGGTTTCAGCTGAAAATCAGCGCCTCAGTTTAGGCTGGAGGCATTGTGCTGAGCTGAAACCTTTTCGGTGTGTTGCAATTTTAATTATTATTTTTTTGTTATTGTATTTTATTTTTTTATTTGTGCATGTCGTGCGCCGAATAAATGATTTTTCATTTCATTTCATTTCAATTCAGGAGAAAAAATATCCTTTTTAAATTAAATTTGTTTACTTTTATTTCTTTTATTCATATTCATAAAATTACATTGTACATTAATATTAATTTCAAATGTTATTTTTGTATGTGGCAACTTTAAATTGGGTTTATGATGGCAAACCCATATCTGTAGAGCTTACGCATACCCCTTATTCGCGGGGGGGGTCAGCTTTATTGTGATTGCAAACTACCTGGAACGGCAAACTTTTAGAGCTATGGGGATAAGCTAATTATGCAGATGACTAAAGTCAATTGTAACTTAAAGGGCATATATGTATCAGAACAGGAATTATTTATTCCAGTAGACGCACAAATAATAGTGCTACAATCGAAAGGCCAGAGCCAAGGCAATAGCCAGCAAAAAGAGTTTACAATGGTCACTGACCTGAAGACATTCCGAGTACAGAAAATTCAAAGAGGAACATTATATACCTTAATTGCTTTCTGTGTAGCAAAAAGAAAAAGCGTAAGGAAACGAGGTTTAGGTAAAAGATTTGCAATAATCGTCTTTGCCCTGCTTGTTTTGAGGAATGTCATACTTATTATGTAGTAAATGTGACTGATTCTGAGTAATACAAAGACTGATTAATGAGTCACTCTAATATTATAATATGAACAAAAAATATAAAATTTTTTTAAAAGTGTATTTATCTTGTTTTTGTTTTTATTGTGTAATCCGGAAAGAAAACATAACATTTAGTTTATTTTTGTTTAGTCTGATTCTACCATATAAACAATATAAAAAAGACTGATTGATTGTCAATTATATTTCAATAAGAATAAATTATATTTTTGATAAGAAAATAATTTTGATGATTTGTTGATGTTGAGTATGGCTTTGCCAAAGCGATGAGGTTTAATATTCCAATCACTAAAACATCACTAAAATGCCAATATCTTTATGTACAAATATTTACTTCTTATTTTATTTAATAATCCAATTACAATAGGCTCTCGACACGTCCAGCAAATGGTGAAGGTCCATATGTTCTCTATTAGTTAATGGAAAATCCTGCTCATAAACGGTACGCTGCTGCTTGGTGCACGTATATTCTATTAAGACTACGAGGCTGTGTCGGATACGGGACCATGTTTTGAAACATACGCGGATACAAAATTATGTTTTATCATCATACTCAAGTCCTATTTGCTTTTGGCCTACGTTTGTGTAAATACGAGCATTCTATTATTCATTTATATTTATATTATATTCATAAACAAGATCTAGATTGTAATAAAGTCTTACGGCCGAAGTTGTTGCAATTTTTTTATAAAAACATAGTAGTAATATTGTCATTTATTATTGACTAAATGCTTTGAATTTTTGTTTTATGGTTCAAATTAAAGTCTCGGGACTTATTGAACAATCAAGTAATTTAAGAAGTTATAATTTAACATGTTTATTGATTATTTGTATATTCCATTACAATGTAATAGTACATATGATGGTTTTTCATATTTTTATATAGGAAATGGCTGATTTATGAAGGCTCTTGTGAAAGTTTGATACTATATTGTTATGATTTTTAGAAAGAATGAAAGGTTTTGCCTTTCTCTTATAATTCGAAAATAGTTAACCTTCAGTTTTTATATTAGTTAAACACCGATACAATTGTAAGGTCTGTTACTATAAAGATTATTATTAGTATTATTATATATATTTATCTATATTCTTAATTCTTGACAATGCAAAAGGTTTGTAATATAAATTTTCGAATTAAGCTAGAAACGAGTACATATTTCATTAAATAAAATCACTAGTTCCTGTACTGACGCAGTGAATAAAGAAACTTGTCTTATATGAACATACCTTGGTCTGCCTGGTGTTTGCATGCTTGTGTTAATTACTCGTAAAATTTGATCTGGCTTTCCTGTGTTCAAAACCCTGTGTTTCGAATCCGCATTCGGCATTCAGTAAAAATATATTTGTAACACAATTTAACTGTGTTTGTTCCGGGTTTCGTGGGTTTTGTGCTTCAGAGAAATTAATATTCACGCACAGTGTTTTATCACATAATTGCCCTATGATTTGTTGAGTACAATATATTTGAAACCAGGATCAATAAAGTTTTCAATTTTTCCTTAAGGGGTCCTTCCACTCCTTCAGATCCAACTTAGGGTTTTCGACAAGGAATAAGCCAACCCTAATATTTACTTAAGTTTTCACGATTCATTATATTAAATAAAATACTTTTTAGCCAGATTTTATCGCGTTTAATGATTTTTTTACATTTTAACTTGACGCTTCAGTAACTTTACAGACCCCAGTTTTAATAGAGAAGAAATCCTGGAGTTTTTTTTTATGATTAAAAGAGATATATTATCTTAAAGCCAACTTTCCAGAGTGTATCTGTACCGATTACTAACCATTTGAGGCAGCTTGACCGAAATAAATCATGGCACACCCAGCTTCTAAAAAATTAAGAATCATCGAAAAGGTCCAGTGTTTCTTCAACTCTGAACGGCTGCTTAACTTTTTTACAGCCCAACTTCGATCTTGTATGGAGTACTTGTGTCTTTGGAATGATTCCACAACCCACTTGAAGCGTTGGACTCTGGCGAGCAAAGAGTCTGTAGACTCATAAACGACGTTAGATAGTCTCGAACATCATCACAAATTCTACTCCATTTCCCTATTTCTACCGGCCCACCAGGCGTAGATAAAAGTTACACCCGTTTATGGTAATTGTGCTAAAAAGCCGAACAAAGCGTTTCTACAGGTCTTTTTTTGGTTCGTGTCGCTAAAAAGTAAAATGGTCTGCCTGCGCCTGTTTTTCCAAACAAATTTATTCCTGTTGTTTTCTAAGGTAGAATGTACAGGTACCTCTCGGACAGGCGTGCTCCATCCTTATCTTTCCATCACTTTCCACCAGGTAAAATGGAAGACAAACGACAAGTCTGCCTTGTATTACAAAAATTACATTCCTTCTAAAGCAATAAAGTAAATTATGAACCCAAATAATTATTTATACTATTAATTTTACACTTGCGACACAAGAATTATCTTGTGACTCAGTTAGTATTTTTTTTTATTACTTAGCTGAATACTTTTTACAAAGGCCAAAATTTAACACATCCAAATTTAAAAAAAATATATGTATTGAGGATAACTGACCAATCGCACAATAGTGTAAAAATTATATTCGCAAGTATTTAAAATTCTGAATATTTAACTTTTTATGTTCTCGTTTTCAAAATTCGTGAACAATAACTCAATCAATCAATCAATAAATCAGCCTATTGCAATCCACTGCTAGACATACTCCCGGTCTCCCGGTTCCCGTTGTTTTTCAATACGAGTTTCAACTCAGTGCCTCATTAATTTATGCATTTCAACAGAGTGGATTTCGATTAGGTTTACATAAATTAGGTAAAGAGACTCATGTTTGCTTTGTCAAGGATTCCGTTAAAAGAGTCCTTTTGCGTCGTTTATCTCAACGCATGTTTCTTTCTCCATATTAAATTTGTTTACAGTATCCTCATAGAAACAAAGAATGTAGAAATTACTTATGTATTTTGATGAACATTTTATTCCTTATTTCTATGTCGAACTTTTAAATATGAAATAAAAATAACAAGGCGTTTTTTTTGCAATGACTCGAGAAATAGCTTCACGTTTATAGATAGTGATCCAACGTGGTATTCTGCCAGCCTTCGGGCCCATTTTCCCTTTGAACACAGTAATTTGGGCGTCGTATTCAAATTTTATTATTATTTCCCTTTCCTAGTTTTTCTTTAGCCTATGGTAAATTTGTAAAATTACTGTTATTAAATATTATTTGCAAAATAAAACGAATAAAAGATTAACCGAAATATGTTTGTATACTTTTATGAATATCCCATGTGACCTCAAACATGCATATGGCTAGTTTTCTGTTTCACTCAACGGTGTCGTCTTAATTTTAAAAGTTATGGTAATAAAGTTGCTATTCGTATAAAAATAACTTTCAGAACAATGTAGACGGACCTTGACTAACGATACGCCTCGGTCAATGTCAGCGATGACTTGCAGGCTCTCGGATGTGGCTTCATCTCTCGAGCTGTATTACTCCATTGTTCCGCACTAACACACGCCGCAATTATGATATCAGCACTGTTCATACAGCTATTGTATGTTGGTTCAGTTTTCGAGTTACGTAGTTTATAAAGTTAGTAAGTGAGTTTAAGGGCCAAACTCATATATTAAGTAGCATATTTGTATTTCTTATTTATGTATAAATTTGTGAAGCAATGAAGGTCTTAATTTTTGCGTGAAATTAAAATAAGAAAACCACTTTCCTCACTACGAGGGAAAGTACCAATTGCAATTTTTATTTTTCGAGATAACTTCAAATTAAGAGAAAAATCTCGAATATATCGATATCGCTCGAAGTTTAAAGAATATTGACGAATCCTTATTTAAGTACACAGTGAGCGTGTAGAAAGGAAGCCAGTACTGTGGTTTATTTATTTTTAAATGTGAATTTCCATAATATTAGCTTCATGTATAGAAGTGTCCATAAAAAAGTTGATTTAAAAAGCTTGATCAGTTTTTTTTACCTCGTGTCATTTTCATTACGATACATAGGATTGATTGTGACTAAAGCACAAGTAGTTTGTTTTATGAACCTTATATTAATTTTTAAATATAGGAAAATATAATCACTTCAGAATGCATGAGTCCTCATTTTTATGTAAGGATATTTTTTTATATTCCTCATAGTGAAAATGATTTATTACTCACTACAGTCCTTATCCTTGGCTGTATAGCTTTTGCCTTGCCTGCGAGTTTGAAATAAAAACGTCACTTGAAAACGAAACCGTTTCGATACTCTTGGCCTTGTTCCTTGTGTGTGTGTGTGTGTGAGTGCCTTGGTTTTGTTCTGATGATTTGCGATTCTTTTAGTTATTTCATTCGACCTGGAACATTTATTGGACTCAGACTCATAACGTGACTTTATAAGCCTTTGTGCCTAAGGATTCCGATATTCAGACCTGATCTGCGTCCGGACCCGTTCGGACGTGTTGACGGTCGCTCCCGGCTGCCGAGTCACGATTGTTGTCTCACGACTTCTCTCGTATCAATACTCAAACGCCACTCTCAGATCCGTTCTGCGTCCGGCCCCGCTCGGACGTGTTCGCGGTCGCTCATACGCTGTTAGCCTCTTTAGGGCTTACTCTGCGGTCGGTTTCGATCGGCTGCAAGTAAGTCGGTCTCTTGCACAGCAACAACAGAGCTGAGCTTACCGCGGTCGATTAAATTCGATAGTGGCTCACGAAGCTCGGGCTGTTTTTCTGGCTGCGTACTTGACGCTTGGCGCTTGCTACGTAGTCAGAGACTCGCTCTGCGGCCGGCCCCAGGCCGGTCGTAACGTAGTCAATCCCGCACTCTGTGCACCCCTCGAAGTAAAAACCTCACCTCGGAGAGTGCAGCAACAACAGGGTTGAGCTTACCGCGGTCGATTAAATTCGATAGTGGTTTGCAAGACTCGGGCTGTCTTTCTGGCTGCGTACTTGACGCTTGGCGCCTGTACGTAGTCAGAGACTCGCTCTGCGGCCGGCTCCGGCCGGTCGTAACGCAGTCAATCCCGCACTTTTAGTGCAACCCAACTCCGTCAGGTCTACGGCCGGTTTTTGTTGTCAATTTATTGGCGACACACTCCGTAGTAGACTCGCGTTTGATCAGGTGGATACTTAACGGTGACATCTAAGCCTGATAGCGTTGCCCCGGTGCGCTTCCAAGGCCCTTCAGGCTGAGGAGAAACCGGCTGACCCGATCCCATTGCACTTGGGCCTTTCCCAGGGTGACGGTACAGTGCTGTCCGAGCTAGGGGCACCACTTCGCGTCGTCCCCAGCCCCCCTACCGCGGGTAGGGAGGTTTAGGTGCTAGGTTTGCTAGGGAACCTAGGCATTCTTATTTTATTTTATTTTTTATTTTATTTTATTTAGGATAAAAAACAGTTACACAGTAACAGATTAGCTTATACATATGAAACATTAAATAAGAATTAACCATGTAACCAGCACCATTATCCACATATAAGTTAAGTTAACTCAAATAAGTGAGTGGCAAAAAAATAACATTAACAAAAGGTAATTACAGAGATGATCGTAACATAGTTGACAAAACAAAATAAATAATGCAGTTCATCCTATAACATCTGGGTTACTTATTGTTGACAAAATAGCTGTTATACATTTCTTATATTGTAGTTTTTTGAGATGAAGTATATCAATTTTACAAAACATTTCGTTGTGATTTTATTAAATATATTTATATATTTTATATATCGTAGGACCAAGCCCTCCCAATGGACCAGCAAAGCTTGGTAAACTTTGCTAGGTCGTTCGCCCAGGCGCTCGTTGCGTCCGGCGTCAGCATATCAGATGACATTCTAACGCAGGCCTTATAGGCAACTATCGCGTCCCCGGCCCCTCAGGCCTCAACCCCGGCCCCTCAGGCCTCCAACGTCCAGACCCCTCAGGTCTACAGCTCTCCCGCGTCTCCCGCCTCGTCCGAGATGGACTGCGAATCGGTCGCATCCTCTCACGCGTCGCGTCGTAAGCGTACCGCTCCCGGGAGCGACTCCGAACCCGCGTCTGATACTTCGTCAGATGCCGTCACCTTAACCGGCTCTCCTGAGCCCGCGTTTCAACTTGTCGCCAAGCGCTTCAAGAAGCGCTCGAAGAAAGCTTCGGTATCTTCAATACCCGAGCCCTCCCCGGTGTCTTCAACACCAGCCCCCGAGCCGTTAAAATCGCTCGTAGTAACCGCGTCTCCGTCGGTCACATCGAAGCCAGCGACGCGCTGCGCTCCCGTCCCGCCGAAGCCTCAGCTCCCTCCGCCCGTATTCCTGCGTGAAAAAGCGCGCTGGACCGCGGTCTCAAACTTGTGCAAAGAGCACAAAATTAATTACTTAAAAGCCGCCAACGCTGGCGATACAATCAAAATTCAAGTAGCGACCGTCGACGACTTCCGCGCGTTTACCAGGCTACTATCGTTAAATCAAATCGCGTATCACACCTACGCCCTCCCGGAGGAGCGTAAGATCCGCGCTGTACTACGGGGCGTCCCGTTCGAACTCAGTAACGAAGACATTCTCGATGACCTTAAGCCTCAGGGTTTCCCGGTCATAGCAGTGCACAAGATGCACTCCAACCGCGGTAGGCGTTTTCCGTTAGCTTTAGTAATCCTGTCAAATACTCCCAACTCGAAGGAGATTTTCAAAGAGGCTCGTACAATCTGCGGACTCTCGAACATCTCCGTCGAGCGTCCCAACCCCCGCGGTCACCCTGGGCAGTGCCACCGCTGCCAGCTATATGGCCACGCAGCGGCTAACTGTTCAGCTCCCCCCAGGTGCGTAAAGTGCCTGGATCCTCACTTCACTAAGGAGTGCACTCGCACTCCCGAATCCACTTCCCCCCCCTGCCTGTGTGCTGTGCGGCCAGTCCGGCCACACAGCTAACTGCAGGGGTTGCCCGCGCGCTCCGCGCTCCACCACCAAGAGGGTCGCGCCTAAACCGGCGCCGCCGCTCACTCCTGCTAACTTCCCGCCGCTGCGCAACCGCGGTCCCCCGGAAGCAAAGCCCGTTCAGCCGACGCCTACTCCGGCTCTGTCTTGGAGGCAGCGTCCGGCCGTCCCGCCTGCACCTTCCCGACCCATCCCAGCTCCCGTAGCTCCCGTAGGGCCGCGTCCCGCTCCGTCTTCTGCACCTCAGTCGTCGTTGGCTGAGGACATGAAGACCGTATTCGACGTCATCCAAAACGTAGACATTAATGAAATTTCCATACTCGCACGCAAACTGCGTGTAAATTCGTTGTAAATTCTTTATTTTTGTATAAATTCGTAAAAAAGTAAATTATAATGTCTAGACCCGCGAATCCCGCGTCCTGTCGTATCAAACCCAAGGGCTTATCCCTAATATCTTTTAACGTTCGTAGCCTAAGCACCAACCTTCCCGAGCTCAAACTGTTCCTTCAGAACAACGACCCAGATCTTTTACTTCTCCAGGAGACATGGCTCACTCCTAATCGCTCCAGGGGATTCGCTATTCCTAAGTACGCGTTTACACGTAACGATAGGCCTAACTGCGACGGTTTCGGCGGCACCGCTATCTACTACAAAAGAGGTTTCCATTGCTGTCCTCTCCCTACCCCTCCTCTCCTCAACATGGAAGCCACCGTATGTAGATTGGCTATGACTGGTCATCCGACCATCATCATAGCTTCAGTCTACATACCCTCTGGCACCAAACCTATCCGCAGCGACTTTGAGACCATTCTCGCCCTCGGCCGTTCAGTCATTATGCTCGGAGACTTTAACTCAAAACATACTGACTGGACGTGCCTATCAATCAACCAAAGCGGTATAGCTCTCCTCGACATCACCAACTTACTCGACTTAGACGTCGTCTCCCCTATCACTCCCACTCACTATCCCGACAACCCGAACCACTCTCCGGACATCCTCGACTTTGCAATCGTCAAGCATATCAACCTCGACCTCAGGTCTATCGAACCGCTCGATGACCTAGGTTCTGACCACCGCCCCGTCTCCCTCGTGCTAGGACCGCCTAACGTTAACGTCACTTCTCCTAAGACCTTTACCGACTGGAAAGGTTTTAAAAATACGATAGTTTCTGCCTTAGAGGCCCCAAACTCTCCGCTCGCGATCTAGCCCGATCAATTAGATAGCCCGGATAAAATAGACTCGTTAGTAAATTCTCTCACTGATGCTATCAACTCAGCCATCAGTGTAAACGAAAAGGTTGCTAAGAAAGGCAAACCCACGCTTCCCTTAGCCATTAGCAATCTTATTAAAGCTAAGAACGCGGCTCTCCGGAGTGCCAAGAAATATCCCACGCCCGCCTATAGAACAGCTGCGAATCAGCTACAACGCAAAGTTAGATCTCGCCTCGCGGAACTCCGAGACGCTCAGATGAACGATCTCATGGCGAATATCTCCCCGTCCCACCAAGCGTATTATCGAATGGCCCGAGCCTTACGCGTAGACGCCGCCTCTCACGTCCCTCCTCTCACTCGTCCCGATGGCTCTATCGCCTTCGAAGACGAAGAGAAAGCCGAATGCTTCGCTGACAGCGTTGCGTCTCAATGCTCGCCCAGCACGCAACCCGCGAATCCCAATCACATCAAAGCGGTGGAGGCCGAAGTCCTCCGTAGAAACTCTCTCCCCATCACCGCCGACCCCATCACAGTCTCTAATGATGAAATCTCGCTTCACATCAAAAGTCAAAAGTCCAGAAAGGCTCCGGGTGCGGATGGTATTTCCAACCACGCACTTAAGCACCTGCCTCAACAGGTGCTTACCTTGTTAGCTATCATTTTCAATGCCTGCTTCGACCTTAGCTACTTTCCAAAAGCTTGGAAAGAAGCGACATTCATAGGCATACCCAAGCCGGGTAAACCTCTTAATATCCCGGCTAATCACAGACCCATCAGCCTCCTCAAGGCAATGTCTAAACTTCTCGAGAGAGTCATACTCTCTCGAATGCGGAACCATCTGTTTCCAACGGACGGCGATCCTCTCATAATTCCCCACCAGTTCGGCTTTCGCGCTAAGCACTCCTGCCCTCAGCAAGTCCATCGAATCGTCGAGTACATACTCGACGGCTTCTATCCGAAACGAAAGAAAACGATCGCAGTTTTCTTTGACGTAGCCAAGGCTTTCGACAAAGTCTGGCACAGCGGTCTCGTTTATAAACTCTATAAAATAGGCTTACCGGCTCGCCTAGTTAGGATAACCGCGTCGTTTCTCAAAGACCGCACGTTTCGTTTCAAACATGAAGGCACACTCTCCGCGCCTCGTCCCATAAAGGCTGGAGTCCCTCAAGGCTCAGTCTTCGCCCCTCTTTTGTATTCCGTATACACTAACGACATTCTCATTCCATCGAAAGTCGTCGAACTCGCTCTCTTTGCCGACGACACCGTCCTTTACACCAAAGGCCGCAGAGCCTCGGGTCTCGTCACCAGACTTGAAAAGGCTGTAAACACCCTCGGTGCTTGGTTTAAAAAATGGCGTATCGATGTGAACCCAGAGAAGAGCTCTGCGGTTTACTTCGACTACAGACGCAGTCGTATCCCCGACAATCTCCAATTGAGAATGCAAGGCACTCCCATCCCCTGGAAGCGCAGTACTAAATATTTAGGCGTCATCTTAGACCAGACGCTTTCTTTCAACCCTCACGTCGATAGAGTAACGAAACTCGCACGTTTTTACCTAGGCCGGCTTTACAGTATGTTAGGTAGAAAAAGTAAAATGTCCTTCAGAAATAAACGTACGCTTTACAAGGTCTGCGTTAGACCAGTCATGTCATATGCTTCGCCAGTATTTGCCCACGCCAAACCCTCCGTCCTGCACAAGCTGCAGGTAGTTCAAAACCTCTTCTGTCGCAGGGCCACAAACGCACCTTGGTACGTGCGCAATGCGGACCTGCACAGAGATCTTGAACTACCTACAGTTCAACAGTACCTAAAAACACTCTCAGAATCGTTCTTCAAACGCGCCGAATCCCATCCCAATCCACTAGTTCGAAATTCAGTCTCTCCTGTCTTAGATTCGGTATACAAGGTCGCTAGACCGAGAAACGCGCACACGAGCGAACGTACGCAATTAACTTTAGATCTCGAGGCCCTTCAGGCCGCAAATTCTAATTCTAACGTAAATTCTAATTCTAACGTAAATCTGAATTAATGCAAATTTAATTTAATTGTCAATTTTTAATGTTTATTATTTACTTTTCATTTTTGGAGCACCTTCAGTGCTATGTAAAACCCAGCGGGTGACCCCTTAAGGGCCCCGCTAGCGCGGCCTCTTTCTCCAATTGGCCGTCGCTCAGATGAAGGCTGAGTGGCAAAAATGCACGAGCCGACAGGGGGTTTTTAGTGGGTATGGTTCTGGTAGGCGACGGGACGAGTCCCACATAACTTTGGAATCGCGCCAGAGTATGCGTCAGAGCATTTTTATCCTCCTGCCCTTACCGCGGAGGGGAACAAAAAAAAAAAAGGATTCCGATAGATTGCGCTTACGACGACTTATTGCTGTGATTTGTGGATTATGATTAAGCTCTGTTGTTTGGAATAGGTTGGTCTTGATAACGTTATCATGGCAGACAGAATTACACGAATTCAATGCATAAATTGTATTTATTATTTTATTTTATTTTATTTTATTCATATTGGTACAGTTACAGACATCAGATCAAAAACAATTTTAGGTAACTTACATATGATAACATTACAAATCTAACATCCTATTACAACTATACACAGCTTACAAGAGAAACTTTAAATATCAGTTGTTACTGGTCAACTAAACTCAGTAATCAAAGATTACAAAAATAAAAATCAAATTAAATTAAGAGTTACCAAAGGTTCTTTTCTTTTTTAAGATTTTTTTAAGTTTCTTTTTAAGATTCACAGTTAAGCGAACATAATATAAAAAACGTTTCAATAACACTATAATAATTCCAACGGCTCACTGTAAAGTTTGGTCTTAAATGAAAAATAACTATTAAATAGTATATCACAGTTTGAATATTTGAACCCCATTTTTAAACAGCAAAATAAAATAATAAATAAAATATTTATCATTGATTAAAATGGTTGAGAGTGAAAGTGAGGACGAAGATAGCAAAAATAAAAGTGATAGTGAAACCAGAAGTTGCCAATCTATTATTCTTAACTCGGAAAAGAAATATGATAGAAAAAAGTGACGAAAGTAGTGAAGATGGATATATTACGGTTTTAAGAAGAAAACCTAAGCGTTTAATAATAAGCGAGCTAGGAGACGAGACAATTCAAGAAAAATCAATGGAACAATCAACAGGCCAAAGTAAACATTTGGAGGTAAGCATAACCTCTACCGAACATTTGCCTAAACAAATGTCAATGGCAAAGTTGCTGAAAAACGAAAATATTATCAATATTACAAGGGTGAGATACAAAGGACCTTTTAAAGCCTTGATAAGATTTACAAATAAAAATGATGCTCTGAGACTAATTGAAAACCTTAAATTTAAAGAAATGCAATTACGATGTCAGCTTACTTATGAAACGACCGTAAGTTACGTTGTGGTTAAGGGCATAACTATTGATACTTCGGAAGGAGATCTCCTGGAACTTTTCGAAAGTGAGGCAGAAATATTATCAATAAAGAGATTGAAAAGATTGGATCAAAACGGAAAATGGGTTGATAGTGAGTCAGTTCGAGTTGGATTTAAAAGTTCAAATCTACCTGAGAATATTAAGATTTACAGTATTAATTTCAAAGTGTTTCCGTTCATATTTCAAGCTTCTAAATGTACGAGATGCTGGAAATTTGGGCATTTCATAAAATATTGCCCATTCAAAAAGATAACATGCATTAAATGCAGCAAAGAACATAGTACATGTGAAACTGAGGTATATAAATGCGTCAATTGCAAAGGCCCTCATATGGCAATAGACAGATCTTGCCCTGCTTTTCTGAAAGAAAAAGAGATTCGTCAACTAATGAGCGATAGAAACGTTACGTACAGAGTAGCACTACAACAGCTTTTAACCATAAAACCTCCAAAAACACAAAACCTTAGAAAAAAAAAAAACCTCCAAATTCATGAAAATTTTCAACCGCTTAATGATGATCAACCAAGTGCCCTACAAGCAAAGAAGCTATATAGCAGTGCAGTTAAAACAAAAGTTACAGTACACAGAGAAAATAATACCACAGATGAAAAAGAGACTCAAAATAAAAACAATAAGAATATACAATTCAAGTCAAACATGCACAAATCATCACATCGAAAGCAAAACTTTGTGGAATTAGAAAAACAGTATATGGAGAATATAGAAATAGAAGAATCGAATATACATAATATGGAATTTGAGTACGGTAACAATGAAGAAGAAAACCAAACAAATAATGAAAAAAGTGACCTCTTAAGAAAGTTAAAAGAAGTAATACTTTCAAAAAGATCTTGGGAAGAAAAAATCCTTATATTTATTAAAGTTTTAATAAGTGAAATTAAAACATTATTAGTTAACTATATATCAAAAGGGGACCTTATGAAAACCATTCTAACAACGTTTAATGGATAGCAGCACATACAACACTTTAGTTAATCTTCAATTTGCTCAGTGGAACGCACAAAGTCTTTACCCCAAGTGGCTAAGTCTTGAAAATCTACTTATTCAACAGAAAATCCATGTGGCTATTATTTCAGAAACATGGTTGAGCTTGGACACCATCCTTGGTATAGCACAATCAATACTAGCAGAATCAACGTCTAACGCTGCACAAATGTTATACGATATGGTGGCGAGTGCTCATCAGATAGATAATTAAGTAGTTTCTTTTTTTTCAATGAGTTTACTCAACTGTGTCATACAATAGGGCTGACATGTTAAGTACAAAAGCCCTTCCAAAATAAATAATAAAAAAAAATAGTATATCAATATCGTCACTTTTTAAATTATTATAAAGTCGGCACATTCGATGTAAGGGGTTATTTCCAGAAACATTGTTATTTGAGAGCGGAATATGGAATAACTGCGGATGACGCACAGACCGAGTCGGAACCTTGAACAGTGTTTGTTCAAGTAATTTACCTTCATCACCGCCGACACCATGTGTAATTTTATAAAGAGTACAAAGCTCCGAGATCTTCCTTCTTGTAGCTAAAGAAGCTAAACTAAAGTGATTTAGCCTATCTTCGTAAGTAGAGATTTTCTTTCGAAGTCCTAACCTCGCACATAAGCTACGTAAAAAACGACGTTGTATAGACTCTATGCGATCTATGTGAACTTTATAAATAGGTGACCAAACATTGGAACAATACTCCAGTATACTTCTTACCAGAGAGCAGTACAATAGTATCCATGATGAGGGCTGCCGAAATGGTTTAGCGACGCGAAGTATGAATGAGAGCATTTTGTGTGCTTTACTACATATATGATCATAATGTGATCTGAAAGATAACGCCGAATCATACATAACACCTAGATCTAAACTACATTGACGCGCTGTAGAGCATCTCCTTTTATTTTATATTTGTATGATACCTTATATTTATGTTTACAGAATGTAATTACTTGGCATTTTTTGATGTTAAGAGCCATGCAATTATCTGTACACCATTGGTCTATTTTGTCAAGATCTTTTTGTAGCGCTTCACAATCAGATACATCGTGGATATGACGATAAATTTTTATGTCATCGGCATATGCTAAACATGGACTATTGATGCTTTGTAGTAGGTCATTTATAAAAATTAAGAAAAGTAATGGACCTAGATTAGAGCCTTGAGGAATTCCTGAAATGGCTAGGAATGGTCTAGAATCAAAGCCATGTAGAGCCACCATCTGAGTGCGAATGTTCAAGTATGATTTTGTCCACCGATAAAGATTTCCGTGAATGCCCAGATGATAAGTTTTTATCAATAATATTTGGTGACAGTAGGTATGCATTAAGTTAAAAATATTGATGAACGTGTCATTATTATTATGGTTGGTTGGTGATAGTAGTAATAACCTATGTAAATGTAGGTAATTTGAAATCATAACCTCAAAGTTAGTTATTACTTATTGAAAATGCAATTATTATTGTTCCTAGACATATTCTATAATATATATATTTTTTAATGTTGATCCGGAAGTTATGTCCTATACCATGTATGTAGTACACAAATGTTCTTTGATATTTAGGATGTCAAACTTAGGTCAAACTCGACATGCAGCAGGTGATTGTTAGCATGTTAATTATGAAAATGTATATATACTTGCTTTTGTAATTCGAATATAATATAAATAAATAAGAATTCAGAGTGCTGTTTCTATATAAATTATGGAAATAATTTATTAACGGGTATGTAGACAAGCTTTGAAGGGCTCAGTACCGATTTATTATTGTTTTCATTTTTAATTCAATTGTATGAACCATTTATTTGGTTCTGCACGATAATAATCATCAATCATTCCTGGTAATTTTACGTTGTTGATACTCGGACCAGTATGAATGAATTAATATTTCAATCTTCAAGAAAGTCTGTATTATGTGGGATGACATGCGATGAAACTGGAAAACTTTATAATAGGTCTTTACCTATGAAACTGCCGTTTTGCCGTACTGGCCATTTCAAATGAAAATATTTTTTTTTTGACTGATAATTCTAATTTCAAATTAATTTTATTTGACAAACATGGAATCCTTTTTCTAAAATCGTCATTTGTTTAATAGTTAGTGTTTTGTTTTCAACGCATTCGAACATTTTTCGTCATCATGGATAAGTTAAAAATTCGAGAAATTATGAATCATGAGTACCGTCGTGGCAGCAAAGCGGCACAAGCGGCACGCAACATCGACGACGTTTACGGAGCGAACACTACAAACAAACGCACCACCCGTTATTGGTTTACCCGCTTCCGTTTTGGAAATTTTGACCTGAAAAATGAACCCCGTGGTCGTCCGAAAACTTTGGTCGACAATGACAATATTCTAAAAGCAATTGTGGAAGCTGATGAAACTCAATCCACGGCTGAATTAGCAGCAGCTTTCGACGTTAGCATCAAAACAATATTGGTCCATTTGCGTCAAATTGGCAAGGTAAAAAAGCTTGACAAATGGGTACCCCACGAACTCAATGACCGCCAGCGCGAAGTACGCGTGGAGACGTGCCTTGCACTGCTCAGCAGGCATACAAATGAAGGAATTCTGAACCGAATTGTTACTTATGACGAAAAATGGATCCTGTTTGACAATCGTAAGCGCTCAGCAAGTTGGTTGGACCCTGGTTCAGCACCCAAACAATGCCCTAAACGAAAACTTACCCCTAGAAAAGTGATGGTCACTGTTTGGTGGTCTAACGCGGGTGTAATTCATCACAGCTTCTTGCCGAACGGGACAAGCATTACTGCAGATGTGTACTGTGAAGAACTGAACACAATGATGGAGAAGCTCTCACGTCTCCAACCAGCTTTGGTCAATCGTTCGGCTTCGCTGCTCCTGCACGACAACGCGCGACCTCATACTGCACAGCAGACGGTCTCCAAGCTACAAGAGTTGGGGTTGGAAGTTCTCCGTCATCCGCCGTACTCACCAGACCTTGCGCCTACAGACTTCTACTTTTTCCAGAATTTGGATAACTTCTTGGCGGGAAAAAAATTCAATACCCGAGAGGCAGTACAAAGTGCCTTTGAAGAATTTGTTGCCTCCCGTCCAGCTGATTTCTTAAAGAAAGGCATCAATAAGCTACCAATGCGTTGGCAAAGATGCATTGATTGCATGGGTGATTATTTTGATTAATAGAAATAAAAAATATATAAAAAAATTACGCTTCATTTATTTCGTGAAAAACGGCAATTTCATAGGTATATATATCTGTAGTACCTATTTTAGTGATCTTTATAATTCTTGAATAGAAAATTAAAAGCAAAAGCTCAATAAATTTTTCTGGGTTGACTTTTAATTAGTAATTCTAAAAATGAGTTATCATTAGAATGTCGCAAAAAGCAATAAAAACAAATTAAAATAACTTGTATAAGTTTCCACTATAAAAAACCTTTAATTACGATAGTTATTATGTTGTGATAATTTAACAAGTTATATTTGACTGTTTTTGTGCTAACTATAAACTGTATGTATTCATAATATGGCTTCGGGCACTTGTCAATCGAAAACAGTACTTTTTGCGATTTTATTATTTTCGTGTACTTACGTAATATTTTAATATCAAACGCTTATGATACTACATACAACTTAATTTATAAGTCATTCAATTTACAATTTGCGTGGGCAAATCAGAAAGTTTTAAGAAAATATTTATAATTATGTTTGTTTAATAACATCTTTTCAAATAGCTCTTCACCAGCGTCTATACAAAGTTTCATGCGTCCGAACACATTTTTCAAAGCACGTTTTTTTGTTTACAACACGTGTTTCCTCAACAGCCTTCTCGAACGCAGTGAGCGCATCTTCTGGCGACAAAACTGTATCCATTTGAGCTGGTTTTAAATTTTAGAGAACAAGAAGTCACAAGGTGCCAAATCAAAGCTGTAAGGTTGATGACCCAAAAATGATACCGGTGTGGTGTGTAATGAGTCCCTCGTATCGATCGCGGAGCACAGGGGTGCATTTTTGGTCGCTTATTATTCGCATCAGAAAAAACTTCTAGTAAACATTTGGTAGTGTACCACTTTGCATTGATGCTACTTTGGTTTCTTAAGGAAGTTGATACTAAATACCCCGTTGAGGAGAAAAAACTGGCAATCATAATTTTTCCAGCGCTTCTCGATCAGAGCTTTCTCCAAACAGCCATACTTGACTGACTGGCACTTTGTATCTGAATCATATTGATAAATCCAAGATTCATCATCTATTGTAACATCAGAAACATGGCGGGAAGAACCTGCTTTGTATTTGAAAACGAAATGATAATGAAATTTATCAATCATTTCATTGCACCATTTCTCAGGCCCCTGCATCTGAGCATCGGTGAGGGGTACCCAGCGCGTAATCCACCTTACGCAAAGGTGGTTGTGTAGATTATCATGACCACTTCCCGATTCAATTTGCCGATTGTGCTGAATCTCCTTATATGGAATTCGCCAGTTTTGTTGAATACATTTTTTCTCTTGTAGCAGGTTATCTTCAGTAACAGCAGTCTGCAACTTTAGCTGCAACTGAATTTCAGTTACTTATTTATTTTAGTTATTGAAAATATTTTTAAGAGCCAAATTTAGTAAGCATTTTGTTTTGGATATTCTGAAGGTTGAGAGTAGTCTAAATTGCTATCTGTTAAAAAAGTAATGATCAATCTGTAAAGTTTCGCAGGTAACTTTACTATCACGTGATTCGAAGAGATACTTTTTATACTAGATTAATCACAGTCCAGCGGTGCACGTTTTAAAAACCGGTTGGAGTTGTGCAGTTGTAGAAATTCACCGAACTTCGTTAAAACTTTACGGCGCTTCGTCTTGATTACGTAGGATAAAATATTTAAATAATATTTTATTACAAGATTGCTCGCATGCTCTACCATAGTTGAAAAAGTAATTATGATTCTGGATATAACTAAAAGGTTTATAAAAATAAAAACAAATTTAGATACGTTTTATCTTTGTTAAGAAATGTAATTCAAAGCAAAATTAACAAAATTAACAGTTATTTCACAAATTAGAAATATTATAAGAAACTCTTATGAAATAATGAACTTTTTGGATAGATTAAGATCAACTTCGATAAAATAATAAAAAAATAATATTCTGACTTCTAATTATCTTTTTTTTCACATTGAAGACATAACACAGCTTGGTGATCAGGGCATATCCACCTGGCACATCGTATATACCAATTTTTTGTGGAGCTATTTCGGGCTCGAGAGCACATGACACATTTGCCAACTCTTACTCTCTTGTTTGAGTGATCATATATCTCATCAGACACCTCCAAAAGGGTTTTTGTTTTTATTTTTAATTCCCGAAGAAGATAGTCAAGTGCCAAACGTCGCATGATGAGGGGTTTAGCCAGTTCAAATGACAAGTCAAGTAGGAAATTTCGTTTTACTACAGTTTGCTGGCTTTTATTTAGTTGATAGATGATCAAAGCATTATACCCGCTATGTTCAAATAATTTCGGACCAGTAGGTTGAACTCTAATATTTTGCCATCTTACTCTTATTTCTGGTGGACATTCTTTACTCCATAACATTCCATTCTTGGACGCATAAACATTTTGACTTGTACGGTTCGTCGAAAGTACAGAGTGAGGAACATCTTCGTCTAATGAACCCGCCACATCTTCGCATTCGAGGTAAAACATCTCTTTCTGTGTAGGCATTGACTTCGCCGTCATCCGAGTCACTCTGGATAAGTTCGTCGTCATTTGTGTCTTCCTCTAACCAGCACAAAATCCGGTCATCCATACGAGGCTTCATTTTTCATGAAAGATCGCTGAAACCGTTATTGGAATGAATTATATTAATAACAAGACAAGCTATTAATTATATATTACTTAGTTTTCTAAGTCAAAGTTTTATAAATTTCAAAATCACACTGAGAAGAATAAAAAGAATTGCGATTACATTATTGCTTACCGTAATTCACTTTTGTTACACCGATGCTGGCATGTACTACTATGGTAGAATGTCGATTTTGACGGGAATTTGTGCAATCGTGCGCCCTCGCAGTCACTTGGCGTAGCACTGACCCGTTGCGTTATATTGTTTATACCATACCTACTCTAAAAAGCTTATTTTATTCACGCAAAACAGTGAATAAAAAGGCCTTTTATTCACTGTTTTGTTTTTATTCACTGTTTTGGTGTTTGAATTTGGAACACAAAATATATCCTATCTCCATTTCAATGCTTACACAAACTCCTTGCGCTAAGATTCGAAATTCAAACTCTTTGGTGCAAATAAATTCTCGAGATTTGATTGGTCGATATTAGCGACAAGGAGTTTGGCATTAGATTAAAAATTGTTTTGTGTTCTTTGCTGCCATTATAGAAAAAAAATAGTGAATTGGCGCCATTTCAGATACTTACTGTGAATTGTACGGACACAAAGTTTAGTGTTACTTTATAATAAATCGATTGAATTATAATAAATCGATTATACATTCAAGTGACGAAGAAGATATTGTGTTACCACCTGAATTTATGAAAGAGAAGGCGGCTGATATTGTAGAAAACTTGCTACCCAACAAATCACGGCTGGTTTACATCAAAACCTACGATGAGTTTTGTAAATGGAAAAATGAAAATCAAGCTTCGGGCACATTTTCTGAGTCTGTTTTCTTAACTTATTTTAATGAACTGTCGAAGAAAAGGAAGTCATCGACATTATGGAGTTTATATTCTATGTTGCGGTGTACTGTAAAAACAAGGCATAACATTGATATAAAAACATATTCTAACTTGCAAGCCTACCTTAAAAGGCTATCAGAAGGCTATAAACCGAAAAAATCCCTGGTTTTTACCGCTCAAAATGTTGAACGCTTTTTGAATGAAGCGCCAGACTCGCATTTTTTGGCAGTAAATAAATATTGTTTCACAAGTTGACCACCCTAATGATAATAATAAGAAAATTACGCTTAATTTCAGTCATTGCTCTAATTTTAATGTCCATTTCAATTAATGTAACATTTATTATTTCTTGATTAAATTTCCATTTTGGCTTAAATTATGTCTTTTTCTCGTAGTCATGGTATAAAGTATAGTATGCAACTCCTGAATAAAGTACGAATTTATATCGAGGGCCATGAATCACTCGCGTCGCTCAGGATTCTAACAGTTGAATCACTCGCTGCGCTCGTGATTCAATCATTTTAAATCACTCGCTGCGCTCGTGATACAATCGTTAGAATCCTTCACTTGCTCGTGACTCATCTACGGCCCTCGCTTTAAATCCGTCCTTTATTCACTAGTTGCATAATATACTATTTTGAGGCTTATCTTAGGGCGCAGGGAGGAAACACCAAAAAATTAAGGAATAGCGCGAAACTTTTGAAGGTATACCATGGTAGAACGCGCGTGCACTGTAGTGTTAATTACCTAAACTGAGTGTAAAAGTTTCAAAATAATGTTATTTACATCAATTTCCACCACGGTCGTGGTGTTTACGGCGAGGTGGACAAACGTGCCTTATCATCTCGTATATTTAGTTTTTTCCTGAGAGTTCTTTCGCTATTTGATATGTAATAAACGTCTGTATTTTTATTAGTAAACGTTATCTTTTTTACGTTAAATAAAAAACATACAACATATCAGAATATTCGATACATTTGACGGCCCAGTAGTGCTGTGGTTTGTAGCCCTGTCTCATACGCCGGAGGTGTCAGATTCGAGGCCTGGCCGGGGCATTAATTTGTGTGATGAAGACAGGTTCTCGGGTCTTGGTAGTTCATATGTATATATGTATGTTTATTCTAGGTTCCCTCCCAGTTCCCTGTGTGGTCATCCATAACAAAGCTCTGCTTTACTTTGGGGCAGTACAGTTGGTGTGTTTGGGGATTTATTATTTATATTATTATTTGTTACTTTATTTGCTATGCAAAATATTTGCCAAATGTATTAAACAATTTCAGTAGAGCTATCGACGAAGAAAGGAATGCCTGCTGAAGTGAAGCACACCGCAGCTGGAATGTTACCAACAAATCGCAAGTCAATGTCACCTGGATGAAGACAAAAGGTCAATATAAATACTACATAGGTTTTTAGTTCTTCAATAAAGTTTGTTGTCAAGTAGTTTGATGCATCAGATATTACACCCCTGGTGAAATCTATTTCAATCAGAATTAGTATTGATGAGCGATATTTTCTTGATTTCAAGGTCAAACTTAAACTAGATGTGCATATTTATTAAGGAAGGTTGATGCTGCGTACTTGAACTATACGGCCCCCACGGGTGAATAGGGTAGCGACGGTAATCAAATGTAAGTCAATGTTAAGCCAGAAATTAGTAAGTTTTTTTTATTAATACATTCGGAAGAAACAATGTTTTTTTACATAACACCATCAACAAAATATATTGCTAGGTTAACTGGCGACGGTGGGGTTAAAAAAAAATCAAAATTTATTTATTTCCAAGGTTTTACAAATTAACGCTGAACACCCCTTTTAGGATAAACATTCCTGTGTTAGGGGTGAACACTCTTATACTCGTTAATATTACATTTATACTTAAAAATAAAAAGATTTTGAAATGATGACAATTTTCATTTATTTAACAAACGTAATACGCACATAAAATAAAATAATGGCCCTTGTTTATAATTTCACAAGTGTCACAATACAGATCTAATGAAATAAAGTATATTAACAGAAACATTTCACAAAAACAAATAATTTCCTATTAAAATTTTGCTTTTTCAAGGTACTTTTTAAAGTTTATAATATCTATGCACAAGTTGTCGCATTTTCAAATATAAAACATAATTACGGTAGAGAAACATTTTTACAAAATATTCAAGTACATGTGCTCCTTATGACGTTACGGTTCGGGTTAGATTGGCGTCACGCAGGATTCACGTCACGGGCATTCTTCTGTTGGTGTTGCGTAGATGAAATGCTTATTATAAGTCATGAGCGTAAAATAGAATAGGTATAAGTATTATTAAATTTATAATGGATGAACTATAGTAATAGATTTAGATAGGTTTTTATGCATTATAATATATTATTGTACAGTGAAAAATACTATATATACATATATATGTCAGAATCTAGCTAGCGACATCTAGTTTCGTATGGAGGAGCCTTGGATGCCAGCCCCTGATTGGTGCTTGACAGAGTCTACGTCACGTGGTTGTCGTTGGGTGCGGTGCCACACACTTGACTACACGACGGGACCGTTAGGACGTGAACGTAAAAACTGTCTCGCGTCCTTTTGATCATGGTTTGTAACGGTTTGTTAATTTATTTGAACGGTTTGTTAAATTTTATAAAATACTAATTTAAATTGAACTTAATAACTAAACTAATCTAATAAATACACAAAAAACATGTACCTAGCCTACTATTTTATGATATGTAATATTATTACACACAGAACCTATCTTAATTATAAACCTAATTAGTATAAGTATGTACCTAGACCGCGCGAACTTTAATTTAAAATACATCTATGCGCGTAGTGACGCTGAGTGAACAGTAGCGGTATGAACGATGAGTAGGAAGACCGATTCTGTTCAATGCGCAGAAGCACCTCCGACTCACTCTCTCTCGTCTCAAGCGTTTGGCAGTCCCTGCCAAGCTATTTGAACGCAACGACGCATCACCTTTCTGCTAAAAAAACCTACTCATGTTAATCGAGTCTAAGTGAATTCTTTGATACTATAAGTCAAAATAAGTCAAAATCGGGTTTCAAACTCCTACTAAGGCGGGATTGCTTTCCGATCGAACAACCTACTCCGCTGACTCACGTGTGCCTGCCGCGACGTGACCTTGAGACGTCGGACAACTGCTGCCAACCAAGGATAGTGTGGTTTTAGAGACCTTAGTAGTGCATCGGTTGTGAGTGTAGAATTCCCACCCCCTGTGATTCTCTTGCTTAGATTATATTGTTATACTATTTATTCCCTTTTTTATTTATATACCCTTGACCTTATTCTCTTTACCGCCTTAGCTAAGGGGCTGGTACAAATTATTCAGTGTAATACGTGTTGTTAACTAATAGTGCCAGAAATATAAGACAACTGTTAATCAATCCTGAAGTGCGGTATTATTTTGAAACCGGCTTATCCCCACATACAAAAGGAAGCCGCCATTGAAAATGCAGTCTGATGTGGCGGAAAATAACCCTACTCCGACATATATATAATATTGTGACGATGTATATATGATTATTTTTAAGTTTTACTACGAAATTGTCTTTAGTAACACTTCTGTTTTATTATAATCTAATATTTTCAGCCAATTTGTGACAGTTATTTTACACTTATGTGCAGTCATATCGTAGATTTTAAGACATTTATTTATTTAATTTTTTAGTTAAATGAATTGTATTTTTAATTGCTTCGCAGCAAACTCTGTATTTACTTTGTTTATTTAAATTTGGGCATTATGTTTCCTTTTTTTCAATGTTTTGTTGTCTATTTTATTTTGTTTGTGTACTTTTAAGATACAGTGCAATATACGAGGGGCGGCTGATAAGTTCGCGGCCTAGGGTACTTAATGAAACAAAATCATAATTTTTTTATTTTTATTTTTGAATGTAATCCCCCGCAAGTGAAATTCAGTTTTCACATCGTGAATACAAGGCCTTTAAACCACTTAAAAAATATTCTGAAGATTGCTCCTCAAAATGGGTCTCTACGGCCGACTTAATTTCATTTTCATCCGAAAATATTCGCCCCCGCAACTCCTTTTTTCTAGTTTTGAAAAAAAAAACATTCAATATAATTGGAATCCAGGTCCAAACTGTAGGGTGGATCATCGATTTCTGCGAACTCAGTGGCTTTTAAGGCATCTTCGCAACGCAAGCGGTGTGAACGGGCGTGAAGTCTTGCAGAAACCACACTCCGCGCGCCAATTTGCCTCGTCTCTTCTGAACGACTGCTTCACGTGCTTGACCGAATAAGTTGGCGTAGTATTGACCAGTCATTGTAAGGCAAGTAATCAATTAATAAAATTCCTTCGCTGTCGCAAAAAATGATCGCAATAATGGAGGGAGACTTTTAACTTTAAACTTCTTTTGTGGTATTTCTTCCTTTTTAATCCACTGCATATAGTCTTGTTTGGATTTCGGACCATACTGACATATTCAAATTTTGTCTACGGTCACAATGCTATTACAAATTTCATCAAAATCGCTCTGACACAACTCGAAAAAATCCTGACAACTCCCGATCGTCGTTGTTTATCGAGCTGCGTGGGCATTTGCGGTACCCAACGCGCGCTAAATTTTTTCGTATGTAAATTGTGGTGCGAAATTTCTCCGATTCGCTCTTTACTAATCTCCAACTATCTGCCACAATTTAATTCTACGGTCAGCCAATACTAATTATTCAACTTTTCGAACATATTCTTCAGTGACTACCGTCACTGGGCGACCCGGGAGGGGGGGGGGTGTCGTCTTCACAGCTCTCTCTTCCTTGTCGAAAAAGCCGAGCCCATTTTTTACCATGGTATACGAAGGCTTAAAATCTTGAAAAACCGATGACGTTTCTTCAAAAATGTTTTTCGGCGCTTTTCCTTTTTCACAGGGAATTTAATCACTGTGCGGTGCTCACAATAGCGAGAATTTTCAGTTTCAGGGATGAAGTGTTAATGAACTGAATTAATTTTTTTTTGTTCCCCTCCACGGAGAGGGCAGGAGGAATTAAAAACTGCCCTTACACATACTCCGCGCGCGCGATCCGAATAATGTGGGACTCGTCATTCCGAGCCTACCAGAGTCTATACCCACTAAAAAACCCCCTGAATGACTCGTGCAATTTTTTGCCACACAGCCTTCATCTGAGCGACGGCCAATCGGAGAAAGAGGCCGCGCTAGCGGAGCTCAGAAGGGGTCACCCGCTGGGATTTATAAGGTGCTCAAAGCACTGAAGGTGAATTCATAGCACTGAAGGTGCTCAAAATGAATATAGAGATTTAAAATAAAATTTAATAAATATTAAAGAAGTTAAATTGATTCGAGTTAAGATTACAATTTGGATTTGTGGCCAGAAGGGCTTCAAGATCCGATGTCAGTCTGGTGGAACAGTACGCTTGCGCATTCCTTGGCCTCGCGACTTTGAACTTCGAATCTAAGACAGGAGTAGTATATGAGATTGAATCTCGAACTAGAGGATTGGGATGGGTTTCGGAGCGTTTGAAGAACGCTTCAGAGAGTTTTTTGAGGTGCTGTAGGTAGTTCAAGATCTCTGTGCAGGTCCGCGTTACGCACTTACCAAGGTGCGTTTGTGGCCCCGCGGCAGAAAAGATTTTGTACTACTGCATTTTGTGCAGGACGGAGGGTTTGGCGTGGGCAAGGATTGGCGAGGCATATGTCATGACGGGTCTAACGCAGACCTTGTAAAGTGTACGTTTGTTTCTGAAAGATATTTTACTTTTTCTACCTAACATGCTATTTAGGCGGCCTAAGTAGTGACGGGCGACTTTTGAAACTCTATCAATGTGTGGCTTGAAAAAAAGCGTCGGATCTAAGGTGACGCCTAAGTATTTATTAGTACTGCGCTTCCAGCGGGACGACGGCGGTTGGGCTCGAAGCAAATCGCAGAACTCTTGTCTGGATTCACATCGATGCGCCATTTTTGAAACCATACACCGAGGGCGTTTACGGCCTTTTGGAGTCTGGTTACAAGCTGCGGGACACTGTGACCTTTGGTGTAGAGTGCGGTGTCATCGGCAAAGATGGCGAGTTTGACGCCTTTCGGCGGGATGGGTATGTGTTGGTGTACACGGTGTACAACAGAAGGGGCGAGGACTGAGCCTTGAGGGACTCCAGCCTTTACGAAACGAGGCGCGGAAATCGTGCCTCCATGTTTAAATCGAAACGTACGGTCTTTGAGAAACGGCGCGATTATTCTAACTTGGCGATCCAGTAAGCCTATTTTGTAGAGTTTATAGATGAGGCCGCTGTGCCAGACTTTATCGAAAGCCTTGGCTACGTCAAAGAAAACTGCGACCGTTTTAAAACGCCGCCCGTAGAAGCCATCGAGTATGTACTCGTCGATTCGATGGACTTGCTGAGGGCAGGAGTGCTTAGCGCGAAAGCCAAACTGATGGGCAATAATGAGAGGATCGCCATCCGTTGGAAACAGATGGTTCCACATTTGAGAGAATATGACTCTTTCGAGAAGTTTAGAAATTGCCTTGAGGAGGCTGATGGGTCTGTGATTAGCCGGGATATTCAGAGTTTTACCCGGCTTGGGAATGCCTATGACTGTCGTTTCTTCCCAAGCTTTTGGAAAGTAGCTATGGTCGAAGGTAAGCACCTGTTGAGGCAGGTGCTTAAGTGCGTGGTTGGAAATCCCATCCGCACCCGGAGCCTTTTTGGAGTTTTTTTTCTTTCTTTCTTTTTCTAATGAGAAGCGAGATTTCATTATTAGAGACTGTGGCGGGGTCGGCGGTGATGGGGAGAGAGTCTCTGCTAAGGACTTCGTCCTTCACCTCCTGGATGTGAGAGGAATCCGCAGGTTGCGTGCTGGGCGAGCATTGTGCAGCAATGCTGTCAGCGAAACATTCGGCTTTCTCTTTGACTTCGAAGGCAGTAGTGCCATCGGGACGAGTGAGAGGAGGAACTTGAGAGGCGGTGTCTACGCGTAAGGCTATAGTGAGTGGGAGTGACGGGAGAGCTGACGTCTAAGTCGAGTTGCTCAGTGATGTTAAGGAGGAACTTAATTAAACAAAGTGGTGCTATTTATACTACCATTTAGTTGGGCAACTAGTGTTATCAGTATCGAGATGATTAGTCATCGCTAAGTACCTCAGGTCGCGAACTTATCAGCCGCCCTGGTATATAGTTTTCTAACGGTAAAAAGATCATTAGCAAGATAGGTTAGTTCAGTGCTAGATGCAGTGAAGTGTTAGATATTTTGAAATGTTTAAGTCTTATAATTACTATTATTTGAATTTAAAATGTAAAATAAGATGCTTTATCACCTCAATAACAAATATTGTACGTAAAATGAATAAAAAAGTCGTTGTAGACAATAAAACTTTTAAAAAATATTATAGCATCTGTTTTACAGATGTGTCTAAAAATATTTAACTTCCATCAGCTAGCTAGGGTTTTATCAAAATAAAAAAAAAAAAGATAGTTTCAGAAACGATGTAAAATCTTCTAATTTAAACCTTTTCATCTATGAATATGGTCTTAATTTATTACTTAGTTTATATTCTATGAGGCTTTTAACGTAACATGATTCTATATTTGATACCGATAACTCAATTTTACTTTCCATCGACAAATTTGTATTGGAATGAAAAGTTTAGAATAATCAAATCAAATCAAATGAAATCAATTTATTTGCAAAATATGGTCGATACAATAGGTGTTACACTTATTTAAGTACAGCATATTTAACCGTGTCAAACGGTGCGCAAATCTTTACGACGTCATATAATCAGACATTAATCAAACTATCAATTAACAAATTTAAAATGTCAACATCAACAATGAAAAACTTATAACAATAATTATTTAAGCTAAGGTAAATCTATGATAAATATTCATTTAATGAGTAGTAACACTTATCAAATAAATAATTAAATACATTTATTTTAAATGGTCTAAGTGCCAAGTTCTTAATATTATTTGGTATTTTATTCTGCTTGTTAGATAGTTTAACACATAAAGGATCTGCGTGCATTGATTTGTCGCATCTGCTACACACTAAACCTGGTTTTGTTTTAGTAATGTTCTTATTGCACTTAGTACACTTTTTAAGAGCCATGGTAGTATGACAAAGTATAGTTAATTTAAAAATTAAATTCAAGAAAGTCTAAGAAACAATCCTCAGTCCAAGGATCCTCAGTCATTGTCACTACACAAAGAAACAGTTAGTTATAATGTTATATAAAATGCACTAAACTTCGTTGCTTCAATTATAACTTTCTTGTCAAGATTATGATAAAATAATTGAATTTATGGTAAAATTTACTTTTATATCGATTAAAAACGCAGAGCTCAATGTTTACGCTGCAACTACCCACAAATAGTGCATGTAAATTGCATTAAAAGTTCTTGGTGTTGTAAAATAATACTTTGTAACGCAATAGTTATGAAACATATTGTTTTTTATTAACTTAAATACCACTCATGGCTTGGAACTATTTGTACTAATAATGCTTCGATTTTAGGATCAAAAATAATTCTTAACTCTTTAAATATTTATTCAAAGTTCTGACAGACATTTACTTATCAATGCCCAGTCCTAATATCGCCGGCGCTGATTATTTTGTCTTTTGTTTAACATTGTCCATTGAGGCAGGGTTTCCATTATAACTTTAGACAGTGAATGTTTGACAATGAAAGCATTAGTTTTACTTCCAGCAACTTCTAAGAAATTTTATGGCTACTGTTCAAATTTGTATTGTAAATATTGCAGATATTGATTTTTATAGTTTTTACTTATTTTGAAATAATGTAAAATTTTTATTTGACATTTTTTTCTAATCTAGTCTAATAAATTAACAGGTAACTCCTGAATTTGTTATTCTAGAGACGCCACTTGATGCCAAAATTATTCTAGTGTATTCTCATATTTCTATTTGGTTGTTACAAACGTCCAGTAAAATTCCAATAACTCAGTTTAATTTAAAAGTCATGGCAACATTCATATTTTAATTAGATAAAAATAATTTGTGAAATATTTAGGCAAAAATGCATTTTATTGTTCATCATATAACTTTCATTTAAAATACAAACAATTTTTAAAAAATAATCAAAAAAACTGAAAACGTGCTTGACCATTTCTAGAAAATTTTATTATGGCAATATTATGCGATAAAGTTTTAAAATTAAATACTTAATTTCTTCAGTCTTCAAATTTAACGTCAGAAATAGTCTAGCTAGGACGTGTGCTCTACTATGCCAAAAACTAAAATTTCTGCTAATATACTACTATAACACATATTGATCATCATAATAAACAATAAAATCTAATACAAGCTGAGCAAAACATAAATCAATTTTCTTTAACAAATTTGTTGGCAATTCATTTCAATTAGTGCTGAAAGCTAACAAACTTTCTCTCATTTGTACCAGGTCTATTCACTACAGGCAAATAATTCGTTACAGTTGACTCTATTGTTCTGTTCTTTGTTCTATTCGTGGAAATGTGCCAAATAACGCCACGTCATACTGTCAACGCCTCTTAACATTTTGTACACATTAAGCTCGGATTAAATCGGCATGCCACCGACATTCAAAGCAGATTTTCAGACTAATATTACATTGTACTGAAAACAAAAATCATGCTGACATCATTCCTAAGCCGTTACGATCGTCAGTTTGTATTCTACATTTGTTGCATTCGTAAAATTTTAATTCAAGCCTTTTTGATATTTGTTATATAAATATACATTATATTTTTTATGAATTGTTTTACTATCCGTACACAGCAAAAAAAATAATCCTTATTGACTGCCATTTGTACGTGTTAAAATTTTTTCATTTCAATTTGGAATATTATATAAGTAAGCAATTTTAGTGACCTACATTTTATCCCAAACAGTTTCTATCCAATTTTGTATATTACATGAGTGTCTTACATTAAACAGGAAATATATGAAATATAGATTTAATGCTAGCTTTCAGAGTTTTATTTTTATAGTAGTTTAGAATATTTTGACGTATCGAATAGTTTGAGTTTTGTATTTAGTTTTATAAAAAACTAAAGATCTTACGTATACCTCAAAGAGCCACTTTAACTTTATCGAGCGTCCTTTTTTGACGAACAAATAAACCCTGCCACTACATGGTATTATAAAAATACTAAGGATAGTAAATTCAGGTTATACCGAGAGCGAACTCGCATTTTTACAGCAATATTGTTGAATATTACCATTATTTATACGGTAATCGGCTTTTGTATAGAGCACTTTTATATTATTTTACTTTAAATATTTTATTAACTTTGTTACTTTTAAAGATTTCAAAAGACTTAGAAGTCGGTGACGGTACGCGGCGATTAAAAATGGAATGACACATATACTTATCTAAAACGATTTTATCTACCTTTAAAGAAGATGTCACGTATCACATACACAAGATTTTTTTTTTGGTCCCCTCCACGGCAAGGACAGGAGGATAAAAAATGCTCTGACGCAAACACTGGCGCGCGCGATCCAGGTTATGTGGGACTCGTTCCGAGCCTACCAGAACCCTACCCACGAAAAACCCCTATCGGCTCGTGCAATTTTTTGCTACTCAGCCTTCATCTGAGCGACGGCCAATTGGAGAAAGAGGCCGCGCTAGCGGGGCCCAGAAGGAGTCACCCGCTGGGATTTACATAGCACTGAAGGTGCTCAAAACACTGAAGGTGCTCAAAATGAAAAGTAAAATTGAATTAATTCGAATTTACGTTAGAATTAGAAGTTGCGGCCTGAAGGGCTTCGAGATCTAGTGTTAATTGCGTGGGTTCTCCGGTGTGCGCGTTTCTCGGTCTAGCGACTTTTGTTTTTTTTTTCCAGACAAACACACCACCTGTATGGCCCCAAAGTAAGCAGAGCTTGTGTTATGGATGACCATACAGCGAACTTTGGGGGAACCCAGAATAAACATACATATATAAATACATACAACCATGACCCGAGAACAAACATCTGTGTTCATCACACAAATGAATGCCCCGGCCAGGACTCGAACCTGGGACCTTCGGCGTATGAGGCAAGGTTACTTACCACTACACCACTCGGTCGTCACACCACTCGGTCGTTTGAACTTCGAATCTAAGACAGGAGTAGTATATGACACTGAATCTCGAACTAGAGGATTGGGATGGGTTTCGGAGCATTTGAAGAACGATTCTGAGAGTGTTTGAGGTGCTGTTGCACTGTAGATAGTTCAAGATCTCTGTGCAGGTCCGCGTTGCGCACGTACCAAGGTGCGTTTGTGGCCCTGCGGCAGACGAGATTTTGAACTACCTGCAGTTTGTGCAGGACGGAGGGTTGGGCGTGGGCAAAGATTGGCGAGGCATATGTCATGGCGGGTCTAACGCAGACCTTACAAAGCGTACGTTTATTTCTGAAATACATTTAAATTTTTCTACCTAACATACTATAAAGACGGCCTAAGTAAAAACGTGCGAGTTTTGTTACTCTATCGACGTGAGGTTTGAAAGAAAGCGTCTGGTCTAAGGTGACGCCTAAATATTTGGTAGTGCGCTTCCAGGGGATGGGAGTGCCTAGCATTTTAACGTGGAGATTGTCGGCGTTACGATGGCGTTTGTAGTCGAAGTAAACCGCAGAGCTCTTCTCTGGGTTCACATCGATACGCCATTTTTGAAACCATGCACCGAGGGTTTTTACAGCCTTTTGGAGTCTGGTCATGAGGCCCGGGACAATGAGGGCTTTGGTGTAAAGGGCAGTGTCATCGGCAAAGAGGGCGAGTTCGATGCCTTTCGGCGGGACGGCAATATCGTTAGTGTACACAGTGTTCATCAGAGGGGCGAGGACTGAGCCTTGAAGGACTCCAGACTTTATGAGACGGAGCGCGGAAAGCGTGCCTTCATGTTTAAATCGGAACGTACCGTTTTTGAGAAACGACGCGATTATTCTAACTAGGCGATCTGGTAAGCATATTTTGTAGAGTTTATAGACGAGACCGCTGTGGGAGACTTTATCGAAAGCCTTGGCTACGTGATAGAAAACTGCGACCATTTTAAAACGCCGTGGGTAGAATCCGTCGAGTATGTACTCGATGATTCAATGGACTTGCTAAGGGCAGGATTGCTTAGCGCGAAAACCGAACTGATGGGGAATAATGAGAGGATCGCCATCTGTTGGAAACAGATGGTTCCGCATTCGAAAGAGTATGACTCTTTCGAGAAGTTTAAACATTGCCTTGAGGAGGCTGATGGGTCTGTGATTAGCTGGGACATTCAGAGGTTTACCCGGCTTGGGAATGCCTATGACTGTCTCTTCTTTCTAAGCTTTTGGAAAGTAGCTATGGTCGAAGCAGGCATTGAAAATGATAGCTAACATGGTAAGCTCCTGTTGAGGCAGGTGCTTAAGTGCGTGGTTGGAAATACCATCTGCACCCGGAGCCTTTTTGGACTTTTGACTTTTAACGAGAAGCGAGATTTCATCATTAGAGACTGTGACGGGGTCGGCGTTGACTGGGAGAGAGGCTCTGCGGAGGACTTCGTCCTCTACCGCTTGGATGTTGGTTGGATCCGCGGGTGGCGTGCTGGGCGAGCATTGTGAGGCAACGCTGTCAGCGAAGCATTCGGCTTTCTCTTCGACTTCGAAGGCGATAGAGCCATCGGGACGAGTGAGAGGAGGGACGTGAGAAGTGGCGTCTACGCGTAAGGGTCGGGCCATACTATTATACGCTTGGTGGGACGGGGAGATATTCGCCATGCGATCGTTCATCCAAGCGTCACGTAATTCTGCGAGGCAAGACCTGATTTTAGACCTGGTTTGCCATGCTAAGCAACCTTTTCGTTGTCACTGATGGCTGAGTTGATAGTACTGAGTACTGAGGCTACGAACATTAAAAGAAACTAGGGATAAGCCCTTGGGTTTAATACGATAGGACGCGGGATTTGCGGTTATAGACATCAAATTTTTTTTATATTTAACAAATATATATGAAAAATTGAATTTATAAAGAGCTAAGTAGCGAGTGATGCTCGGCTAACTCAAATAAATGCTCTTGAGGAGAGCGGGCGGCTCGCAGTTTGCGTGCGAGTACGGAAATTTTGTTAATGTCAACGTTTTGAATGACGTTGAACACGGTCTTCATATCCTCAGCCAACGACGACTGAGGTGAAGACGACGGGGCGGGACGCGGGCCTACGCGAGCTACGGGAGCTGGGATAGGACGGGAAGGTGCAGGTGGGGCGGCGCTGCCTCCAGGACTGAGCCGGAGTAGGCTTCGGCTGCTCGGGCTTTGCTTCCGAGGGACCCTGGTTGCGCAGCGGCGGGAAGTTGGCAGAAGTGAGCGGTGGCGCCGGTTTAGGTGCGGCCCTCTTAATGGAGGGCGCTGTAATTTGCTGTGTGGGCGGACTGGCCGCAGAGCACACAGGCAGGGGGGAAGTTGATTTGGGAGTGCGAGTGCACTCCTATGTGATGTGTGGGTCCAGGCACTTAACGCACCTGGGTAGCTGAGCAGTTAGCCGCTGTGTGGCCATAGAGCTGGCAGCGGTGGCACTGCCCAGGGTGGCCGCGGGGGTTGGGACGCTCGACGGAGATATTCTAAAGTCCGCAGATTGTGCGAGCCTCTCTGAAGATCTCCCTCGAGTTGGGAGTGTTGGTGAGGATAACTAGTGGAAAACACCTACCACGGTTTGAGCGCATCTTGTGCACTCCTTCAGCCGGGAAGCCCTGAGACTTAAGGTCCTCAAGAATGTCGTCGTTACTGAGTTCGAACGGGACGCCCCGTAATACCGCGTGGACCTTGCGCTCCTCCGGGAGGGCGTAGGTGTGGTACGCGATTTGTTTTAATGCAAGTAACCTAGTAAACGCGCGGTACTCGTCGATGGTCGCGACCTGGATTTAATTGAATCGGCTGCGTTGGTTTTTTTTGACATAATTAATTTTTTGCTCTTTGCAAAGATTAGATACCGCGGTTCATCGCGCTTTTTCGCGGAGGAAGACGGGCGGAGGAAGCTGAGGTTTAGTTGGGACGGGAGCGCAGTGCGTTACTGGCTTGGAATGAGCTGACGTAGTCAACTGAAACGCGGGCTCAGGAGAGCCGCTAAAGGTGACGGCGGCCGATGAAGCTTCGGATGCGGCGGAGTCTGAATCGCTCTCGGGAGCGATACGCTTTCTACAGGATGTGCGTTAGGATGTGACCGATACACAATCCATGTCGGAGGGCGCGGGAGACGCGGGATAGCTAAAGACCTGATGGGTCTGGATGATAGTGGCCTGAGGGGCCGGGGATAATAAGTAATAATAATAATAAGGCTTGCGTGAAGACCTCGTCTGGAATGGGGATGCCAGACGCAGCGAGCAACTGTGCGAACGCTTTCGCGATGCCTAGAGTTCCCTTAAATAAACCTCGCGAACCCTAGCGGCTAACCTCCCTACCAGCGGTAGGGGGGCTGGGGAAAATAACTTTAAACTAACCGTAGTTCGCCGAAGGCCGCTACCTAGAAACCTAAAAAAAGGGTACGCAGGTAAAGAGTTGACTAAAATAAATATGAAAAAATAGGAAAAATTAATAAAAAATAGAGGAAGGAATAAAATAAAAATAAAAGGACTGGATCAGTACAAATTCGTTGTCACCGTTAAGAATCAATTGTACTGAAACCAGACTACTCACGCTGGGCACAACGCAGCACTAAGCACAAGCACAACACAACTCAGCACAGCACTTTGAAGACTAAGAGGCTTAGTCGCCAAGAAAAATCACTACGATAGCGCTCAGAGGGAGTAAGAAAACGTAGAAAAACCGTATCACGGAACCAACACGCTATACTGTGACGTCAGTTAACTGAGCGCCACGGAATATCAAAGAAAGGATAGCAAGGAATGGACCGATCAATCGGAGTGGTCTTGGAACGTCCGTACTGGGCGGCGATCGGAGCGAGAATGACACAAGATTTATGACTGCCTTGTTTAATATTCTTTGAATGAGCTGTTTTCCACTAATTATGCTTATCATCATCAGAAGATGGCGTTAGGCTAACTTTATTTATTTATTTATTTATTTTTATTACATAAAGTACATACATGGAATTATTTTTGAACTACTGAAAGGTTCACGAGTTCTTGAATGGCGACCCGAAAGAGAGGTTCTTAAGCTCTGTGTGTCCTTGTCTTATGTTATCATGTTCAATTAAACATACTTTATTTTGTTGCTACAGAAAGGAAAATGTGCAATATGCGCAAGAGAAGAAAATCCAACACATGGTAAAAATCAGACTAGTTTAGGTATAAATAAAACAAAAGAAGCAAATTTTCTATTTGCTACCAACAAAGAAAAAGATGCTTTTGTAACGACTTTTTTGTTCATCGTATTGCACGTAGCTTTAGAGATATTGCAATCTCTAAAAATTTGCTATCTCTATAGATAGCTAATTTTTTGATAACATTAACTAGAAAAGTTTTTAAATTGAAGAAATATCGTTTTCACTTTTATTTTCAATAAAATAATGGCTCCTCTCAAGTCTTCCTATAAACTAAATTAACCAAATCAAACCGTAAAATATAAACGATTGTATGATTATTTTAAGTACGGTAGACACTATGCTCTCAGTGTAATTTTACATTTGTTAATGTTTACAAAGACTCTTTAATTTTTCAAGACACATCAATCAATAATACTTAACGGCCTTCCCAGAGTTTCAAAAATAAATTAAATCTCGGCACATTTATCACAGTTCATTAACTTATTTTCTTTTAGATAAACAAGTGTCTTTTTTAATAATGCTTGAATTGCAGAAGAGGTCACATGAAATAGAAGCAATCAAGAGTCCTCCAAAGGGGCAATGTGGGCCAACAGTGACTGGATATAATTGGACATTGAGAAGTCGCATGCTACAATACGAGCTACTACTAGGATATATTATGTGCGACGTGACTCTTTGCAACCCAAACTCTCCGCTCGCGATCTCGCCCGATCAATTAGATAGCCCGGATAAAATAGACTCGTTAGTAAATTCTCTCACTGATGCTATCAACTCAGCCATCAGTGTAAACGAAAAGGTTGCTAAGAAAGGCAAACCCACGCTTCCCTTAGCCATTAGCAATCTTATTAAAGCTAAGAACGCGGCTCTCCGGAGAGCCAAGAAATATCCCACGCCCGCCTATAGAACAGCTGCGAATCAGCTACAACGCAAAGTTAGATCTCGCCTCGCGGAACTCCGAGACGCCCAGATGAACGATCTCATGGCGAATATCTCCCCGTCCCACCAAGCGTATTATCGAATGGCCCGAGCCTTACGCGTAGACGCCGCCTCTCACGTCCCTCCTCTCACTCGTCCCGATGGCTCTATCGCCTTCGAAGACGAAGAGAAAGCCGAATGCTTTGCTGACAGCGTTGCATCTCAATGCTCGCCCAGCACGCAACCCGCGAATCCCAATCACATCAAAGCGGTGGAGGCCGAAGTCCTCCGTAGAAACTCTCTCCCCATCACCGACGACCCCGTCACAGTCTCTAATGATGAAATCTCGCTTCACATCAAAAGTCAAAAGTCCAGAAAGGCTCCGGGTGCGGATGGTATTTCCAACCACGCACTTAAGCACCTGCCTCAACAGGTGCTTACCTTGTTAGCTATCACCTTCAATGCCTGCTTCGACCTTAGCTACTTTCCAAAAGCTTGGAAAGAAGCGACAGTCATAGGCATACCCAAGCCGGGTAAACCTCTTAATGTCCCGGCTAATCACAGACCCATCAGCCTCCTCAAGGCAATGTCTAAACTTCTCGAGAGAGTCATACTCTCTCGAATGCGGAACCATCTGTTTCCAACGGACGGCGATCCTCTCATAATACCCCACCAGTTCGGCTTTCGCGCTAAGCACTCCTGCCCTCAGCAAGTCCATCGAATCGTCGAGTACATACTCGACGGCTTCTATCCGAAACGAAAGAAAACGATCGCAGTTTTCTTTGACGTAGCCAAGGCTTTCGACAAAGTCTGGCACAGCGGCATCGTTTATAAACTCTATAAAATAGGCTTACCGGCTCGCCTAGTTAGGATAATCGCGTCGTTTCTCAAAGACCGCACGTTTCGTTTCAAACATGAAGGCACGCTCTCCGCGCCTCGTCACATAAAGGCTGGAGTCCCTCAAGGCTCAGTCCTCGCCCCTCTTTTGTATACCGTATACACTAACGACATTCCCATCCCAGCTAAAGTCGTCGAACTCGCTCTCTTTGCCGACGACACTGCCCTTTACACCAAAGGCCGCAGAGCCTCGGGTCTCGTCACCAGACTTCAAAAGGCTATTAACACCCTCGGTGCTTGGTTCAAAAAATGGCGTATCGATGTGAACCCAGAGAAGAGCTCTGCGGTTTACTTCGACTACAGACGCAGTCGTATCCCCGACAATCTCCAATTGAGAATGCAAGGCACTCCCATCCCCTGGAAGCGCAGTACCAAATATTTAGGCGTCATATTAGACCAGACGCTTTCATTCAATCCTCACGTCGATAGAGTAACGAAACTCGCACGTTTTTACCTAGGCCGGCTTTACAGTATGTTAGGTAGAAAAAGTAAAATGTCCTTCAGAAATAAACGAACGCTTTATAAGGTCTGCGTTAGACCAGTCATGTCATATGCTTCGCCAGTCTTTGCTCACGCCAAACCCTCCGTCCTGCACAAACTGCAGGTAGTTCAAAACCTCTTCTGCCGCAGGGCCACAAACGCACCTTGGTACGTGCGCAACGCGGACCTGCACAGAGATCTTGAACTGCCTACAGTTCAACAGTATCTAAAAACACTCTCAGAATCGTTCTTCAAACGCGCCGAATCCCATCCCAATCCTCTTGTTCGAAAATCAGTCTCATATACTGCTCCTGTCCTAGATTCGGCATACAAAATCGCTAGACCGAGAAACGTGCACACAAGCGAACGTTCGAAGATAACCGTAGATCTCGAGGCCCTTCAGGCCGCAAATTCTAATTCTAACGTAAATTCTAATTCTAATTAATGCAAATTTAATTTTTCAATTTTTAATGTTTTCATTATTTACTTTTCATTTTTAATGTTTTTATTTTACTTTTAATTTTTGAGCACCTTCAGTGCTATGTAAATCCCAGCGGGTGACCCCTTAAGGGCCCCGCTAGCGCGGCCTCTTTCTCCAATTGGCTGTCGCTCCGATGAAGGCTGAGTGGCAAAAATGCACGAGCCGACAGGGGGTTTTTAGTGGGTATGGTTCTGGTAGGCGTCGGGACGAGTCCCACATAACTTCGGAATCGCGCCGGAGTATGCGTCAGAGCATTTTTATCCTCCTGCCCTTCCCGCGGAGGGGAACAAAAAAAAAAAAAAAACTCTTTGCAACTCTTTTTTTACGTAAGGTAAGGTGGGGTAAGAGGCTCTATGGGGGAAGAAGGCCTATGTAAGTTCTAGCTCTATGATTAACCGCTGAAATAAATGAGTTCATGTAAATAGTTCCAATGCTTTACCATAGATGCCAGTACGATGCATAATGAGAGCTTGCTACACAAATGACAAATTTAGTTGTCAAACAAAAACACGCGGAGTTGGAAGTGTCTGTGTTATATTTAAACTTCCAGTTACACATACGTTTTCTCTTTTTAAAATTCTAACTCCTGAAACACACATACACACTCATGCACCCGTATAAACAATCCCACTCCCTCTCTCTTTCACAAATACATACCTGATGTTTAGATGTAATATTCCCTATTATATAATCTTGAAATGTCTACACTTCTAGTTACACAAACGTTTTCTCTTTTTGAAATTCTAACTCCTGAAACACATGCATCAATCTTCACTAGTACATGAATAAATTGTGAAAGTAAATAAATCTAACACCTTATTATGTGCCTTGTATGTGAGGAACAAATAAAGATTATTATTATTTTTATTTATATAATAACTATACCAATCAAATGTTCGAAAAATCTCCCACAGTTTCAACACAAAAAAGGTTATCGTTAATATTACATTAAAGGTACTCTTACTGTGATAGTATAAATCAAATAACTTAAATACTTTCTTTGATGTACAAACCGTCTAAGGTTCTAATATAAAAAAACAGCATTGTTTAAAAATAACAGTAGTTCTAAAATCAAATAACATAGATGGTACTCTAACTATGGTAGTTGGTATCAAATCATTCAAATACATACTTTGTTCTACAAACCATCCTAGGTTCTTATATAAAAAACAGTATTGTTAATATAACTTTAGTTGCTTAAACTATGAAAATCATATCCAGAGCCCCGCCAATACCTACTACTTTTGAGGAAATTTGGACTTCACCGCCTACTAGTCGCGGCCTACTATTATTTTGATATGCAGCTTAATCAAATTGATTAACTTACTTGAAAGCAGGTACTTTCTTGTACAAATATTTCCTATGAATGAAAAATATTCGCCACTTTCAATCATTTTCAAATAATCAGTTAAACATTGCATGTTTTGAGAAAGTTTTGTTGATTTCCAAAGTAAGTCACTAATAATATTTACCTCATATCTAAATATCTGTATATTACTAATGTAAAAACATTGTGAACAACTATTATTTCCTCATAATGTTTCTATAAATTTTATTTCGTGACTCTTTGCATGGCTGTGGAAATCTGTGAGCACTCTTAAGCTGGCTGAAGAGGCTCGCTGCAAAATCTGCTGTGACCCCACTAACGGTCTTGGCTCACTTCAATGTGGTTCCACAATACTTGAGATATAATAATAATGCCTTTCGTTTAGCATTTTTGAGATTGTAAAATAACATAATAATAATGATAAATTTCTTTATTTCAGACCAACGATCCCTACAATCATTATCTTAACTTAATGCAATTCACCTAGAGTTGATACATTTTTATTTATCAATTTAGTCAGTCTTTTAAAAGATACAGTCTGTTTCATATTTACATATTGATTAAGTCAGTTTTTCAACTTCATTTGCAATCTTTAAGTTTTATATTTTCTTCTAAATTATTGAAATGGCATGTCCATTTTTGTTATGGATATAAAAAATGGATGATGGAAAATGGAGGATGTATAATTTAAGGTGTGATTTTTAATTGTAGAATTAATTTTCAAACTATAAAAAAGTACAATAGTGGCCCTGCCTGTTACGCCGGAGGTCCCAGGTTCAAGTTCTGCCCGCAGCATTCATTTATTTAAAAGCACAGATGTTTGTTCTTGGGTCATGGTGGTTTATATTGATATATTTATGTCTATTCAAGGTTCCCCCGTTCGCTGTACGGTCATCCATAACACAATTTCTGCTTACTTTGGGGCCATACAATTGGTGTGTTTGTCGGGGGATTTATTATTTAATCTTTTATAATATTTTTCTGATTTGATCTTGGTTTCAGAAGCGCGTTATTTTTAAAATTATTTTCGTTTGACCTACTTGAATTATCTTTCGAGTAATGTAAGTTTTTAACCTCAAACTAATCTACTGATACACTAGTTCACAGAGCTCATAGAATTCAAAACTCAAAATCTCTGATCGTAAATTTTCAAGAAAATAAAATGTGACCAAAGATAAGCCAAGCTGGTTTATTCAAACTGCATTTCTACAGTTCTGTAGTAATAGAGATAGTTTGGAGGAGGCTTAGGTAGGGTTACGATTTAAAGCTTGGTGGCTGCCGTCTTTGAGCATGAAACCGTGAATGGAGACGCTTACCAAGCATTTCTTAGTAAATATTTATTTCAGAATGTTGCGAGGTTTCAGAATTTATTTTTCATATTCTGTACGCTGTAAGATACGGTTGGTGTTGTAAGATGTGCCTGTCAAAACATAACAGGAATACGTATCAGAATAAACATATATTCTGATACGTATTCCTGTTTAAAAGTATACTGTGCCGGCAAGTTATCACAGTGCGACCATATCATTAGGCTAGGTTATGGAAACATCATATCATCAGGTTAGGTTATGGAAACAGTATATACATTGTGAGTTCTTGCGTAAAAATTTTTTGTCATGCTTTTAACTATTGATCCAGCGGTTCAAGCATAAATACTGTCAAATAGAAACAATACATTGTAACAGATTTTAGGAAAAATAAATAAATACTTTATATTTTTACAATAACAATACACAAATTCAAATTCAAAAAATTTGTTCTTAACATTTACTTGTTCTCATTGACGTCAATTAAAGCATGACTTTACCAGCAATTCGAAATAACCTTCTTGAAGAAGAACTTCACAGGTATAAGTATTTCAAAATAAATTTACAATGTCTCTCTATACAACATTATTTTTTAACTACATCTATTAACACGGCCAGTCTCCCTCCCTCTAACTATCCAAACGACGAACACCCGTTCACGAGTTAGCACAGGCTCCAGCCATCGCCCTCCTCAACCATATTAGAGGGAGGTCAGAGAGTACTGCATTTTATTTGAATGCAAACGCAATATCGTTCAATGTTTCTATGAGTCTTATGCCATCATAGATAGGGTTTTGTGGTAAATTAGCATTGAAAAATTTTCTAAACCTAACAGTAACCTACGAGTATAAAATATAATCTTACTTACGTTTTCATCAACTACAGTAAACGCGCATAGCTTACGAGTGGGCACGCAGAGATATCGCGTCTCATCATTACGTACCATCGGATTTCTCACGGTGCTGCTAGCTGTGAGGAAACGCTAAAATAAATAAATGAAATTTTAATATCCTTGGCCCAACGAAACACCGCAACTGAATTGTTAGATGGGAATAAATGGGGATAACTTAGACTAGATTTTGTTAAATAAGGATAAAATGATATCAACCTAACACTTACAAAAACGTCTTATTGGCCTTAAAAGTTAAATTTACGAGTACACACATTAAGATAAAAAATATTAATGTCTATTAGTGTATTTTCAAATACTTATAAAAATAACGACGTTTTCTAAGACCAAAATTTTTGCGAGTTCACTTTCTTATCAAATATCAAGAATTAACTGCAAAATTTATGTCATCTAAAAAAATTAAAATCAAAGAAATAATAAAAATGTATTTACAATATTTCCTTCAGTATTTTGTGTTACCTTCTCGAGCCCTAATTAGTGATTGTAAAAGGCTTTTCATAGACTGACTGAGTTTCCTGCTGGATTCATGTGGGATTTCTTGCCATTCTTCAATTAAAGCTCTTTTGAGTTCTTCTATCGATGCTGCAGCTGGACTTCTTCCTCGTACCCGCCTTTTCAGCTCATCCCACAAATGTTCTATAGGATTCAAGTCGGGACAGCGGGCTGGCCAGTCTATTGTACCAATCCCAACTTGTTCCATGTACTGTCTAGTGACGGCAGCGGTGTGGCAGTGAGCATTAACATGCATTTACTTGAAATTTTCACCAATAAATCCGGCGTAGGGGAGCACATGGGCTAGCAGAGTGTTGTTTATGTATCTTTCTGCGGTTAGCTCCCCTCTCCGACCTCCACCAGGTAAAAATACCAGCTCCGTTTTCGCTGCAATAAAAATGCCCGCCCACATCATACAGAATCCACTCCCGTATGCCACTGTTTCTGTAATACAACTTTGTGCAAATCGCTCCACCGGTCTTCTATAGATTCTTCGTTAACGGTCGTTACCATGCAGGCACATTCTGGTTTCATCCGAGAACACAATTTGGCTCCATTGCTCCGTATCCCAATTTAAGGGGCCGCGAGCCGGGCTTGTCGGTGAGCTGGTGACAATTTTTGGGGACAATTTTGCTTCTTTAAGTCTCCGTCTCACTGTCCATTCACTAACACCTCTCCTACAAACTTCACTGAGCTGTTTCTGGACGTCCACACCGGTCAGGTGTCGATTGCGCAGAGAAGTGGTGACAATAAATCGGTCATCTCGCACCGAAGTACATCGTTGTCGTCCTCATCCTAAGTCAATCCTCGTCTTCAGACTAAGTTACCAGTTTTTCTGAACCTCTTGTACACCTTGGAGACACAAGACTGGCTCAAATGACGTTGTCGAGCGATGGCACGCTAAGACAAACCTTGCCGGATAAGGACAACGATTTGAGAGGCTTCTGCAGGTGTGGTTTCCATTTTCTTAGAGCTTCAGTATTTCCAGTGACGTGAAATTTTGGACTGAATACCAATTTCGTAAAAGTTCGCTTTTTATTGGGCTTTAGGACCCTTGAACGATATTGTTTTTTTGTTATGAAAATTGATGTCTTTTGTTTGAACGTTTTATGACAGAGAATGAATTTTTTCTCCATTACATTGAAAAAGTTTGAAAGCTAACAAAATTACCTTTCAAACTATGTAACACAAGATATAGTGTATTGCATTTAACTTGTAAAACTTTGTGTTGAACAACCCGCGATGAAGTGATTCCAATTTAAATCTCGCAAGTGTAGTTTTGTGAAAATATCTCATATATACGCTGATAATCGGTCCCTCCTGTTCTATCTGCAGTGGTATGACATTGCCTGCGGCGGCCATTTTATACCGAACTCAACATCTCGTATTCTGTCGTGTTGCCACAGAGAGGGTGCAGTGTGTGTGAGTGATATTAAGTGTTTTTGCTGCCACAAATTTTAACAGAAAAACGAAAAATTACGATTGCTGCTGGTGAGGATCGAACTCACGTTTTCTGGTCCCATTATCAAACACTTAGCCGCTCGACCACATGGTTCGTGTGAGCGTTAGTTGAAAAGAGCACTTAATCTGGTATTGTGACACTTTAATATAAAAGAGCGAGCGGAAAGAAGTCGCTTGAGGTAGAGTTGTAAAAAAAAAAGCAAATATATTGATAAATCTTAGGAGTGAATGATTGCAGTATAAACATATATATTTTTATAATTAAGTAAATTTATTTTAATCTGAATCAAAATGTTTACCTACGCCAGCTGTGGTTTGGAACACACTGAAGGGCCCGTTTGCAGTATCTGCAAGCAACACTATGATTTCCAATGTTCTGGTATTAGCAAAGGCGGCTATCGTAAACTTAGAGACACAAGGAAAAATTGCTGGAGATGTCCTAAATGTAAATCAAGCCCCTTACCTTCTCCAGTAGCAATTTCGCCCCTGCCACTGCAATTGGAAAAAAATCAAGAACAACTCAACATGGTTTCTGTACAGCTGGCGCCTCTAACATCGTTATTAGAAGACGTGAAGTTAATTAAAAGGGAAATCAGCCACCTTAAAGAGTCTCTTGAGATGGTACATCAGTTGATTAATAACTTTTCAGGAACATGTAAAGCCTTAGATTCTCGGCTTACTAAAATAGAAAAAGTTGTTCTTGAGGTACCTGTTCTCAAAGCTGAAATAGTCAAGCTTCATCAGGAAATGGAGGATAGAGACCAGTGGGCAAGAGCGAATAACGCTGAAGTTAAAGGTATACCTATGAAAAATAACGAAAATTTGTATGATATAGCTCAAAAAATTAGTCAACTATGTAATGTTACTGTTAAAAAGGAAGATATTAACTATATTGCACGGCTTCCAACCCGTTTGTCAAAAGTAGAGAAACCAATTCTAATATCATTCAACAACCGTTACTTAAAAGAAAACCTAATTGCGATGTCTCGTAAAAGCAAGACGCTTAACTTGGCCAACCTAGGATTTACCGGAGACTCACAAATATATGTAAATGATCACTTGACCCAACGGAATAAGACTCTTCTAAGCAAAGCAAGATCATTGGCAAAAGAAAAAAACTTTAAATACATCTGGGTAAAGCATTGTAAAATAATGGCTAGGAGGTCTGACAACTCTCCAGTATTTTTTATAAAAAGCGAAAACGACCTATCCAAAATAGTGTAGAGCTTTCCTTCAAATTATTCGAACTTTCATTTATGTTACTTACTTAATTCAAGTAGGTCAAACGAAAATAATTTTAAAAATAACGAGCTTCTGAAACCAAGATTAAATCAGAAAAATATTATTAAAGATTAAATAATAAATCCCCCGACAAACACACCAATGTATGGCCCCAAAGTAAGCAAAAATTGTGGTATGGATGACCGTACAGCGATCTGGGGGAACCTTGAATAGACATAAGTATATCAATATAAACCACCATGACCCAAGAACAAACATCTGTGCTTTTAAATAAATGACCCCAAAGTAAGCAGAAATTGTGTTATGGATGACCGTACAGCGAACTGGGGGAACCTTGAATAGACATAAGTATATCAATATAAACCACCATGACCCAAGAACAAGCATCTGTGCTTTTAAATAAATGAATGCTGCGGGCAGGACTTGAACCCGGGACCTCTGGCGTAAGAGGCAGGACCACTATTGTACTTTTTTTATAGTTTGAAAATTAATTCTATAATTAAAAATCACACCTTAAATTACCTATACTCTTTCTTCTCTACCAGTCCCCAACCATTCTGCATTTGTTTTTAATCAATTTTCCGACAGTGATGTTAAGAGAAGCGTTATGTCTGTCACATCTAATGCAGTTGGCACGGATTGTATTAGTCGAAATATGATTTTGCCTGTTATAGATCAAATTCTTCCAGTCATTAGTTATATCCTTACCGCATCTGTTGAAAAAGGTATGTTTACTTCGGCCTGGAAAGAAGCTCAGATTATTCCTTTACCTAAAAAAATCAAATCCATCAAGTTTTTCCGAATATCGAACTATTTCAATCCTTCCATTCCTTTCTTAAATTCTGGAGCGTCTTGTACATAATCAATTAAATATTGATTATATATATATATATATTAATTCAATTTCTGACGACATATTTACGCAGGCTGTACTAGCGCTTAACGCGTCCCCGGCCCCTCAGGCCCCAACCCCAGCCTCTCAGGCCTCCAACGTCTAGACCTCTCAGGTGTATAGCTCTCCCGCGTCTCCCGTTCCATCCAATATGGACTGCGCGTCGGTCTCATCCTCGCGCTCATCTCGTAGGAAGCGTACCGCTCCCGGGAGCGATTCAGACTCCGCCGCGTCCAAACCTTCGTCGGTCGCCGCCACCCTAACCGGCTCTCCTGAGCTCGCGTTCCAGTTAGTTGCCAAACCAATTCGAAAAAAGCCGCGGTGTCTTCTACACCCGCCCCCAAGCAGCTCATGTCACTCGAATTTACCGCGTCTCCGTCGGTCCCTTCGAAGCCAGCGTCGCGATGCGCTCGCGTCCCGCCGAAGCCTCAGCTCCCTCCGCCCGTCTTTCTCCGCGAAAAAGCGCGATGGACCGTAGTATCAAATCTTTGCAAAGAGCAAAAAATCAATTATCTAAAAGCAACCAACGCAGGCGATTCAATTAAATCCAGGTCGCGACCATCGACGACTTTCGCACGTTTACCAGGCTACTTTCATTAAAACAATTCGCTTATCACACCTACGCCCTCCCGGAGGAGCGTAAGATCCGCGCTGTACTACGGGGCGTCTCGTTCGAGCTCGCGAACGAAGAAATCCTCGAGTCCCAGGGTTTCCCGGCCGAAGCAGTGCACAAGATGCACTCAAACCGCAGTAGGCGTTTTCCTTTAGCTCTAGTCATCCTATCCAATACTCCCAACTCCAAGGAGATTTTCAGAGAGGCTCGCACAATTTGCAGACTCTCGAACATCTCCGTCGAGCGTCCCAACCCCCGCGGTCACCCTGGGCAGTGCCACCGCTGCCAGCTCTATGGCCACGCAGCGGCTAACTGCTCAGCTCCCCCCGGGTGTGTTAAGTGCCTGGATCCTCATATGACGAAGGAGTGCACTCGCACTCCCGAATCCACTTCCCCCCCTGCCTGTGTGCTTTGCGGCCAGTCCGGCCACACAGCTAACTACAGGGGTTGACCGCGCGCTCCGCGCTCCACCGCCAAGAGGGTCGCGCCTAAACCGGTGCCGCCGCTCACTCCCGCTAACTTCCCGCCGCTGCGCAACCGGGGTCCCCCGAAAGCAAAGCCCGTTCAGCCGACGCCTACTCCGGCTCTGTCTTGGAGGCAGCGTCCGGCCGTCCCGCCTGCACCTTCCCGACCTATCCCAGCTCCCATAGCTTCCGTAGGGCCGCGTCCTGCTCCTTCATCTGCACCTCAGTCGTCGTTGGCTGAGGACATGAGGACCGTGTTCGACGTCATTCAAAACGTCGACATTAACGAAATTTCCGTACTCGCACGCAAACTGCGAGCCGCCCGCTCTCCTCAAGAGCGTTTATTTGCGTTAGCCGAGCATCACTCGCTTCTAAGTTCGTTATAAATTTTATTTTATTTTTTTTATTTTTGTATAAATTCGTAAATAAGCAAATATAATGTCTAGACCCGCAAATCCCGCGTCCGGTCGTATCAAACCCAAGGGCTTATCCCTAGTTTCTTGTAACGCTCGTTGTCTCAGCACTAACTTACCTGAGCTCACACTGTTCCTTCAGAACAACGAGCCAGACTTATTGCTTCTTCAAGAGACGTGGCTCAATCCAAACCGCACCAGGGGATTCGCTGTTCAAATTACGTGTTCCTTCGTAACGATAGGCCCGACGGATACGGCGACACAGCATTATGTTTGGAGATTTTAACTCCAAACATACTGACTGGAGGTGCCTATCGAGCAACCAAAGCGGTAGAGAACTCTTTAAAATCACTCAGCAACTCGACTTAGACGTCATCTCTCCCGTCACTCCCACTCACTATCCCGGCAACCCTAACCACTCTCCTGACATCCTCGATTTTGCGATCGTTAAACAAATCAACCTCGATCTCTGGTCTATCGAACCGCTCGATGACCATGGCTCTGATCACCGCCCCGTCTCTCTCGTGCTAGGACCGCCCAATAATCACGTCACTCCTCCTAAGACCTTTACCAACTGGAAAGGTTTTAAAAATACGTTAGCTTCAGCCTTAGAGGCCCCAAACTCTCCGCTCGCAATTTCGCCCGATCAATTAGATAGCCCGGTTAAAATAGATTCATTAGTCAACACTCTGACTGATGCTATCAACTCAGCCATCAGTGTAAACGAAAAGGTTGCTAAGCGAAGTATACCCAATCTACCCTTAGCCGTTAGCAATCTCATTAAAGCTAAGAACGCGGCTCTCCGGAGAGCCAAGAAATATCCCACGCCCGCCTATAGATCAGCTGCGAACAAACTACAACGTAAAGTTAGGTCTCGCCTCGCGGAACTCCGAGACGCTCAGTTTAACGATCTCATGGAGAATATCTCCCCGTCCCACCAAGCATATTTTAGTATGGCCCGAGCCCTACGCGTAGACACCGCCTCTGACATTCCTCCTCTCACTCGTCCCGACGGCACTATTGCCTTCGAAGCCGAAGAGAAAGCCGAATGCTTCGCTGACAGCATAGCGGCACAATGTTCGCCCAGCACGCAACCCGCGGATCCCTACCACATCCAGGCGGTGGAGGACGAAGTTCTCTGCAGAGAATCTCTCCCCATCACTGACGACCCCGTCACAGTCTCTAATGATGAAATCTTGCTTCTCATTAGAAGTCAAATGTCCAAAAAGGCTCCGGGTGCGGATGGTATTTCTAACCACGCACTCAAACACCTGCCTCGACAGGTTCTTACCTTGTTAGCCATCATCTTCAATGCCTGCTTCGACCACAGCTACTTTCCAAAAGCCTGGAAAGAAGCGACAGTCATAGGCAGTCCCAAGCCGGGTAAACCTCTGAATATCTCGGCTAATCACAGACCCATCAGCCTCCTCAAGGCCATGTCTTAACTTCTCGAAAGAGTCATGCTCTCTCGAATGCGGAACCATCTGTTTCCAACGGATGGCGATCCCCTCATCATTCCCCACCAGTTCGGCTTCCGCGCTAAGCACTCCTGCCCTCAGCAAGTCCATCGAATCGTCGAATACATTCTCGACGGCTTCTATCCGAAACGAAAGAAAACGATCGCAGTTTTCTTTGACGTAGCCAAGGCTTTCGACAAAGTCTGGCACAGCGGTCTACACTCTCACTACAGAATAGGCTTACCGGTTTGCGTAGTTAGGATAATCGCGTCGTTTCTCAAAGACCGCACGTTTCTTTTTAGACATAAAGGCACGCTTTCCGCGCCTCGTCCCATAAAGCTAGAGTCCCTCAAGGCTCAGTCCTCGCACCTCTATTGTACACCGTGTACACAAACGACATACCCATTCCGCCGAAAGACGTCGAACTCGCCCTCTTTGCCGACGACACAGCCCTTTACACCAAAGGCGAAAGTATCCCGGGTCTCACCACCAGACTCCAAAAGGCTGTAGACGCCCTCGGTGCATGGTTTCAAAAATGGCGTATCGATGTGAACCCAGACAAGAGTTCTGCGGTTTACTTCGACTGCAAACAACGTCTTGTCGCTGACAATCTGCACGTTTGAATGTTAGGTACTCCCAACCCCTGGAAGCGCACTACCAAATACTTAGGCGTTACCTTAGACCAGACGCTTTCTTTCAAGCCACACGTCGATAGAGTAACGAAACTCGCCCGTTTTTACTTAGGCCGCTTATATAGTATGTTAGGTAGAAAAAGTAAAATGTCGTTCAGAAACAAACGTACGCTTTATAAGGTCTGCGTTAGGCCAGTCATGACATTTGCCTCGCCAGTCTTTGCCCACGCCAAACCCTCCGTCTTGCAAAAACTGCAGGTAGTTCAAAATCTCTTCTGCCGCAGGGCCACAGACGCACCGTGGTACGTGCGTAACGCGGACCTGCACAGAGATCTTGAACTACCTACAGTGCAACAGCACCTCAAAACACTGCTCCTGTCTTAGATTCGAAATTCAAAGTCGCTAGACCGAGAAACGTGCACACGAACGTAGCGACGCAGCTGACGCTAGATCTCTTAGCCCTTCAGGCCGCAAATTCTAATTCTAACGTAAATCCGAATTGATGCAATTTTATTTTTCAATTTTTTTATGTTTTTAATTATTTACTTTTCATTTTGAGCACCTTCAGTGCTATGTATTCACCTTCAGTGCTTTTAGCACCTTCAGTGCTATGTAAATCCCAGCGGGTGACCCCTTCTGGGCCCCGCTAGCGCGGCCTTTTTCTCCAATTGGCCGTCGCTCAGATTAAGGCTGAGTAGCAAAAAATTGCACAAGCCGACAGGGGGTTTTTTAGTGGGTATGGTTCTGGTAGGCGTCGGGATGAGTCCCACATAATTCTGATCGCGCGCGCGGAGTATGCGTCAGAGCATTTTTTATATCCTCCTGCCCTTCCCGTGGAGGGGAATCAAAAAAAAAAATACGCATTAAACATGGATAACGATCACGATACTCCAAAACGTCGGCGGCTTAATGTGCCTGTAAAGTATCACAGAACAAGGCGCTTGCTTGAAATGAGCTTGCATAATGATCTCGTCGTTGGTGATAAGTTTTTTATTATTAATAATTATCTACCTAAAAGTTAACTTCCTTAATATAAAATATAATAAAATGCGTCTGTACTCAGTGTTTATCTTATTATACTATGCTAGGCGACAAAGATTTTATTTTTAAGGTTAGCTATGAGGTACTTACCTATAGTATTATGTTGTATTCGTAATATTAATTATTTTCTGGCATTAATTAAATTATGTTAATTTACAAGGACCCGAATGTACATGCAGGATGGAAAATCGTAACTGAAGTGGTAACTATATTACTTATTATGGTGTTAAGTGTTTTGGATATGGCTGTGTTGCACTTTAAAAAAATATATATTATATAGGTACACATAAATGCACGAAATAATGTAACCTATCTTTAAATTTGCTATCTAAAAAACTCACTAGCTTGGGAAACTTGTACACATCATTCATTAACCTATTTAATAATTATTAATAAGTTTGTAGGTACATAGATACGTGTGGTGCATTGCTATTTTTACATAGGTACTTTTTATGTTTATTTAACTTTGAATGTGCACGAAATGTCATTATTTGGGTTCATAAATATAAAAAATTGTTCAAAAAAAGCTTTTTAAAGGTTCCGTCTCCAGCGTATGCCAAAAGGACCTTAATACTAATCTATTATTTACTACCCTATTAGCTAGTCCAGCTATCTATCTGTATATGTTTTTATCCGTTTGTCCGTCAATCTATCTGTCCACTGTTCCTAGGTTGGCCCTTTCATCTGTCACATGGCTGTATCTGGAATATAAAATAATAATAACACAAAATTTTTACGAAGCCATCTCTTCCAAAAATTAGCAGACCTTGTACTACGGTTACAAGATAACTTAAGTCTTTTTTTTTTAGGAAACGAGTACTGAAAACTTTTACTTAGGTGATTTTTAAAATGAAACCCGTCTTAAATCGATTTTACAAAATTAATTTTGTTTTAATAATAGACACTTCTTTGTTTTGTCAAGAAGCGTATTGCAATAATTTAAAACTCTTTCTTAAATGGTGGATACTTTTACTGACCTTAACAAACCTACGCTTTTTGCTATTCATAAAATTGCACAGTGGGAAAACAATAATAGGTGCTTTACAGTATTACAGGTGGAAGAGGAATAATTCAGAACCAGGTAAACAGGCTTATCTTGAAATAAAAGATGTTAGCAAGCCTTCTACTTAACGATATGCCCGATTCAAGTTATCTTAATGAATAAGATTTAAGTTTAAGTTTGCAATCTGAAGATAACACAAGTTTGGTTTTTACTAACAATTACATAAATAATGAAGATTTTCACAGTGTCAAAATAGTTTATTTGAAAATGAAAATGAGAATAGGTGTAAAATGATTGAGAAACCTAATTACGACGAAACTAATGAGTTTAATGATGAACCGTTTTCACCTGATGTGTCAATATATGAACCCAGTACAGAATTTTCTGACTCAGAAAATGATTCTGATTGTAATAAGAGAGGTATTAAGAATAAAATAATAAAATCTAAAAAACCTTTCACATTTCTACGCCAGAATCATTTAAAGAAGCTCTTATGTCTGTTCAAACGCAAGCAATAATATCTGATAATAATAATCCTGTAGTGATAGCATCGGTTTCCACAATTTACAATGATAGTTATTTCAGAAACATGAATGATGTTGTTACACTGCACGACAGTCTGCAAACGAATAATCGCTACATTGATAATTATAGCGTAATAAATGAACTTACTGATCAACCCAATTCTGATTTTGTTTTATACAAAACTGGTCAATAAATTGCACCTACACCTGAAATAGTGCACCACCCAGAGCCCGTAATTAATCAAAATCACATTCTCGCCATTGAATACAGCCCCATAGTTGAAAGAAAAGTTAACCAGATAGCTCCTGCACCTGAAATAATGCGCCGCCCAGAGCCCGAAATAATTCAAGATCACTTTCGTGTAACTGAACATAACGCCTTAGTTGAAACAGAGAGTGACCCTGTATCTGATACAGAGTATGGCTCCATACCTGACAGACAGCATATTCCTTTATCTGCAATGGCGTCCAGCACTACTTCAGAACCCGAAGTTCAGGGATTATCCATTAATACAAACCCGGTACGTTTTGTGGCCTCTACAACTACGGTTTATATCAATGATGAAAATTTTGTAGAAGCGGTGACAAATAACAAAGTAAGTCGGAAAAGAGTACAAGACGAAAAAAATTGGCAATTCAACAAAAATAAAATTTGAAAAAAAATCCGGAAAAGAATATGCAAGCATCAAAACTAAAACTAACGGGCCTGCTAATAAAATGGGCGATTCGTGTTCATGTAAAAAATATTGTTCTGAAAAAATTTTTGATTCACAACGGTTGGCTATATTTAAATATTTCAGGAACTTGGCAGACCACGAACGTCAGTGGGACTATATTTTGAAATTCGTAAAACAAAAACCAATACGTTCTGTATTGTTAGATGCAAAAAGATTCCGAACGCAATCATGAGTGATGCAAGAACGGCGACGCGTCGCGTCAGCTCCCGTACGAAAATAGATTTAAAAAAGGAAAGTGCCATAAATAGTCAGTCAGTAATAAAATTACGTTTAGTATATCCTAAATTATCTGTGACAATGTTTGTGGAATTCAGTGATTAATACAAGGTGATTAAAAACGAACTTAAATATTTGTGAACAAGAACTTGAGGTAAACAATACAAGTTGTACGTCGCGATTGCTAAAAAGTCGACAAACTATATCGTCATCGAATATACTACGTGAAACTTCCAACAACAACGAAAGGAAAACATTAAGGCGTCACAAAACTATTTTACGGATCAGTGTCGGTACAAACGAAAGTGCAATACCTGCGTCATACAGATTTAAAACAGAAACAGTGCAACGGTCATTTACGCAAATGAACATTACTTTAATTTCACGGCTTACGTCATACGCTCACAGGTCATGAGTACGAAGGTGCTGGGCAAATAGTCATACTGAACTGAGTGACCCGGGTTCGATCCCAAAGAAAGCTTGTAAAAATTTATGCATTTTTAAATCTTTTTTAATTTTCTTTTTGTTTATATATATATATTTTTTTTTTTTTAATAAAACAAAATGTTGTGTGCTGGATGTCTGAGTGCAGCTTCGAAAAATGACTCTATAGTATGCTAAATGAAAACTTGTAAGAAGTCTTTTCACTTATTGTGTACTAATTCAGAACATTTAACAAATTCTCAAATAAAAAATTGGTCGCGTCCTGATTGTCGCTCAGCTGCTAAAAAAGGAGGAGATAACTCTCACACGCTGGTTAAGGCTACTGATAATGTCACTATTCGCAACAAAAACAATCTATCAAAGTGTTCTCCGTCAAATGCAACATTCACCAAGGAAGATTTAAGAGAGGTGATCCAAGAAGAAATGCATAATCTAAAAAAGTCCATAATTACTGAATTAGAAGACAGTTTACGCCGTATGGTTAGTGTCGAAATAAAACAGTTAACTGAGCATATTACCTGCGTCGAGAACTCCTTAACATTTATTACTGCAGAATATGATAGTATAAAACAAGACTTAAGTTCTAAAATACAATCAATACAACAGCTTCTTAAAGAAAACATCACACTTACTGAAACTATTAGGAACTTAAATACAAGACTTGAGGGGATGGAACAACATAACAGAGCCTGCAATTTAGAAATATAATGTGTTCCAGAACACAGGAATGAAAACTTGCCGTCCATAATAAAGCAACTATCAAAAACTATTTCTTGCGACCTTAACGAACCTGATATATACCAGTACACTCACATTGCCAAGAGCAACAAAAGCGATTCAAGACCGAGATCCATAATAGTCAAACTGGCTACACCCCGATTAAGAGACAAATTTCTAGCAAGTACAATAACTTACAACAAGAATCAGGCGCACGACAAGCTAAACACGAGTCACATTGGTATGGGGGGAAACAAGACGCCAATCTTCATAGCAGAGCACCTCTCCCCTGCAAACCGAATCCTGCACGCTACAGCCCGCCAGAAAGCCAAAGAAAAGGGATATAAGTTTGTATGGGTCAAACAGGGAAAAATTTTTATGAGAAAAACTGAGAATTCTGAATTCATTCTAATAAGAAGTATAGATAGTTTGAATAAACTTCCATAACTTAATAGTTTAATGTTGCAACTAACCTACTATTTGTCTCTTTTTATTTATTATAAATTTTTTTTCCATGTTTTGGTATATACTATTTCAAAATTCAATAATTTACTCATTTACTATCAGAACGTAAGAGGTTTACGTTTAAAAACCCATGAATTTTATTGTAATGTTACTTGCTCTAACTATGATATAATTGTATTGACTGAGACCTGGTTGAATGATAGCATTTACGATTCAGAACTGTTCGATAACCGCTATATTGTATACAGGCGGGATAGAGATATTGTAAATAGTAAAAGGAAAACAAAAATTGGCGGTGGAGTACTTATAGTGGTGTCCAAAAAATACAGCAGCAGTATTGTAAAATTATGTTATACTAAAATAGAAGAGCTATGGATTAAATTAGAAATAGATTTTAGATTTAGCAGTGTATCTACCTCCTCCGGTCAACAAAAATGACATAATCTCCTTTGTAAATAATTTTAATAATATATCTGAGCGCTTAGATAATGTGATATTGGTGGGCGATTTTAATTTAAGTTGTATAACTTGGCCCAATGCCTTTATAGATTCTGACGTAACACCTAAGCATAATGGTTCTAGTGCTGCTCAGATTTTGATAGATTTTGCATCACTGAACAACTTAACTCAATATAATAATACAGTAAACTCTAAGAACAAAATTCTGGATTTAGTATTTTGTAACTCTTCTAATATTACTGTTAATAGAGCAATAGACGAACTGGTAAAAATAGATCCATATCATCCACCCATCTCTTTAAATTATATTTTAAAATCAAAACAAAACAACCTTAACAGAATGAAGGTAATGAATTTAAACTAAATTATCACAGGACCGACTATAACTTGGTTATGAGTGATTTGGATAACATTGACTGGATCAAGGAACTTGGTGATTGTGACGATGTTAACATCATGACCGAAGTATTTTATAATCATTTAAGTATTATTATAAATAGACACGTACCCAAAACACGAAGAACAAACACAAAATATCCCATATGGTATCCTAAAATATTAATTCAACTATTGAAGGAAAAACGTAAATTACTCAATAAATTTCGAATACATAAAAATTCTTTGGATAAAATTTCTTTGAACATTTCACAACGTATCAAAACGTTGTGCTGCTCTAACTACCCGCAGTTACAAAATATACATAGGTAATCTGGAGCAAAATATTCAGAGCAACCCAAAATATTTTTGGGCATATATCAAAAATACAAAATCCTCAGAGTCTCATTTTTCAACTAAAATGTTTTACAAAGATCATATCTCTAAAAGCGGTCAAGAAACCTGCAATTATTTTGGGCAGCATTTTTCTAATGTATTTGATAGCTCAAGTAGTAGTATTGCAGCCAGTAACTCTTTTCCTAAAAGTAACTCATTTTCTAGTAGCTTTACCAATATTCACCTCTCTGTGGAATCTGTATTAACCAAATTAAAAAGACTTGACCTTACAAAAGGCGCAGGCCCAGATGAGCTTCCTCCTTATTTTATATCTAAATGTGCTAACTCTCTCACTCTACCATTAAGCTTAATCTATAACAGGTCCCTTAGCTCTGGCATCTTCCCAAATATCTGGAAATCAGCAAAGGTTGTTCCTATATATAAAAATGGTGACAGGAAAAATATAGAAAATTACAGACCAATCTCCATCCTCTCAGTGTTCCCAAAAGTCTTCGAAGCTCTCATCTATCCATATATTCATAATCATATGAAACATCACTTCACTGACAGTCAGCATGGATTTATAAGAGCTAGGTCCACAAACACAAACCTTATAGCGTTCACTAATATCATCGTCGAATCCATGGATTCTAAATTGCAAACTGATGCTATCTACACAGATCTCTCCAAAGCATTTGATAAAGTTTGCCACCGCACGTTAATTAACAAAATGTCAAAGTATGGATTTGATGGACCTTTGTTATTCTGGTTTCAATCCTACATAACCAATCGTGCTCAATTTGTAGTAGCCAAAGGCTATAGATCTGAACCCTATAAAGTCTCTTCAGGTATTCCCCAAGGTTCCCACTTAGGGCCTTTACTTTTTAATATCTTTATTAATGACATAGTCGACACAGTTAAGCACAGTAGTGTTTTTCGGTACGCAGATGATCTTAAGCTTGTCAAAACTATCAATAGTATCGAGGACGCGACTTTGCTGCAGCAGGATCTTGACTGCTTGGAGAGATGGTGCATAAATAATAAAATGACATTCAACGTTGACAAATGTTATCACATTAAAATTACTCGTAAAGCTCATAGAATTAAAACACGTTATAGCCTCTATGACACTGTCGTGCAGGAAGCTGAAACAATTAAAGATTTGGGACTTATCATTGGCTCAAAATTAACTTTTATTCCGCATATGGATGAAATCATCACTAGAGCCTCCAGGGCACTTGGTTTCGTCATAAGGAACAGTAAAGTTTTTAAAGATCCAAGGACTAAGTTAATTATTTACAACAGCTTCGTGCGCAGTATACTTGAATACGGCTGTGTAGTGTGGTCTCTTCAATACAAGGCACACCAACTTCACATTGAACGAATTCAAAAACGCTTTACACGTCATCTTTCATTTTGTAGCGGCATAAGAACAAAAATTCCGTATGATGATTGATTGCGTCACTATGAAATGAACAGCCTTGTTATGAGAAGATTCATGCTGGATATGCTTTTTCTTTTCAAAGTTTTCAGAAACGAAATAGATTGCCCTGAAATATTAAGCATGTTCAGTATAAGAGTCCCTCGCAAACCACCGCGCAAATCATTACCTTTGTTCCACAAGCCGCGTGCTCGAACTAATGCCCGCATGCATGCAGCTTCTTACCGCCTGCCTGATGCCTTCAATAGAATTTCAAATAATGTAGATATTTTTCATGATTCCCTCAATGAGTTCAGAAAGAAATTAGTAAAGTTTTTCAGTGATGCATCGCTTAGTATTTAATGCTGTCATATATTTCAAACTTCACTTTCGAACAATTTTGTATTTAATTTTGTATTTAACTTAATTTGATTTTATTGTGCTAGACGTATTCTAATTGTTATTATTTCGCTTTTGTTTTAACTAACTGATATTTTAATTTTAATTTTATGTTTTGTTTGAACGATGTGGCTACCTTAATAAGAATTGCTTTTATGTTATATAGTTGTAAGCAAGTTATGTTAAATTTATGAAATAATGTAATGTCTACTGGTAGTCCTTAAATATATAAATAAATAAATTAATTAATTAAAATATTCTTTAATGAATGGCCAAGATACCGTGGTTGTGTGCAAGAAAATGTTTTTGAGCACACTTAGCATAAATGAGAAAACAGTCTATACTGCGATTGATAAACAAGAGTCACAAAATATGAAAGACCTAAGAGGTATTCATCAAAATAGACCGAGAAAGGTTGCTGAAACCACTGTGCAAAGTGTTATTAATCACATCAACTTATTTCCCAAAAAAGAACCACACTACCTGCACCAACAATCTAAGAGACACTATTTGTGTGAAAATCTAAATCGTAAAAAAATGCATAGACTTTACCTAAACTGGATCAAAAATAATCCATACTATGAAAATGTCGTCCCTGCCAGTGAAATAATCTACTGCTACATATTAAACACTCGGGCTTTGGGCTTTTTCCACCCTAAAAAGGATATGTGCGAAATTTGTAGCCTATATGCACAAGCAGATAGTGAGAGAAAAGGTTAACTGAAAGAAGAATATGATTTGCGTATAAAAAATAAAGAACGCCTAAGGGCGATCAAAAATGACGAAAAAGAAAATTCTGATGAAGCCATCAAAACTGTCGCATGCTTTAATTTAGAGAAGGTGTTAAGCATACCCCAATCTGATGTTGTTGACCCTGTTTATAATCTGATGATATATAATATTTTAAAAAAAGAAGGCCATTGCTTTGTTTGGCATGCTCAACTTGCTAAACGAGGAGCCAATGAAATTGCAAGTTGTCTTTGGATATTCATAAAAAATGAAGCCGCGAGAGGTATTAAATCAATTTCATTTTATTCCGATAACTGTACAGGGCAAAACCGCAATCGATTTGTATTTGCTCTGTATCTATTGGCCTGCCAACAATTGAATATAAAAATAGTGCATCGTTTTCTGCAAAAAGGACATACACAAAACGAGGGCGACTCAATGCATTCTTGCATAGAGCGAGCAACAAAGAACAAAATTCTATTTGGCCCTGATCAAGTCTACTCAGTCATAAGAAACGCCAAAGTACAGGGCCATAAAAACAGTGCCAATGAAATGACCCAGGCTGATTTTTTTGATTGGAAGAGGCTAATTGTCGCAAAAAATTGGGAAAAAGATATTAGGGGGAAAAAAGTGTCATGAAACATAATTAAAGAAATAGCAGTTCATCCAGATTCCCCTACAAAGATTTTTTTTCAAATACGATTTTGACGATGAGCCAAATGTCCTTGATACTTTAAGACAAACTAGAAATAAGCGGGACAAAAATGCAGACAATATAGGCCCATATAGGCCAATATAGGCCCATTACCAATTTCCAAGAATTTGCACAAAGATTCAATGAGCCTTTGTGACTCCTTAAACATTCCCGCTCATTATCACAACTTCTATAGAGGATTGGTCTCCACAAACAATGGAAATCAGTCAGAGAGTGACGATCAAGTTATTTCAGTTTCAATTTTTATTTGGCTAACTAATAATTGGTTGTAAGCAATTACTGTGAAATTTTCAATAAATTTATTAAAAACTCAAACTATTGCTCTTTTTAATTTATTTTTTTATTTATATTATTTTTACCGCTAGTAATCCTATAAGCACTTTTTATATTATCACTACATAACATATATAAATAGCCTGTATAGTAACTTACTATTGTAAATAACAATAACAATAATTGTAAAACAATAGTGTCGCATATTGAATTGCCTGGTTGGTACTTTGCTTATTAACACGTAGAATAAAGGAGTAAGTGGTTTTACTAGAACAAACTTTTTCCTATTAACCAGTGTAGAAACTTGTAAGTTGATTTACTACCCCGTAAATTCTCTAAAATTGGTATTAAAAAAAGAATAAATCTACTCACTAACAAAAATATTATTTTTGACCCCTAAAAGAAATGCTTAAGTAGTATTGTATATATGCTTAAGTGGAAACTATTGGGATTATTTCAGTACTATCTAAATCATCGAAAAGTTTGATATTTATGCTATTTTTGATATCTTTTTGAAAAATTTGACATTTGTTGTTGGAGTATAAATCAGTTTTAACTCTCTCCTGAAAAGTTGGTCGTTTCAAGTAACGCCATTATTTTACGAATGGTGCGAATTCACTATTCGATTCTGCAGATGTGTGAACACGAGTATTGTCCTGATGAAACAAAACTTTCTTGGTCAACAATTCTGGTCTTTTAGATTTTATTTCTTCGCGTAAACGACGTAATAGTGTGCAGTAGTATGAATAATTTATAGTTTGACCTCTTTCTAAGTAATCAACCAAGATGACACCCTTAGGATCCCAGAAAACCGATGCCATTACCTTGTTTACTGAAAAACACACCTTGGCTTTCTTGGGGGTCGGAGATCCGGGTCTCTTCCGTTGTTTGGATTGTGGTTTGGATTCAGGAGTATAATGATGAACTCATGTTTTGTTTATAGTAATAAACCTTGCCAAAAATTTGTTTGGATCAGATTGAAAAACCTTTAAACAGTCTCTAGAAATCGTGAACCGAGTTCGTTTTTGTTCAACTGAAAGGAGCCGCGGAACCCCTCTTGCAGACACCTTGTGGAACCCTAATTCGTTAACGATTATGTTTTGTGTACGTTTATATAAAATCCGTACAACTTCAGCTATCTCAGACACCTTCAATCTGCTGTCTGCCGTGATGAAATCACATATTTTTTCTAGGTTTACCGAAGTTGTAGCTGTTGAAGGCCGTCCAGAGAGGGGGTCATTTTTGATGCTCTCTCATCCACGTTTAAATTCAGTTGTCCACTTTTTTATCATTGTATACGACGGAGCAGATGTTCCTTAAGTAGTCACCATATCTTCATGAATCTGCTTTGGAGTAAAGTGGTTCTTGTGGAGGTATTTGATCATGGCACGGTGCTCTAAACTATCCATTTTCAAAATTAATGAAACTTACTCTCACTTAATGTTCAATACCCTAGTACATTCCTAGTCCAAAACTCCCTATTAAATCCTTACCAATCTGGCTACCGACCGGGTCACAGCATGGCAACTGCTCTTTTAAATATAACTGATGACATAAGACATGGTAAAAAGGAGGGAAAATTAACTGTGCTTTCTCTCCTAGACTTGCAATGCTATCAATTATGTCTTGATTGACATAATCATAGGCATTCTCCGCGCACATATCTCCTGCGGCTATTGAATGGTTTCATAATTACCCGTACGGACGCCGGCAACGAATTTGTGTCGACAAAGTTGTCTCTTCATGGTGTGATCTATCTGCCGGTGTACCTCAGGGCGGCGTGCTCTCTCCATTACTCTTCACGATCTTTATCAATTCTATATCCGCTAATTTATTTTCTTCCTACCACCTGTATGCACACGACCTACAAATTTATACCCAGGCTTCATTAGAAAATATAGATCAAGCTATCGAAGCTATAAATGGTGATTTTTACAAAATTTGTGATTGGAGTATATCCTTCGGTCTTGGAGTCAACCCTAATAAAACACAAACCATTATTATTGGCAGTTTGAGGTTGATTTCCAAGCTTAACTTAACGGACTTACCTAATATTGTTTTTGACGGTATTCACATTCCCATCAGCTCTGCAGTTAAAAACTTGGGTGTCGTCACGGACAGCAAACTGAATTGGGATCCGTAGTTAAATGAGGTAAGTCGCAAAATATATGCAATCTTCTGCATCGCTCAGAAGACTTCAGAACTTTCTTCCTACTGCCACCAAAGTAACGCTTGCACAGTCACCTCTTATGCCAATTCTAGATTACGCAGATTCGTGCTATCTCAATCTGACGGAAGTTCAGTTGAATAAGCTGGAGCGGCTCCAAAATTTCTGCATCAGGTTCATATTTGGCTTGCGCAAGTATGACCATGTATCCGACTTCCGCACAAAACTCAAGTGGCTCCCCATCTGACACCGTCGAAACTCTCACATACTATTCCTATTGTACTCTATCCTATTTATTCCAACGACCATTCAATACATAACTTTTACGGTAACTCCTTCACAATACAGGACGTCAAACTGTGGAATGCTCTGCCTACTGCCGTACAACTGGCTAAATCTCCTTCAGCCTTTAAATCACAAGTTTTTAATTATTTTCTGTCAACGACAAGCTGCTGATTAAGTATTTTTTTAATAAGTTTATTTAGTAATATCATTTTTTTTTATTAAATGTAGTATTTAAGTATTTTACGAATGTAATTATTGATATGTAGTTTACATGTAGGTATGGGTAGTATGTAATTCTTGTTTTGTATTGTATATATGTATGATTATGTACAGATGAAATTGTTAAAATCTGGTTATTCTTGTCCATTCTACGGTTGCCTGGAAAAGATCGCTTTTAGCGATAAGGCCGCCCTTTGTATTCTATCTTGGTTTGTTTTTTTTTATTCTTTTTGTTTTTTCATATATGGTGTGCAATAAAGAGGATGCAAATGCAGCCTGTACGTTTTATAAATTAACCAATAATCTAAATCACTGCGCACGATACAACCTATTTGTATCGATTGGGGACACTCTAGAATCTAGAATCCAAAAAATGTTGCTCCCAAGAGCCAATTTGCTTTTAAGTGTCGCAGCCCAGAGTTATGTGCCGAAAGGGATCTTCACATATGTATAAGTTTTCGTGTTTATGTATCTGTTGAAGTAATATTTAAATATCTTTGATTTACCATCTCATCAGACCTACCACTTAAAAGTAATTTTATATAAAATGTGTGTGTGTGTGTATAAAACAATATAAAATAAATTGAGTACATTTTATACAATGTTAAAACTCACTAGTATTTTATACGTTTCAAAAAATATGGCCTGTCTTCACAAACGAGACCTAACCAATACGTCATGCGTTTCGTAATATTAAATTCTCGGAGTATTTTTTTTTAGAAACTTCGTTCATCATACATTTATATTATTTGTATACTATTCGGATGTTTGCTGTGAACTTATTACGAATATTGAGTACAAGTTAGTAAGTACCTATTCCGGGAATTTCGTTTTCTTTGCATTTAATTTTCTTTTCTTTTTTGATTCTTTCATGTTTATTATTGAATAATGATTTGATTGTTTGTTAGTTGTCTATAAAAATTTGATAATAAACTGACTTTATCAGTAAATGAACTTTTAAGATTGATTTTAATTTCTTATTTAATTTACAGTTTTTACAGAACTGACAAATCTCGTTCTAACCATTATGACGACCGAGTAGTTTAGTGGTTAGTAGCCCTGCATCATACGCTGGAGGTCCCAGGTTCTAGTCCTGGCATTCATTTGTATGATAAACATATTGTTTGTTCTCGGGTCATGGTTATTGTTATTAAATATGTATGTTTATTCTGGATTCCCCCCAGTTCGCTATATGGTCATCCATAACACAAGCTTTGCTTACTTTGGGGCCATACAGTTGGTGTCTGGAGATTTATTTATTTATTTGAATCATGGGAAGATTAATATTAATCTTTAGTATTACTTTAGTAGTGAAAGTATTTAATATCTGATACGCATAATAAGATCGCAGCTGAATCAGCATTCCTTGACTCAAGTCTAGTTGTCAAAAATCAATTTTAAAGAGCTCAGAGTTCCTAGTACACACGATAATCGTCAGGAAATATAAACCAACAGCCAAAGAAATCACAGCACAGATAATTCGCAACGCTCAAGCTCTGGCACAAGCCAGCTGATTACTTGACATTAGACATAACAGTTTAACGGTGACAGACCTTAAAACATAAAAGTTTAATAATTCAGTGGTAGAGTGCTTGACTTTCAAGTGCCACCATATATATTTTATATTTTGTAGATGTCATTTTAAAGGGCGCTGATGTTTTTGTATTTGGTAACTATTCTTTTTTTAAATTTTAGCTATCCGTGTATAAATCATGGTCATTAACAAGGCCACTTTAGAAACATAATTTTTAGCCAATTTCCCGTTGTATAAAGCGTAAAGTTAACCGAAATATTAATCGTAATATACAAGCATGGAACTTTTTCTTAACAATTGAATGTTTTTGCTGTCAATCTCCAACTCGGTTTATTTATTATTGTTGTCTATATATATATATTATCTAGCTTAGCTGTTGGATAGTGACGATGAAGACAATAATAATACACGTTTTTCAAAGGGTTTATTCACGCCGCTTTAAAAAGTTGCAAGGCGACCTATGTGCCATTTCGTTGTGCCATTTGACAACCCAAACCAAATATCACTAGCCAGACGTTGAGAGCAAACTATTGGCCTTTTTATAGAAAAAAAAAAAATAATACCGTGCCTAAATCATGTAGTCCAATGTAGAAAATAAGAGGGTTTTATAATTCCAGAAAGTGAAACGAACTTAATAATAAAGTTTGACAAATCGAGATAATAGTTACTTTACATTCAAGGGTTCAAAAATGCACAAAATTGGATACTTTTAATTAAGTTCTTCAATTTCGCCAGTGATTTACTACTGATACTGTAAAGATTATTTTTTTGAATGACTGCTTAACCAGGTTAAAACGGCTATACGATGTCGATCATAAAAACAAGTCCAATAAGAAATAAAATGTTTCAAAAAAGTTGTATTTTTCTTGTCATATGATTTGAAAGTCTGTAAGCCACACTGCCAAAATCCACAAGCTCAACTCGCGACTTAATTACTATCAACGTGAACAAAGCCAAAGCTCCATAAACAACTCACCTCGAGTACTATTTACTACTCATATTACAATGTGTAATTTGTATTTAATTAATAAGTGTTCAGTAGTTAATTAACTGGTCTATTTGAATTATTTTCCGAGTTTAAGGTAATTTCTGTAGTGTACTTCTGGAAGTGTTACTTAATGAACTATACAGTATTTTATATATAAATGTATCATAAATGTTATTATTACTTTTATCATAGTATTTACGGATGTTTGGTTCATGCAAAACAAAACCCACGATAAGATTTAAAGAGAATGAGACATTCATACTTCATTTAAACTGGAATAACACGGAGATTTAGTTTTGTCTTGTAATCTTGTGTGTAGCTTGTATCTTGCAAAAACTAGCTATAAAATAAGGTTTCTATATTATAAAATATGTTGCGTGAGTGCTGTTGACGACAACAAGGCGAACCATATTTTAGCGCCCACATCGCTATAAAAAATCCTATAATTCTTGCCAAATGCTGAAAAGAACGGGAATTCCTGGTTGCAATAAAAAAGAAACTTTGACGTACATAATATAGGACGCGGAAAGAACAAAGACAGCCCCAAAATTGCTTTTTGGAACGACAGACACAAAAAAAGCCAATTCATAAGTTTTTGGGATCATAAATTCTCTTGTTAGAAATGTACAGCAAATATTTTTGATGCAAAACTAGTTTCATATATAATAAAAGTATTTTTTGCGTTACTTCAACATTTTTATTGTTTTATGATCTGGTTTTCTTAATGTTATTGGTAATCTGTTAAATATACTCAATACTCAATCATTTATTGCTTCCATAATGTTACAAAGTTTTAAATCTATTTTTACAGTGGAGGAGCGTACATATAAACACATAAAACATGTAAGACGATAGGCCCAATTTAGGCACTGCAACATACATAAGGGGGCTAATAAAAAGAAGGAATACATAAAATCAAAGAACACATAACCAAGATGTTATTATTATTACTCGAATATCAACTTAATTAAACTACAAACTTGTCGTTCATGTATTCACTTACTACCAGAACCACTACTTACTAAAAAAACCCCCTGTCGGCTCGTGCAATTTTTAGCCACACAGCCTTCATCTCAGCGACGGCCAATTGGAGAAAGAGGCCGCGCTAGCGGAGCCCAGAAGGGGTCACCCGCTGGGATTTACATAGCACTGAAGGTGCTCAAAATTGCAAAGAGAAGTTAAAATACATTAAAAGAAGTTGAATTAACTAAACGGTTCGATAGCTCATTTTTGGTTCGTGTTGCCAAAGAGTGGAACGATTTGCCTGCGTCTGTTTTTCCAGACAAATATAACCCTGGAGCTTTCAAGTGTAGAGTGAATAGGTACCTCTTAGACAGGCGTGTACGATCCTCGTCTTCATCGTCACTTTCCATCAGGTGAGATGGAAGACAAACGCCTGCTAATTATTAATAAAAAAAAAAAAAAAAAAAAAAAAAGTTAATTCGGATTTACGTTAGAATAAGAATTTACGTTACAATTAGAATTTGCGGCCAGAAGGGCTTCGAGATCGGCTGACAGCCTGATGAAAGAGTACGCTTGCGCATTCCTAGGCCTAGTGACTTTGAACTTCGAATCTAAGACAGGAGTAGTATAAGAGACTGAATCTCAAACTAGAGGATTGGGATGGGATTCGGAGCGTTTGAAGAACGCTTCAGAGAGTGTTTTGAGGTGTTGTTGTATTGTAGGCAGTTCAAGATCTCTGTGCAGGTCCGCGTTACGCACGTACCACGGTGCGTTTGTGGCCCTGCGGCAAAAGAGATTTTGAACTACCTGCAGTTTGTGCAGGGTTTGGCATGGGCAAAGATTGGCGAGGCATATGTCATGACGGGTCTAACGCAGACCTTGTAAAGTGTACGTTTGTTTCTGAAAGACATTTTACTTTTTCTACCTAACATGCTATTGAGGCGGCCTAAGTAGTGAAGGCGAGTTTCGAAAGTCTTTCGACGTGTGGCTTGAAAGAAAGCGTTGGATCTTAGGTGACACCTAAGTAATTAGTACTGCGCTTCCAGGGGATAGGAATGCCTAGCATTCGAACGTGGGGGTCGCCAGTGGGACGACGGCGTAGTTTTACAATTTACTTTTATAGCTAATACTATAGAGTACTACCTTAGGCGACCTTGGACGAATTGACCATTGGTCACATTATGCAAGACAAATGTATGAAAGCTGGGTCAACTAATATTAGAAGGGTGGGATGTAATAATGGATTGTATTATATACCGGCAAAATATAAAAAAAATGCTACTTGACCACATTATTTATATTGGAATTTTGGAATCTTTGATTGGAATCTTGTCAACATTCATGGATAAAGTGTTGTACACAAGTCGAAAATCGATAACAGATGTCTTATTGAAGGAAACCATGCCACGACTACACTGGTACTAAAATATATGTGGTGGTCTTGGTATGTAGGCGTTTAAATTGCACAATAGTGTCGTGCTTCAATTCGACAGGAACCTGAGAACCTGTGAGTTTTGTGGTCGATATTCGTGCATTACTTATGGACCCTGTATCTTCATTATTAAGACTACATTGATGTAGCGCTCCGATAATGGTTGCAAATTGTTATATATGTAGGTAGTTCTAAGTTGTCTTTTGGTACGGCAGTCTCGAATACAAACTGTTACTCGATACTCGTGTTTTATTCAACAGTGGCGACGAGGATACAAATAAAAAAGAAATTTAGAAAATTAATAATAGTGATCGCTTATGGTTGTTCCTATTGTTTTCGAAATGTCAATCGGGAAAGTGCAAGAGTTTGACTGTAAATGTGGTCACTGGACAAGCTATGTGGAAAGAATTGAAATGTACTTTTTAGTGAACAAAGTAACGGAAGATTTAAATTTACCGACGTTAATATCCGTTATGGGTCAAGATGCCTACAAATTACTTTCAACGTTGTCAAGCCCTTTGAAACCGTCAGAGCTAACTTTTAATAGGGCGGTGGAATTATTAGCAGCGCACCTACAACCGAAACCATCAGTGTTGGCTGAGAGATTCAAATTCCGGCAACGACGTCAGCATAGCAACGAAGCCATATCTGACTACGTCGCAGAGTTGAAAAAGTTAGCAAAGTATTGCGACTTAAGACTACATTAGACGACAACTTACGGGACCAATTAGTGTGTGGTCTCAAAAGAGAAATTATTCGGCAACGGTTGTTCGCGGAAGATGATTTGCAGTACAATCGAGCGGTCACCTAGGCGCTGTCACTGGAGGCTGCCGAGCGGAATGCCATCGAGGTGGAGAGTTCGAGTGTGAATACGACCCAGAGAATTAATAAATTTGGCTTCATGGTTTGCTCAAGATGTGGAAATCCAAGCCATCGGGCGGAAGAGTGTTTATTTAAAGATTACGTGTGCAGTTCGTGTCAGGAAGTCGGTCACCTAAGGAGAATGTGCCCTAGCAAAACGGGGAATCAGGAGTCGAGACGGATGGCGGTAAATGCCAGAGCACGCGGAGGTCGCGTGATGCACGGCGGCAGCGGCAGCGCCGGCGGCGGCGGCGGTGGCAGCGCGGGTTACACGGGGCGCGCGGGCGCTCGTGGCCAGGGGACCGGGTGCGGACAGCGCGGGGTGGCGCATGACAGGCAGCCGGTGCACCTATTGGAATTCGGGCGATGACATCGACGAGCCTATGTTTCAGATGTCTTTGAGTAAATATAAACCGGTGTGTATAACCGTTAGGATTCAAAATCATTTACTTAACATGGAAGTCGATACAGGGTCAGCCCTATCATGCATTAGTAAAAATACTTATTTAAAATTATTTAGTGAATTAAGTCTAACTTCGTGCAGTTTAAATATTAAATTCTACAACGGCTCGGTTATTAAACCATTGGGCTATATTGAAGCAAATAATAGTTACAACGGTAGTGCAAAAACATTAGTTTTGTATGTCATAGATAAGAGCACTACTAATTTGTTGGGACACCAGTGGTTAACAGAGTTAAATATACCGATTGTATTGTCAAACGATACCTCACAGAGCAATCAAGTGAATTTGTATAATATTTCAAACTGTAATAATGTAATTAAAGAACTTATTTCTAGGCATAAGAAGCTATTCGACGGTGCATTGGGGGAATTCAAGGGAGGCACAGCCGAGTTATGTGTACGCGCAGACGCCGAACCTATATTCTGCCGCGCGCGACCGGTGCCTTACGCACTGCGCGCGCGGGTCGACGCGGAACTCGACGCGATGCTGCGCGCGGGCATCATTGAGCTGGTGGACCGCTCCGACTTGGCGACGCCTCTGGTTGCAGTACATAAAGCCGACGGGGGCTTACGCATATGTGCAGATTATAAGGTAACCCTGAACAAAGTACTAGCGGTTGATAGATTTCCGGTTCCAAAAATGGAGGATTTATTCAGTAATCTGAATGGGTATGTTTTTTTCACGAAATTAGATTTATCACAAGCCTACAATCAGGTCGTTTTATCTGAGCATTCTAGAAAATATACGGTGATCAACACGCACCGCGGGATGTTTAAATATTCTCGCCTAGTTTATGGGTTATCGTCTAGTCCCGGTATTTTTCAAAAAATTATGGTTAATTTGTTCAAAAGCGTCCCCGACGTAGAGGTGTTCTATGATGACATATTAATTAAAAGTAAGGATTGAGACAGTCACATTGAGTCGATAAAGGAAGTATTTCAAAATTTAGAAAGTAACGGGTTAAAAATTAAAACAAGTAAGTGTGAGTTTTTAGCACAAGAGGTCAAGTATCTTGGTTTCATAATTAATAAGAATGGTATTCTGGCGGACCCTGACAAGATTAAGGCGATTGTCACTATGCCACTTCCAAGAAACGTTACGTAAATTTTTATGGTAAATTTATACAAAATTTTAGTGTTCATTTATCACCACTTTACGAACATTCAAAACAGAACTTTGGAATTGGGGGATCGAACAAAATTCAGCTTTTACTCATTTTAAAAAATTCTTATGTAGTACAATTTTTTTTTTTTTTTGCTGCCGAGGCACCCTCGCGGGAGGGAGGTGGAAGATGCGTCATGCATACCGCCCGCAGGTAAATTCTTCTGCGGGGGGTTATGTGGGACTCACCAGAATGGCACCTACCCACTAAAAACCACCTGTTGGCTGTAGTTATTACCGTTAGCCTTCATCGGAAGCGCATTCTCGCTCCGATCGCCACGCGGTTCGGACGTGCAAGACCCAGCTCTCCGTTGATCGGTCCCTTCCCGCCATTCCGCGGCGCTCAGTTTACTGACGTCACAGTCTAGCGTGTTGGCTCCGTGCTACGGTTTCCTAAGTCTTTCTACTCCGTCTGAGTGCTTTCGAAGTGCGTTTTTTCTTTGCGACTAAGCCTCTTAGTCTTCAAAGTGCTGTGCTAAGTTGTGTTGTGCTTGTGCTGAGTGCAGTGTTGTGCCCGGCGTAAGTAGTCTGGTTTCAGTGCAAAGGATACTTAACGGTGACAACGAATTTGTACTGAACCAGTCCTTTTTATTTTTATTTATTTCTCTTCTCTATTTTATTTATTTTTCTCCTATTTTCTTATTTATTTCTATCATATTTGTGTGTTTTCGTGTGTATCTGTCCTTTCTGTCGGTAAAGGTTGACCCTAACGCGGTCAACTCTTTACCTGCGCACCCTTTTTTAGGTTTCTAGGTAGCGGCCTTCGGCGTACTATTGTTAGTTTTAATTTATTCTCCCCAGCCCCCCTACCGCTGGTAGGGAGGTTTGCCGCTAGGGTTCGCTAGATTTTTATTTAGGAATTCTAGGCATTTGTTATTTAATTAGGTGCTAGGTTTGCTAGGGGACCTAGGCATACATTACATATTACACATTCAAGCCCTCCAATGGACCTTGTAAGCGTTCTTAGGTCGTTCGCCCAGGCGCTCGCGGCGTCCGGTTGCCCCATCCCAGATGACGTACTAACGCAGGCCTTACAGGCTACTATCGCGTCCCCGGCCCCTCAGGCCTCAACCCCGGCCCCTCAGGCCTCAATCCCGGCCCCTCAGGCCTCCGACGTCCAGACCCCTCAGGTCTTCAGCTCTCCCGCGTCTCCCGCCTCGTCCGAGATGGACTGCGAATCGGTCGCATCATCTCACGCGTCGCGTCGTAAGCGTACCGCTCCCGGGAGCGATTCCGAACCCGCGTCTGACACGTCGTCAGATGCCGTCACCTTAACCGGCTCTCCTGAGCCCGCCTTTCAACTTGTCGCCAAGCGCTCCAAAAAGCGCTCTAAGAAAGCTTCGGTATCTTCAATACCCGAGCCCTCCCCGGTGTCTTCAACACCAGCCCCCGCGCCGTTAAAATCGCCCGTAGTAACCGCGTCTCCGTCGGTCACATCGAAGCCAGCGACGCGCTGCGCTCCCGTCCCGCCGAAGCCTCAGCTCCCTCCGCCCGTATTCCTGCGTGAAAAAGCGCGCTGGACCGCGGTTTCAAACTTGTGCAAAGTGCACAAAATCAACTACTTAAAAGCCGCCAACGCTGGCGAGACAATCAAAATCCAATTAGCGACCGTCGACGACTTCCGGTCTTTCACTAGGCTACTCTCGATAAATCAAATCGCATTTCACACCTACGCCCTCCCGGAGGAGCGTAAGATCCGCGCAGTACTACGGGGCGTCCCGTTCGAACTCAGCAACGAAGACATCCTCGATGACCTTAAGTCTCAGGGTTTTCCGGTCACAGCAGTGCACAAGATGCACTCCAACCGCGGTAGGCGTTTTCCGTTAGCGCTAGTAATCCTCTCCAATACTCCCAACTCGAAGGAGATTTTCAAAGAGGCTCGCACGATCTGCGGACTCTCGAACATCTCCGTCGAGCGTCCCAACCCCCGTGGTCACCCTGGACAGTGCCACCGCTGCCAGCTATATGGCCACGCAGCGGCTAACTGTTCAGCTCCCCCCAGGTGCGTTAAGTGCCTGGATCCCCACTTCACTAAGGAGTGCACTCGCACTCCCGAATCCACTTCCCCCCCTGCCTGTGTGCTGTGCGGCCAGTCCGGCCACACAGCAAACTACAGGGGTTGCCCGCGCGCTCCGCGCTCCACCGTCAAGAGGGTCGCGCCTAAACCGGCGCCGCCGCTCACCTCCGCTAACTTCCCGCCGCTGCGCAACCGGGGTCCCCCGGAAGCAAAGCCCGTTCAGCCGACGCCTACTCCGGCTCTGTCTTGGAGGCAGCGTCCGGCCGTCCCGCCTGCACCTTCCCAACCCATCCCAGCTCCCGTAGCTCCCGTAGGGCCGCGTCCCGCGTTGTCATCTTCCCCTCAGTCGTCGTTGGCTGAGGACATGAAGACCGTGTTCGACGTCATCCAAAACGTCGACATTAACGAAATTTCCGTACTCGCACGCAAACTGCGAGCCGCCCGCTCTCCTCAAGAGCGTTTATTCGCGCTAGCCGAGCATCACTCGCTCCTAAGTTCGTTGTAAATTCTTTTATTTTTGTATAAATTCGTAAGTAATAAATTATAATGTCTAGACCCGCGAATCCCGCGTCCTGTCGTATCAAACCCAAGGGCTTATCCCTAATATCTTTTAACGCTCGTAGCCTGAACACAAACCTTCCCGAGATTAAACTGTTCCTTCAGAACAAAGAACCTGACCTATTCCTTCTCCAGGAGACATGGCTTACTCCAAACCGCTCCAGGGGATTCGCTATACCTAAGTACGCGTTTATTCGTAACGATAGGCCCAACTCTGACGGTTACGGCGGCACCGCTATATATTACAAAAGAGGCTTCCACTGCTGTCCTCTCCCTACCCCTCCTCTCCTCAACATGGAAGCCACTGTGTGTAGATTGGCTATGACTGGTCATCCGACCATCATCATAGCTTCAATCTACATACCTAGTGGTACCAGACCAATCCGAAGCGACTTTGAGGCCATTCTCGCCCTCGGCCATTCAGTCATTATGTTCGGAGACTTTAACTCCAAACATACTGACTGGACGTGCCTATCGACTAACACCAGCGGTATCGCTCTCCTCGACATCACTAACTCCCTTGACCTAGATGTCATATCCCCCGTCACTCCCACTCACTATCCCAACAACCCGTCCTACTCTCCTGACATCCTCGACTTTGCAATTATCAAGCGAATCAATCTTGACCTAAGGTCTATCGAACCGCTCGATGACCTAGGCTCCGACCATCGCCCCGTTTCCCTCGTGCTAGGACCGCCGAACGATAACGTCTCATCTCCTAAGACCTTTACCAATTGGGAAGGTTTTAAAAATACGTTAGTTTCAGCCTTAGAGGCTCCGAACTCTCCACTCGCGATCTCTCCCGAGCAATTAGATAGCCCGGATAAAATCGATTCATTAGTAAATTCTCTCACTGATGCTATCAACTCAGCCATCAGTGACAACGAAAAGGTTGCTAAGCAAGGCAAACCCACGCTTCCCTTAGCCGTTAGCAATCTTATTAAAGCTAAGAACGCGGCTCTCCGGAGAGCCAAGAAATATCCCACGCCCGCCTATAGAACAGCTGCGAATCAGCTTCAGCGTAAAGTTAGGTCTTGCCTCGCGGAACTCCGAGACGCTCAGATGAACGATCTCATGGCGAATATCTCTCCGTCCCACCAAGCGTACTATAGCATGGCCCGAGCCTTACGCGTAGACACCGTCTCTCACGTTCCTCCTCTCACTCGTCCCGATGGCACTACTGCTTTCGAAGTCGAAGAGAAAGCCGAATGCTTCGCCGACAGCATTGCCGCACAATGCTCGCCCAGCACGCAACCCGCGAATCCCACTCACATCAAAGCGGTGGAGGACGAAGTCCTTCGCAGAGACTCTCTCCCCATCACCGCCGACCCTGTCACAGTCTCTAATGACGAAATCTTGCTTCTCATTAGAAATCAAAAGTCCAAAAAGGCTCCGGGTGCGGATGGAATTTCCAACCACGCACTTAAGCACCTACCTCAACAGATGCTTACCTTGCTAGCTATCATTTTCAATGCCTGCTTCGACCATAGCTACTTTCCTAAAGCTTGGAAAGAAGCGACAGTCATAGGCATTCCCAAGCCGGGCAAACCTCTGAACGTCCCGGCTAATCACAGACCCATCAGCCTCCTCAAGGCAATGTCTAAACTTCTCGAGAGAGTCATACTTTCTCGAATGCGGAACCATCTGTTTCCAACGGATGGCGATCCTCTCATTATTCCCCATCAGTTCGGCTTTCGCGCTAAACACTCCTGCCCTCAGCAAGTCCACCGAATCGTCGAGTATATACTTGACGGTTTCTATCCGCGTCGTTATAAAACAGTCGCGGTTTTCTTTGACGTAGCCAAGGCTTTCGATAAAGTCTGGCACAGCGGTCTCGTTTATAAACTCTACAAGATAGGCTTACCGGATCGCCTAGTCAGGATAATAGCGTCGTTTCTCAAAGACCGTACGTTTCGATTTAAACACGAAGGCACGCTTTCTGCACCTCGTCCCATAAAGGCTGGCGTCCCTCAAGGCTCAGTCCTCGCCCCTCTGCTGTACACCGTGTACACCAACGACATTCCCATCCCGCCGAAAGGCGTCGAACTCGCCCTCTTCGCTGACGACACCGCACTCTATACCAAAGGCCACGGTGTTCGGCGCCTTGTAACCAGACTCCAAAAGGCCGTAAACGCCCTTGGTGCATGGGTTCAAGAATGGCGCATCGATGTGAACCCTGAAAAGAGTTCTGCGATGCGCTTCGACCACAAACGCCGTCGTCCCGATGGCGATCCCCACGTTCGAATGTTAGGCATTCCCATCCCCTGGAAGCGCAGTACTAAATACTTAGGCGTCACATTAGATCCGACGCTTTCTTTCAAGCCACACGTTGAAAGAGTTTCGAAACTCGCTCGTCACTATTTAGTCCGCCTAAATAGCATGTTAGGTAGAAAAAGTAAAATGTCCTTCAGAAACAAACGTACACTTTACAAGGTCTGCGTTAGACCCGTCATGACGTATGCCTCGCCAATCTTTGCCCACGCCAAACCCTCCCTCCTGTACAAACTGCAGGTAGTTCAAAACCTCTTTTGCCGCCGGGCCACAGGCGCACCGTGGTACGTGCGTAACGCGGACTTGCATAGAGATCTTGAACTGCCTACAGTACAACAATATCTCAAAACACTCTCTGAAGCGTTCTTCAAACGCTCCGAAACCCATCCCAATCCTCTAGTTCGTGATTCTGTCTCATATGCTGCTCCTGTGTTAGACTCGAAGTTCAAAGTCGCTAGGCCTAGAAATGCGCAAACGTACTCATCCACCAGACTGTCACGCGATCTCGAGGCCCTTCTGGCCGCAAATTCTAATTCTAACGTAAATTCTAATTCTAACGTAAATCCGAATTAATGCATATTTAATTTTTCAATTTTAATGTTTTCATTATTTACTTTTCATTTTTAATGTTTTTATTTTACTTTCAATTTTTGAGCACCTTCAGTGCTATGTAATCCCAGCGGGTGACCCCTTCTGGGCCCCGCTAGCGCGGCCTCTTTCTCCAATTGGCCGTCGCTCCGATGAAGGCTGAGTGGCAAAAATGCACGAGCCGACAGGGGGTTTTTAGTGGGTATGGTTCTGGTAGGCGTCGGGACGAGTCCCACATAACTTCGGAATCGCGCCGGAGTATGCGTCAGAGCATTTTTATCCTCCTGCCCTTCCCGCGGAGGGGAACAAAAAAAAAAAAAAAAAAAAAAAAAAATCGGAAGCGACACCCGTCGGGAAGTTGGGCGCGCTGGCGGAGACCCGCTAGCGGGTCTTCCGCCTGTAGTGAAAGTTGCACTGAAGGTGCTCAAAGGGACATGAGTTGGTAGCCGTTCTGGGCAGCCTCCAGTGAAGCCGGGGCTGGGCAGAGGTCGGCCGAAGCATGATTTAGGGATCAATTCATTTAAATGAACCTATAATGAATTGAGAAGGGAACTATGCTCCGCCAGAGCTAGCAAACGCTCTGTCGGAGTACGTGAAGCCCTAAGTTTACGGGCTAAGACTGCGATTTCACTAACATCGACATTTTTCATAGCGTCGCAGACGATACGCATATCGTCTGCTACGGAGGATTGAGGAGTGGGTTTGTATGGGCGAGGAGCCGGGATGGGATTCGATGCGGGGCGCTGCCTCCAGTTTTCTGGGGCAGGCCTAGACTGTGTAGGCTTTGCAGCCGGAGGAACCCGGCTACGCAGCGGCGGAAAGTTTTCTTGAGAGAGGCGCGGGGCCTGTTTGGGTCCCGCCCTCTTGAAATTGGAGCGCATACAACGGGGTGTACGAGGGCAGCCCCTGTAATTTGCGGTGTGGCCGGACTGGCCACAAAGCACGCAATCGGGAGGAGAGGGAGTTTCAGGAGTGCGATTGCACTCCTTAGTGAAGTGCGGGACCAGGCACTTGACGCACCTGGGCGGTGCGCGGCAGTTGGCCGCCGCGTGCCCGTACAACTGGCACCGATGGCACTGGCCGGGATGACCGCGGCGATGAGGCGCCTCGATCGATATCCCAGAGAGGCCGCATATAGTGCTAACCCCTTTGAGGATCTCCCTGGACTTGGGGACGTTGGCGAGAACCACCAAAGCGAGAGGGTGTTGCCTCCCGTACTTACTGTGCATTTTATGCACCGCAAGTGCCGGGAAGCCTTGGGACTGCAGATCCTCCAGGATAGCCTCGTTCGATAATTCGAACGGGACTCCCCTGAGTACCGCTCTGATCTTACGCTCTTCTGACAGAGCATAAGTGTGATAAGCATATTGCTTATCGGTGAGGAGCTTTGTTAAAGCACGGAAGTCGTCTATCGACGAAACTACGATTTTAATAGATTCACCCGAGTTGGCCGCTCGGTTGTAATGAATCTTGTGCTTATTGCACAATGTCGAAACCTCAGTCCATTTACCCTTTTCCCGAAGGAAAACGGGTGGTGGGACCTTGGCCTTGACAGAAGTTGGGGCCGGAGCGGGCGTTGAAGACGCCGCAGGGGGTGTAGGGACGGGCTTCGAGGGCGCCAGGTCTTGTTTCGAGCGCTTCTTAACAAGGGTGAAAGAGGGAGGCTCATCAGGGCCAGTTGGGGTGGCGTCCGAGGACGACTCGGTCGCGGGTGCGCGCTTGCGGCGCGGAGGGGCGTCTACTTCGCACTCCATGTCACTGGAGGAAGGGGACGCGGGAGGGCCTAAGACCTGAGGGGTCTCGGGAACTGGGGTGGCCTGAGGGGCCATTGTGGACATTAACGTCATGAGATGAGGGATAAGAGAATCTAAGAAACGGTACTTATCAGCATTTAAAGACATGCCTTCAGTACTTTCGAGTAACTTTTTCCTAAACTCGTTAAAGCTTAGGGAAGCCATTGCGGAGGGGTTGGGGAGGGACAACAATATATAAATATATATACTATGAACCTATCAACGATGACCAACTTCCTAAAAACCGCCCTACACGCAGTAGGGCGGTTGAGGACGACGCGGATAACTTACTCGAACACGAAGACTCGAGGCACCTGGAACGACGAATTCCCGTCGACGAAGCTCACGTTCCACGAAGTACGGTTAACAAACCCACTGTCCGCCGTGAAAACGGCGTTAGAAACTTATTAGATGTACGGTTAAAACCCACTTTCCGCCGTGAAAACGGCGTTAGAAACTTATTACGGTATACAGCTATGAAATTATTTATGACGGCAACAACCAGTGAAATTTGGGTGCTCGATTAGCGCGGGGGCTAAGGGAGCGGGAAGGCGTCTGCGATCGACGTGCGCTCGAGAACGCACGCAGACCGAGACTGAATGTAGTACAATTTTTTTTTTTTTTTTTTTTTTGCTGCCGAAGCACCCTCTCTCGGGAGGGAGGTGGAAGATTCGTCATGAATACCTCCGCAGCCGTCTGCGGGGTTATGTGGGACTCACCAAAGTGGCACCTACCCACTAAAAACCACCCAAGTGGCTGTAGCATGGGAATGCTGTCAGCCTTCATCGGAGCGACACCCGGGTATGTAGTACAAGGGCTTTGGTGCACTTTGATATGGAATGTGAGTCCGTTTTGACAGTAGACGCGAGCGCGCGGGGGTTGGGAGCGCTACTGGCGCAGCACGCACCGGCGTGCGCGGGGCCCGAGCGGGTGGTCGCCTACGCATCGCGTTCACTTAACGCGCATGAATTACACTTTAGTCAAATCCATAAGGAAGCGTTGGCTATCGTTTTCACTGTGGAGAAATTCCACCATTATTTGTTCGGTCGAAAGTTTGTTCTGCGTACTGACCATAAACCCCTTGTTAGCATTTTCGAGCCAAATGTCGGTATACCTAGCGCAGCGGCTAGTCGGCTACAGCGCTGGGCTATTAAGTTATCAGCATATATATTTAACATCGAATATATTAAAACGGATAGTAATACCGCTGATGTCCTATCTCGTCTTATTGAATCGCAAAAAAGGGAGGTGGCTTCAGAGGAAGATTTGCCAGAACAAACTTACTTACATTTTTCAACAGATGCTTTACTATCAGATTATAATAGTTTAAATAAAGAAACTAGCTCGGATCCATTGCTGAGTCGGATTTAAAGCTACATAGTAAACGGCTGGCCACAGAATATCGATTTAAAAGAATTGAAGCCATATCATAATCAAAGGTTGGAGTTGTACTGTGAATTAGGTTGTATTATGTAGGGTCAGCGGGTAATTATACCTTCGTCATGCCGAGCAAAGGTATTAGCGGAGTTACACGACCCACATATGGGTATAGTGAAAAATAAATCGTTAGCGCGTAGTTATGTATGGTGGCCGGGCATAGACGAGGCGGTCGAAGCGACGTGCCGCGCCTGCGCCGTGTGTGCCGCCTTGGCCGACGCGCCGCCCGCGCAGGCGCCCCACTCGTGGCCATGGCCATCGCGCCCGTGGTCTAGATTACATTTAGATTTTTTAGGGCCTATTCGTGGATTAACTTTTTTAGTCGTTGTGGACGCAGGTTCAAAATGGATAGAGGCCATTAGAATGAATAGAACTACGGCCCATCCGGTTATATTAGTTTTAAGAAATCTATGGTCTAAATTTGGTCTCCCGAAACAGACTGTCAGCGACAACGGGCCACCGTTTTCAAGCGCGGACTTTCAAAATTTTTTGACTTACAACGGAATAGAACATATATTTTCAGCACCATACCAGCCAGCGTCGAACGGAGCAGCTGAAAACGCAGTAAAAATTTGTAAACGCGTTATTAAAAAAGCTTTTATAAATAATGTAGATGTAGATACTGCATTGTGTCGTTTCCTGTTAGCATACAGAAACACCGCACACAATACGACTGGCGAAAGCCCAGCCAGCTTTTAGCAAGGTCGCAGGCTTTGTATGCGTTTGGATAACCTAAAGCCAGACAGGGACGCTAGGGTAGCCTCGCGACAAGCGCAGAGCGAGCGGGCCGCGAGGGGAGGCGCGCCAGCTGCAGGTAGGCGCGGCGGTGTGGTACCGCGAGTACAAAGATGGCAATAAATGGTCGCCGGGGACGATAGTAAAACGTTTAGGTGGCTCAGATTACTGTGTAAAATCCGTTGATGGATCCAAAAGTTATAGGCACATTGACCAATTAAGGTACAGGGTTATAAACAATACAGATAGCAATCTAGCTTCATATAAAAACGTAGACACCATAATACAAAAAAACATAATAAATAAGCACTCGCGTAAGTCATTGGCAGTTCCTACATCCCACGATAGGCCGGAACCAGAACCAGAGGTGCACGGTGCCGACGTCGGGAGTAATTCTCCGGCCGAGGTGCCAGCGCCGGGGAGGGCGCGGGAGGATACGAAGCTAGTCGAGACGGGTAGTCAGGCGAGTGAACCCATGCACCGGCCGAGGCAATAGTGGGCTCGAAGGAGGCAGTGTTGGGGAAAATACACTGCCCCCGCGAGAACAGAAAAAACCGCTTCGATTTAGTTTTGAATAAATCGATTAGAATTAGTCATATTTGTAATTGTTTTTTTAGTAATAAGAGATAGTTTTAAGTTATTTAAGGTCATAAATAAGAGTGGAGGTGTTATATATGTAGGTAGTTCTAAGTTGTCTTTTGATACGGCAGTCTCGAATACAAACTGTTACTCGATACCCGTGTTTTATTCAACACAAATAACTTACAAACTAAACGAGGGTTCACGCAGGTGAAATACCAAAGATCAACTATTGTACCACAAATTTTGGGCCCATACTTTTTTATTAGTATTGGTAATTTACATTGATTAAATAAAATAAAACAAATACGTTTGATTTATGTACATTTTTAATAAAATGTATCACTTATATTGATTATATTATTACACGATTAAAATGTAATTCCTAACTTATAGGCATTTACTTTTTATAGATAAAATAGTCTCTACACGACTGAGAACATTTGAAATAATATTTTTACTTGCACCACTTGGTAAAACAGCGGTGAAAGGCGGCGGCGTCCCTGCATTGACCGCCATTAATCTTGTTATTGGGTAATTTTGCGAAAACCGAATTTGTTTTTGACAGCATACATATAGTGTAAAAAGTGTGTTTTTTCATCAACTCTTAGGAAACTTTTGCTACATTTATATGTTCAGAGTCGGATTCGTACATTATAATGTTTGTATTTCTACTTTCATTTTGTATTTACACCCACATTGCTAATCCATGCAGATAGTTACTTTTTCAGGTACTTAAATCAAATGGTGGAGGATGTTTTTTTTCAAATCGTATTCACGACAATACATCCTAAGGGCAAATAATTTACTAAATATTCAGATCATCAAATGGTAGAATATTGGTGAATCCTTTAAATGATATCAAGTATCTAATAATATATTATTCCTCCCCTCTGACCGTGACACCTTTTGCAATCCTACGCTTTCAAAAGACAGCTGAATGGGCGTTTGGAGTTTTCCTGGCATTATATCGTCAGTTATTTTAGGCGGCAGCGATTGGTATGCAAATCAGGCCGTTATGTCAGTTACATATTTCTTCGTTTGTGATATCATGTTCTCGTACACTACGGGTATTTCCAACTTGATCAAAATGTTATCAAAGAAATTTGGATATATCTCGAAATTATGCTGTGAATTTAAGTTTTCGCATATTTTCTTTTGTGACGTACAGAAAATTTCAAAGACAGGCTTGTTCCGCTCGTAAATATGTACAAGATAAGATTTAAGAACCCCGTTTGACGAAAAAAAAACTATGAGTTAAGTTTTCTGCTCTGCATTTGCAGATAATTCAAATTAAACACACAGTTGCACCGGAATGAGTTTCATTATTCACCTTATGTATGAGGGCCTCGCTGTCATCATCGTTTTATTTTCAAACAAGGGTACTTTGGATGTTATAATTCTATTAGAATATTACACTAAAAACTCTAATAATACAAAGCAAGTGTCTTTTGCTCTAACTAAGAGATCTAGTTTATATTGACACATCATGAAAATTTGATTGTAAAGTGTTAATGAACACACAGTAAGTATATTTATAAACTGCACTCTCCAGTAAAAAGTGTAAAAGTTATTATAATTGTTTGTAAATGAAATCTTCCCACCTAACATATTTTTTAAGGAATTATATAATTTATTATCCCGGCGCGTCTACAGTTGTGTCAACATTCCCACGTTATTTTTTAAATGTGGGTAGTTTTGTGATAACTATTTTGACGCCACCTACCTTCTCGGTAGTCAATACTACATAATACAGAGTGCGCATGCGCCCCGAAATATACGCGAGAAGCCTTCAAAAGGCTAAACGGCATTCTCGCTCCGATCGCCGCCCAGTGCGGATGTGTAAGACCCCGTTCTCCGTTGATCGGTCCCTTCCCGATTTTCCGTGGCGCTCAGTCTACTGACGTCACAGTTTAGCGTGTTGGTTCCGTGCTACGGTTTTCAAGGTTTTTCTACTCCCTCTGAGTGCTATCGAAGTGCGATTTTTCTTTGCGACTAAGCCCCTTAGTCTTCAAAGTAATGTGCTAAGTTGTGTTGTGCTTGTGCTGAGTGCAGTGTTGTGCCCAGCGTAAGTAGTCTGGTTTCAGTACAAAGGATACTTAACGGTGACAACGAATTTGTACTGAACCAGTCCTTTTATTCTTATTTTATTTCTCTTCTCTATTTTATTTATTTTTCTTCTATTTTTGATATTTATTTTTATCATATCTGTGTGTTTTCGTGTGTATTTGTCCTTTCTGTCGGTAAAGGTTGACCCTAACGCGGTCAAATCTTTACCTGCGTACCCTTTTTTAGGTTTCTAGGTAGCGGCCTTCGGCGTACTACGGTTAGTTTTAAGTTTTCCTCCCCAGCCCCCCTACCGCTGGTAGGGAGGTAAGCCGCTAGGATTTTGCTAGGTTTTTAGGAACGAGGCATCTTTTATTATACTTATATTTATACATATTATTGTCCCAACCCTCCCTAATGGATCCGCTAAGCGTTGTTAACGCGTTCACCCAGGCGCTTGCTGCGGCAGGCGTCTCCATCCCGAAAGACATCATAACGCAGGCCTTGCAGGCATCAATCGCGTCCCCGGCCCCTCAGGCCTCAACCCCGGCCCCTCAGGCCTCAACCCCGACCCCTCAGGCCTCAAACCCGGCCCCTCAGGCCTCCAACGTCGAGACCCCTCAGGTCTACAGCTCTTCCTCGTCTCCCGCCTCGTCCGAGATGGACTGCGAATCGGTCGCATCCTCTCACGCGTCGCGTCGTAAACGTACCGCTCCCGGGAGCGACTCCGTACCCGCGTCTGATACGTCGTCAGATGCCGTCACCTTAACCGGCTCTCCTGAGCCCGCGTTTAAACTTGTCGCCAAGCGCTCCAAGAAGCACTCGAAGAAAGCTTCGGTATCATCAATACCCCAGCCCTCCCCGGTGTCTTCAACACCAGCCCCCGCGCCGTTAAAATCGCTTGAAGTAACCGCGCCTCCGTCGGTCCCATCGAAGCCAGTGACGCGCTGCGCTCCCGTCCCGCCGAAACCTCAGCTCCCTCCGCCCGTCTTCCTGCGTGAAAAAGCGCGCTGGACCGCGGTTTCAAACTTGTGCAAAGAGCACAAAATTAATTACTTAAATGCCGCCAACGCTGGCGATACAATCAAAATTCAAGTAGCGACCGTCGACGACTTCCGGTCTTTCACTAGGCTTCTGTCGATCAATCAAATCGCGTATCACACCTACGCCCTCCCGGAGGAGCGTAAGATCCGCGCAGTACTACGGGGCGTCCCGTTCGAACTCAGTAACGAAGACATTCTCGAGGACCTTAAGTCTCAGGGTTTCCCGGCCGTAGCAGTGCACAAGATGCACTCCAACCGCGGTAGGCGTTTTCCTTTAGCATTAGTAATCCTGTCAAATACTCCCAACTAGAAGGAGATTTTCAGAGAGGCTCGCACAATCTGCGGACTCTCGAACATCTCCGTCGAGCGTCCCAACCCCCGCGGTCATCCTGGGCAGTGCCACCGCTGCCAGCTATATGGCCACGCAGCGGCTAACTGTTCAGCTCTCCCCAGGTGCGTTAAGTGCCTGGATCCACATATCACAAAGGAGTGCACTCGCACTCCTGAATCCACTTCCCCCCCTGCCTGTGTGCTGTGCGGCCAGTCCGGCCACACAGCTAACTACAGGGGTTGCCCGCGCGCTCCGCGCTCCACCGTCAAGAGGGTCGCGCCTAAACCGGCGCCGCCGCTCACTCCCGCAAACTTCCCGCCGCTGCGCAACCGGGGTCCCCCGGAAGCAAAGCCCGTTCAGCCGACGCCTACTCAGGCTCTGTCTTGGAGGCAGCGTCCGGCCGTCCCGCCTGCACCTTCCCGACCCACCCCAGCTCCCGAAGCTTCCGTAGGGCCGCGTCCCACTTTGTCATCTTCACCTCAGTCGTCGTTGGCTGAGGACATGTAGACCGTGTTCGACGTCATCCAAAACGTCGACATTAACGAAATTTCCGTACTCGCACGCAAACTGCGAGCCGCCCGCTCTCCTCAAGAGCGTTTATTCGCGTTAGCCGAGCATCACTCGCTCCTAAGTTCGTTGTAAATTCTTTTACTTTTGTATAAATTCGTAAATAATAAATTATAATGTCTAGACCCGCGAATCCCGCGTCCAGTCGTATTAAACCCAAGGGCTTATCCCTAGTATCTTTTAACGCTCGTAGCCTTAGCACCAACCTTCCCGAGATTAAACTGTTCCTTCAGAACAAAGAACCTGACTTATTCCTTCTCCAGGAGACATGGCTTACTCCAAACCGCTCCAGGGGATACGCTATTCCTAAGTACGCGTTTACTCGCAACGACAGGCCCAACTCCGACGGATACGGCGGCACCACTATATATTACAGAAGAGGCTTCCATTGCTGTCCTCTCCCTACCCCTCCTCTCCTCAACATGGAAGCCACTGTATGTAAATTGGCTATGACTGGTCATCCGACCATCATCATAGCTTCAGTCTACATACCGTGCGGCTCCAGACCAATCCGCAGCGACTTTGAGGCCATTCTCGCCCTCGGCCATTCAGTCATTATGTTCGGAGACTTTAACTCCAAACATACTGACTGGACGTGCCTATCGACCAACACCAGCGGTATCGCTCTCCTCGACATCACTAACTCCCTTGACTTAGACGTCATATCCCCCATCACTCCCACTCACTATCCCAACAACCCGACCTATTCTCCTGACATCCTCGACTTTGCAATTATCAAGCGAATCAATCTTGATCTCAGGTCCATCGAACAGCTCGATGACCTAGGCTCCGACCATCGCCCCGTCTCCCTCGTGCTAGGCGCGCCTAACGATAACGTCACATCTCCTAAGACCTTTACCAACTGGAAAGGCTTTAAAAATACGTTAGTTTCAGCCTTAGAGGTACCGAACTCTCCGCTCGCGATTTCGCCCGACCAATTAGACAGCCCGATTAAAATAGATTCAGTAGTCGATACTCTCACTGATGCTATCAACTCAGCCATCAGCGACAACGTAATCATTGCTAAGCAAGGCAAACCCGCGCTTCCCTTAGCCGTTAGCAATCTCATTAAAGCTAAGAACGCGGCTCTCCGGAGAGCAAAGAAATATCCCACGCCCGCATATAGAACAGCTGCGAATCAGCTTCAACGTAAAGTTAGGTCTCGCCTCGCGGAACTTCGTGACACTCAGTTTAACGATCTCATGGAGAATATCTCCCCATCCCACCAAGCGTATTATCGAATGGCCCGAGCTTTACGCGTAGACACCGCCTCTCACGTTCCTCCTCTCACTCGTCCCGACGGCACCATTGCCTTCGAAGTCAAAGAGAAAGCTGAATGCTTCGCCGACAGCATAGCGGCACAATGTTCGCCCAGCACGCAACCCGTGGATCCCTCCCACATCCAGGCGGTGGAGGACGAAGTTCTCCGCAGAGAATCTCTCCCTATCACCGACGACCCCGTCACAGTCTCTAATGATGAAATCTTGCTTCTCATTAGAAAGCAAAAGTCCAAAAAGGCTCCGGGTGCGGATGGAATTTCCAACCACGCACTTAAGCACCTGCCACAGCAGGTGCTTACCTTGTTAGCTATCATCTTCAATGCCTGCTTCGACCATAGCTACTTTCCAAAAGCCTGGAAAGAAGCGACAGTCATAGGCATTCCCAATCCGGGTAAACCTCTGAACATCCCGGCTAATCACAGACCCATCAGCCTCCTCAAGGCAATGTCTAAACTTCTCGAAAGAGTCATACTCTCTCGAATGCGGAACCATCTGTTTCCAACGGATGGCGACCCTCTCATTATTCCCCACCAGTTCGGCTTTCGCGCTAAGCACTCCTGCCCTCAGCAAGTCCATCGAATCGTCGAGTACATTCTCGAAGGATTCTATCCGCATCGTAAAAAATCAATCGCGGTTCTCTTTGACGTAGCCAAGGCATTCGACAAAGTCAAGCACAGCGGTCTCGTTTTTAAACTCTATAAAATAGGCTTACCGGTTTGCCTAGTCAGATTAATCGCGTCGTTTCTTAAAGACCGTACGTTTCGATTCAAACATGAAGGCACGCTCTCCGCGCCTCGTCCCATAAAGGCTGGAGTCCCGCAAGGCTCAGTCCTCGCCCCTCTGCTGTACACCGTGTACACTAATGACATGCCCATCCTGCCGAAAGGCGTCGAACTCGCCCTCTTTGCAGATACCGCCCTTTACACTAAAGGTCAAAGAATCCCGTATAACATCACCAGACTCCAAAAGGCCGTAAACGCCCTCGGTGTTTGGTTTCAAAAATGGCGTATCGATGTCAACCCAGAAAAGAGTTCTGCCATTCTATTCGACCACAAACGTCGTAATCGCCGCAACGATCCCCACATTCGAATGTTAGGTATTCCCATCCCCTGGAAGCGCAGTATCAAATACTTAGGCGTCACCTTAGATCAGACGCTTTCTTTCAAGCCACACGTCGATAGAGTAACGAAACTTGCGCGTTTCTACTTAAGCCGCTTAAATAGTATGATAGGTAGAAAAAGTAAAATGTCTTTTAGAAATAAACGTACGCTTTATAAGGTCTGCGTTAGACCCGTCATGTCATATGCTTCGCCAGTCTTTGCCCACGCCAATCCCTCCGTCCTGTATAAGCTGCAGGTAGTTCAAAATCTCTTCTGCCGCAGGGCCACAGACGCATCTTGGTATGTGCGCAACGCGGACCTGCACAGAGATATTGAACTACCTACAGTGCAACAGCACCTCAAAACACTCTCAGAATCGTTCTTCAAACGCGCCGAATCCCATCCCAATCATCTTGTTCGAGATTCAGTCTCATATACTGCTCCTGTGTTAGATTCGAAATTCAAAGTCGCTAGGCCGAGAAACGCGCACACGGGCGAACCTACGCAGTAAACTTTAGCTCTCGAGGGCCTTCAGGCCGCAAATCCTAATTCTAACGTAAATTCTAATTCTAACGTAAATCCGAATTAATGCAATTTTACTTTTCATTTTTAATGTTTTTATTTACTTTTCATTTTACTTTTAATTTTTTAGCACCTTCAGTGCTATGTAAATCTCAGCGGGTGACCCCTTAAGGGCCCCGCTAGCGCGGCCTCTTTCTCCAATTGGCCGTCGCTCAGATGAAGGCTGAGTGGCAAAAATGCACGAGCCGACAGGGGGTCAGAGCATTTTTTATGTCCTCCTGCCCTTCCCGTGGAGGGGAACCAAAAAAAAAAAAAAAGGCTAAATGTTACCCGACCTTACTCGGGGAGTTACAGTTTTGTGCCTATACTGCAAACTTAAAATATACCTACATACAACAAACAAATTTATTGAATTTAGGTAGAATTTTATGATGACAAAATATTTGTTGTACCGAGAACGAAAACTGATTGTTATATTCTTTGAATATATTCTTCTTAGCTGCAAATTTTTGCTGCAAGATTATATATTTTTTTACTTTTTTATTATCTTTATAATTAACTGGCTTTTACTCACGTATAAGTGTCGAAACGATCGGACTAGTTTCGAGCCCGTATTGAGCTCTTATTCAGGGGGTGGGTGCAGTGGCTACGAGTATAATCATTATTACAAATGACTTAGAAATCTTTTATACAATACTGATGTCGATGAAACGATTCACAAGGTTAAAATCAGGCTTTTTTTTAATAAAACAATTACAGGTATTGTAAAGTAAAAAGCGCATTTTTTCTGGCTTGCACATATCTCACAAATATTTTGATTCATAAACCCAAGTAAATAAAGAAAAATTATTTTAAGTTATCAGTTTCATCAAAATACATCTTTTTCAAACAATATAAATAATTAGATTTATCAGTTTTCATATTAGTTTCATATCTCACTTGGTAACAGTTCTAAACACAAAGTTAACAATTTAAGCCGACCCCAAAGTAGGGCTCTAGCTATCTGTCCTTTATGCAAATGCGACCTCCGGGTCACACCTGGACTTAACCCTGGATCAGCAGTTTATGTAATTGAAGTAAACACCGTGTTAAAATATATGTGATTCGTTTTAATATGATGGTATGAAGTGATTTTGTTGATAACTTTAATTACATAAAAAAATTACAAGTACTCCATATCTTAAGTCATTTAGCTGGCACAGCCAACTGCGATTCAAGGCTCAGGGTACAAAATTACAAAATTTTTTTTCAGAGCAAGTAAGATTAAGTATTTGTGACTCAATTGTTCTGTTTTGCCTTAACTGTACAGACCTTGTTTACGGACCTCGGTTGCTTTACAAGACCAGTCGTTTTCTAAACAGGGTGCTGCAGATTCATATTCGATGTTCTCGCAAAAAGCCATCTCACGCCTTTCTCAAACAATGTTTCAATACTCATTATGGAATCTCGCAAGCAGACTTCAATATTTTAAATCCAGACTCCAAATTGAAATTTCCCCATACTGAAGCAAGGTTGCTAATAGGGTTAGTTCTGTACTGGAAGTTCTCGCTACAGCGCATCAAAGTACTGGAATGATATTTCACAACATTTAAGGAACTCAAAATGTAAATAAGCTTCTAAAAGCATTGCTTATAAAAAAATATACTTGCACATTTTTCATTTTGCAAAGTACAAATACACGATTCCTTTATTATTTCTTATTTTATTTTTGATCACAACCATTAATAATTGTGAAGGTAGAAACTCAGGAGGGTAGTTGTAACAGTAACAGCAAATTTAGTGTGCTCTCAGCTTTTATTATTTAAAAAATTTAAATATTAATAATAAACAGTAATTAATTTGTTAAAAGCCCACTAAATTCACCTGTGCTCACTTTTTCACAAAATTTTCTCAATTAATTTGCACAAGCACTTGTTTGTTATTATCAAAACACTAAGAACAATTTGTCACTATGGAAGCCAGCAATTTGGAAACTTTTGGCAAGTTATTTGAATCTCGTATTCTTGAGTATGAGAACAGGCTGCAAAAAGTTACCGGACCCAACCCTGTTCATATGGATATTGCTGCAGTATCCCAAGATTTCTCAGAGTTCAAATCTATGTGACAATTTTTTCAAATTTAGAGTAAAAAATTGAGTCCCTCTCTCTTGGCTTAGATAGGCAAGAAACCAGCATGCATCAAAAGGTTTTACTTTTTCACGGAATTCCTGAAAAAAATAATGAGAAACCTTCTGAAGTGATTCACAAAGTGTTATGCCACCAAATGAAGATGGACACAATTAAAATTGAACTGTTCCAATAAATAAATGAGAATAGCTACTCCTGAGACGCTTGGAACTAAGTTCAATTTATTGCGCGCTCTCTGTACTACTACCTAGGTTTAGGGTGAAACCTTACCTAATTCCTTGTTCCAAGACATATAAGATCAACATCTTGAACGATTCCTTTACTCACATTTTATATGTGTCAAAAAGTTATATCCTTATAAAAATTTTAATCAATGTTTGTCCATGTGATAAATTAATTTGCCATCTTCACAATAAAATAAAATATGAATTACTGTGCAATTTTTTTCCAGTGCGAGACTCATCGATTCCCTTTTTCTCACAGTCCACAATACCTTCAAAGTGTGCGCTTGGGATGGATAAACGATGATCTAAGCCGGATAAACAATCTGCCGGCATAATCCTATTACTTGACCGAAGCAAATCGACATCACGGATATCGAAAGATCATATATCTACGCAGAACAATGCCTCTCGACGACGGTTGTTAATTTAGCCGGGTACGATCTGAGAACCAGACTTTGCGTTGCATACGGTAGGGGTGAAGATTTTTTAGACCGCCTGCGTATATATATACGATGCCGTATATATATACGCAGGCGGTCTAACATTATGTCTCATAAGATTATGAGATTTAGAAAATATTAGACCCTTATTGACCTTTCTTGGCGATTTTAAAGTTAACAACTAAAAATTTGAATGGTTTATTAAAAAATGCTGAATGAGTTTATTATTTAAGCATAGCCATAAGATGTATTCTTGGTAACTTAACTTTAACTTTATGGAAGAAAACTTTGGCATCAACATTTCACATTCATCAACATTTGTCTGCACAATCGTGTTTTGAAGGCCAACGGTAATTAAAAGTGATCCTTTTTTAAAGAGCCAGAGTTCACGCTAATAAAAGGTATTTTAGTTGAGTATTTCATAATTTCATGTAACGTGTCTATTTAATGTATCTTAATTCAGGTGTTTTATTCATTAGTATTTTGTATTTGATTATGAATTGTTTTATCCTAATTGTATAATTTATATTTTCTTATTACCAGTAGTATATGAACTGGCTATAATTATATTGAAAATCATATAATACATAAAAAGTACATAAAAGTACATGCAAGTAAAATTATTATTATTATAATTTTACTAAAAACAAACACGATTTATTCGGATCGTTATTATTGAGTAAATAATTAAACGCGATGATATTTTAGGCGATTGAAACTGCGGAAAAATCAAGTCGATAATATTTTTTTATAGTATGAGTTTGAATTTGTACAGTAACGTATTGATTTGTGGCAAGAGGCCCTGGCGCATCATTCTTGCCATTTGGCAATTTTAAGAGAAAATACAGCAAGTGCTGCTATTGGATAATTTTCCTTTCTAATGGTAAAATAATTTTTAAATCATTTCAATAGTTTCAGGGTTTATGGATTTCATATATCCAAATGAACTCCTGATTTCCTATTTGATAAAAATATACAGTTTAGCAATTGATAGATAAACGTTTATTGAGAACATTAATAACAATAGAATATAGATATTAAAACCAAATATGAAACAAAAAGAAGCAAAAACATAAAAAACAGACTGGAATTTACATAATACGAAAAATACATTAACATGTGTGTGTACCGTAGTAGCGCAAAAGACCATAGCTTAGCGTCCCTGATTACTCGGAGAGTAAACCGCTGAGTTTTAGCTACAACCTAAGGAGGTCCGGTAAATTAAAAAGAAATTAAAATAACCTTTTCCATGTCATTTATGTCTATGTATTCAAAATAAAACAATATAAATATGAGTGACATATACTTATATAGAGTTTACGTAGAAAGAGAAAACATAATACATTTACGACAACAATTTTAAATACCTTACAACAGCATAAAAACAATACGAATGGAAAAAATGAAGACAGTACAAATTGAAGACAATTTATCTATTTTACAATTTATACAATTTACAATTTATGTACTAACAAAATATAACGAATCATTAATAGGATACAATTATTTTACAAATGTACTACTTATTTCATAAGAAGTTTCTACCAGTAGACCTGGGACTGAAGAGTTTGATTAAAAACTACAAAATTTGTGTGTTTTTTATACTAATTCTAAATTCATTAAAAAGAAAAAAACTTGAGAGGATGGAACGAAGTTACTATTGATAAAATATAATTGATATTGTAATATTAAAATATAATTTGCTTTTAAATTTATTAAAGTTATGACGCGTATACTTGCTAAACACACAATAATGGAGAGATTATAACGCGTATGACTTGGTTAGCACAATAGTAAAGAGAGGTTAAAATGCGTACTTGCTAAAAATACATAAGCATTTATTATTGTCTGTATAAAATCTCTACTTACCTAACTCCATCAGCAATATCCGGAACTTGTGCAGAAACACTGTCAGGATTCATTATTGTTATTATTTTGTATTATTTATTATGTACAAAAAACCTGTATACACTCAACAAAAATAATTGTCGCGACACCACACTGTTCAATGTGAAATAAAAAGACGAAACAAAAACAACTTGCTTGCTTTCTATGAGAGAGAGAGAGAGAGAGACAGACAGACAGAGAAACACGCGCACGCCGCACAGCTTATATCAATATACGTACAGATAACATACATACACATAAATACTTTATATACATATGCATACATGAACAGATCATATACATACATAAATAATAATTATGACATAACAACTAAAATCATGTCTGAGAAAGATAATGCTCTCTACTTTTAAAAAGTGACATATATTTCGACGCTCGAATTTTATGAATTTTATGAAGTTCCATAGCCTAACTGCATGTACTGTGAAGAAGTATGAGTAAAACTCCGGTTTTGTGTGGAAATCGTTTACTTGGCCTTACCGATTCGTTCACAGAATGAAAAAATGTAAAGCGCTCACGTAGATAGGATGGAGAAGCCGAGGAATACAAGACATTAAAAAGAAGGTACAGTATCCTAGTGTTCCTGCGAAGGCGAATTGGGAGCTACTGAAGCTGCTTTCGAAATTGGGAGACATGGTCAAACTTATTAAGACCGAATATGAAGCGGATTGATACATTTTGTAAGCGTTCCAGTTTATTTATGAGCTCCTCTGTGGCATCCAAATAGCATGCGTCTGCATAATCAATAATAGGTTGGATAAGGGATTGTGCAAGAATAATTTTAGTTGAAAAAGGTAAGAAATTATGAAGCTGTTTTAAAGAGTGAACGTGTAATGTACTTTTTGGCTGATTTCACTGATATGAGCATTCCATGATAGATATGAGTCTAAAATAACGCCTACATTTTTAGAAGTATCGGTAAAGGCAATCGCAACGTCATTAAAAAGTACAGAAGGAAGGTTGAGCAAATCCAGGAAACTACGCATTGGTCGACTTCCTATTAGCATGGCTAATTGCAGTATTAATATTGGATGGTAAGCAGTGAGTGTAATATTTTTAGATCGTCTGCATATAAATAAAATTTGGAGGAAATTTCTCTCGTGACAGAATGTATAAAAACGGAAAAAACAATGGAGATAGAACGCCACCCTGTGGGACGCCCGCAATAAGTTCAAGCCAATCGGAGTAAGCCTCACTAAGGTGAACCCGCTGCGAAAGTCCTCGAAGATAAGAATTAAACCAAGTCATCACAGAAGAGGAAATGTTGAAGGATTTAAGGATACCAAGGAGGATGTCAAAATCTATGAAATTGAAGGTATTAGTGAAGTCGAGGAGTATAAGAATCGTTATAGACTTGTTTTCCATAGCCCATCGGATGTCGTCAATAACATTAATTAGCGCAGAGACAGTACTATGACCTGAGCGGAAACCAGACTGATACTCACTAAGGAGGGTTGTTGTGAAGAAGAAAAGAGAGTTGCCTATGAAGGATGTGTTCCAGAACTTCCGAAAAGAAAGTTAATATGGAAATGGGACGGAAATGGGACGGAAATGGGATAAAAAAGAGGGATTTTGAAAGCTGAAGATTGGGTAAAGCAATAATTTGTGCGAGTTTCCAGGATGTCGGGAAAGTAGAAGTGGATAAAGAGTGGTTGAAAACGTGGGTAAGTACGGATAGCAATTGTGGGAGGATTGGAGAAATCCTTCGTGAGCACAGTTTGTGTCTACGACCGTTGAGGAGATTGATAGGATTGACTTTTTGACTTCATCTTCTGAAGTATCAGAAAATTCCAAAGGGGAATGCGTGATAGTAAAGTTTGTTCGGTAACTCAAGGCATCAGCTTTGATGTAAGGGTTTAAAGTGGCAGGAGGTTCAGAAAAATATTAGTTTAGAGCACCTAAATCAAAGTTGATGGGAGAACTGACTTTCACCCGTTTGAGGGTGTTCGTCGTTTGGATACTTGGCGGGAGGGAGACTTGCCGAGCTAACAGATGCAGAAAAGAATAATTTTGTATAGACATAAAGAGACTCTGTAAATTTATTTTGAAAAAAATATACCCGTGAAGTTTCTTGCCAGTTCTTCTTCACGAAGGTTTTTTCGAACTGGTGGTAGAATCATGTTTTTTTTGACGTCAATAAGAACAAGTAATTGTCAATGTTGAGAAATAAATATTTCATTTCATTTCATTTCATTTCAGGACAGTGATCGTGAAGCAGATCCTCAAAGTTACTGAAATAGTCAACATTTAAGTTAGGGCTATAAAAACAACAAGCAATAATTTCGTGTGATGTGTGACTATTTCAATAGCTAAGTACTCAGCTGGCTCGGTGTAGTATGACGGAGAAGTACTTATAACCTTATATGATATACCAGCACATAAGGAGATAGCTACTCCAACGCAGCCCTTCCCGATCCTGTCATTGCGAAAGAGCACAAACCCAGGGATTGTGTATTGAGAGGAAAGAAGAGACGGTTTGAGAAATGTTTCAGAAATTCAAATAGCATTGATTTTTGCAGAACTAAAGAAAGCCAGAATGTCAGAATAGTGCTTAGGAACACTTTGGATGTTGATATGGACTATATTAAAATTTTTGGGATGTAAAGAGGAGAAAGCGTTGAGATGGTAATGTAATGTAAGAGGAGGAGAAAATGAACCCATCTGCGATTGAAAAATTGCTAGATTGTGAGAAGAGACTATATAAGACTTCTCACAATCTTGCAATTTTTCGGGAGGGCAGGAGTGCTTAGCGCGAAAGGCAAACTGATGGGAAATAATGAGAGGATCGCCATCCGTTGGAAACAGATGACTCTTTCGAGAAGTTTAGACATTGCCTTGAGGAGGCTGATGGGTCTGTGATTAGCCGGGACATTCAGAGGTTTACCCAGCTTGGGAATGCCTATGACTGTCGCTTCTTTCCAAGGCATTGAACATGATAGCTAACAAGGTAAGCACCTGATGAGACAGGTGCTTATGTGCGTGGTTAGAAATATCATCCGCATCCGGAGCCTTTTTGGACTTTTGACTTCTAATGAGAAGCGAGATTTCATCATTAGAGACTGTGACGGTGTCAGCGGTGTCGTTAGGCGGTCCTAGCATGAGGGAGACGGGGCGGTGGTCAGAGCCTAGGTCATCGAGTGGTTCAATAGAAATCTGAGGTCCTGAGACCTGAGAACCTGAGATCGAGGTTGATTCGCTTGACAATTGCAAAATCGAGGATGTCAGCAGAGTGGTGTGGGTTGTCGGGATAGTGAGTGCGAGTGATGGGAGAGATGACGTCTAGGTCGAGTGAATTAGTGATATTAAAGAGATGGATACCGCTGGTGTTTGTTGATAGGCACGTCCAGCCAGTATGTTTGGAGTTAAAGTCTCCGAACATAATTACTGAATGGCCGAGGGCGAGAATGGCCTCAAAGTCGCTGCGGATTGGTCTAGTGCCACTAGGTATGTAGACTGAAGCTATGATGACGGTCGGATGACCAGTCATAGCCAATCTACACACAGTGGCTTCCATGTTGAGGAGAGGAGGGGTAGGAAGAGGACAGCAATGGAATCCTTTTTTGTAATAAATAGCAGTGCCGCCGAAACCGTCGGAGTTGGGCCTATCGTTACGGATGAACGCGTACTTGGGAATAGCGATTCCCCTGGTGCGGTTTGCAGTAAGTTATGTCTCTTGGATAAGCAATAATTCTGGCTCGTTATGCTGAAGGAACAGTTTGACCTCAGGAAGGTAAGTACTGAGGCTACGAACGTTAAAAGAAACAAGGGATAAGCCCTTGGGTTTGATACGAAAGGACACGGGATTTGCGGGTCTAGATATTATATATTTTTTTATTTAACGAATATATACGATAAATTGAATTTATAAAGAGCTAAGTTACTAGTGATGCTCGGCTAACGCAAATAAACGCTATTGAGGAGATCGGGCGGCTCGCGCAGGAGCAGCCCTCTTAGCTGAAGAGCGCAGAGCGCGTGGGCAACCATTGTAGTTAGGTGTGTGGCCGGACTGGCCGCACAGCACACAGGCAGGGGGGGAAGTGGATTCGGGAGTGCGAGTGCACTCCTTTGTGATGTGTGGGTCCAGGCACTTAACGCACCTGGGGGGAGCTGAGCAGTTAGCCGCTGCGTGGCCATAGAGCTGGCAGCGGTGGCACTGCCCAGGGTGGCCGCGGGGGTTGGGACGCTTGACGGAGATATTCGAAAGTTCACAGATTGTGCGAGCCTCTCTGAAGATCTCCCTCGAGTTGGGAGTGTTGGTGAGGATAACTAGTGGAAAACGTCTACCGCGGTTTGAGTGCACCTTGTGCATTCCTTCAGCCGGGAAGCCCTGAGACTTAAGGTCCTTAAGAATGTCGTCGTTACTGAGTTCGAATGGGACGCCCCGTAATACCTCGCGGACCTTGCGCTCCTCCGGCAGGACGTAGGTGTGGTACGCGATTTGTTTTAATGAAATTAACTTAGTGAACGCGCGGAAGTCGTCGATGGTCGCGACCTGGATTTTAATTGATGACATAATAAATTATTTGCTCCTTGCAAAGATTAGATACCGCGGTCTATCGTGCTTTTTCGCGGAGTAAGACGGGCGGAGGAAGCTGAGGCTTAGGTAAGACGGGAGCGCAGCGCGTTTCTGGCTTGGACGGAGCCGACGTAGTCGCGGTCAATTGTAGTGACATTAACGGCGCGGGGGCGGGTGTTGAAGACACCTAGGTGGGCTCGGGTGTTGAAGACACCGAGGCTTTCTAAGAGCGCTTCTTAGAGCGTTTGGCGACTAACTGAAACGCGGGCTCAGGAGAGCCGGTTAAGGTGACGGCATCTGATGACGCATCGGACGCGGGTTTTTTTTTTTAAATCTATATTTGTACGATCTATCTAGGAATTGTATAAGTAGGTATAAGTATAAGTAATAAGAAAAGTCTCATTCATTTTTTTTTAACATAATGTAATTAACTGCAAAAAAAAGAAACAATTTCTTCTTTATATACTTAAATATGTTGATTGTTGTCATAACATTGCATGCTGTTGTCACCTATAATTGAGTCTATGACTTGCAATAACTTGTTAAAACTATGGTCCAAATGTGCATTATTTGTTGTAAACTTGTTGTTGATCTAATAAATAAATAAATAAATAAATCTTCTACCTCCGGCATATATGGCCGCAGACTTTGGCATTATGAAATTTTTCATTTGTTACATTCTATTTTTATTTTACAATTTAATCCTGACTTCAACTACTCTTGTCATTTCCTACTTATGTCTAGCTATTATTTCAGTAGTTCGTTTCTGCTTTGGGATGGAACTTTACACTTTTCTAGAGTTTTGTTTTGCGGTCAGATACTTATTGCTTTATATTTATTTTCCTATTATTTATTACACATATTTACCATCACATTTCTTACATTATTACGTTTTATTTTAACTACGTGTTCCTTATCTCATTATATAGTTTTTAAACTTGTTTAGCTATATGTTACAGTAAATTATACTCAATAATTTATAAACATATTTTCTTAATTCTGTTTGTTTTTATTTATTACCTTCAGCGCGATTTCGGAGCAGTAATGTAAAAATGTTTGCCTATTTTTGCCTAGCATGATGCTAGGGACATTTTGTACGGTTAATTTTTCTCCTATCATGTTTTCTATATTATATCTCTGGACAGCGTACACAAGACACTCCAAGATGATATGAGCGACATTTTCATTTTCAAGGGGGTCGCAGGGGCATGATGGGCTTTCTTTGCGTTTGAAACGAAATAGGTATTCCGAGAATCCTCCATGCCCCGTTAGGACTTGGGTTGTGGTTCCGGAAACTTCCATTTTTCTTACAACTCGATACGCCTCTATTGGATCCGGGAAGAACATTTTTGTAGTGCTGCCTACGTTGCTTTTCTTCTACCTGTTGTTCCACTCGTCAAGCGAATGCATCCGAATACATCGCTTGACGAATGAAACGGGGCATTTTTCGTAGTTCGGCCTTCTCTTCGAAAACTTTGCCGCCTCTTTAGCCATCTGATCTGCCCTCTCGTTTCCTGCAAGTCCTGCGTGGGCCTTAATCCAATATAAAACCACAGTTTTATTTTGTTTGAATAAGGCACTGAAGTTTCGCCTTGTATCTCGGACGCGGGTTCGGAGTCGCTCCCGGGAGCGGTACGCCTGCGAAGCGACGCACGAGAGTGACCGATTCACAGTCCATCTTGGACGGGATGGGAGACGCGGAAGAGCTGTAGACCTGAGGGGTCTGAACGTTGGAGGCCTGAGGGGCCGGGGACGCGATAGTTGCCTGTAAGGCCTGCGTTAGTACGTCATCGGATATGTTGGCGCCAGACGCAACGAGCGCCTGGGCGAACGACCTAGCAAAGTTTACCAAGCTTTGCTGGTCCATTGGAGGGCTTGGAACTACAATATATAATATATAAATATGTAATAATGCCTAGGTTCCCTAACAAACCTAGCACCTAAACCTCCCTACCCGCGGTAGGGGGGCTGGGGACGACGCGAAGTGGTGCCCCTAATTCGGACAGCACTGTACCCTGGGAAAGGCCCAAGTGCAATGGGATCGGGTCAGTCGGTTTCTCTTTAGCCTAAAGGGCCTTGGAAGCGCACCGGGGCAACGCTATCACGCTTAGTTGGCACCGCTGAGTATCCACCTGATCAAACGCGAGTTTACTACGGAGTGTGTTACCAATAAATTGACAACAAAAACCGGCCGTAGACCTGACGAGGTTGGGTTGCTTTGAAAGTGCGGGATCGACTACGTTACGACCGGCAGAAGCCGGCCACAGAGCGAGTCTCTGACTACGTAACAAGCGCCAAGCGTCAAGTACGTAGCCAGAAAATCAGCCCGAGCCTTGTGAACTACTATCGAATTTAATCGACCGTAGTAAGCTCAACTCTGTTGTTGCTGCTCCCACCGAGGTGGGGTATCTATTCGAGGGGTGCACCGAGTGCGGGATTGACTACGTTACGACCGGCCGAAACTGGCCGCAGAGCGAGTCTCTGACTACGTAACAAGCGCCCAGCGTCAAGTACGTAGCCAGAAAAACAGCCCGGGCCTTGCGAACTACTATCGAATTTAATCGACCGTAGTAAGCTCAGATTTGTTGTTGCTGCGAGACTGACTTAGTTACAGCCGATCAAAACCGGCTGTAGCGTAAGTCCTACAGAGGCTTATCTCAAGTCGTCGAGGACGGAGCGAGGTATTGTATGAATCTCAGCGTATGAGTGTTGCTACGAGTTGTCGTCGTGAGACGACAATCGTGACTCAACGGCTGGCGCGACCGCGAACACGTTCGAGCGGGGCCAGACGCAGAACGGATCTGATAGTGGCGTTTGAGTACAACAATCGTGCCTCGGCAGCCAGGAGCGACCTTCAACACGTCCGAACGGGGCCGGACGCAGATCGGGTCTGTTTTATTGTTTTTTTTTTTTTTTTGTTCCACTCCGCGGGAAGGGCAGGAGGATAAAAATGCCCTGACGCATACTCTGGCGCGATTCCAAAGTTATGTGGGACTCGTCCCGACGCCTACCAGGACCATACCCACTAAAAAGTTTTTTACCTATTATTTATAGCACTTACTAAATGCCTAATAAGTAGGTACATAGTTTAAAGTGATTTTTAAATAAAGGCCCAGCACTAAACTTGTAACCGCTTCTGAGTAATTTTGCATTTAAAATCAAAAAAGAGCCGCCTTGATTTACCTTCATCTCATAGATACCGAATGCTTGGTTGCCTCATTATCCTTTTTGCTTGCCAACATTGGTGTCTGGATTACGTACCTAAGCCACCACTTTAATTTGCGTCGCTTCGCTGCCTTCTCCGGCTGGATTTAAGTAAATATATATATATATATATATATATATATATATATATATATATATATATATATATATATATATATACATATATACTGGAATATCCAAGGCCCTGGACTACGCTGACATATATGACGCAAGGCTACTTACTCGCATGCAACGGAGGACAATGCAAAGAGAAGGCGAGTGTGGTACCACTCACTCACTCGTCGCTCAGATGAAGGCTGTGTAGCAAAAAATTGCACGAGCCGACAGCGGGTTTTTTAGTGGGTAGGGTTCTGGTAGGCTCGGAACGAGTCCCACGTAACCTGGATCGCGCGAGCCAGTGTATGCGTCAGAGCATTTCTTATCCTACTGCCCTTCCCGTGGAGGGGAACAAAAAAAAAACAATTTAAATTCTAGCAAAATTATTCATTATAGTTTTAACAAGATATAATTCAGGCAGTTTTAACATTCCAAAATCCAAAATGGTATTATTACGAGATTAACTAGGTTCTTTATTTATGTACAGCTATTCAGAGTTATATATAATTTGTAATTTAAAGATGTAAAAGCGCAACTTACCCAGTACGGGAAAATAATGTTACAAGTATAATATAATATTACTTTAGGTACTTTGTAACCTACGTTACAAGTTGCAACGTCAGCCTTAATAGTATCACATCCAAAAGATTTTGGTAATTTAGAGTTCACTACTCTTTTCCAATTGCGGGCCCGCAGTCATTTGTACATATAACTTCGCAAAATTTTTAGGTATATGGGTTTCCTTACAGTGTTTCCCTTGATATAAAGCAGTTCTTAGTAGACGACTAAGAACTGCTTTTAACGACGTTTAATCATCTATTATATTTCGTCGCTTCATTCTTCAGATAGTATATAATAAACAGGTAGATTTTTAAGACTAAGATTTGTTTTGTTTTGTCTTTACAAATTATAATTAAATACGTTTATTCATTAAATTCCTTACTTTAGTACATAATTTAAGAATCCAGTAACCTTTATGCATTTATTTTATATACACTTGGTGATCGCCAAAAGAATTAAATGAATAAACAGAATAATTTAATTTTAATTAATCTCTGTTTCGAAAGATATTGGGTGGTTTGTACCTTTATTGATTACGGACAAGGCAAAGTCGTTAAGTGGGTCTAATATAGGTTTATGGTAAAATTTTGAGAGTTTTAGTTCCACCCAGCCGTTTTTCGGATAACCTAGACTGAGCACATGCCGCGTACTGAGTGCGCTGAACACAATCATGTCAACGCCGCTCGTACCTAGCGTCTGCTTTATTCACCGACTTAGCGTCTGACTTGACACGGCTCTGTGAGCGGGGCCTTTCATGTTATAAACAAGAACCCCGAGTTTGAAGCTTTAATATTAGTGTCTGACTCGACGCGGCTCTGTGAGAGGCCTTTCATATTACAAACAAGAACCCCGAGTTCGAAGATTTAATATTATTTGTCAAAAAAAATATTATCTTTTAGAGTCGATACAGGACTTATTATTATGTTATTTTTAAAGATTGGCAAGGTTAATATAGGTTGTTTACGATTTGGGGCTGTGGTTTTAATGATGTATATTATGATTTTGTGTACGGATGCAAAAACTATATTTTATAATTTAACGTCTGGACCCTATGTCGGTGCATACGGCTAATGATGTAACTGTAACTTTTTGGTAATTTTTTCAAAAGTTAAAGTAATCTAAGGATATCACAGAGAAAGCTGATTTAGAACTTACTTGGATCCCAAAAAAATTTGTACTTCGATTTAGTTGGTTTTATTTTATAGGCTTCTTGTAAAATTTGCCTCATCATTGCCCATATCTTCGCTTAAAAATAGAGACAAGGCTGAACGGTTTGAATTTAATGAACCGAATGAACAACCCTTATTAAATTGCTCATTTAAAAAACAAAAATCTAATTAAAGAGGTTTTTGAACATATCAGTACTACGTAACGTACAAAACTCCCACCATGACCTCAACGTAATGTTGTAATGATAAATATACATGAATGCCAGAGAGGCGAGCATCAACGTCAGGGTCTCTGGCGGACAGCCGAACCGCGCCAACGCCGCCCGGAGCGTCTCGCTGCACCCAGGGTAAGGCTGAAGTGCTTTGCTTTGGTGCTGTTATGGGAGTTTATTAAATTTTTTGATTCAATTCAAATCAAATTATTTTTTCTTACACATTTTAAGACAAGGGATATGGAGGCAATTGGTTAAAAATACTTAGAGGCCCAATTAGTCGTGACGCATCGACTGCGACTGCATCCGGTTCAGGATACCTAGTTACAAATGCGTCACATTTGCAAACAAACATTAAAGCAAAAATCCATAAATTACGTTCGTCGCCAATAGCCAAATGGGTCTAATTAGAGTATTTAAATGTGGAAATTGAATACCACCCACCCTATTGATGTAACTAATAGTGGTGGTGTTTTCAATACGTTATAATATTGCACAATTTCTTTCTTCTCCGGCTAAACTTTAGAAGCCTGACGAAACGGCTAGTAATTCTAGGTAATTGATATTCTTTTTCACTGTTTACAAAAACCATAAAATTTGTTGTTTTGGAATACTGCGCTCCAGCCTGTTCTGATTGCATCTACATATACCTTATAAATTTGTGAAGTAATTGAACAGGAAATGGTATATTTACTTATACTTTTCTATCAGATTAAATCTTCTAACAGTAATTTAGGGAGTTTAATTTTTGCCTCATAGTTGTACTTATTTTGTAGCTAGACAGGCTGTGAACAGTACACCTATATGTTTGGCAAAATCTCGTATCGAGCAAATTTGAAGTTTTATAAATTTATTTATTATTATAGCTGTTCGATGTTAAACAGAAAGCCTAAAAATGTTACCGACTTTGTCGGTACTAGTCGATTTTTTTCTAAAATCACAGCAAGTGACTCAACTTCGCGCATAATTTTTGTAAATACCCCCGGAGCAACGGATAGTCCATACGGCATGGCCGTAAACTCGTATGTGATTGGCTTAAACATATCGTTTTATTGAAATTCAAAAAGTAGGTATTTTTTGTAATTGACAAATATAGGTACGAGTAGGTATTATCTTTCTTATCTATGTTAAGATGATATGTGTGCTAAGAAACCATTATGGGGAATTAATTTAGAAGCTGTTTTATAAGCTTTCATTTCGAAGTGTACTTTTTCTACAAAGTTGTATGATTTTATTTATTAATTTGTTTTTATTTATTAATGATTGGGTTCTACGATTAAAAATAAAAAAATAGTTCTTTTTTCAACATTAGATGCCGCTGATCAAAACTCAAGAGTCAATAAAAGTATGATAAGATAGCAATGACTGAGTGACTGATAACTTTAGAAAGATATAACGAGGTTTTATAAAGAGGCCTCTAAGTCTAACAATTTATTAACTGCTATTATCATATTTCGTTTTTCACTATGCGACAAAATATGTTTGGGAGTAATGCTTGTGTTATTTAATCAAGAAATGGAATTGAGAAACAGAATTTTATCCATTATATAATCCTTTTATTATTTGTTATTTTAGGCCAATAATCATAAAAGTAACGGATTTGACCTGCGTGTACCTGAATTATCGGTGCACAAGTCCCGGACTGGTTGAATTTTGCGTTGAACGCCAAATTCAAATGTGGACGCCGAAGTGTAGGCACTGGCACGTTCCATTGACGTCGCCCCCCCCCCTGTTTGACGGGTGACCAGGAGCTCCCATCCAGTTTCCCGACTAGGTTGACCGGTTGCCTGTCGATGTTTGGGGAGTACTTAAGTAGCTTCGGTGTACTTTATTATTATTATTGCTTTTTTTTATAGTGGTTATTCCATAACTGGAGCCTCTTAGGCCCCGAGGTTAGAAAGAATCTCTGGATCCATGTCGGAAATAATTCTCCCGACGGGCCCGGTTCATTCTGGGAGGTAAACGGTTCCAGATTAGGGAGCGTCTACATAAAGGGCTCACGTATTGCGGTAACCGAAATGACTAGCTGGAGATTCGTCCACTGGGTTCGTTAAATTTAAATAATGTTATTGACGACTTTCAGATTTGACAAAAAAAGAAATAATAGAATATTACCTAATACAGATATCGTGTTAAATCCCTTTCTGACTGCACGCATTTTCTGCATTCGTATTAAAATTTTTAAACATTATTGAAAAAAGTTTTTAGTTTTTGTTAATAAACCTTAGATAGAAGTCTACCAGGAATTTTCGCAGATAGCGTGATATATCTATTATAGATTACACGTGTTTTCTGCATCTTTCCGATACAGCGAAATTATAGGTATATTCGTTAATATATATATAAATATATTATCGAATTCTGTTTATTCTGTTGAACAAAAATAACTTTTATTTTCTATACATTACTGTTGAGAAAACTATGGATAGCGACATAATCGATCTTAGGTAAAAGTTGAAGATTAACTTATCAGAAATGCTCATTTATAGATAGCCAGAGAATAAAAGAAAAAATTACATGCTCGTATACGGCAACGGTAGCAATACATGTTAACATTAAATAAAGTTCAAAAGGTGCAACAAGACTTGCCATTAGAGATTTCTATCGAAAACTGAATACATTTTGTCCTAAGCTTAATGTGCCAAACTGAAATTAATCCTTATCCTAAGATAGCTTTAACTTTAAGTATGGAAGAGGTCTTTGGAACTTTACAATTTGAAATAACTTTTTTTTACAAATGTACCACACTAAAATGTAATTAAGGTGTCTGTCTGCAGGAGAATCATTGACGTCGTTTGGCAAAGGAGGCAAAGAATATGAAGAACTGACATCACAAGTAAAGGCTGGTCTAATCTAAAGCTCCGTTTTCACGGACTGCATCACCCGCCCTTCCTTTATTATGATAACAAAAAAACATTTACTGATCATTCTCGCTCCGATCGCCGCCCGGTACGGACGTTCCAAGACCACTCCGATTGATCGGTCCCTTCCCGATATTCAGTGGCGCTCAGTTTATTGGCGTCTAAGTATAGCGTGTTGGTTCCGTGATACGGTTTTTCTGGGTTTTCTTACTCCTTCCGAGCGCTGTCGAAGTGATTATTTTTCTTTGCGACTAAGTCTCTTAGTTTTCAAAGTGTTGTGCTGTGTTGTGCTTGTGCTGAGTGCTGTGTGTGCCCAGCGTAAAGTATTCTGGTTTTAGTACAGAGTACAGCGGACCTGCACAGAGATCTTGAACTACCTACAGTGCAACAGCACCTCAAAACACTCTCAGAAACGTTCTTCAAACGCGCCGAATCCCATCCCAATCATCTTGTCATCAGCGGGTGACCCCTTAAGGGCCCCGCTAGCGCGGCCTCTTTCTCCGATTGGCCGTCGCTTAGATGAAGGCTGAGTGGCAAAAATGCACGAGCCGACAGGGGGTTTTTTAGTGGGTATGGTTCTGGTAGGCGTCGGGACGAGTCCCACATAACTCCGATCGCGCGCGCGGAATATGCGTTAGAGCATTTTTTATATCTTCCTGCGCTTCCCGTGGAGGGGAACCAAAAAAAAAATAAAAAAAATAAAAATAGATTTATTAGTTGATTCCCTCACTGATGCTATCAACTCAGCCATCAGTGATAACTAAAAGGTTGCTAAACAAAGCAAACCAATACTTCCCTTAGCCATTAGGAATCTTAATAAAGCTTAGAACGCGGCTCTTCGAAGAGCCAAGGAATATCCCACGCCTGCCTATAGATCAGCTGCGAATCAGTTTCAACGCAATGTTAGGTCTTGCCTCGCGGAATTCCGATACGCTCAGATGAACGATCTCATGGGAAATATCTCCCCGTCCCACCAAGCATATTATAGTATGGTCCGGGCCTTACGCGTAGACGCCGCCTCTCACGTTCCTCCTCTCACTCGTCCAGATGGCATTATTGCCTTCGAAGTCGAAGAGGAAGCCGAACGCTTCGCTGACGGCATTGCCTCACAATGATCGCCCAGCACCCAACCCGCGGATACCTCCCACATCCAGGCGGTGTAGGATGAAGTCCGCCGCAGAGACTCTCTCCATCACCACCGACCCCGACACAGTCTCTAATGATGAAATCACGCTTCTCATTAGAAGTGAAAAGTCCAAAAAGGCTCCGGGTGCGGATGGAATTTCCAGCCACGCAGTTAAGCACCTGCCTCAACAGGTGCTTGTTAGCTATTATATTCAATGCCTGCTTCGACCTTAGCTACTTTCCAAAAGCTTGAAAAGAAGCGACAGTCATAGGCATTCCCAAGCCGGGTAAACCTCTGGATATCCCGGCTAATCACAAACCCATCAGCCTCCTCAAGGCCATGTCTAAACTTCTCGAGAGAGTCATACTCTCTAGGATATGTAGTAGTCCCTTAAGGGACTCCAGCCTTTATGATGGAAGGGAAGGGAAGACTCTCCTCGCGCCTCTTTTGTACACCGTGTACACAAACGACATTCCCATTCCGCCGAAAGGCCTCCAACTCGCCCTCTTTGCCGACGACAGCGCCCTTTACACCAAAGGCCTCAGTGTCCCGGGTCTCGTCATCAAACTCCAAAAGGCCGTAAACGCCCTCGGTGCATGGTTTTAAAAATGGCGCATCGATGTGAACCCAGACAAGAGCTCTGCGGTTTACTTCGACTGCAAACACCGTCGTGATGCCGACAATATCCATGTTCGAATGTTAGGTATTCCCATCCCCTGGAAGCGCACTATTAAATACTTAGACGTCACCTTAGACCAGACGCTTTCTTTCAAGCCACACGTCGATAGAGTAACGAAACTTGCCCGTTTTTACTTAGGCCGCCTATATAGTATATTAGGTAGAAATAAAATGTCTTTCAGAAGCAAACGTACGCTTTATAAGGTCTGCGTTAGACCCGTCATGACATATGCCTCGCCAATATTTGTCCACGCCAAACCCTCCGTCCTGCACAAACTGCAGGTGGTTCAAAATCTTTTCTTCCGCGGGGCCACAAACGCACCTTGGTACGTGCGTAACGCGGACCTGCACAGAGATCTTGAACTACCTACAGTGCAGCACCTTGAAACACGTTGAAGCGTTCTTCAAACGCTCCGAAACCCACCCCAATTCTCTAGTTCGAGATTCAGTCTCGTATACTACCCCTGTCATCGATTCGAAGTACAAAGTCGCTAAACCGAGAAACGCACACACGAACGTAGCCACGCAACTAACACTAGATCTCGAAGCCCTTCAGGCCGCAACTTCTAATTCTAATGTAAATTCGAATTAATTCAATTTTTATTTTCATTTTGAGCACCTTCAGTGCTATGTATTCACCTTCAGTGCTATGTAATCCCAGCGGGTGACCCCTTCTGGGCTCCGCTAGCGTGGCCTCTTTCTTCAATTGGTCGTCGCTCAGATGAAGGCTGTGTGGCAAAAATTTGCACGAGTCATTCAGAGGGTTTTTTAGTGGGTAGTGCTCATAAGGAGCTTGTCCCAGATGCCTTGTACGCGCGCGAGAGGTATGCGGAAATTCATTTTTTGCCTCCTGCCCAAGATAGTGATTGTACCTATTTACATTCTTAATTCAAATAAATGTTTTAATATTTTAAAATCACATTTCCATGCACATGCTTCCTAAATTATGTAGACAAAGCTCAGAAAATGCTAACGCAAAAGTCAAACATTAACATTGTGAGCATTAGTCGAAAGAGATATCTAAAATCCATATCTTCTGAAATTGATTACGAAAAATTTAACAGGAACCGAGCAGAGCAATGTTTGCCAGGTCTAGAAAGTAAATAAATTAAAATGTGAAATATCTCGCAAAATGCTTCTTTAACATTTTGTTTCACATAAAGAAAAAACTTTGTTGAGGTTTAACTAATAAAATATTCCTGCACTAAGTAACCCGTACTTGAACCAATTACGAATTACCCGCCAGTTACAGTAAACATACTTAGGAACAATTAATTAATTGAATCCAGACGATCTACCCAAGCTGGATATGACGTTTCAGTTATACTCGCAACAAAAACCTCACTGCGTCTACCTAGAGTGGCGACGAAGAATGAACTGCAATAATAATATTTGCTTGAGTTTTGATTCTAAAACACACTGCTGTTAAACTTTCAGGTTCTTAATGATAAAATACATATACTTTCTTTCCGTTTTGTATAATATCCATCATAATCAATTCAAAGTAAACAAACCATTCCAATTTTTAATTAAAGTACAGATTTTATAAGCTTTTTTTCTGCTCATACAGAAATACCTACTGATTTATGTTGTTAGCGCTGAAGTCTCATCCACCGTACGTATATACGTAAGTCTTTGTATCTGTGTTAATGTTCTCTACTGAACAATAAAACGTGTTTTTACTATATTCATAGCCAGCAAACGAGCACGTGACCCACCTAATGGTAGTGGCATCCGCGCATATAGACATCATTAGTCGTAGGTGATTTATATGAAAATTGATTGTGATTATAATATCGACTTATGATGCGTTTTCGACCTTAGGAACTGTGGTGTCCCCATACGTGACCTACAGAGAATGAGTTTATCTGTACAGTAAACATGCATGATAAAAGTAAGATCATGATATGATTAAATATTACTGTATTTCACACGTTTATTACAGTATATAAGCTCATTATTTTAACAAATAAATTGTCACTCAACATGTAATCGAGCCTTGCTTTACAACCCTTTTCCTGGTCGTAATAACTGTCACCTCTGGGGACGCCACAGGCTCTAGTTGAAATCGCATTTGCTCCAGCTTATATCTGTATTCAGTGACAGATTACCAAACACAAGCTAGTACCGTAAAATATAGTTACATACAAACAAGCTACTGAATGTGAGCACCTAAAAAATATTAAAAAAGAAGAGTCGCGTCTGATAAGTAACATCGATTGTGCTTTTATATAACATTGCCGAGAAATTTAATTTCCTGCTTGGTGTTGGCATGGTGGCAGCTGAATGTGACTGTTGCTACGTGCATAGGAAAATACATTCTGTGTGTTAAGATGTTTCTTCTTAGTTTATTTTAATTGTGATATACAGGTTGAATATTGTTGATAGTATTGTAATTAAAATTACAATCAACCCGAAGAGTTAACACAACTCGTTAACAGCACCATAGGTACTGTATTTGCTTAGTGATTTCAAATCTAGGTAATTTTAACTGTTTGTAACAGGAATACCACAGTCCGTTTAGATCGTAGATTTCTACAATCAAGCGCGTGATAAGCTAAAATACTATTTAAAACCACAAACGCTACAATGTATTCCAAAGTATTCTTGTTTTCAGTTGGCGAAAGTCGAGCTGTGTTAAATTTGATTTAAAGTAGAATTACTCTGCTTTCGAGTAAATGGAAAAGTTTTCTTTTCAGACGTTGAACCAGGATCCTTGAATTTTCATTCACCTTCTAGGATGTAACTGGATCTAAACCATAATAGTGTTGTCTCCAGAAACAAGTTAATTTAAAATCTTACCGACACATACAGAATATTGTTCAAACATAAAAAAATTCCGACTATGGAATAATTTTTCTGTAAAATCAAAACAGTACTTAGTAAGTAAGTTATATTAACTTTAATAAATAAAATACACAGGATGCCTAATTTGTCAATATTTCTCCATCGTTAAAGCAATAAACGCTATAAATAAACCGCTTTTATTTAGTTGTCTTGTCATTAACCAGGTGTATTTCCTTTCTCTGATAAATTGTATTTTGTCTCGAATTTTTTATTTGAAACAAGAAAAATATTGAGGTACAAAATCAGAGATTAAATTTTTCTGTCTCTCACTCAAGTGTCAAAACCGTCCGATAAGTGTATATCGTACAAGCGAAGCGTTCTTTGAGTAACAAATAGCTATTTCATTAACTCGGTATTGCGAAGCTCCAAAAAAAGGGCGCGTTCTTTTAAATTTGAGCACATGCGGTATATTGACATGCACTTCATTAAGAACCTTACCTTTATTGTGTATTATCATGTAGTTTATTGTTTATTGTGATAAATCAGATTGTCCAGCAAATCTCTGTATTTCTGACATTTGTAGATTCTACACTACAAATAAACTTCAAGGATAGTCCCTTGCGTTGTTAGCTGAAAAACTTTTAACCAAAATTATAAAATACACAACATCTTTCGTTATCGACGCATTTAATTATTAATAACCACATTGAAATATTTTAAAATAAAACTTGTAATATTTTCTACAGCCTTTTGCTATAAAAGCGTATACCTTTGTACGGGAAGATAAAGTCAGTTGACTTATTTCCGGGGGAAACTATGTATATTGCACGTACTTGCATAAAGGGTGTAATATAGCTCAGGTTAAATTTTTTTACGGCATTTACAAAGTACACTACACACAAAGCTCGTATATAGAGACGTGTATAGGGCGACTGGCAAATTATGACCGAAACTTAAATGTGATTTAATCTAAATAAATAATTGTCCACAACGTGGCCAGTGACCGTGTTCGCCGCGCTACAGTCCCTACCTACCGGGCAAAGGCTATTAAACAGGGATTCCAAGTTTCTCATAACATTAGCAGGCCTTAGATAAGATCATTGACGTATACTTGAGGCTAAACCATACGCATAGTGGCCGAACTAGCCTTTTATTAAAATCTACTAGAAATGGGTATTTTGTTAGGTTGATACCGTTGTTCAAACACAAAACTCAGCACTTAATATTAATTTTATGCATTTATTGCTTTCAACTTCAGTACACATTTTGTAGCCCGAATGAAATGAGTTACAAAAATCTTGATTCGCATTGTTTCAATTGAGTTTTTTTTATTGAAAAAGGATAAGACGTTTGTCTTCTATCTCACCTGATGGAAAGTGACGATGAAGACGAAGGTGTTACACATCTTTCCACGAGATACCTTTTCACTCGACGCTTGAAAGAACTAGGACTATAGTTTTCTGGAAAAACAGACGCAGGCAGTTCATTCCACACCTTGGCGACCCGCACCAAAAAGGAACTATCGAAGCGTTTGGTTCGACTTCTTGGGATATCTACTCTAAAGGGATGAAAGGCCTGTCTGCGTCTAGTAGTCTGATGTAAGAAGGGTGTGGGTTCGACCTGATCAAAAAGAGAATTCGCGCACTCTCCAAAATGTAATCTGTAGAAGACTGCTAAACTGGCAACTTTCCAACGATGGTCGAGGCTATGCAGTTTGTTGGTGGTGAGATCATAGGTGTTAATAATTTTTCAGGCTCTTCGGTCAACTGCGTCCATCGCTTCTAGTTGGTACTTTGCAGAACCATCCCAAAGGTGGCTACTGTACTCCATACAAGACCGAACTTGAGCTGTGTACAAATTTAGTAGCTGTTCAGGGCTCAAGTACCGTCGGACCTTCGAGATGATTCCCAACTTCTTTGAAACAGTTTGAGCCATGGATAGAATTTGTTGCCCAAAGTTTAGTTGGGACGATATAGTTACGACCAGAAGCCCTGGGTGGTCGGTTAAGGGTACAGAAACATTTCGGAAAGTGGGCGTTAGGTCGAAACTGCTCTTTTTGGCGGAGAATAAATACGCCTGTGTTTTTGACGGGTTAAATTTGACCAAGATGATTTATGATCGTTTTTAGCTCTTGAAAAGAATAAGTACATAGCAATAATTTGGACTTTTACTCAAAACAAGTCCAACAAGTCCTATAAGCGTGGCACGGCCCAGGCGTGACCTAATCCTCCTTTTTTCAAAGTGCCCTTTTCTTCTTTTTTCATAGTGCTGAAGGTGCTTAGCCGGAACTTAAACATCTCCTACATTCGATTCGTTTAAAATCACCTGGGGGATCGGACCCCCGGACGGACTTCGGCCTAGGACGTCGTAAAATGAAACTACTACTGCTGGATAGGAATGGGTACGCTGCATTATTCTGGCCCACTGAATACCGAATACCGTGTTGTCCTATTCGTATTTCTAATTGGAACTCCTTGATGTAATGGCGTCACCGGAATCAATTAATACGTTACGCGGATGATAATGAACCACCACGACAGGGTTGGCTGTGTTGTCTAAACTCAGAAGTAAGGTATCATATTAATAAAAATAAGTTCAAAACCTAAAACCCCACAACTCAAACATCACGCACCGTAAAAAGTATTAAACAATAAAATATTGTTACCATCAGAAAATGGAAACTATTAAATATTGAAATATTTATTAAATAAACAACTTATTGATATACTTTAATTTATTAATTACATATTCATAGTTAAAAAAATTTTGGTATAATTTTAACGGATCACATTTTTACATTTTTGGATGAGAAAGAATCGACCACTGGCTGATCGATGGGTTTACACTATGTTAAAGAAATTGTGTTTTTATTTAATAATGTATACTTTTTTATTATAACAGTGTTTATTTTATATGTGGAAAATAAAAAATACAATGAAAATATTTTTACGAAAACTAAAGAGTACCTTATTTATCTACTTTGGAAACAGATGTAGATATTTCAGTCACACCCTAAAATTCACACCAAAAATAATAAAATTAACACTTTCCGCCAAAGCTAAAATAAATTTGCACATCTCTCTGTGAAAACGCCATGAACCTAAGAACAAACGCATCAGGTAGTAAAATCTATTTTTGTAGCAGCTTTTTTATTTATTGCGCCTTTTGTTTACGACACTCATGAATAAGTTTCAACACCGGTAGAGATTAAGGATCTTATCCAACATGCTGTAAATTATTGTACAATTAAATTTCAAACGTATTTGGTAAGGCTTAAGAGTTATTTTAGATTTTAGTTGTATAGATAGTTTCCCTTATACGATCGAGTAGATAGGAGATTGATGTTGCTCCGTACGCTTTAATTTAACGTAACGAGGTAGGATATTGCGAGCATTATCTTAGATCGCATCTTCAGAATACCAGCTACTATGAATGTATAAAAATACAATTTACATACGTTCGCCGACTTTATATTGAAAAGTGTATTGCAATTTGCGCCCAAATATTCTTCCACTATATTACTCTATTTACGAGAAGAAGTTATCCGAGTTCACTTTCGTTGAGAGCTCGTCTGGTGTTGGACTGCAGTCCTTTTGATTTTAAATATGGGGATATTAACATTATCCATAAGTTGTATTTCGGTAAAAAAAATAAACCGAAATGACAATTACAAATGTGTTAGAAATTACAACCTGTAGTCTTCTTAATTTAAAAACTCATAGATTACAATACACTGAGATACGGCTTAGCTAAATTGCTTTAACTTAGAATTTAACTTAGAATAATTGGATAGGCGGATATTGAATGACATAATACCCTACAATTTGGTTTCATCTTTTATCTGTCAACTCGATTGGGTTTTCCTTAGCGGCAACGCCGGCAACCAATTCTGTTAAGCATACACACGCGCACATCACCTCGGTAAAGGATGCTTTATTTTACTAGAACATGTTAGTAAATTTAATTTTCTTTTCTTAATTTACATCAACGATTTATGGACATGGGCAATCTATAAAAATAGAGGTAAATGAACCAACGTCGCATACATGACAAAATAATTATTCTTTAATAATGGCTCGTATATAAATGAATGAAACGTTTACGATCCATTCACAGGTGCATAAAACATTTTTTATTAAAGGTTGTGTGCTGTTTAAATAGTTTAGATTAAAATGTAGAGCTTTACTTTCATTAAATATGCATGTAGCCGTAATTTGGCTATTTTCGTTACTTGCTCTGTGTAAATCATTTCACTAAACATTGATCATCGAAAAGATCGATACTTAGCCGCTAATTTGGCCCGGTAAAGCAGTGCGGAAACTTAATGTATGATTTGTGTTAATTTTTCAGATAGTTCGTGTTATTATTGTACTGAAATATCTGTTGTTATGTTCAAAGATTTATTGAGATTATCATATACAAGGTGTCCCAAAATTCAACGATAAGTTGGTACCAGGCAGTGAATACGGCGACGACACCCAAAGAAAAATAATTTTTAAAGTTATAATAACTTTTTAAAAAACTTTGAATTTAGATACCCTGTACACTATGTTTAGGTACTATGACTGAACTTCCAACAATAATTCTGTTATTTCTTTTGTATTAGGGACCTCAATAGCATAGCTGTTAATCACAATGCCAAATTAAGCAAATTTTTCTGTAGTTTTAATACAAAAGTAAAATTAATTTCATTTGTTTCTGTCAATTTTAGAAAATTTGAACTTTTGACCAACTTTAATATGGCATGGTGTAAAAAAAATGTATCAACACTATATTGGCAAGTTCTTCTAAAAGTTGGCGCAACCAATCGAAATTCTAAAATGGTAAAATACTTTAATCACATTGTGCACAAACAAAAATTGTGCCTATTTTTTGTGAACAAGGAACAAACAGAAATATTTAGTCATTAATCCTTGAAAACTCTTTTAATGTTATTACGCCATTAGTTTGCAAGAGTGGAAAATGTAGTTATTTTAATAAAACAGGAAGTTGATATCAAAATGTTTTTTGTATTTATTAAATCAAATGTTCAAATTGTTTACCACCATTATTAATACATGCGCGACAACGCCTTAAAAATGATCTTTTAATCAGATGCGCATATCCTCGTGTGGTTATGTTTTCTGCAGCCTCCATGATTCTTTGTCGGAGCTATTGTTGCTATTGGTTTAGCATAAACCGTTTTTTTAGGCATCCCCGGTAAAAAGAATCCAACGGATTTTAATCAGGAGAGTGGGGCTGCCATATAATTGGGCCAAGACGGCCAATCCACTGTCCCGCATACTCTTGGTCTAAATAGTGCACTGGACGGGCATAATGAGCAGGACATCCATCATTTTGATACCACATATCCCGTACAATATTGAAAGGCATATCTTCTAAGAGATCTGGCAAATTATGTTGCAGAAAATTTAAATACATTTCACCAGTCTAATTCCCCGGCAACTCAAAGGGTCCGATAATTCTGCCGTTTATTATGCCTGTCCACAAGTTAATTCGTACTGACATTTGTCCTCTCTCATTAGGCGCGGGTTCTCGATACTCCAACTATGCAGATTATGAAGGTTTAAAAACCCATCTTTTTTACATGTGGTTTCGTCGGACCATAAAACTCTATCTAAGAATTGTGGATCCTCAGCATGGTTCCTGAGCATTGTAAGGCAAAATTGTACTCACGCAGGCTGACTAAGGTAAAAAAGTCTGCACACGTCTTACGTGGTACGGATGAAATCTGTGACGTTTTAAAATACGAAGTGCGGTACTTTTTGGGACTCCCGTAGTAGTCTGTATGGCACGTACTGAAGTGGTAGGATAATTTTCAATTTCTAGGAGTACCTTTTCTTCGCTTTCTGTCATAAGTCTTCCTGCATTTCTCCGAGCGCTTGGTAAACGACCTTCCGAAAACGATTGATATAAATTGATGAATACCCTATAATCTGGATATCATTAAAGATTCGGGTATCTATCACGATATAGTCTGCTTGCGTTATATCTGCATTCTCCGTAAATTAAGTACATATTAGCGTATTCTAACGCTGTGTATGGGAACGGCATGGTAAAAATCAAAGAATCCAATCCACAAAGGCACGAAATCAAAGCACGAAAGGATTCGCAGTAAACAAAAGAGCGAAGCGTACTGACGACTGACATATGAGCACGAGGTAGTATGGCAACCCGACGCCATTCTATCAAATAAACCAATAAGAAACGGCACAAATTGCGTCACTTTCTATCTTACTCTAAATTTTAATAGCGTTTAAGATAAATAATAACATTGATACAGTTTTCAAGGATTAATTACTAAATATTCCTGTTTGGTCCTTGATCACAAAAAATAGGCATAATTTTTGTTTATGCTCAATGTGATTAAAGTATTTTACCATTTTAGAATTTTGATTAGTTGCGCCAAGAGAAGAACTTTAAAAGAACTTGCCAATGTAGTGTTGATACATTTTTTTTACACCATGCCATATCAAAGTTGGTCAAGAGTTTAAATTTTCTAAAATTGACGGAAATAAATGAAATTAATTTTATTTTTGTATTAAAACTACAGAAAATTTTGCTTAATTTGGTATTGTGACTAATAGTTATGCTATTCAGGTCTCTAATACAAAATAAATAACAGTATTATTGTTGGAAGTTTAGTCATAGTACCTAAACATAGCGTACAGGGTATCGAAATTCAAAGTTTTAAAAAAAGTTATTATAACTTTAAAAATGGAAGAGACCGATTTTTTTTATTATTTTTCACTGGGTAGTCGTCGCCGTATGCACTACCTGGTACCGGCTTATCGTTGAATTTTGGGATACCTTGTATAGCATAAGTTGTTAGTCGGAATATAAACTAAGTAGAAAGTAGAAATTGGATATAAAAATAATCTTCTTTCACAAAGCATACAAATTACCCAACTCTGTGTTCAAATACAAGCTGATACAACTTCACATTATTTCGTTGCCGAGATTTTGTATGTTTACTATGATTTGGGCCCATTAGAATTCAAGCGCTATAGTTGTTTCTTTTAGTTCTTCAGTTAGGCGGTAACAACACTATGGTTTTACTTTTGATTAAAAATATTTAAAAAATCAATAAATTAATTAAATGGCATTGTACTTAAAACGTAAATTTGTATTTGAGGCCCACAGCAATCAAACTAAATAAATTGTTAAGTTGAAAGAAGGTTACAAAGCGATATTCTTAAATATGAAACAATGGCAATTTTTTATCCGCAATAAAATGCTTTTAAAATATTTACCATACCATAGAAATTAAATCCATACAAAAATGATATTTGTAACGAACCAGAGATTGTATATAATATATATTTTCACAATTTTGTTGGGCATGTGTTTAAAAGTCCTTATGGGTACCAAAACGCCAATTTTTTTATGATAATTGTCTGTATGTGTGTATGTATATTGGTCTGTGTGTGTATGTATGTACTGGATACTGGATACGGTTTAATATATACAAATATTGTGTTTACACATATTGCATCAGAGCGGTAAAGTGAACGAAGCCGCTGTCAGAAGCTTTATATTATTAACTTTATTAACGTATAATATTAACCACACCTTGGCAACCACAGGAAACCTTATATAATATTTTATTTTGAACAATGAGTAATTGTCATTCTGCGCCTAAAACTGAGCTACATTAAAAGAATGTTTAGTTTCTTGGTTTGAGTTATGCTTCTGTCTGACAATTGGTTTACATGCTTTCGGTTCCATCAATTATCTCATCAATATTATTAAAATGGCCAGCGCTATCGTTACTCATTGAAGAGTCCATGTGTAAGCGACCCAGATTTTAGTTATTCGGCATGCTTAGAGCTCTATACAAACAAGTAAAAGATTTTTGATTTAAAAGTTACTCATAACATCAAAATTTCATTAAAAGATTTAAAATACATCCTCAGGCACGATTCTAAATGATTTAAAAAATTATATATTTACCAAGTTTTGCTGTTTATAGTACTGAGTTTTACTACCTTCAACGCCGTTAAACGATTATTAGGCCTTTCCTAAGTATAGATTTTATTTTGCAAATTTATACCTTATTCGTACTATATCTAAGACCAGCTTTGCTAAGCAAAATCTATCATTTTAAGTAGCCATCGCTTTAAGTAGCAATTTGGCGTCTCTGAGTGTAACGGTAAGTGACAATACAAATGTTAATTTTTTACGTGACTGACGCCGCGGGCGACAGATACATAAATACCTATGACATAAAAAGTTGATATAATAAGATTTCTAAGTCGAAGGTCATCATACAATGTTTTATTTATTATTATAAGATATATTTTGCTGTACCCCTAGCAGATACCTATTATTAGAGTGAGATGATAAGGAATTATTTGGGCTCGACGTATGTTATCATCAATAAAATATTAATTTATTGTTCATTGTGGTAGAAACAATTTAGGTATACAGCTTGCATATTAGCGGTTACAGTTTTACTATGCGTCTGTCTGTGTGTATTAGGATTTCGTGTGTGAATGTTTGTAGGGGAAGGTATTTTTACAGTATGTAATAATAAAGGACAACCCGAGGAATACTTTTGAGAATATACAAAAATCTTTCTCTTTTCTTCGAAACAAACAGTACAATTTCTTTGAAGAATAAAATTGTGTGTCGGTATATTAGTGATACTATGATATAATGATGATAAATTTAATTTTTTTAGAAGAAGTCAACATTTTTTTGGAAATAAAATAGGTTTTTATCGTAACAAGCGGAGTGTTAATTTAATTTGTCAGGCCGGTTTAATTCATTAAAACACTTCCATTCTATGTTTGTTTTTAAATTATTTTGCCCCGTTTTGTAATTACATGGCAGCCATAAATTCCATAAGATTTATTTATTTATTTTCTTACCCTTTATTTTCTTTGACTTTATTTAAATTAAAGTGATGTATCAGTTTGGATTACTGCCAAGTCGTTAGATGCTGGTTCACGACGATGCTTCAGGTTACTTCTCAGGTAAGTTCTTTACGATATTGCAAAAAGTTTAAAAACGCAGTGTAACTTATGATTACCGTATAAATTATATGCCTGTAGAATAATCTATTTTTGCAAACCTTACCTTGTTCTCGCAACTCACGGCAACTTTCAGAGAAACTTGCATTACGGTTTGGTAAAATGTCTTGGGAAATAAGCCACTGACGAATTGGCAGCAATTTATTTTGCAGAACAACAACTGGTAATATAGTTTAATAGCGACCTGCCCGCCCCGGCTTCGCACGGGTCTGTGACATTGCATTTCAAATCTGTTATATCTTCGAAAATATTCATTTAAATTACACGCTGTACACGTGGTACTTAATTGGATAAGGCTTAATGCTGTATTGCTTCAAATCGATTCGTAAATAAGCCATTATTTCGCGTAAAAAGTAAAGGATAAGAAATGGTTATTGTGGGTTATCTCTAATAGATAGACATATACCATCGCGGACTTTTTTGTGGACCTTTTTAAGGTGTAGGTACTCTAGGGTCGGTACCCGGGATGGACCTAATCTAACCTAGGGAGGTCTTCCTAATCCACAAATGAAATATAACACAATTTTACTTTAAGTAACTTTTATTTAAGATGAATCTATTTTAAAAGAAAATACAATGATAATTATTAGACTATCTTGGGGACGAAGCCCGCAATAGAATTCCGTAAGGAATCCCGTCAAGGAATGATCTAGAACAATCTTCGATATTCTCTATATTTTACATTTTACAAATAAAATCAAATAATGACAGACTTATAAGTTGCCAGTCATAAATGTCGGCAAGTTTGTTTGTGCAATAACCTCTTTTATTAAATACGGCACAAGCAAACGTTGCAGTACAATACTGTAGCATATTATTTTGATCTATCTAGTATGGTTCAGCCAGCATTTGCAATGTAAGCGCAGAAACATGTGTTTATTTACGACATCACATTAGAAACCTCTAAGATTATCAATGTTCCTCTTCTATATTATACATGTATTATACATATAAAACTTCCTCTTGAACCACTTTATTTATTAAAAAAACTACATCAAAATCCGTTTTGTAGTTTTAAAGCATACACAGGGACATACAAACAGCGGGAAGCGACTTTGTTTTATACTATGTAGTGATTTACTTAAACTGCAAGTTATACTTTTATGATCAAAAATCTGTAACAAATTCAAGCAAAGAGAAAGTTCAGAAAATTTGCTCCCAATAAAAAATTTGAACAGTTTGTGACTAATTTTCAAATTTTGTTTTTTAAGTGTAGTGTTTGAATCACACTTTGGGATTATGAGTTGAATCTAACAAAATATCATAACAAGTAGAAACGAACTATTTTTCGTTTTAGTACATTTGAGATATAAGCAAAACTATCAAAATTAAATACGTAACTCATATCATAATAATAATTTTTATAAAATAATTTTAGAAGAACTTACTATTGTATAAGAAAAAGTTTTGATGAAGTCTTGTACTTGCGATGCCTTTATATTCGTAGCAACAAGATCTTTTTTTAAATATTACCATAGCACGTTCCTAACCCGCAGACCTCATCTGCGTCCGGACCCGTTCGGACGTGTTTGACGGTCGCTCCCGGCTGCCGAGTCACGATTGTTGTCTCACGACTTCTCTCGTAGCAATACTCAAACGCCACTCTCAGATCCGTTCTGCGTCCGGCCCCGCTCGGACGTGTTCGCGGTCGCCCAGCCGTTGAGTCACGATTGTCGTCTCACGACGTCAACTCGTAGCAACACTCATACGCTGTTAGCCTCTGTAGGGCTTACTCTGCGGTCGGTTTCGATCGGCTGCAAGTAAGTCGGTCTCTTGCACAGCAACAACAGAGCTGAGCTTACCGCGGTCGATTAAATTCGATAGTGGTTCGCGAAGCTCGGGCTGTTTTTCTGGCTGCGTACCTGACGCTTGGCGCTTTCTACGTAGTCAGAGACTCGCTCTGCGGCCGGCCCCTGGCCGGTCGTAACGTAGTCAATCCCGCACTCTGTGCACCCCTCGAAGTAAAAACCTCACTTCGGTGAGTGCAGCAACAACAGGGTTGAGCTTACCGCGGTCGATTAAATTCGATAGTGGTTTGCAAGACTCGGGCTGTCTTTCTGGCTGCGTACTCGACGCTTGGCGCCTGTACGTAGTCAGAGACTCGCTCTGCGGCCGGCTCCGGCCGGTCGTAACGTAGTCAATCCCGCACTTTTAGTGCAACCCAACTCCGTCAGGTCTACGGCCGGTTTTTGTTGTCAATTTATTGGCGACACACTCCGTAGTAGACTCGCGTTTGATCAGGTGGATACTTAACGGTGACAACTAAGCCTGATAGCGTTGCCCCGGTGCGCTTCCAAGGCCCTTCAGGCTGAGGAGAAACCGGCTGACCCGATCCCATTGCACTTGGGCCTTTCCCAGGGTGACGGTACAGTGCTGTCCGAGCTAGGGGCACCACTTCGCGTCGTCCCCAGCCCCCCTACCGCGGGTAGGGAGGTTTAGGTGCTAGGTTTGCTAGGGAACCTAGGCATTCTTATATATTTATATATTTTATATATCGTAGGACCAAGCCCTCCCAATGGACCAGCAAAGCTTGGTAAACTGTGCTAGGTCGTTCGCCCAGGCGCTCGTTGCGTCCGGCGCCAGCATATCGAATGACGTACTAACGCAGGCCTTACAGGCAACTATCGCGTCCCCGGCCCCTCAGGCCTCAACCCCGGCCCCTCAGGCCTCCAACGTCGAGACCCCTCAGGTCTTAAGCTCTCCCGCTTCTCCCGCCTCGTCCGAGATGGACTGCGAATCGGTCGCATCCTCTCACGCGTCGCGTCGTAAGCGTACCGCTCCCGGGAGCGACTCCGAACCCGCGTCTGATACGTCGTCAGATGCCGTCACCTTAACCGGCTCTCCTGAGCCCGCGTTTCAACTCGTCGCCAAGCGCTCCAAGAAGCGCTCTAAGAAAGCTTCGGTATCTTCAATACCCGAGCCCTCCCCGGTGTCTTCAACACCAGCCCCCGCGCCGTTAAAATCGCTCGTAGTAACCGCGTCTCCGTCGGTCACATCGAAGCCAGCGACGCGCTGCGCTCCCGTCCCGCCGAAGCCTCAGCTCCCTCCGCCCGTATTCCTGCGTGAAAAAGCGCGCTGGACCGCGGTTTCCAACTTGTGCAAAGTGCACAAAATTAACTACTTAAAAGCCGCCAACGCTGGCGATACAATCAAAATCCAATTAGTGACCGTCGTCGACTTCCGCGCGTTTACCAGGTTACTCGGATTAAACCAAATCGCGTATCACACCTACGCCCTCCCGGAGGAGCGTAAGATCCGCGCAGTACTACGGGGCGTCCCGTTCGAACTCAGCAACGAAGACATTCTCGATGACCTTAAGTCTCAGGGTTTCCCGGTCACAGCAGTGCACAAGATGCACTCCAACCGCGGTAGGCGTTTTCCGTTAGCGCTAGTAATCCTGTCCAATACTCCCGACTCGAAGGAGATTTTCAAAGAGGCTCGCACAATCTGCGGACTCTCGAACATCTCCGTCGAGCGTCCCAACCCCCGCGGTCACCCTGGGCAGTGCCACCGCTGCCAGCTATATGGCCACGCAGCGGCTAACTGTTCAGCTCCCCCCAGGTGCGTTAAGTGCCTGGATCCTCACTTCACTAAGGAGTGCACTCGCACTCCCGAATCCACTTCCCCCCCTGCCTGTGTGCTGTGCGGCCAGTCCGGCCACACAGCTAACTACAGGGGTTGCCCGCGCGCTCCGCGCTCCACCACCAAGAGGGTCGCGCCTAAACCGGCGCCGCCACTCACTCCTGCCAACTTCCCGCCGCTGCGCAACCGGGGTCCCCCGGAAGCAAAGCCCGTTCAGCCGACGCCTACTCCGGTTCTGTCTTGGAGGCAGCGTCCGGCCGTCCCGCCTGCACCTTCCCGACCCATCCCAGCTCCCGTAGCTCCCGTAGGGCCGTGTCCCGCGTTGTCATCTTCCCCTCAGTCGTCGTTGGCTGAGGACATGAAGACCGTGTTCGACGTCATCCAAAACGTCGACATTACCGAAATCTCCGTACTCGCACGCAAACTGCGAGCCGCCCGCTCTCCTCAAGAGCGTTTATTCGCGTTAGCCGAGCATCACTCGCTCCTAAGTTCGTTGTAAATTCTTTTATTTTTGTAAATTTTAAATAAATAAATTTTAATGTCTAGACCCGCGAATCTCGCGTCCAGTCGTATTAAACCTAAGGGCTTATCCCTATTATCTTTTAACGCTCGTAGCCTTAGCTCTAACCTTCCCGAGATTAAACTGTTCCTTCAGAACAACGACCCAGATCTTTTTCTTCTCCAGGAGACATGGCTCACTCCTAATCGCTCCAGGGGATTCGCGATTCCTAAGTACGCGTTCACACGTAACGATAGGCCTAACTGCGACGGTTTCGGCGGCACTGCTATCTACTACAAAAGAGGATTCCATTGCTGTCCTCTCCCTACCCCTCCTCTCCTTAACATGGAAGCCACCGTGTGTAGATTGGCTATGACTGGTCATCCGACCATCATCATAGCTTCAGTCTACATACCTTGTGGCACCAAACCTATCCGCAGCGACTTTGAGACCATTCTCGCCCTCGGCCGTTCAGTCATTATGTTCGGAGACTTTAACTCCAAACATACTGACTGGACGTGCCTATCAACCAACCAAAGCGGTATAGCTCTCCTCGACATCACCAACTTACTCGACTTAGACGTCGTCTCCCCTATCACTCCCACTCACTATCCCGACAACCCGAACCACTCTCCGGACATCCTCGACTTTGCAATCGTCAAGCATATCAACCTCGACCTCAGGTCTATCGAACCGCTCGATGACCTAGGTTCTGACCACCGCCCCGTCTCCCTCGTGCTAGGACCGCCTGACGATAACGTCACTTCTCCTAAGACCTTTACCGACTGGAAAGGTTTTAAAAATACGATAGTTTCTGCCTTAGAGGCCCCAAACTCCCCACTCGCGATCTCGCCCGATCAATTAGATAGCCCGGATAAAATAGACTCGTTAGTAAATTCTCTCACTGATGCTATCAACTCAGCCATCAGTGTAAACGAAAAGGTTGCTAAGAAAGGCAAACCCATGCTTCCCTTAGCCATTAGCAATCTTATTAAAGCTAAGAACGCGGCTCTCCGGAGAGCCAAGAAATATCCCACGCCCGCCTATAGAACAGCTGCGAATCAGCTACAACGCAAAGTTAGATCTCGCCTCGCGGAACTCCGAGACGCCCAGATGAACGATCTCATGGCGAATATCTCCCCGTCCCACCAAGCGTATTATCGAATGGCCCGAGCCTTACGCGTAGACGCCGCCTCTCACGTCCCTCCTCTCACTCGTCCCGATGGCTCTATCGCCTTCGAAGACGAAGAGAAAGCCGAATGCTTCGCTGACAGCGTTGCGTCTCAATGCTCGCCCAGCACGCAACCCGCGAATCCCAATCACATCAAAGCGGTGGAGGCCGAAGTCCTCCGTAGAAACTCTCTCCCCATCACTGCCGACCCCGTCACAGTCTCTAATGATGAAATCTCGCTTCACATCAAAAGTCAAAAGTCCAGAAAGGCTCCGGGTGCGGATGGTATTTCCAACCACGCACTTAAGCACCTGCCTCAACAGGTGCTTACCTTGTTAGCTATCATTTTCAATGCCTGCTTCGACCTTAGCTACTTTCCAAAAGCTTGGAAAGAAGCGACAGTCATAGGCATACCCAAGCCGGGTAAACCTCTTAATGTCCCGGCTAATCACAGACCCATCAGCCTCCTCAAGGCAATGTCTAAACTTCTCGAGAGATTCATACTCTCTCGAATGCGGAACCATCTGTTTCCAACGGACGGCGATCCTCTCATAATTCCCCACCAGTTCGGCTTTCGCGCTAAGCACTCCTGCCCTCAGCAAGTCCATCGAATCGTCGAGTACATACTCGACGGCTTCTATCCGAAACGAAAGAAAACGATCGCAGTTTTCTTTGACGTAGCCAAGGCTTTCGACAAAGTCTGGCACAGCGGTCTCGTTTATAAACTCTATAAAATAGGCTTACCGGCTCGCCTAGTTAGGATAATCGCGTCGTTTCTCAAAGACCGCACGTTTCGTTTCAAACATGAAGGCACGCTCTCCGCGCCTCGTCCCATAAAGGCTGGAGTCCGTCAAGGCTCAGTCCTCGCCCCTCTTTTGTATTCCGTATACACTAACGACATTCCCATTCTATCGAAAGTCGTCGAACTCGCTCTCTTTGCCGACGACACCGTCCTTTACACCAAAGGCCGCAGAGCCTCGGGTCTCGTCACCAGACTTCAAAAGGCTGTAAACGCCCTCGGTGCTTGGTTTAAAAAATGGCGTATCGATGTGAACCCAGAGAAGAGCTCTGCGGTTTACTTTGACTACAGACGCAGTCGTATCCCCGACAATCTCCAAGTGAGAATGCAAGGCACTCCCATCCCCTGGAAGCGCAGTACCAAATATTTAGGCGTCATCTTAGACCAGACGCTTTCTTTCAACCCTCACGTCGATAGAGTAACGAAACTCGCACGTTTTTACCTAGGCCGGCTTTACAGTATGTTAGGTAGAAAAAGTAAAATGTCCTTCAGAAATAAACGTACGCTTTACAAGGTCTGCGTTAGACCAGTCATGTCATATGCTTCGCCAGTCTTTGCCCACGCCAAACCCTCCGTCCTGCACAAGCTGCAGGTAGTTCAAAACCTCTTCTGTCGCAGGGCCACAAACGCACCTTGGTACGTGCGCAATGCGGACCTGCACAGAGATCTTGAACTACCTACAGTTCAACAGTACCTAAAAACACTCTCAGAATCGTTCTTCAAACGCGCCGAATCCCATCCCAATCCACTAGTTCGAAATTCAGTCTCTTATACTGCACCTGTCTTAGATTCGGTATACAAAGTCGCTAGACCGAGAAACGCGCACACAAGCGAACGTACGCAATTAACTTTAGATCTCGAGGCCCTTCAGGCCGCAAATTCTAATTCTAACGTAAATTCAAATTCTAACGTAAATCTGAATTAATGCAAATTTTATTTAATTGTCAATTTTTAATGTTTATTATTTACTTTTCATTTTTTGAGCACCTTCAGTGCTATGTAAAACCCAGCGGGTGACCCCTTAAGGGCCCCGCTAGCGCGGCCTCTTTCTCCGATTGGCCGTCGCTCAGATGAAGGCTGAGTGGCAAAAATGCACGAGCCGACAGGGGGTTTTTAGTGGGTATGGTTCTGGTAGGCGTCGGGACGAGTCCCACATAACTTTGGAATCGCGCCAGAGTATGCGTCAGAGCATTTTTATCCTCCTGCCCTTCCCGCGGAGGGGAACAAAAAAAAAAACCTTCCTAGACAGTCTCGGTCTGCGTGCGTTCTCGAGCGCACGTCGATCGCAGACGCCTTCCCGCTCCTTTAGCCCCCGCGCTAATTGAGCACCCAAATTTCACTGGTTGTTGTCGTAATATATAATTTCATAGTTGTTTACCGTATTAAGTTTCTAACGCCGTTTTCACGGCGGACAGTGGCTCGTTAACCGTACATCTAATAAGTTTCTAACGCCGTTTTCACGGCGGTCAGTGGGCTGTTAACCGTACTTCGTGGAACGTGAGCTTCGTCGACGGGGTCTCGTCGTTTCAGGACTACAAGTTCCGTGTTCGAGTAAGTTATCCGCGTCGTCCTCAACCCCCCTACTGCGTGTAGGGTGGTTTTTGGGAAGTTAGTCATCGTTGTTAGGTTCATATATTGTCCCTCCCCAACCCCTCCGCAATAGCTTCCCTAAGCTCTGAAGAGATTAGGAAGAAGCTACTTGAAAGTACCGATGCTGAAGGCATGTTTATAAATGCTGATAAGTTTCGTTTCCTTGATTCTCTTATCCCGCATATCATGGCGTTAATTCCACCAATGGCCCCTCAGGCCACCCCAGTCCCCCAGACCCCTCTGGTCTTAGGCTCTCCAGCGTCCCCTTCCTCCAGTGACATGGAGTGCGAAGTAGACGCCCCTCCGCGACGCAAGCGCGCACCCGCGACCGAGTCATCCTCGGACGCCACCCCAACTGGCCCTGAGTCTCCCTCATTTACGCTTGTTAAGAAGCGCTCTAAGAAGCGTTCAAAACAAGACCCGGCGCCCTCGACGCCCGTCCCTACACTTCCTGCGGCGTCTTCAACGCCAGCTGCCCCGGTGTCTTCAACACCCGCTCCGGCCCCAACTTCTGTCAAGGCCAAGGTCCCACCACCCGTTTTCCTTCGGGAAAAGGGTAAATGGACTGAGGTCTCGACATTGTGCAATGAGCACAAAATCCATTACATCCGAGCAGCCAACTCGGGTGAATCTATTAAAATTTTGGTCTCGTCGATAGACGACTTTCGAGCTTTAACAAAGCTCCTCACCGATAAGCAATATGCTTATCACACTTATGCTCTGTCAGAAGAGCGTAAGATCAGAGCGGTACTCAGGGGAGTCCCGTTTGAATTATCGAACGAGGCTATCCTGGAGGATCTGCAGTCCCAAGGCTTCCCGGCACTCGCGGTGCATAAAATGCACAGCAAGTACGGGAGGCAACATCCTCTCGCTTTGGTGGTTCTCGCCAACGTCCCCAAGTCCAGGGAGATCCTCAAAGGGGTTAGCACTATATGCGGCCTCTCTGGGATCTCTATCGAGGCGCCTCATCGCCGCGGTCATCCCGGCCAGTGCCATCGGTGCCAGTTGTACGGGCACGCGGCGGCCAACTGCCGCGCACCGCCCAGGTGCGTCAAGTGCCTGGTCCCGCACTTCACTAAGGAGTGCAATCGCACTCCTGAAACTCCCTCTCCTCCCGATTGCGTGCTTTGTGGCCAGTCCGGCCACACCGCAAATTACAGGGGCTGCCCTCGTGCACCCCGTTGTATGCGCTCCAATTCCAAGAGGGCGGCACCCAAACAGGCTCCGCGCCTTTCTCAAGAAAACTTTCCGCCGCTGCGTAGCCGGGTTCCTCCGGCTGCTAAGCCTACACAGTCCAGGCCTGCCCCAGAAAACTGGAGGCAGCGCCCCGCATCGAATCCCATCCCGGCTCCTCGCCCACACAAACCCACTCCTCAATCCTCCGTAGCAGACGATATGCGTATCGTCTGCGACACTATAAAAAATGTCGATGTTAGTGAAATCGCAGTCTTAGCCCGTAAACTTAGGGCTTCACGTACTCCGACAGAGCGTTTGCTAGCTCTGGCGGAGCATAGTTCCCTTCTCAATTCATTATAGGTTCATTTAATGAATTGATTCCTAAATCATGCTTCGGCCGACCTCTGCCCAGCCCCGGCTTCACCGGAGGCTGCCCAGAACGGCCACCAACCCTTTGAGCACCTTCAGTGCAACTTTCACTACAGGCGGAAGACCCGCTAGCGGGTCTCCGCCAGCGCGCCCAACTTCCCGACGGGTGTCGCTTCCGATGAAGGCTAACGGTAATAACTACAGCCAACAGGTGGTTTTTAGTGGGTAGGTGCCATTCTGGTGAGTCCCACATAACCCCCCCGCAGAGGAATTTACCTGCGGGCGGGTATGCATGACGCATCTTCCACCTCCCTCCCGCGAGGGTGCCTCGGCAGCAAAAAGAAAAAGAAAAAAACCGTCCTAGGCCCTCTAAAAACACCTCACAGTATTTTGAACTAAAATCAGTGAAATTTAAATTAATATTTGCGTCAATTTTAAGTTCAGGTAAATGAATCTTTAGTTCCAGTAACCACTGTCTTCCTAATAACGCTGTTTTAGTGTCGCGCACTACATATAGGCCTAAATATTTCTCGTGTCCGCGGTATCGAACCAGGGGTCTGATTACCCCTACGGGGCGCACTTTCTCTCCTGTATAATATTTTAAAATCAACCAGCATTCCTCTAATTAATTTTAACTGATAGAAATATTTTTTATAACATTCAAAACTTATACATGACACCGCACTACCCGTGTCACATTCCATCGAGATAGCCTTGCTTTTTACCTTCAAGTTAATCATAAACGGCTTACACAGTTCTAAAGCTAGTTGTTTAACTTTACCACAATTACATCGTCAACTATCTTCAGCATCTGCAGCCATCGCCGGCATCTCCACGTCGACATTGTGATGACTCATCACCTTGGGACAAACGCGTCGCAGATGACCCTGCAGTTTGCACGAATGGCACACATAGCGTGCAAATAAGCATCGAGCCCACTCGTGCGCGCCACCACAGGCACGGCACCGCGGGTCTGCAGCCGCCTGCCACCGCTGTGACCGATCAGCTAGCGCCACCAGTCCGCCGTGCACTGTCTGGGACGCTCCTAACCGCGCGCCCAAGCGTCGCTGGCCGCTGCTGGTCGCCACGCCACCGCCGCTACCGCTCCCCTCGCAGTCTCAGGGTCACATTCCAAGAACGCTGCATCCCTATCAGCCGCCTCCATACTGACAGCCAACCGATACGCTTTGGCAAAATCGAGATTGCCCTCTTGAAACCGCCGTTTCCGTATCGCCTCACACTGGATCCCGCAAACAAATTGATGCTTTCTTCTAACCAGGTCCCGAACTCCCAAGTTTTAGACAGTTTTTTTAATACCGCCACAATATAATCCGCCACTGTTTCACCATTCCTTTTTTTTGTATGCCTTAATTTCTAACGTTCCGCTAAAATACTCGGCTTGGGTTGTAGGTGCTTTTCTACAATGTTCGTTAACTGTTCGAACGTTTTCGATGACGGTTTGTCTGGTGTTTATAAGTCTACTGACTCTCGAAACTTTACCGATCGACATTTTTTTTTGTTTTCACAACGTAAGTTATGTAATTACTCCTCCCCACTGAGAAATACGGAGCTTCCCACGGGAATCTGATAAAATAACGGGTGACAAGGAAACAAGTATGACTGTTGACTGTTATAATTCAGATTGACTCACTGACACATTCGTTATTACCTCCAAGCTGCTAATAAATATATAAAATAATAACTTACCTACTTAAGCTCATACAAACATTACAGATCTCTTTGAAACGCCAAAAGGAACTGTTTTGATACCACTTTGACTTTTTCCTATTTTTACTAATTGTTTACGATTTTGTACGTGTGATTTAAAACTTTAATATTAAAATAACGATTACTTTTGTATAAATAGATTGGGACTAATTGTATCGAAAGCTTTTTTAAGGTCTTTAAAAATACCTAAAGCTATTTTGTTTTAATTTTCGTAATTAAGTCTATTCAGGCTGAAAATGTACTAGATTGAGGCCTGAATCCGTATTGTTTTTGAAAAAAAAAAGTTGTTTAAAAGAGAATGGCATACTGGATACCCTGTAATATTTATAAATTGTAATCATCTCAAAAACGGGCTATATTTAGTTTATAGGTCAATATTAGTCACGTATTTACCACAATATTGAGATAGTTGTTGAGGATACTTAGAAATGTAATAAAATCCAATTATTCCCGTAACAATGACATTTATTTTTTTTTTCGACATCTAGAAAAAATATACACTGTCAATCTGTCAAACTTCAAAGACATTGAGCCGCCGTTTCATGAGCCCCCGAGTGTCTTGAGTTTTGGTCTTGCAGCTTTGTATATGTTCGATTTTTTGTTTTTAAGCATGAGATCCCATGTTGAAGAAAGCTTCCAGCCATCTTCACGATTGAAATTAGGGTGATTTAATTTCAATAGCTTCATCTGATTATTATATGAACGTATTAACCCACTAACCGTATTCATCTTGTTAAGTAAAAAACAAAGTTTTCACGTCTTTTTCACGTGTTTTTTGAGGTTAGATTAATATTTCGACTTTTTATTTCCAACTTCTATATAAATCTTATGATTGCATTTCGATTATCCATCATTCAAATAGTCAAACCCACATATTCAATTTGAGATACGTGAATGCTCTGCGAAAATAAAAGCGGTACTGACAATGTATATGAGTTTGCCAATATTCTTTGGAAAAGTATAAACGGTTGTTATATAGTATATTATAGTATAATATAATAGTATAAACGATTATGAAGAACTTTTTCAAAAAAGTTTGATATAACTGGAAGTACCGAGATTGGCCGGTAGTTGTAAGGGTCTGATCTACTTCAACTTTTATAAATAGGGATAACCTTGGCAATTTTTAAACTATCAGGGAAGATACCTTATTCGAACATAGATTAATGCATTGTGTGAGTTCAAAAGCAATAATTTTTTTAACGCATTTAATAGATTTTGTATAGGTGCCGTCAATGCCAAAACCAGTATTAGGATCTAAATTATCAATAATTTTTATTATTTCATCCGTGGTTGCTGGTGCTATACACGTTAGCTCTGATAGGACAAGGACTTCTAAGTCATCATAAACTATACTATTCTTTGGTTTTTTCTTATTAATTTTGCTAGTGAGGAACCTATGGTCGAGAGGTAATTGGCAAAACATTCACATATCCCTTTTCGTCTGTAATAGTTCCATCTTCTGTTAAAAGTTTATCTGGTCCAGTACCATCCCTTATTTTATGTTTAGACAGATCGTTTATTAATCTCCACATTTTTCGCGGTTTAGTCAAAGGTGTCTTTTGTTTTTTGTATTTTTTGTTTTACGGCAGCTATAGCTTTTTCAAATTCTGCTTTCAAATCAGGACCTGATATATCCAGGCAAAGGATAATTGCTTGGATATTTCTGTAATAATGCTTTCAGTTGTGTTATTGATATTACTTACAATCATGATTATATGATTTCAAATATATTGGATGTTTTGATGTCGTTGAGTTATAAGTATTCAATAACATAATCTTTCAAATTTTTCTTTTCATTGAGCTCATCACTTAATCAATATTTTTCAACAAAGTTTTTAAATATTGCTAAAGAGTGTAACTTTATATATAACTTCGGAATATAAAGTAATTTCGACAGTAACCGTATTATTATGTTTTTTCTGAAAGGAAAAGATGTTTTTAGACAGCAATTTTAATGCTTCTGATTTCTGCGCAGTGATGAATTTTAAACCTCATTTTAAAGAAATCCGTATGATGACGTACCGTAGGACTATCTTATTATTTCTTTATGAGGCAAGGAAATATTTTTCCCATAAACAGATCATCAGATATTATTGCCAACATTGACATGACAGTTTAACCAAAGAGTTGTGAGAAGATAATTTTACTAGATGAATTCATATAGAGATCAAGACATAGTTTATATTCTGATAAATGTAAAGTATGGAATGCTAGCAGCTTGGGGCCGACGGTTACGTTCCAAAAATTTTAAAAATCATATTTCCTAGCATTTGTTGGATTAAAGATACCCATTGGAGCTGCAAAGTTTTTAAGTGGCAACCATGAACCGGAAGTCGCAGCGTAGGTGCTTAGGCCTTCAATAAGACGGACCGTCGACCGGATCAAAATCGCCGAAGACAAGAGATGCGGCCCGCACAAGATAGAGCGTTGAGGAGAGTGAAGCTCTATGTCCTGCAGTGGACGATTTTAGCTGTATCGACAATTTTATAAAAATAAAATTTTCATATATATATATATATATATATAGATAAATGTGACCAAGACCAGTAACATCGTATATTCTCTAAGCAACTATATTAGACATCGACGCGTATTATTAATGATTTGATTTTTATATGTTTTTTATATAAAGTTAGAGTTATGTCTTCTTAGAGTTATGTAGGTAATACTTCTGAGATCAATCCTGTAAATAGTCTCAAAGCTATGCTATATACTAATTTAAGCATGAAGTTATGGTCATACAATACTGTACTTCTTATTTTCTGTATTTGAAATTGCCTTGGTTGTTTTAAAACATTAGTAAAAGTATTGATCTAAGCATACACAAACAATGTGACATTGGCCGTGAGCAGTAATGCAAGAGTAAGTATGAAGCTAAATTTTTGTTCATCTTAATTTCACTTTCAAAGTTGGTAATAATTCAAATTCCAATAAATTATCAACGTTGGATAAAGTATTCTTAATTCAGTCCAAGTTGATTCCACGTCTAAAACTAAAAAAATCCTTTTGGTTTGATTGTGCTAACCATACAAATAAATCTCGGTCATCACAAAGAGTTGCACAAAGAGTTATTTCCCGCCATCACATAAAATGTGTTTGTAAGTGTTTGAGGTGAAGGGTTTAGAATACACATACGCACATAATGAATTTAATTACATGCTGCACTGAAAAATAGAGTACAAATATAATGTGGCATGATATAATTATCAAGACAGGCCGTATAAATACACGGAAGCAGGAAAGATCTCATCTCACTCTGTTCATTATAAACTATACATATATTTGAGAGTTTTTATTTTAGTCTAAACACTTACAATCACTTTTAAATTATTTTAAATTGATTTTCTTTATATTTCTTTAATTGATAAAACACTTAGAGGCTAATACTGATACTGGATGCAATATGCATGATATCTTAGCATCTGCAAGAAAGGAAAAGGAAACTAAGTCATATAGCGTGGGTTCAGGTTGTTGCAAAGTAAAAGTTTGGCTACTAAGAAATATAATATCAATAACTCATAATCGAAAGTATCACAGCATTTGGCAATCACAAAGTAGAGTTATAAACAAAGTAAAAAAAGAGCGACAACTAAAGGTTGTACGACCTTAAGCTGTTAACATTTCGGAATACCACTTACCATCGGATGATGGAGCTTGCTTGATTGCCAGTTCATGTGTTAGCAAAAGTAGAAAAAATATATACCTGTGTAACAGTAAATTATAAAATACGAGAAAAGTCAAATCCATGTACATTACGTTTGTTTAGATTATTTGACGTGTGTCATTATTAAAAAGTGTAATTTTAATTTATTTTGTTTGTGCTAATGTTACTTTCAAATATTGCTCAAAACAAATCATTTTAGCTAAAGTGAATTTAGTGAATTAAAAGATAAATAAATTTCATGGAAGATAAACTAGAGGAATCCATCGAAGTTAGTAATCGATACGGTAGTTTAAAATAAACTTACCATCATATTAATCTTTATTATTGAATAAAAATTATTTACTAATTAGTATTTAATCTAAATTAGTAACTGGTGAAAGCCTAAGTATCATTTTTTGTAATAGTTATCACTGAAAAGTTAATTAATTTTAAAATGTTTTACCGATTGTTCTCCAGACAAATCATATACATTAAGTATAATCCATTGATAAATAGTAATCCATCTGTAGAACAAAAAACTACGTAGTGCAATTACACTACTACAAATTTCCGACAGCAATACACTCAACCAATAAATCAAGTTGGCTTTCAACAAAAACATTCGGCGGTGAGTGCAATATGAGCGTACGTATGCCTACCGTTTTGGACGTTCGACACGTTTTCTATGAATGTGAAAATGTTGTAGGCTTGCTATTAGATCACGCAGAAATGGCTGAATGGGTTCGGTTGAAGTTTGCCATACGCATGGGAGAGAAGTCTAGTGTGATATAAATCTGTAAAATCAATTAGGAAGGAACTATATATTACTTCAGTTTGGAAATCGGTGGTTGGATTCTAAATGAAACCAAGTTTTGAAAGTTTACTTTTTTTGACTGGACTAAATTAGTGAATAATCATATTAATATATTCTTTTCAATATTCATATTCTGTATTTTAAATTTTCACAGTATTAAAAATATTTCCTAAACTATTATAAATCTTGTAATTTCAATTCAATGAGACGACCGAGGAGCGTTGTGGTTAGTAGCCCTGCCTCATACGCAGGAGGTCCTAGGTTCGAGATCTGGCCAGGTCATTCATTTGTGTGATGAACGTTAATGTTTGTTCCCGGGTTATGGTTGTTGATATTTATATGTGTATGTTTATTTTGGGTTCCCCCCTAGTTTGCTGTATGGTCATCCATAACACAAGCTGTGCTTACTTTGTGCCATACAGTTGTGTGATTGTCTAGGGATTTATTATTATTATTAATTTAGAGAAAAAAAGAAGGTCACACAGTGCCAAGTCAGGGCTGTAAGACAAATGTCCCAAAAGTTTTACCGGGTTAGTATTTAAAAAGTCTCTCGTCTTGATCACCGAGTGCGCGGGCGCGTTGTCATGGTGGAGCAAAAACCCTCAAATCGGAGTCCAGTGTGCGATCGCTTGTTGCTCGCAGCAGCAAAAACTTCTGGCACACATTCAGTAGTGTTCCACTCTGCATTGACGCTACTTTGATTTTTAAATGGAATTAATACTAAATACTCCGTTAAGGAGAAATACTTTCGAGAATCACTTTCGTAGGCGTTGGTTCGCTTTGAAACAGCCATACTGTTGACTAGGGCTTTGTTTCTGAATCATATTGATAAATCTAAAACTCGTCACCGGTATTGTAAACATGGCGGGAAGAACCTGCTTTGAATTTAATAACCATATCATGGCACAATTCTACGCGCGCCTGCTTCGGAATATCGGCGAGTTCCCAGTGTGAAACCATCCTCTTTATGCAAAGGTGGTTGTATAGAATATCATGAACACTTCCCGATCCAATCTGTAAATTCTCTGCTGAATCTCTTCGTATGTGATTTGTTAGTTTTCTTCCGTAACCGCGGTCAAAAGATGATTTCTTTCTTTATCCTTCAAATTTAAGCGACCGCACTTAAACAGCGATATTTAACAAAAACAGCGTAATTGAAGTCGATTAAATGTCTTTAATAAAATCATCTGGCTCTAAGTTGGACTTGAAGTCGTAAAAAATCATTGCACGAGAATGTTTCCGACGCAGATCCATTTTTCTATGATATAATGCTGGTAAAAAAATTCAGAGGGGAATTTAAATTTGAATCAAATATACTTTTATTTTAAAATATTCGAATTTTTTCAAAAATAATTTTAACTTGCCAGAGTTCCGTACATAAAACTTTTTGAGTGGCCTGGTGAGATATTGAGAGACATGTGGGTAGACCGCTTACTCCGTCTCACACCATTACTCCTTTTTGTTGGGCTGGTTATAATATTTAAATTATTGCTCTGTTTGGCAGAAACTAATTAATTATCAAGCTATTTATGTGCATTGACGATGGAGGTGGACAATTTATTTATGTTGCAATCCCATACAATGTGAAGTACATTTGTATGTGCTTTATGATGCCACAGAAGCTTTCTTTTGTTTTAAACTCGCATTTATTGAACCAAAGAACGTGAGTTTCTATCAATCGTTTATTTGAAATCATTTTAATTAATTTCAATTTTGAAATTCTGTTTTGTTACTAAGTAACTGTAATAAACAAATAGAATAACGATTTTAGCTGGATTTTAATACCACAATAGCATTGACAATTCGCTTCTGAATATTTTTGGACTGCACAAAATGTTATGAGGAAATTTAAATTTCTATTTATTACCTATCTACCTATAGGTAGAACGGTCCGCCCCATCGCTTCGCACTGCTTGTTTACGTGCGGTCAATACGGTGTTCGTCGTTACGGTGCAGACGAGTTATTTATTTAGGCTTCGGTTTAAATTTATTTATTAAAATATAAAGTTTGTTTAGGGAGGTTATTATCTGGAGTATTTATAATTTCCTTTACAACTGAACGAGTCCTTAATTGCCAGTCGCCCTTAATAAGTATGCAGTCAGCAAAGTAACCAAATCGTTTTTAAATAAACGCGTTCTACTAAATTAACATTACTTATTCACAATATTACTAGTAACACTCATATATGAACTTTACACAAATTCATTTTCAGGCAATAAAGGGAAAATTACGTGAGATCCACAAGTACTCATTAGAGACTTCCTAGTTATGCGAAGTAACCAATTCGCTCTGATACCTGCCTCCTAGTTTGTCTCCAACAGTGGTGGATCAAGATATATAAGGCAAAAATCCACGGAAAGCAACTTCATAAAGAGTTTTAACTGTTATGGCAGCATTCAAATCACAGCGATTCTAGTGAGAATTTTCCTAATTAGCGTAATTTACGTGGAGCTTGGATAGAGTAACGTTCTACGTCAAGATAAGTAAGCTATAAACAAGGTCCCATAGCACGCATTTAGCGTTATTTAGTTCTACAGATGAACAAACAATTAAAATTTCGATCTAAGCCACAAAAACTATTCCCTTGCATTTTCTTGGTTTTGGACAGTTCCGTGTTAAGCGCGGCTGGTGGCTGCTATCTTTGATGTCAAATGGGACTGGAGCCGATCCTAATTGTAGATTTTGCCACTCAAATCTGGACTTAGGTGATCCCTTTGTAACCGGTTGACGAATCTGAGTTCTGACGTTGAAGGTGGTAGCACTTAATGGCTATGGATTGTCTTTATGGATTGGTTGGTATTTTAAGGAAATTGTGATATTCTAAGTAACTTTAAAAAAATACTTTTGTTTGTTTGTAGACGGCTCTACAACATACCGAATATCTTAACGGTATTTTTAAATCATTGGTGAGATAATAAATAAAACCAAAAGTATGTTAACCAATAAAAAAAACTTACCAGTCTTTTAATTAAGCTCAGTGTTTAGACGCATAATGTTCATTACTCATTTCACATAATAAAATATTGCTTTAAACTTATAAGGCTTTAATTTAATTGTTTGTTAAGGTGTGAATTGTGAGACCTTCGGTTTTCTTCCGATTGGTATGAATAAAAACCTTTTGCCCACGGCTTCATTCGCTTTACAACTGTGCTGCACTGTGTCCAACCACACTATTGGTAAACTGTAACTGACCGAAAACTGCACACGGAAAAAAATTTGAATAACTTTTCTGAGAGTTCATTTACGCAATTGGACCCAAATCGATGATAAAAATAGGAGTTTTTGTCAATATGATACGTTTGGACTACTGTAAAAACAGTTTTCACTCATCAGTGACCTCAGTCAGATTATATCAATTTAAATATAGAATTTTCTATGGGCAAAAATACTGTCCATTGGGAAATCCATAAGTTTAGTCATTCATAGACTGAGAAGCTAGAATTATTAAAACAAAAACGTAATTATGAAAACACATTTGGGAGATTTAGTAATATTCATTATAAGAGTTTACTGAGGGATTGTTTAACTTATGTCTTTTAAACATTTTGCTCAAGCCTTTTCATCAAAAGGGCTTATTCGGACAGTATAATAAATAAATAAATAAATAAATAAATCCCCAGACAAACACACCAACTGTATGGCCCCAAAGTAAGCAGAGCTTGTGTTATGGATGACCATACAGTGAACTGGGGGGGAACCCAGAATAAACATACATATATAATTACAAACAACCATGACCCGAGAACAAACATCTGTGTTCATCACACAAATGAATGCCCCGGCCAGGACTCGAACCTGGGACCTTCGGCGTATGAGGCAAGGCTACTTACCACTACACCACTCGGTATAATGTATATTAGGGAGGTATTTAACGAATACAAACTTTGATAACAGTTTAAAGACGATTACAGCGTATTTTAAGTTAAGATTCAAATATATTTTTAGAAGTACTTAAAATTATTCTTCAATCATTTTAAGCTAGCTCTACATTAGTTCGGTCAAAAAATAACATTTTAATTTGCAATAATTCGGATAGAGCTAAAACAAGGTACAAATTGTTGGGCTATTATATAAAATTCTTAAATTAACCAAACTTTGAATGTGAAAATACATATTCATTTTCATTATTGGAGAAATCTCATTTTCAAATGCATCTAAATAGTTTATCTTCCTAATTCGTCTTGAACACAATAAAAAATATAAACTCATTAAGCACGTTTAAAAATAATTGTGAACAAAAGAAAACGTGTATTCAAACCACGGACCTAATAAGTAAAAATGCCATCTTATATCTACTTCTTAAAGGGAACTGTCATAAAAATTTCAGACATCTATCTCTTCTAGTTAAAAGATGTTGTGATCCTAGGGTGAATTTTGTATGAAATTAAAACGTATAACCCATCTTTTAGTCCTTTAGATAAGGAAATTCCTCAAAACCTTTATTATTGAGTGCCTACATGCATATTTCAGAACCGTACTAGGCTTTTTTGTCCTTCTACAGAAACAGTACATTTTTACAAAATTGTATTATCTATCTATTATCTTTGCTTGAAAATCGACGCACTTTGCTTGATATGACATTTTTACATGGAATTTGCAATAACACCATAGACTCTATAGAATTAACCACATTGGCCCTATGTCTACGCACACCTAGTAAGCGAACTAGACATACGCCACTTTTTCACATTCCAGCAGTCCACACTAATTACGCTATAAATTCTGTCATATGCCGAATCCAGAATAAATATAATAAGCATTTTACATCTGCTGATATTTTTAGTAGTAGCAAGCAACGTTTAAAAAACCAAATTATGAAACATTTTCACTAAACTACTGCTATACATACACACTCACACATACACACACACACACACACACACACACACACCCCTACTTCACGCACATATTATGGTTTCTTTTTATAATTTTTTTTAAATATGTATGTTTGTTATTTTTTAATCGAAATGGGTAAGAATTATACAATACAATATGGTACAATACAGCTGGGCCTTAAATGTTAATTTATTTAAAAAAATGAAAAATCCGTAATTGGCAATAAGATAAGTTTTTATAAGATGAATATTATACCAATGTATAAATATTTTTTTAAATTTATATTGAGTGCTGTGGATTTTTGTAAATAAATAAATTTTTATCTTTAATAAATCAAATTTAATAAATTTGTATCTGTGAAACAATAAATAAATAAAAAGAATAAAAAAATAAATAAAATAAAAAAAAATAAGATGTTATTCAGGCGCGTAAAGTATAATTATGCCAAAATTTCAAGTAGATCGGTCCAGTAGTTTTTCCGTGATACGCGCACACACGTACATACATACACACAGACAAGAATTTGAAAAAAATGGATTTACTTACATATCGACATCAAAATTATTGTACAGACTCGGTTTTGTTACAGTTTTATTTTATATTTTATATAGTTTTACTAAAGCGAACCAGTTTCTTTTTTTATTTAATGGTATTATGACTTCAATAAAAGTAATTAAATGGATAACGAATGATCAGTTCAAAACAAAATCTGTTTACGTTATAACTCCCTCTCAGTGAAACTCACTAATAATACAATCGTTCTCTAGGTTTGTGTTACAAACAATGAAAATAAAAACATTTTGTGTGAGTTTAGCAGTCTGGAAAAACCCTTAGAAAGTCAACAAAGTCGGTTTTCATCAACAACACAAAAAATTTTAAAAGTTAAATAATATGTCTACGTACATGTCACGAAGAGAAACTTGGTATGGAAGAGATTTTTGTTTTTAATGTTTTTATTTGTTATTCGGTATGCTTCTGTATACTTACCTGGTATATTGCAAAACTTGGTGAAAACCAATCCTCGCATGATTTTCTGCTAAACTAAAAAGAAAAACATATTGTTATGTCTTAAGGTTCGCATCTAATCTTACATTTCATTCAATAGCGTTTGTTCAATGTTTTTGTAATTTTTTACCAAACAACCGATCTTTGTAAAATAGACCATTTATTATTTCGGCACAAATTCTGATTTTCATATGCCTATAAATCATCGAAGGAATGACATTAGCTGAAAATTAAAATTTTGCTGGTTGGGAATCTTCTCAATGCGATTAAACTATACTATTTTCATTTCTTTATTTTCTCGATGACAGCTCCTGTATAACCTTCTGCGAGCGTTTTTTTTATAAATATATATAAATATTGTATGCATTATTTTATAAAAATATGACGTTTACACATGTACAAATAATACCAGAGTCGGAGAAACTGATAGGGATGGAGCTAGAGAGCATTATATCAAATTAGAACTATCATCGAGAAAATAAAGAAATGGAAATAGTATAGCAACAAAACGTATACATTCAGATTCAGTTCTACACTCAAACCTCTAGAGGCAGCACTCCCATACAAACAAAGAACAGCGCTGTATTGCCACTCTTTGTCTTTAAAATATTAATCTTTCTCTGAGCGTGAAACCCATAGGACTGTCAAATGGAAATGAAAATGTGTTCATCACGATACCACGCCACTATAGCTTAGCGTGCAGCGCTGACAGCATTCTCTTTAATTTATTTAAGGCAATTACAACAACTCCAAGTCAATTAATATACATATAAGACAGCAATTAATAATCAAGTTTTCTATTATTACAAAATATATGCATGGCCGCGGCTCCTGGCTAATGAAACGTGACGTACCGTTAAATCATCAAACAATGATTATGGTTCAAATCGACTAAATTTTGTTATGGAATAAAAGCTATGTCCGTTTTATGCGAAATAAATATAAATCATTTTTTGTCTGTCACTTTTATTTTTATTAATCAATGCTGGTTGGAGGTTATAGGTAATAGGTAGGATAGGGCAAGCGGCGCACCGCAATACCGACATGCCTCTTCCTCTGCGATCCCTCCACGGCCGCAGACGATAGGGAGAACGGCGCACCGTCATACCGGCACTCCTCTTCTTCTGGGGAGCACTGTTTTATTAAAAATCGTTGATACAAAAGTAATAAAATGGAAAGCTAAAAACTAATTAATAGACAAGTAATAAAGGGAAAAGCTAATCATATTCTTGACAAAATTGAAAAGTGTTTTTTTTTACAAAAAATATCCAAATTGCACATTTTAAATATTAGGTCTTTACCTATGAAATTGCCGTTTTTCACGAAATAAATGAAGCGTAATTTTTTTATATATTTTTTATTTCTATTAATCAAAATAATCACCCATGCAATCAATGCATCTTTGCCAACGCATTGGTAGCTTATTGAGGCCTTTCTTGAAGAAATCAGCTGGACGGGAGGCAACAAATTCTTCAAAGGCATTTTGTACTGCCTCTCGGGTATTGAATTTTTTTCCCGCCAAGAAGCTATCAAAATTCTGGAAAAAGTAGAAGTCTGTAGGCGCAAGGTCTGGTGAGTATGGCGGATGACGGAGAACTTCCAACCCCAACTCTTGTAGCTTGGAGACCGTCTGCTGTGCAGTATGAGGTCGCGCGTTGTCGTGCAGGAGCAGTGGAGCCGAACGATTGACCAAAGCTGGTTGGAGACGTGCGAGCTTCTCCATCATTGTGTTCAGTTCTTCACAGTACACATCTGCAGTAATGCTTGTCCCGTTTGGCAAGAAGCTGTGATGAATTACACCCGCGTTAGACCACCAAACAGTGACCATCACTTTTCTAGGGGTAAGTTATCGTTTAGGGCATTGTTTGGGTGCTGAACCAGGGTCCAACCAACTTGCTGAGCGCTTACGATTGTCAAACAGGATCCATTTCTCGTCACAAAATAACAATACGGTTCAGAATTCCTTCATTTGTATGCCTGCTGAGCAGTGCAAGGCACGTCTCCACGCGTACTTCGCGCTGGCGGTCATTGAGTTCGTGGGGTACCCATTTGTCAAGCTTTTTTACCTTGCCAATTTGACGCAAATGGACCAATATTGTTTTGATGCTAACGTCGAAAGCTGCTGCTAATTCAGCCGTGGATTGAGTTTCATCAGCTTCCACAATTGCCTTTAATTCGTCATTGTCGATCAAAGTTTTCGGACGACCACGGGGTTCATTTTTCAGGTCTAAATTTCCAGAACGGAAGCGGGTAAACCAATAACGGGTGGTGCGTTCGTTTGTAGTGTTCGCTCCGTAAAGGTCGTTGATGTTGCGTGCCGCTTGTGCCGCTTTGCTGCCACGACGGTACTCATACTCCATAATTACTCGAATTTTTAACTTATCCATGATGACGAAAAATGTTCGAATGCGTTGAAAGAAAACACTAACTATTAAACAAATGACGATTTTAGAAAAAGAATTCCATGTTTGTCAAATAAAATTAATTTGAAATTAGAATTATCAGTCAAAAAAAAATATTTTCATTTAAGTACGTTAGTTTTTCCAGTACGGCAAAACGGCAGTTTCATAGGTAAAGACCTATTACAATATTGTAGGCGCTCACCCCTACAAACAAACAGCATTGTAAACACACATAGGTACTACGTACCTATAGCATTTTGCATATTAGCATTTTATATTGTATTTTATAAAACATTCGTAGACGCGACACAGTCGCGACCACTTGTATGGAGAGTCAAAAATAAACCGACATACTAAGAACACGCATTTCATTTATGGGTCACCACCTTCTATTTAGGGACTCACACGAGAGCCTCTAAAGTGTTGACCCCGACGTGATCTTAACGAGCTTTCGACGTGATTTTAATGTGATTTCGACATGACAAGCGACTTTGTGAAGTGATAGTCATCAATCACGATGACGTCGGCTGCGCCAGCTAGCAACGTGCCCACGAGGTCACCAGCACAACCAAAGGTCGATTCTGTTTCTCTGGCTGCCAGACTTTCAGAGTTTTGGACCAATCAACCCAGGGTCTGGTTCATCAGAACCGAGGCCGTACTAACTCCGCAACGGCTGGGAGACGACGCCAAGTTCGACCTTGTTGTGTCGAAACTCAGCAAGGAGGTCATCGCGCAGGTTACCGACGTGCTCATCAAGCCACCCGCAACAGGAAGGTCCGAATTCCTTAAAAATCGCCTATTGACGATTTACGAAGAGTCGCACAACCGGCAAATAGAAAAGCTCATTGGTGAGTTAGAACTGGGAGACCAAAAGCCGTCCCAGTTGTTACGCCGCATGCGGGAACTCGCCACAGACAAGTTCAAGGATGAAACTCTTCGAGTTTTGTGGCAGAATAGGCTTCCAACTCAAGTTCGTGCCGTCCTCGCCGTCTCAGAAAATAAAGACTTGGAAGGGTTGGCTACTGTCGCCGACAAAGTCATGGAGGTGTCGAGACCAAATACTGTCGCCGAAATTTCACAGCACCGGCCAGACAACCCAAATACCTTTGACGTGACGCAGCTACTGAAGGAAATAGCGAGTCTCCATAAAAGATACAAGATCTTGGAGATTCTAGATCGAGACAAAAAACTCGCAGTTTCCACGGCCATGGATTACGTTCGCGATCGGCATCCAGGTCCTTCAAAAGGGGCCATCGCAGTTCTTCGCGATATCGCCAGCAGCGAGGCTCGGAGAAGTGCTACTACCATCGTCGCTTCGGTCCGGCTGCCTGAAGGTGCCGACTGCCATGCACGTGGAAGCAGCAGAGTACCCAGCAGGGAAACTAGAAGGTCCATCGAGTACGACGGCGGAGGTTGGCGCCGTGCTACCTTGCCGTCGGCTATGCGTTACCGACGTGGACTCAGGACTTCGATTTTTAGTCGACACTGGGGCCAATGTCTCTGTGTTACCGCCATCGAGGAAACACAAACTTAACGTAAGTTCGGACTATAAACTTTTTGCTGCCAACGGCACTGTAATTAAAACTTATGGTACTAGAGTACTTAACTTAAATTTAAAACTACGTAGACCTTATAGATGGGAGATCATAATTGCTGACGTTACACAGCCAATTTTAGGCGCAGATTTTTTATGTTTTCATTAATTACTCGTAGATATTAGTACTCGTAGATCAAGTTACGGATTTAAAGGTAACTGCACCCTTAGCAACCCTTAAACAACCATCTATAAAGTCTATCGATTGTAACAATCCCTACTATGACTTATTATCTCAATTTCCCGAGATAACAAAACCGCCATCATACGTGGAAACTCCATTGCATAATATAGTGCATCATATAGAAACTTCCGGACCGCCAGTATACGCAAGGGCGAGACCTTTACCACCGGAAAGGTACAAAAAAGTTAAAGAAGAATTTCGCGTAATGCAGGAAATGGGCATCTGTCGTCCATCAAAAAGCGCGTGGGCTAGTCCACTCCACATTGTCCCAAAGAAGAACGGGGAAATCCGACCTTGCGGTGATTACCGAAAACTTAACGCAATAACCAAGCCCGACAGATATCCAATTCCTCGCTTACAAGACTTTACATATTTACTATCAAATAAAAAAGTATTTTCAAAATTAGACATTAATCGTTCTTATCATTGCATTTTGACCGCCCCGGAAGACATGGAAAAAACAGCAATCATAACTCCATTCGGGTTATTCGAATTTCCATGAATGACATTCGGTTTACGCAATGCAGCTCAAACCTTCCAGCGCTTTATGAACCATGTACTGAACTGTTTAGACTTCGTTTATTCATATATTGATGACCAATTAATAGCTAGCGAAGATGAGACACAACATAGGAAACATCTCGAAATCGTTTTTCAGCGTTTTAAAGCATTCGGTCTTACTATTAACCTATCGAAATGTGTTTTCGGCAAGTCAAAATTGGAATTTTTAGGTTACGCAATTACAGTCGACGGTATTCGACCGTTAGGAGATAAGGTTGAGGCCATAGCAAAGTATCCAAAACCGCTTACAATACAAAATTTACGACGATTCTTAGGTATGGTAAACTTCTATCGTTCACGTCTACCAAACGTCGTAACTTATTTAGCCGAATTAAATAAATATCTGTATAGTTCTAAAAAGAACGATAAGTCGCCAGTAGTGTGGTCTAAAAGAGCGGAGGAAGCATTTGAACAATGCAAATTTGGTCTTAAACAGGCTGTAACATTATGTTATCCAGAGGCGGACGCGGAAATCGCTTTAATGGCAGACGCCTCGAACACAAGTGTAGGCGCGGTTTTACAACAAAAGTATAAAAACGTTTGGAAACCGTTAGGTTTTTTTTCGAAGAAATTATCACAGGCTCAACAGAAATATTCGACGTATGACAGAGAGTTACTAGCTATATATTTATCAATTAAACATTTTCGAAAATTATTTGAAGGTAAACCTTTAATAGTATATTCTGACCACAAACTATTGACGTTTGCATTTAAAAAAGTTAGTAGAGAAGAAAATGAAATTCCTCGTCGGTCTAGGCAGTTGTCATATATTAGCGAATTTACAACCGATATAAGTCACATAAGCAGAAGCGATAATAATGTGGCCGACGCCTTATCACGTGTAGAAACAATAAACTGTCCTACATTGAATTACGATGAATTAGCTGACGCGCAGAAACGTGACGATTACTTACAGCAAATGTTATCGAACAACGATAACAACAGTAAAATAAGATTTAAAAATATTTTTATGCCAGTATGTAATAAAGAATTGTATTGCGAAATTTCTACACGAAATGCCAGATTATACCTACCGAACAAATTTAGAAAAAGTATTTTTGATTCTTTTCATAACTTAAGTCATCCGGGTATACGCACTACTAGGAAAATGATAACGTCTAAATATTTCTGGAAGGGGATGAACCACGATGTTACGCAATGGGCTAAAACATGCCTGCAATGTCAACGTGCGAAAGTCAACAGACATTCTTTTTCAGCGGTTCAAAGTTTTCAATACGCAGATCGTTTCGAACATATACAAGTAGACATTGTGGGACCTCTCCCAACCTCTCCAGACGGATTTTACTATTTGGTTACCATCATCGATAGATGTACACGATGGCCGGAAGCAATTCCGGTGCGTGACATCACAGCTGATACAGTAGCCCGTGTCGTTTTTGAAAACTGGATTAGCCGTTACGGTTGCCCTACAAGATTGACGAGCGATCAGGGTCGTCAATTTGAAAGCAACCTTTTCAAAGAATTAATGACTTTCCTAGGTATACATAGGATACATAGCTCTCCGTATCACCCACAAAGCAACGGCGCAGTCGAACGTTGGCATCGCTCTCTTAAAGCTGCACTTTCGGCTCGCCTGCAAACATGCGACAGCACGTGGGTCGATCAACTAGCAACGGTCCTGCTAGGGCTCCGAGCTGCTGCCCGCAGTGATTCAGGTGTCAGCGCAGCCGAACTAAAGTTCGGGCGCAACCTACGTTTACCCGGAGATTTTTGCAATACGACTCCATTATTGATAAGCGATAGTTATAATTTAGTAGATAAAATTAAGGATAATATTAATAAGTTTAGAGTAGCAACTAGTTCACATACTAATACGCAATCCATTTTTGTACATCCGGATCTACAAAAATGCAATCACGTATTTGTAAGAGATGACTCGGTACGTAAACCTTTGAAACCCCCATACAATGGACCATACCAAGTACTAAAAAGGTTTTCAAAAGTTTACGTCATAAAAATTAATAACAAGCCAGTATCAATATCAATCGATAGGCTAAAGCCAGCATACGTGTTAACTGACTACGAATTCGTTGGGCTGGCATCCGATGACGTTACTCGCGAGACGCCACCGGATAGCACACCGCCAACGTTCTCGAAACAGCAAACTGCAACTAGGCAATATAAAACACGCAGTGGCCGAGCTGTAAAGCCCACTACGCGTTTTATGTTCTAATAATATTTTTAATTATTTAGCAAACGTAGTTTAGATCTGTTTATACATAAGTATGTATTTTATAGCAATTAGAGCGATATTAATATTATAACACGTAGGTACATTATACAACGTAGGTAAATAGTAACACGTACGTACATAATAACACGTAGGTACATACTATATAAACTTAGGCTTAATACTTTCAATTCAAATTTATCCATTGTAATTGAAGCATACGTAAACATAACTTTTACGATGGGGAACTCGCAAACCACGGAAGAAGTCGTACTCGCGCAAGCCCAAGGCACGGCAGACGTCAACTTCACTAAAGTCGAAGAACGTTTCAACCGTCTTAATATTGGATTATTCGTAATAATCTCCTTACTTGCCATTGTAATATTTTTACTGTGGAAACAAGGTCGCAAAGCGCTGAGAGGTTACATGCGGAAACAAGTCCAGGTTCAACTGAAAGGTCAGCCCAAACAAAATAATGTATCCCCTGAAGCTGTACCCAATGGCTATGTCTAACATTAATTACTTATTGACTATAATAAATACTAAAATTTAGATTTAAGAAGTGAAGTGAAGTGCTAACACTAATGTAAGTTTAATTTAATATAATCGTAACTTAATCTAAATATAGTGTAACTTTAAAACATCTTTTGGTTTATATTTCATCAAATATAATTTGCAACGCAGAATGCCGTATCGTCAGAATGTAATATGATAACTTGTTATTGTATACAACGGTATTCATTTTTTCTCAGAAATCATTCCACTTTTGTATTTCTTTAAGATTGTAATTTTAAAATAATGTTGAGTAGATTCCCAAATATTTTTAAAAAAGGGGGGAATATTGTAGGCGCTCACCCCTACAAACAAACAGCATTGTAAACACACATAGGTACTACGTACCTATAGCATTTTGCATATTAGAATTTTATATTGTATTTTATAAAACATTCGAATACGCGACACAGTCGCGACCACTTGTATGGAGAGTCAAAAATAAACCGACATACTAAGAACACGCATTTCATTTATGGGTCACCACCTTCTATTTAGGGACTCACACGAGAGCCTCTAAAATATTAAAGTTTTTTTGCATAGCGTTAATAGGAGAGCAACTGAGATTTATTTTCCATCTCATGAAGTACTGGAACCGCCATCGAGGCTCTGTTTGCAACGTTAGCTAAAACTGTTCAAGCATTGGCCACTTGGCCAGAAACTTGTGGGCTGCAGTGTGGCTTACAGGCAACCAGTAAAAATCTGAAAGTAATTTAAGACCATCAGTGTATGTTTAGCATTATTCCATTAAAAATGAAGATGTCTAAATGCAAGGTTATTTTTATTTGAGTAACCTAAATTAAAACAGTTTGTAAAGAAAGGTTTAAAAAGTGATTTATTCAATTAGTTATACCTACCTAAGGTTACCTACCTACACTTACACTTACTACCTACAATATTATCATCTAATATGTAAACCTTAGTAAATATCATCATAAACTAATATATTTACGTTTTAATTTGGTATACAAATAGTGTGGGCTAGCAGAATAGGAACCTACTAACCTTATCTTTTACTGACAAAGAATCCTGTTATCCTTCTTTTCATCAATGAGATTCCGCACCAAGACTTTTGTGAGACGAAATGTTTTGATGAAGTCTTTCTCCGGCATCGTGAATGCGTCCTATCTTGTGAACCTGAATACACTTCTTCTTTTTCGCTTTTCGCCTAAATTTTGCAATTCTGGCATATTTACTAACAAATACGCTAACTCTAAGCTCATTTTTAGCCTCTTCAAAACACAAAAACAGCGGTTCTCTCTTTGTAAACGTCCCGTAGGCCAATTCTCGTAATAAAAACAACTGCAGCGATGTCGTAGCGACTCGACCGTTGAAGTCACTTTCGTATTCTCATCCGTCGATTGGACCGATTCAAAATTCGTTCTGAAGTCGCTCTATCGAAATGTCGCTGAACCGTATTCACATCCTGAATCGACTTTCAATCGTTTCAAAAGAACATCACGATGGTACTCTACTCCTACAAATGACAGTTACTTCGATCGGATGTCAACGACTTAAAGTCACAATAAGCGATCCAAAAGTCGTTGAACAAAGGTTTGTTCTGCGAGGCGTTTACAGAGAAGAAAGTATCACTTTTTTGTGTTTTGCAGACGTTTCGTGTTAGAAATGAGCTTGGGGTTGGCGTATTTGTTGCTAGATATGGTGGAACTGGAAAGTCGGTGCAGAGAGCGAAAAATGAGAAATGAACTGAGGTCTGCAAGATGGGACGCATTTAAAACCGGAACGAGACTTAATGAAAACATTTCGTCTTACCAAAGTGTTGGTGCAGAGTCTCATCGATGAGCTCTCTCCTATATATAATAACCAGTAACAATATTACAAACTTTACAATATTAGACCATAGCATTGTAACCTTAGGTATAACTAACTGAATGAAGCAAATTTAGTTTCCCAACCAACAATCTCAAGAGCCGTGAGACAAGTCACTATTTTTACACATTAAATTCGCCTAGAATTTATCACAAGTATGTTCTTTTTCCAACAACCAGTGAAAACAGGGATAAAATCAAACTAAGATATTAAGATAATTGCAATTTACTGAGTACTTTTAAAATGTTAACATAAACTCATAAATGTTTCAATATTTTCTAGCTTTTATAGTAAATACAAAATGCCAGGGGTTATTGGTTGTTTAGATGGGACCCATGTCGCTATTTCCAAACCCACGCACCATATGTAAACAGAAAAAGATATCATTCTCTAAATGTTATGATAGTAAGTGGTAATGACAAAAACATAGATTTATAAAATGTAGGTATTTATTTCAAAAAATAACTTCATTTAAAACTTTCAGCCTGTGTACATTCATAGCTCTTGCTTTATAAACAATTTGTTTTTCAGATTTGTGATTTGGATCTTAATATTCTGGGTGCTGGATCTACTCATGATTCAACAGTGTCGAGCGATCACCCTTTGCATCCGTATATGAATGAAATATACAATAATGGAGAGATTATATATTTGCTTGGTAAGATTAATTCATCATCCATGTTTGAAACATTAATAAGAATACCATATACTTAATATACCTACTTATACATTTTATGAATATTATAACTACTCACATACTTACTAGGAATCCTGTGTATTTGATAGATATGTCTTTATAACAGGTGACAGTGCAAACCCACTGCGCAACACTCTAATGACTCCCTTTTTAAACGCAGCTAAAGGCTCCCCCGAAGAACATTATTACCAATTACAGGTTTCGGCTCGGAATGTAGTTGAGCGATGCATAGGGGTATTAAAGAGATGTTTCAGGTAAACTTTATTTATACTTCAGGTTACTTAAATTTAAGAATCTCGGATTTGGAGTTCTTCATTATTATTGGAATTATGTAAAACATACACTGATGGTCTTCTATTACTTGCAGATGTTGGTTGCCTTCACTACAGCCCAGTAGTTGCTGGTCAAATGATCAATGCTTGTGCAGGATTGTACAACCTTGCAAATAGAGCTCGCATTGCAGTTCCAACGTTTTCATTAGAACAAGAGATGGAAGAGAGAGAAAATCAATCTGAACGTAGTGTGGCGGAAGAGTTTCAGAAATGAAATGGCTAATATTGAGGCTATTGCAAGACTACGTCGAGGGAATGTTGAGCTCCAGCAAGGCAGGATGGCCCAGCAAGAACTCATTCAAAAATTATGGATGGAGTTGAATCATCATAATTAGTAGTTTGTTCAGTAAAGAGGCTTCAAAGTTAAGTATTCATGTGTTAAAAATAAATAAGAGTCACTAAATTATAAAATGGGGTTTTATTTATTTATTTACACCTATCATGTTTAAATATATTTACAAGGGCTCAAGCTGCATTAGCCAGACTGTTAATGGCTTTTACTTTTTTGTTTTCAATTTCATTGCGCTCCAGATGCGCTTAAGTTGTGCTTAATTTAGTTCGACCTTTGCTTTTTCAATATTTGCTAGAATATTTGTATTATTGGTAGTATTTAATAGTATATATGAATGCATAGGTAAATATGCGGTATGTTACCTCTCAGTTGGACACACAGAAGAGTGGTTATAGTATCACACAAAATGATACATATTGAATTACAATAATTAAATAATTATTTTACGTATCTTGGCTCTGCTTACTCAAGAATGGTGCTGACTGCTGCTCACTAAAAAATATACATATTAGATGAATAGATAAGTCGCACAAAAATATAACATAAATAGATCAAAATAACAAAATCTTACATATCTTCGCTGTTACTTGCTACGTCTGATGCATGCCCACTACTTACAGAGACGGGTGTTGACTGCTCCTCCTTAAAACAAGTAAGTTGATTAGAGCATACTTGTCATTCATATAAAATTTAGTACTTAACTCATTATGAGTACTCACTACAGCCTCAACTTGAAAAAGCTGCATGGAGCCGGAGTCACTCACCATTTCGGCTGGAGGTTCTGATGGTGTAATTTGGCTACATGTGTAAATAAATTAACAATTGAGGTTTAGATGCATATATTAACCAGTGAGAAATAGGTATATAATCACATTACAACACTTGGCTCACTGTAATCCTGAATGGGTTTTGACGGACTGGTAAATCCCTAAATTTGTCCGGCTCTATAATTTTACATTGGCGTTCTTCTAAAGGAGTAAGCGATGGAATATCTACGGGGCCACCACCAGTCTTTCGCAAGCTTTGAGAAATTCTTCAGGCCTTATTTTTGACTCGACATTTATAATCATTGTAGAACGGAAATCAAAAATATTTTTTAAAAACCTACTTACACTGGAATATAAGCACGTAACTACTCGTATTAAAGTACTCACTTTGTTCCATTCTTTGGCTGTCCTGTGGCCGTCGATGGTTTGTGAGTTTAAGACTCCCGCCAAATCTCTCCACAACCTTGAGCTTAAGGCTCGTCCCTCTTTAGACCGGACGTGACCTAAGGCCAAGTTCTTATGCCTAGACATAAAATCAATAAGCAGTTCCAATTGTGACTATTGTGACAAACAAAAATGTGTTTGTTTCTTAAAGTCTTAGATTTCTGAATATCTTCGGTTATCGATGGTTTCATCTTCGGTCTGTATAGGTCTTCAGAACGAAAAAACTCTAATAAGTTTCAGGTAGAAATTTTATTGTCCATGTCCACATATGTATGTCATGCGTCGGAAAATATTTATTTCTTAATATAATGGAAATATACAAATTTATAGTTGAAAACGGTGATTGTGATAGTTTAGCAACACCTATAACACAAGGAGCTCGCATTGTTCGCGTACAAATAATTACTTCCATTATAGGGTATCTGAGTTTGTCCAAGTTGAGGAAATTCTAACTTTAGCTGTTCAAATATTGGGTGCAATTGTTAGACAGGCGAGATTGCTTTTTGTTTTGATATTATGTTTTAAAGGCTTTGGCAATGTCAATATTATTATCTTGTTAAAATCGCATGTATAATTGATGTTATGAATCTGAGCTCTAGCTTAAGCTAGAAACAATAATAACTTTGTAACGAAAGTTTAAAATCTTAGAGAAAGTAATAGTTAGTCAGATGTTTTTTTTATGATTTATTTTTATTACGTATAAATAGCCAAATCTGTCATTCTAGAAACAAAAGGCCGTAAAATCAACATTCGTGATTTTTGTACGATATACGTAACAACCTAACTTTTTACAAAATTTCCTTGGCGCTCATTCAATAGCCCCCTTTCGTGAAAAGTTCACGAGACTTAGTACCCCATTAATTGCCTGAGGCATTGTTAAGCTCACAATGAAAAATAATATCTCTTAGAAGTCTCTTTGTTTACCAAAGTTAATGTTAAATTCAGTCGTTAATATCAAACGATTTACTAAATTGTAATTAATATTAGTCTTATAACTATATTTATAAGTACCTATACATAACATATTTAAAATAAATTAATAAATTATTATTATAAGTTATTATATTTATGTTTTGAACTGGAAAATGTCGAGGTTCCTAAGTGTCGCGGTGTGCAAATAAACATATTGGATAGGTGTTATAATCGTATGACAGTTACATTTAAAATTATGCGTCTTTCTTTACTTTTAAGTATACATTTTTTTTAAACAATCTGTAAATGTAAGGTACTTTCAAAATCCAACTTTCTATTTCTAAAATAAAAGACTTATTTTTTACCTTGAACTATATTTTACCTAACTTTACTTTTTGAATGTTTTTTCACTTTCAAAATTTAGAGTTCGAGAAAACCAGCAAAATGCTGAAGTAGGTACATATAATACAATAAAACCATTTTGAATATATTTATTCATTTATTTTGTTATTGGCAGCACACGTACTCTGTAAATATAATTGTTTAAGATAGTTAGTTAGATAGGTAATCCTTTTAGCACTTATTCCTCCTGTCCACTCTGGTGGTTAACAGTATCTTCATCTTGAATTAACAGCATTACGCTGAACTTCTCTTTTTATTTGCAAGCAATACAGGAGGACATACACGATTCAGTTATCTAAAAGAAAAAACAACAATAATCTGCAACCAATGCGGCTATATTAAGTTGCTGCATGGGAAGGGAACAACAGACGAGCCGCAATCAACTTACCCTTACAGTCTCAATTAACAGCTCACAATCCGTGTTTAACAAATAGTAATTAAAATCAAAGAAAAATATCAATAAACCTGTACGAGTCACGATGCCAGCCGGGACACTGAAGCTCATGTGATCGATTTTAATCGGGCTTACAAAATGTATGAACTAATATTTTTGCACTCGCCTGTCGGGCAGGGCCTGTCATGGATCTGATGTGTGGGGATGGACTTTAAAAACTGAGCATGATCCTTGTTTCCAAGATTCTATGAATCTATTGGTTCTTTGAATTTATTGGTTTTATTGAATAAAAAATAACAAAACTGTCGTGGTACAAGTCTAATATCTGTAAATTACGTAATAGACTGCGAAAATTCAGATGGATTTTCTGTTCAAATTCTTAGCCTTTGCTTATTTATAATATATCTATATATAATAGATGATTAAACGAACTTCCAAGTGAAGTTCTATCGCTATTAAATGAGTTGCTTCATTCGAAGATAGTATTTAATTTACAAGGTAGTCCTTTTAAGGTACTAGGTAACTTCGCACAGTTTTAGATTATTTCATTTGACTTATTTAAAAAAAACTTTACGTCTTTTTACTTGATCAACCCTGGACTTGCCGGGCAAGTCTACATTTTTTAGAGATCAAAGCAAAACTTTTGTATGGGTTCCGGGAAGGACGGGTCCTTTATATATCTTCAAATGAAGCGACTCATATAATAGCGATAGAACTTCACATGAAAGTTCGTTTCATCATCTATTATATTTCGTCGCCTCCTTCTTCAGATGGTATATAATTAAACAGGTATATTTTTGAGACATTAAGTTTTGTTTTCTTTTGTCTTTACAAATAATAATTATATACGTTTATTCATTAAATTCCTTACTTTAGTACATAATTTAAGAATCCAGTAACCTTTAGGCATTTATTATACACTTGGTGATTGGCAAACTAATTAAATCAATAAACCGAAAAATTTCATTTTAAATAATCTCTTTATCGGAAGGTATTAAGTGGTTTGTATTTTTATTGAGTACGGACAAGGCAAAGTCGTTAAGTGGGTTTAATATAGGTTTATGGTAAAATTTTGTAAAGGCCTGAGAGTTTTAGGTCCACCCAGCCGTTTCTCGGAAAACCTACACTGAGCACGTGCCGCGTGCTGAGTGCGCTGAACACACTCATATCAACGCCGCTCGTAGCTAGCATCTGCTTTATCCACCGACTTAGCATCTGTCTCGACGCGGCTCTGTGAGGGGCCTTTCATGTCACAAAAAAGAAACCCGAGTTTGAAGCTTTAATATTTTTCGTCACAAAAAATATAATCTTTTAGAGTCGACACAGGACATATAAAAGCTGATTTAGAACTTACTTGGATCCCAAGAAAATGTGTACTTCGATTTAGTTGGTTTAATTTTATAGGCTTCTTGTTAAATTTGCTTCATCATTGCCCATATCTTCGCCTTACAATAGAGACAAAGCTGAACGGTTTGAATGTAATGAACCAAATAAACAACCCTTATTAAATTGCTCATTTAAAAAACAAAAAACTAATAAAACAGGTTTTTGAACATATCAGTATTACGTAACGTACAAAACTCCCACCATGAGCTCAACGTGATGTTGCATTGACAAATATTCATGGGTGCCAGAGAAGTGAGCATCAACGGCAGGGTCTCTGTTGGACAGCCGGGCCGCGCGAATGCCGCCCGTAGCGTCTCGCGGTATCCAGTGTAAGGCTGGACTGCTTTGCTTTGGTGCTGTTATGGGAGTTAATTAAATCTTTTGTTTCAATTCAAATCAATTATTTTTCTTACACATTTTAAGACAAGGGAAAATGGAGGAAATGCTTAAAAATACCTAGAGGCCCAATTAATCATAAACGCATCGACTGCGACTGCATCCGGTTCAGGATACCTAGTTACAAATGCTTCACATTTGCAAACAAACATTAAAGCAAAAATCCATTAAAAAATCCATAAATCAATTCGCAATAATATCGCACATTTTATTTCTTCCCCGGCTGAACTTTTGAAGCCTAAGGAAACGGCTAGTAATTCTAGATAATTGATATGGTATTCTTTTTCACTGTTTCCAAAAACCATAAATTTTTTTGTTTTGGAATACTGCGCTCCAGCCTGTTCTGAATGCATCTGTATATATCTTATAAATTTGTGAAGTAATTGAACAGGAATGGTATATTTACTTATACTTTTCTACCAGATTAAATCTTCTAACAGTAATTTAGGGAGTTTAATTTTTGCCACATAGTTGTACTTATTTTGTAGCTAGATAGGCTGCGACTAGTATACCTCTATGTTTGGCAAAATCTTGTATCGTGCATATTTGAAGTTTCATAAATTTATTTATTATTATAACGCTTATCGTCAGGTAAAGAAATAGACATGATGATAAACATAAAGCCTAAAAATGTTACTGACTTTGTCGGTACTAGTCGAATTTTGTCCAAATTCACAACAAGTTACTCATAGCTTCGCGCGTTATTTTTGTAAATACCCCCGGAGCAACTGATTATCCATAAGGCATGGCCATAAACCTGTATGTGATTGGCTCAAACATATCGTTTTCTTCAAATTCAAAAGTAGGTTTTTTTTAATTGGCAAATATAGGTACGACTAGGTATAATCTTTCTTATCTATGTTAGCAAAGAAACCATTACGGGGAATTAATTTAGGAGCTGTTTCATAAGATTCCATTTTAAAGCGTACTTTTTATACAAAATATTATAATTTTATTTATAATTTTTTTTGTTCAGTACGAACCGTTTTTCGCCTTCGAGTTTCGGCGCCAAAAATATTTATTTATTATATTTGTTTTTTATAAACTGGTCACTTGAAGTATAACGAGGTTTTATAGCCTTAAAGTATAATAATTTATTAATTCCTATTATCATATTTCGTTTTTCACTATGCGACAAAATATGTTTGGGAGTAAATACTGGTGTAATTTTTACATGAAATGGACTTAACATTATCATCATTATTATTTATCCATTTAAAAATCGTTGATGATGAAAATGTGAAAGATATTAGAATAAAACATAAATGATCGTTATTTTTTATTACAATTACTTGAATAAATTAATGATCAAACGAACTTACCTAGTACGTGAAGTTCGATCATAATTATACGAAGTGCTTTGTTCGAAGAGATGAGTAACCTGTAAGAAATAATTATTTTCATCCTAATTTAATTACTTGTAGTAGATGACCTAGTTATCAAACTCCTTCCCTATTTTGAAGGTAATATAAATATTTATTTTTATTTTTTTGTGTTGTCACCTGAACCATTCGTTCAGCTGCGCCTCGTCCATGATTGAGTTCGGAGTTAACAATCACTCCTGCTCAAGATATTTCCGAAAATTAAGGGATAAGTACGTCGTTTCAATAGCGCCGGGTGGGAGAATATTAATGAAATGTCGAACAAAGCACTTCGTATAATAGAAGATTAAACGAACTTCCAAGTAAAGTTCTATCGCTATTATATGAGTCACTTCATTCGAAGATAGTAATTAATTAACAAGGTAGTCCTTTTAAGGTACTAGGTAACTTTGCACAGTTTTAGAGTTTGTCATTTGACTTATTTAAAAAAACTTCCGTCTGTTTACTTGATGAACCCCGGTCCCGACAAGTCTTCATTTTTCAGAGATCAAAACAAAACTTTTTTATGGGTTCCGGGAGGGACGGGTTCTTTATATATCTTTATATATCTCAGGTAGTATTTAATTAACAAGGTAGATTTTTAGAGATTAAGTTTTGTTTTCTTTTGTCTTTACAAATTATAATTTATTTAAATACGTTTATTCATTAAATTCCTTACTTTAGTACATAATTTAAGAATCCAGTAACCTTTAGGCATTTATTATACACTTGGTGATTGCTTAATTAAATAAATAAACAGAATAATTTAATTTTAATTAATCTCTTTATCGGAAGATATTGGGTGGTTTGTATCTTTATTGAGTACAGACAAGGCAAAGTCGTTTAGTGGGTCCAATATAGGTTTATGGTAAAATTTTGTAAAGGCCTGAGAGTTTTAGGTTCACCCAGCAGTTTTTCGGATAACCTACACTGAGCACGTGCCGCGTGCTGAGCGCGCTGAACACACTCATGTCAACGCCGCTCGTAGCTAGCGTCTGCTTTATCCACCGACTTAGCGTCTGATTTGACGCGGCTCTGTGAAGAGTCTTTCATGTTACAAATAAGAACCCCGAGTTCGAAGCTTTAATATTTTTCGTCACAAAAAATATAATCTTTTAGAGTCGATAAAGGACATATCATTTTGTTATTTTTAAAGATTGGCAAGGATAACGATTCGGGGCTGTGGTTTTAATGATGTTTATTAAGATTATGTATACGGATGCAAAAACTGTATTTTCTAATTTAATGTCTGGGCCCTATGTCCGGTGCATACAGCTAACGATGTAACGGTAACTTTTTGGTAATTTTTTCTAAAAAAAGTAATATAATAATAAAGTAGAGAAAGCAGATTAAGAACAAAATTTGGATCCCAAGCAAAATGTGTAAGTACTTCGATTTAGTTGCTTTAAAAATTATAGCAACTAAATCGATATAGGCTTCTTGTAAAATTTTCCTCATCATTGCCCATATCTTCGGCTAACAATAAAGACAAGGCTGAACGGTTTGAATTTAATGAACCGAATGAACAACCCTTATTAAATTGCTCATTTAAAAAACTAAGAACTAATAAAACAGGTTTTTGAACATATCAGTATTACGTAACGTACAAAACTCCCAACATGACGTCAACGTGATGTTGCATTGACACATATTCATGTGTGCCAGAGAAGCGAGCATCAACGTCAGGGTCTCTGGTGGACAGCCGCGCCATGCGAACGCCGCCTGTAGCGTCTCGCGGTATCCAGGGTATGGCTGGCTTTGGTGCTGTTATGGGAGTTAATTAAATCTTTTGTTTCAATTCAAATCAATTATTTTTCTTACACATTTTAAGACAAGGGAAAATGGAGGAAATGCTTAAAAATACGTAGAGGTCCAATTAATCGTAAACGCATCGACTGCGACTGCATCCGGTTCAGGATACCTAGTTACAAATGCGTCACATTTGCAAACAAACATTGAAGCAAAAATCCATAAATTACGTTACTCGGCAAATGCCATAGCTAAATGTGTCTGGTTAGAGTATTTAAATGTATAAATTGTATACTACCCATCGTTTTGACGTAACTAATAGCGGTGGACTATCAAATCGCTATAATATTGCACAATTTCTTTCTTCCCCGGCTGAACTTTTGAAGCCTAAGGAAACGGCTAGTAATTCAAGGTAATTGATACGGTAGTCTTTTTCACTATGTTTTCAAAAATTATAAAATTTATTGTTTGGAATACTGCGCCCCGGCCTGTTCTGAATGCATCTGTATATATCTTTTAAATTTGTGAAGTAATTGAACAGGAAATGGTATATTTACTTATACTTTTCTACCAGATTAAATCTTCTAACAGTTATTTAGGGAGTTTAATTTTTGCCTCATAGTTGTACTTATTTTGTAGCTAGACAGGCTGCGACCAGTACACCTATATGTTTGGCAAAATCTCGCATCGAACATATTTGAAGTTTCATAAATTTACTTAATGTTATAACGCTTATCGTCAGGTACTGTTCGATGTTAAACAAAAGCCTAAAATGTAACCGCCTTTGTCGGTACTAGTCGATTTTGTCCAAATTCACAAGTGACTCATAGCTTCGCGCGTAATTTTTGTAACTACCCCCGGAGCAACGGATTATCCATAAGGCATGGCCGTAAACCTGTATGTGATTGGCTGAAACATATCGTTTTCTTCAAATTCAAAAGTAGGTTTTTTTTTAATTGGCAAATATAGGTACGACTAGGTATAATCTTTCTTATCTATGTTAGCTAAGAAACCATTACGGGAATTAATTTAGGAGCTGTTTTATAAGATTCCATTTTAAAGCGTACTTTTTATACAAAATTGTATAATATTATTTATTAACTTTTGTTTTTTTTTATTTTGTACGAACCGTTTTTTGGCGCTAAAAATATTTTATTATTATATTTGTTTGATATAAACTGGTCACTTGAGGTATAACGAGGTTTTATAGCCGCTAAGTGTAACAATTTATTTATTGCTATTAACATATTTCGTTTTTCACTATGCGACAAAATATGTTTGGGAGTTAATACTGGTGTTATTTTATCATGAAATGGAATTAAAATTATCACCATTATAATTTACTCATTTTAAAATCGTTTCATTATTTGTTATTTTAGGCCAATAATCGTAAAAGTAATGGATTCGACCTGCGTGTACCTGAATTATAGTTGATTCGGTGCACGAGTCCCGAACTGGTTGGATTTTACGTTGAACGCTGAATTCAAATATGGACGCCGAAGCTGAGGCACTGGCACTTTCCATTGACGTAGGGGGGGCCTGTTTGACGGATAACGAGGAGGTCCCATTCAGTTACCTGGCTGGGTTGACCGGTTGCCTGTCGATGTTTGGGGAGTACTTAAATAGCTTCAGTGTACTTTATTATTATTATTATTACTTTTATTTTTATAGCGGTTTGTACATAACTGAAGCCGCTTACGCCCCGAGGTTAGAAAGAATCTCTGGATCCATAACGGAAATAATTCTCCCGACGGGCCCGGTTCATTCTGGGAGGTCGACGGTTCCAGATTAGGGATCGTCTACATAGAGGGCTCAGGTATTTCGGTAACCAAAATGGCTAGCTGGAGAATCGTCCACTAGGTTCATCAATATATTTAAATAATTTTAATGACGACTTTCAGATTTGAAAAAAATTTTGAAATAATAGAATATTATGTCATGCAGATATCGTGTTAAATCCCTTTCAGATTTTCTGTATTCGTATAAAACTTTTTAAACATTATTGAGAAAAAAGAAGCCAAAAATAACAATACAAGTACTATACAGCATTCATCGGAATAAGAAACACCAGTAATTTGTGCGGATAACGTAATATATCTATTAAAGGTTACACGTATTTTCTGCATCTTTTCGATAAAGCGAAATTAAAGTTTTTAATAATAAACATCAGGTAGAAGACTACCAGGAATGTACGCGGAAAAACGTGATATATCTGTTATAGATAACACGTGTTTTCTGCATCATTTCGACAAAGCGAAATTATAGTTTATAATTAAAAAACAACAGGTCAAAGACTACCAGGAATTTATGCGGATAACGTGATATATATAGTCCGTATAGTCCGTATAAATGTATATCAGTTTCGCGCGTTACGTATGACTAGGCGAACGCCTGTAATACGCACGGTGAATAGGTGAATACGTTGTCGTTAACAATGACTAACTTTGTGAAGTGCCCGTACTCCTGCCAGAAGTTTTGAATCAGACAAACAAAAGTAATGACTGCGACAAAGAAATTCGTATCTTTTAATTGTAAGAACATAACACGATCTGTGGAATGCGTTCGTAGACTGTGTAAAACTTCAGATCTTATTGTTTTACAAGAAACTTGGCTGTATCCGCACAATTTAACGTTTCTTGGGAGCATAGACGACAACTTCGCGTTCACCGGGAAGTCTGCTATCGATACGTCGGCGGATGTACTACGAGGTAGGCCTTATGGTGGGATGGCCATCCTGTGGAGAAAGAGTGTGTTTTCCCGAGTGTCAATAATCGAATGCAATAGTGTGCGTTTAATTGCAGTGACGTTAGAGGTGTGTGATCGAACCGTGTTAGTAATTTCTGTGTACATGCCTACAGACTGCCCGAGCAATTTAGCAGAGTTCACAGACTGTTTGGGCGAAATTAATGCAATCATAGATGGAAATAACATTGACAGTGTGTTCGTTATGGGTGACTTTAACGCGCACCCAGGCGAGTGTTTTTCGACAGAATTGTTGGACTTCTGTGCAGAACAATCGTGGATGTGTGTGGACATGGATCTGTTGCCCCTGGACACCTTTACGTTTGTAAGTGACTCTCACGAGAATTGTAAGAGGTGGCTCGATCATTGTGTTGTGACAAGTGCTGCAAGGCGCGCAATTGTTAATATTAGGGTTCTATATGATGTGTTTTGGTCTGACCACTTACCTTTAATAATAAAATGTGACTTTAATTTAGTAAAATCAAAAGTGATCGATCCGGTTTTTTCATTAAATAAAATAGTGTGGGGACTAAGGGATATTGTAGAAAAAGAGAAATATCAAAATATTTGTAATTCTAAATTGCGGCTCATAGACTTTCCTACAGAATTCTGTGATTGTGCTAATAAGTTTTGTGATAACTTAAGCCATAGAAAAGTAATTGATCGGTTGTACTTACAAATTATAAATACACTTACACAAGCTGCAATAGGTAGTTATAAACAAAAATCCCAGAAAAAGTATAAACATGTTATTGGCTGGAATAAATATGTAGCTACAGCGCATAGGGAGGCCCGCTTTTGGTATCAACAATGGGAAAGTTATGGAAAGACTCGATTTGGTGACATATATAAAAATATGTGTGACTCCAGAAAGAATTTTAAGAAAAAGTTAAAATATTGCCAAGACCATGCTTCACAAATAAAAATGGACATTATTGCTAATCATCATACTAAAAAGAATTTTGTTAATTTATGGAAAAGTACCAATAAATTGAACCACAAGCGGAGCCTCCCTGTGACTGTGGGGAATGCTACGGAGCCAGAGCAAATTGCTAAATTGTTTCAGACTCACTTTAGGGTACAGTCCCCGCTCTCCCACAGTTCACAGGTGTTCACCGGTGGGGAGCTGAGTGGTGACGTTCAGGTTAGATTCACTGCTAACGATGTTGCTAGTGTAGTTAATACAATGTCGAGTGGAAAGTCTCCGGGACACGACAGCCTTAGCATTGAACACTTGAAATACGCTGGGGTCCACTTTCCCAGGGTACTTGCATTATTTTTTAACCTGTGTATAAATCATTCCTATTTACCTGCTGACCTAACGTACACCTTTGTTGTGCCAATAATAAAAAACAAAACGGGTGATGCCTCTGATATTTCCAACTACAGGCCCATATCTCTGGCTACAATTGTGGCCAAGGTTTTGGACAGGCTGCTTGACAAACAGTTGAGTAAGCACATTAACCTTCATGACGCACAATTTGGTTTTAGGCCGGGATTGTCAACTGAGTCTGCTATTATCTGTCTCAAGCAGACTGTCCAATACTTTACGGTACGAAAAACGCCGGTATACGCATGTTTCTTGGATCTATCTAGGGCTTTCGATCTCGTTTCCTATAACAAGTTCTGGCACAAGTTGCGAACAGAAACTGACGTACCTCCTGCGATAACGGCTGTTTTTAAATATTGGTACAACAACCAGAGGAATACTGTGACGTGGGGGGGAGCGAGGTCTGACGAGTACGGGTTGGAGTGTGGCGTGAGGCAGGGGGGTGTGACCCCGCCTACGCTCTTTAACTTGTACATGAATGGTTTGATCGCTTAGCTTGGCAGCACTAACATTGACTGTCATGTGGGTGGTATTTGTGTGAACAATATTAGCTACGCTGATGACATGGTGCTGCTAAGCCCGTCGATAGGTGCCCTAAGAAAGTTGCTCAATATTTGTGAGCAGTACGCTGTGGCTCTCGGACTCAAGTATAACCCGACTAAAAGTGAGGTGATGATCTTTAATGCTGGTAACAAATGTTACAAATACCATAACATAACATTAAATGGTAAACTTATAAAACTCGTTCACCAATTTAAATACTTGGGTCATTGGGTCACAGATACTCTAAGTGATGACATGGATATAGAGAGTGCGTTGTAATATGTTGGCCCGTAGATTTGCTCGCTGTAGTATCCCAGTTAAACAGACACTTTTTAGAGCATACTGTCAGTCATTTTACACCTGCAGCCTATGGGTCAACTACACACAGCGCGCGTACAGAGTCCTGCGGGGGCAGTACAACAACGCATTCAGGTTGTTGTTTGGTTTGCCACGATTTTGTAGTGCGTCGGCCATGTTCGCGGAGGCGCAGATAGATTGTTTTAATGCAATCATCCGTATGCGTAGTGCCTCGCTGTTGCGTCGGGTGCGCGGCTCCTCTAACACCATTCTGGATGCGTTGGTGAACAGATGGGATTCTCCCTTATTACAGTCATTACTAGGTATTCATGCGACTGGCTGTCAGCCAGGCGCTTTCATTAATTAAATACTTTCTTTTTTCACCACTGTTCACTCCGCGTGAACACAGCAGTATGAATGAAGTGAGTATAATCAACGGCTGGAAAGCATCAGCGCGTTTTAGTGCAGATAGGGAAAGGATTGCTGTACTTAGACAGGGGCCCTAGGGGATTATGGGAAGGCCGATGCTGTGCTCTGGGTGCTCACTAAGCAACAACCTACGCCAATAACATCATTTGCACATTCATATTTGTTGACATTTGTTTGTAACATATGGGTATGCATATGTAGATGTGTGTATGCATGTGTATGTATGTGTGTATGTGTTAGTGTATGTGTGTGTACGTGTATGGATGAGTGTATAGGTGTGAATATGTGCGTGTGAAACAAAACGAAAGGTCCTCACCAAAGACAAATTTAAGAAGTCAAGGTGTCATAGGAACAGTAGCAGCAGGCGCGACTCCGGAAAGTCCTGCTTGAGGCTCGTCTAGGTGCGACACGGCTGCCTGGCCTCAGTTGGATGTGGAGCGCGCCTTAATTGATCATGCGCGACCTTGCGTGCTCTACCTCGGTGTCCCACTACCTTCTTCACAAGGTAGCGGTCATTCTTGAGCACTCTGTAGACTTCGTAAGGCACACTGAATTTTAAGTCTAATGAGGTTTGATTTCTAGGGTTATTTTTAATAAGCACAAAGTCGCCCCGCTGGAAATTATGGACTTTGGCACGCCCTTTGTCAAACCTTTCTTTATCCTTCGTTGATATCGTAATCATTTTCTGCTTTACATGTCGTTCCAAGGCCTCAGGATTAACAAGAGCCTCATCTATATCAACAAGGTTCAACAACTCTGCAGGAACGCAATTTTGACGACGAGTTAAGAGTGTTATTGGAGCAGTACCTGTTGTTCTGTGTACCGTACAGTTCATAGCGAGCTGAAGACTCTCCAGTGCCGTATGCTAGTCAAGTGTCTCGTAATTTTTAATTATAACGAGCCCGTTCTTCAGCGTTGCCATGACTCTTTCCACCTGTCCGTTTGCTCTGCTGGTGCCTGGTGATATTGCGTGAATTTCAATACTGTACGTCTCACAATAATTTTTATAGTCGCCCAGGAACTCGCGCCCGCCGTCTACAGTAATCGGTCGTGGGGATCCGAAGACATGAATAACCTGTTTTAATGCAGCTAGGGTACTGTGTTGACTTTTGTCATTTGTATGACGGAAAAGCACATATTTTGTAAATGCATCTACTTTGACTACAACATACTCTTGGTCATTTGGAGTGCCAAGTTTACCAGTTATGTCCATATGTATGACCTCAAATGGCACTGTTGGCTTCCGAATGGGGTGTAATTGTATTCGGATGGCGCCGGACGTTTGCTTTAATGTTTTACATACTACGCAGTTGTCTACGAAATCTCTGACAATGGTACTCATTTTGTCAAAATAATAAGAGTCCTTTATTTTGTGTAGAGTCTTCTTCCATCCTGCGTGTTTCAATGCAGAGTGGAAGGTATTTATGAGGCTCCATTGGAAAGTTCGTGGTACAACAGCAAGAGTTTGTGTGCCTAAAATGGGATCGTTCCGTTCATATTTGAGAACGTTATCTTCGAGTCGATAACCGCGAACTTCCTCGCCAACGCCTAAGGTGTCTATGATAGGACGCAGTTCTGGATCGTGACGCTGTTCTATATTAAGCCAATCTAGGTTACTGGTCATAACGTTGACCGACAGTGGCACTGGATTTCGGCTCAAGAATTCCGCATGCTGCATCCGCTCGCCCTTCCTGTACTCTATGTCAAAATCAAAGTTTTGGAGATATGCCCACCACCTGTGGATTCGTGGTAGTAGGTCTTGTTTGTGTTTAGACGCCTTAAGCGCATTGCAGTCAGTGACTTCTTTGAATTTCCGTCTATAAAGAAAGTGCCGAAAGTGTTTTATCGCTCTAACTACAGCCAGCGTCTCCAATTCGTATGAAGGGTATCTGCTTTTTATGTCGGTTGTACGCCTTCTAAAGTATGCCACGATATGCTGTCGACCATTAATGACCTGAATGAGTATTGCACTAAATCCGAGACTACTGGCGTCTGTAAATAGTTCGATCGGCTCTCCCTCTTGGAATATTGTGAGCGCTGCCGCAGAAACGAGGTGACGAATTATTTTCTGACGAGTTATTTCATGAACGTGATTCCATTACCATTTAGCACCCTGCTTGGTTAAATCATAAAAGGGGATCATCGTTCGGGCGAAATCGGGAATAAAACGACGGAAATAACCCGCCAAGCCATTGAATCGGCGAACTTGCTTTACCGTGGAGGGTGCAGGAGCCTTAAGCAAGGCTTCAACCTTTTTGGGACTAGGACGGACCTGACCATTCTCAACTACATTGCCGAGGTACTCTATAGACTTTTTGAAAAAGCTACATTTGTCAATGTTTATGGAAAACCCCGATTGTCTCAAAGCAATTAAAATCCTCTCCAAATGTGCAAGACCGGAGGTAAAATCGCGACATTTACTTATGACGTCATCAATGTAAACCTGGGCTATGGTATCGTTGTGTCCATTATTGGCACTACCAGAATTGAGAAGGGGACCTAATGCACGATTAATACATCTCTGGTAGACGGACAGCGCGTTGAACAAGCCAAAGGGCATAGTAAGGTATTCGTAGAGCCCGTCGGGTGTGACAAAAGCAGTTTTCTCGATAGATTCCGGTGAAATTGGAATCTGGTGGAACCCGGATGCCATATCTAGGCTTGTATAATACTGACCACCGGCCAACTGATCAATATGGTCGGCAATCGGGGAAAGAGGATAATGATCACGTACCGTGTTAGAGTTTAACTCACGATAGTCTACGCACATGTGGTCGTCGCCATTTTTCTTTTTGACTAAGATAATTGGGCTCGAGTACGGAGAATTACTTTCTCGCAGAACACCATTCTCAATTAATTCAGCAAATATATCCTTTACTTTTTCACGCTCAACCGGACTCAATCTATTAGGTCTTCTCTCAACATATTTGTTTTTGTCTTTTAACAAAAAGACAAAAACAAATAACACGAGATTTTGCAAAGCCTCGCGTTAAAAGGTCCGAGTACAGGTTAAGTAAGCAAAGTAACTGGTCAATCTCAGATTGCTCAGTTAGGTCGTGATCTATACCGTCGAATAAAGGGCTGACCGATCGCATGTGCATGACACGTGGGCAAGGTACTAACACTGCACTATCATGTGTCACAATAACACTTAAAACAGTGTCGCGCAGTAAATTCACGCCTACCAGAACGTCAGATGTCATTTCGGAGTCGGGCAAAACATGAAACACTATTTCGACATTAGTGTTGTCTATGACGCATATGGTCGTCAATGTACTAGTGGATATTACCGGGAATAGGCCTAAGCCTCGTAAGTAACTTACTACCTGCTCTCAACGCCCTGGCAATTTGTTTGTGATGGACTCGCGCATTACGGAGCATTCAGCGCCACTATCAAAAATACTATCTATTTATAATATCACCTACAGGTATATGCATAGTATTCAAACGAGATTGGTTATGAGTTACAGAATTAACTTTGGAAGCTATCTCCTTTTCTCGTCGGTAACAAGTGTCAAAAGTATGACCCGGTTTTGAGCAAAAAGAACAATATCTACGATTGGTATCAGTTGGTCTAGACGAAGTCGCTGTTATATCAGTCTTATCGGTTGGTTGCACATTCGGTTGAGTAGTATTTTTGCTACGACAAACACTAAGAGAGTGGCCGGTTCCTACAATAAGGAGAAGTGTCCGGCCTATTTTCAGAAAAGTGCAAACGTTTTTGCAGCGAATGATTGAAATTAGAGCTATGTTGGTTAGAACGTTTGTTGGGGCGAATAGGTGAGGCAACAGAAATCAACTCGGGCACTGAACTGGCCCTGGCATTCATGAGTTCAATTCTGAAGCATTCGTCGTTAATCGTTCCTATCACCGCTTCTACCACATCAAGATCGTCAAGCTTATCTTTTGTTACATGTCTCCATAAAATCCACGACTGCGTCAAAAATTCTGAGATATCTTTTAACTGGTCGTAGACGTGTTCTCTATAACGGAGTATGTCTCGGGAGTAACGCGTTTCAGGTTCAAAAGTTGTTATAATAATTTGACGTAGTTCGTCCCACGTTGACGTAGTAACGAGCCAATTATCGGCCCATATTTTAGCTCGACCTTTTAACAAGCTAGCTTCATTCGAATATCATAGTCACTGAAATTGTATGTGTCTTTTGCAGTGGAAATGTGATTACACCACTCGCGCACTCCAACGTTACCGTCAGGATCATACGAAGGGACGAATACCTCTGTGATCCTAACCTTATTATTAGACGGTTGTAGGAGGTGTTCACTCATGATTTGCATCATATCCATCATACGTAGAAAGAAATCAGGTGGTACATTACCGATCTGTGGTGGTATCGTATTAAGCGCCATTGGGATGCTCGGGACCTGGTGACTCGATGCAAGCGGGCACGTGGGGGCTGGTTCGTCTGGATCAGCCGCGTCCATCGTGCTGGTATACGTCTCGTTTGTCTGAAAACATTTAAAAACACGAAACAGAAAAATATAATTACAAAGGATCGCATTTCGATCCCACTTCTGATGTCGCAATAAAAGATAACCAAGGTTTTTTTAAAATATGCGAAACCATTAACCTTGTTACAAGGTTATGGTTTCGCTATCACTATTTTCTTCCTACCTACTAATAATATTACTGAAATGAATTAATTATCTAAGTGGGTAGTAATAAAATTCAAAATAACGACCAGAATTCAAATTAGTTTATTTTCGATTATTGGTTCACTATTAGTTTATTTGAGAAAAGGGGGTTTGTTTAAAACTACGTGTGTTCGCAAAAGACAACCTCTATGAGAAGAACAGACAAGAAACTCATAGGGTTTTATTCTTTTAAATCACTATTTTCAATATTACAATAACAATATTCTAAAACAATTTAAATGAAGCTTGCTTTCATTACATATGAACTTTCAAACACTATACAATTAACACTTGCTTCATTTTAAAGCTAGAATCACAATAACTATAACACAAAATAATTATTTCGAAAATTAGACAAAGATTTAATACTCACATGTTATTTCGTTGAAAATCCGAACAGAACTGACTCACCACGTGCAAGTGGAGCCTTGCCTGCCGCCATTTTGCCGCCAACGTCAAGTTCCGGCAAAATGGAGGCAGGTGGCGCCATCTTTATTTTCGAAATTCACTGAACAATTAAATCACTGCTCTTAAAATTAATCTTAATTATTTTAGGGATTTCACAAATAAATCAATTGTGTCACAACGTTAGAAAAACTTAGGAAACAATAATTTTGATTTAAATCAAATACGCAAAGACTTGTAATCAAAACAATTCATTATAAAACTAAAATTGATGGTAAAATTATTTTATGAAATAAAAACTTTGTCAAAAATTATAATAAGATTTTAGCAAGTTAAATAATTAATCAAAATGATAAATTAAGAATTTGGGTTCATAATTGTAATAAGTCGCTCCGGAAATCCCGCGGCGACATATACTATCTGAAGAATGAAGCGACGAAATATAATACACATGTTGCGTGGCGTTCTATTGCTTAGTCTAGAACCTTAATTTTCAATAATAATTTCCCCTTGCAGCTGATCTTTCCCAGCATTCATTGCTAGATCACGGCATGTTTCACACACAAAAGTATTGCTTTGAAAACGAATTATTTCTAGGAGATAAATAAAAAAACAGACATTATTTTTCATAAAAAGAAACCAAATGGTATATTGCAATGGTATATGTATTGAGCTAAAAGCCTAGCAGGTGGACGTGTCTGATTATTGACCATTCGGTATATAAAGTTCTGTTGCATCAGTTTTAAAAGGTGCGTCAAATCTTTCGATGTACAGGGTGACTTGTAATTCGACCTATTCCTCATGGGATGTGATAAAACAACTAATTTCCAACAAAATTAACTAAAATGTTCCTAATACCAAGTAGGCTCGATATCGAGATATTCAATATTTTTGGTTTTGTTAAAAAAAAATCTCGATACAACTACAAAAAATTCAATAAATAAAAAACTAGTGTTTTGAATTAAGTTGTTTAAATTTTTATCAGTTACCAATACATCAACAAACATTTATTAATACTAATAATGGCACAAATATTGAACATTTTAAAATGCAAGTGCATTCTTATAAAATTTTGTTTTGATACACTAATTTGGTCAATACAAAACTGGATTTATTTTGAAAAATCAACAGTACATTAACCGTACAAACTTATTACTTAACAAGTTAAATTATTAAGACACAAACAACAATTCCCAGAAAAAAACGTACGTAGACCACGTGCATTGTAAAACCTTTTGTTATCTTACCGCGGCGTAAGTTGAAGAGTTGCAATAAATTCCTGGAACTTTTTAGTTGTTATTGTTAGAAGTTGGATGGGTGTCATAAATAATCATTTGATTGGACCCCACTTTTTGCCCAACATATTAAATGGTGAGTATTATGAGGAATTTTTGAGGAATGAGCTAAGGCCATTGCTTGAAGATGTGGAATTGGTAACACTATCGAATTACTTTGCGGCAGTGGCTGGATACCTCGTTCCCAAGGCATGGGATTGGCAGGGGGGTCCGATTCCATGGCGTGCATGGTGTCCCGACCTGACACCGGTTGTGGGGGCACATGAATTCCCTTGTTTATGCAACACCATTTCCTTCTGTCGATGTGCTGCGAAAAAAAATAAGCGCAGCTGCTAAAAAATACGACACTCTTTCACTTCAAGAATGAAAGGGATAAGGAAGCGTGTGCTGTATTCACCGTAGTGAAGGTCACTTTAAACAAGATTTGTAAAACGTGTCGCAAAATTTATTAATAAAAGATTTTTTTATTTCCATGTTTTCTTTACACTTTACTTATTATCATCACGTTATTCAATTTTTTCTGAGAATCTTTTCTTTTTTTGTAAATAATTTAATGTTTTTGGATAGCTAATAGAACTAGGAAGTTTTTCGATTAGTTTGTAATGTATTAATTATTAATGTATTGTTGATTTTTCAGAATAAATCCAGTTTTGTATTAACCAAATTAGTGTATCAAAACAAAATTTTATAAGAATGCACTTGCAATTTAAAATGTTCAATATTTGTGCCATTATTAGTATTAATAAATGTTTGTTGATGTATTGGTAACTGATAAAAATTTAAACAACTTTATACAAAACACTAGTTTTTTATTTATTGAATTTTTTGTAGTTGATTCGAGATTTTTTTTAACAAAACCAAAAATATTGAATATCTCGATAACGAGCCTACTTGGTATTAGGGACATTAAAGTCAATTTCGTTGGAAACTAGTTGTATTATCACATCCTAAGAAGAATACGTCAAATTACGAGTCACCCTTTATACAGGATGTTCTAGAAATCAACGTCAAGCCGAAACCGGATGATAGGCCAAATTGTAATAACTAACAAAAAAATTTTAAAAAAATTGTCCTTACTTTTCAAATTAAAAATTGAAAACTTGAAACTCTGTGATGATCTTTCCTGTGACTACAAAATATTAAATATTCTTCGATTTTTGTTCCGTAATGTAACCATGAAATTTTTATGTTCTTTATAGTTCAAAATTAAACCATTACTGTTCCAGATTGAATAGAATATTAGATTTACTACATCACCCAACTTTAACGGATTATACTGTTAATAACTACATTATAACTATATAAAATAACTACGTTACTATGGCAAGTGACTTTAAAGTCGGCGCATTAAGTCTAAATTCCAAATGGGTATGACAATTGCTAGGTTACATCTTAATTGAGAGAAACTCTTTTATTATAAGTTTCATTACTAACTTAAAATGTTGCCATCCATTCTAGGATTCTTTAAGTCTACAACTTACAGATACCAGAACACGCCATTTCGAATAGGTGAATACAAAAAATGTTTGCCTTTAGCTGCCACGCACACTACATCTTAAAAATGATCGGATAGTATGAAAGGCGTATCTTCTTGAATTGACGTGTCCAGCTACTTCGGCAATTTTTTGGCGCAGCTTTTGTAAGTTTTGAATAGGCTTGAAGTACAATTTTTTATGTTTCCCCAGTAAAAGATATCTATGGGGTTTAAGTTGGGTGAACCAGCCGGAAGAAGATGTTGACCTATTTTTATGAGTGGTTTGTATATTGTTTTTATTGAGGCGCGCCTACGAAGTTTTGCAATCTTGTCAGTAACATGCTGCGACTGCAGGTTTCCCAATATTAGCCAAACTAAACGGAAAAACACAAGGCTCATATCAAAAACGGAAATGCAGTGAAGTCTTCAGTCTGTGAACATTTCATGCACAAGTCCAACCATTATTTGAGGTTAGGCTTTGTAAAACAATTTTTGTTCAAAGGAAAATTGCCTGGAATGATCAGAGAAGCCATTGAAATTAAGAAATACCCAAGAAGAACCAATGTCTAACCTAATAAATAAGAAGATGATGGGAAGCTTTCTACAACATGGGATCCTAAACTGAAAACATAAAATCCTACATCCAACAATCTGCAAGACCTCAAGCTTGTTAATCTTGAACACTACGCTCCGAGATTGAAAAACAGATGGAGCTGATTGAATGCCATCATATCTGTCAAGACGCCTGACATCTCAGTCCCTCCTGTCCACGGTATCTGTAAATTTACCGAATGTCGAGTTAAAAATTAAAAAGTTTAATTGAACGTGGTAAAATCCGGTTAAAAGTGTTTTGTTTAATATAATGAAACGTGAAAACTTAAAAAAGTAATGATCAAATTTTAACAATTTTGTTTTTCAACTTAAAAAATGTAAAGAAATTTTAAAATACCACCATTTATTGCAAGGAGCTTTCAAATATTAAATTATTACGATATAATAATCAGACTATAAGTATGTTTTCTACAAATATTTTGAGTAATGTGTTTAAAAAGTTTAACATTTAAATAATAACAAGAAAGTATGTCTGTGAGAAAACTTATAAAACTCATTTGATAAGAGCTTAATTTCGAATAAAAACTAATTTTCCGAATTTGTGGCGGGCAACACTTGCCTTCTTACAGAAACAAAAGTTATAGTAATATTTATTAGGCGAACTGTCGCCTTCGTTTTTTGAAAAGCCGTCGTTTTCCCCGAATCACAATAAGTTTTATTTCCGAGGTTCAGCCGCGGTACATCGACAAAACCAATTTTGTGGATAATGCACTTTGCTTGGAAGTTTTGGTAAAACACTGAGTAAATATTTTTACGAGTCTATTTAACGATCAGGAAAAAGATAAGCTGGAATTTGTTAGAAACGCAGGTCAATAGTAGTTGTTCGATATTGTGGTATCGAAAATAACCAGAGAGTTTGTTGGTAAAGAAGAAAGCCTATTTTTCATTTAAATTATTTCGATGCTTGATAAAAGGAAAACTGTGTCATTTCTATGTAATAACTTGTCCATACCTAAACCTCCTTTCAGTTTTTTCTATTCAAATCAGTTTATTATGTTTCTCCCTTGGTGTTTGTTATATATTCCAAATGTAACTCACTCACGCACCATCAAAAGTGGCACTATATGTGACCATCGCCTTTGTTTCACATTAAATGAGCACTACGAAAGTTTAGTATATTATATCGCAACACTAAAATTCTGAACGCTTATGCGACCTTGTTCAGTGAAATAATAGAAGTAAGGAAAGCTCCGTATCCCCTCCGGGAATGTAACAAAAATATAAGTGTGAAAATTTATTGCTATGAATTGTGATTTACATTTCCTTGCTGGGAAAATTGAGAGGTATTTTACTTTCTACATTTTTAATATGTTTTTCCAATTTTTCTCAAATTGATGTCGGTTTTACGTGTATTCCAATAATTTGAAACAACATGGCTAATTTTTCCTGTACAAGAAGAAAATAATATCAAGATGAAAAAAAAAACCTCCACACAAAAGTTCTCAAATAATATTTGATTTTGTAAGGCTTGTAGGACCAACATGAAGCTTTTGACGTAACGACATAGCTAATTTGATAACCATACGAAGACTACTTACTACAATCACGTATCATGTCTTTTCTTCCTGACAGCAATCAATTTGAAATAAAAATAAGGCTGAATGAGTCTTAATTTTTATTACATGATACAATAGAATTTTTTTTTGTCAAACTTGGAGAAGTAAAAGATAAAGTATTTTAGACTTGATTTGTAAGATTTGTTTTCATTACTTGTAAGACTTTTAGTTGAGCCACATGTAGGTTTTCAGTATGATGAGACACTTAAATGATAAAAAAGGATCCAAAAAGAATCTAAAAAATAATGTATCCCGAGATTTTTCTGCTTTGCCTCGCAAAATACAACAATCAGAAATGAATTGACATAACATTTCAAACAAAATAAATTTTGTAAACTTTGATTCAAATTTTTTTTTGAATTTGTCCTATATCTAAATATTTCAGCAAGTCATTTCAAAAGTTATGGGCAATTAAAAACATGTTTATAATTGAGACTTTCAAATAAAGTTGGAGAATTTGCAGACGGTCGTTATGTGAGAAAACGAAGCTAACTAACAAACTTTCGAGAATTTGCGCTTTGAAATACTTAATTGTTGTCAGGAACCATATTTATTTTTTAGGAATGATTTCAATTTTTCAACATGTATTTGTCTTTGTGGATGTTCTTATTCCTGATTTTATCTTACAGAAATTTTCAGACATATCCCTATGTATTACTTTACGATTACATGACCCTGGTAATGAGGCCCCAACTTTATGATCATCATAGGCAAAATTTAACTTTTGTCTCTATATGCTGCGGTACTTATTTCTGGGAAACTGAAAGGATTTTAAGGGTTACTAAATGCCAAACATAGAAAGTGGTTATATTTTCCGGTATATTTTATAAGCTGTAGCAGCATATGTTACAGTCTATCTTGATATTAATTCCAAGAGGCAATCATTTACAAATGGCACAGCAAGTATAAATCTTGGACCCTTCAGGTACCGTTTTTGAAGATCAATATGCCTATACTTATGTGTCACGCTCACCACGTGTGTAATTCTATGTGAAGTCATGTATAACTAACCCGTAAAAACTAAGGTTACTATGAATATCCACAAAAAGATTTAGATGATACGGTTCTGTTGTCATGAAACATAAGCGTAGTAAACATAAGCGAGGTCCTTTCAAAAAACCATCCTTTTTTCGCATAATACAGATATAACAGAATACACATATAACAGAAAACAAAACTTTTATACACATTCATAGTTGTATTGCAAATGGGGTACCTTTCTGCCAATTAGTTACTAATGGACTACTAATTTAACAAGGTGTTCTGCCATGTTTGAATTTTTTTTAAATCCTGATAAATTCATTCCGCATAGTTACAAAACTGTAATCTACTGTGGTTACTAGCTAAAATAATTTTCAATTTTAATGTTACATAAGTTTGATAGATCTAATAACCTTGATCTACTGCCCTGCGCAAGCTATAAATCAGATTTTTTAACATATTAGGTTTTGTTTATTTTTCTTAAGATCTTTGAAGCCAATGTTTAAACGAACAAAAAATGGGACAGAAATATCTCGCGACAAAAAAACTTTTTATTTATTCAGCTTTTTATATTTTTCTCTAAATTCTGAGTGGTTATCTGGTTAGTTGTATGCTTAACGATTCTCAGATGATATTAATGCTGAACCAGTTCTCTAAACACTTTATTGAAGGCAGCGTGCGTAAGCTTTGATTATTTGTTTCGTTATTTCGCCCGTGTAAACCATGAAGGCCTACGCGAATAATTATCGCTAAGTACCTTTGTTTTCATTGAAATGGTCCGGTATGGGAACGTCTGAAACTATAAGAGATAAAGATACTTATTATAAAGAACCACGTCGTAGATTTTATATTAAATACTCTTACATAAATTGGGAATCGAACACGTTAATATTCGTATGTTATTTAAAAAAATATATATTGTATACGTTATAACAAACAAATGGGGAAAAGAACTGCTCGCATCCGCAAGGTTTAGCCGTCGATGCCTTCTACGTGGTCTGAGTGATCATGCTGCATCAGAGAACCGTCTTCAGCTCGTAATTTATTGGCTCGCCCGGTAACTGGTTTTGGAGGGTAGCTGGATCTGAAGAAACGGCGCATCGCTGGCCGACCGCAGGTAGTAGGGGGCCCAAGTAGTGTGCTAGCCACAAGCGAAAGGCTGCCGCGCCACCTTGCGAAAAATCCCGGGAGGCTTCATCATGCCGGTTGGCAACTGGTTAGAGAGGACCCGATGACAATCCCCGAGGGGGTCTGTCTTCCCTGCAGTCTTCAAGCAAGTTGTTTATTGCGAGTTGCTTGGTTCCATTTGCAGCGCTTCACTCAACTTCTGTCCTCCCCCCTATTCATTCTCTCAACAAATATGAAAAGTCATAAGAAGGGTAAGGTTTTACAGCGGCTCTTCTTCTTTCTTAAATTGCACTTCTGCAACATCAGAGGAATGCACTCAAATCTCAAAGAAGTCCACCACCACCTTGAGACAGAGAGGCCTCACATACGGGTACTCGGTGTCCGCAACTGCACCTTTAGGGACATCCGACCACTACGTGGTGAAATCTGTGTCGCAGTACTCGCCACCTGACACCGGCCAAAAAGGCGCTAGGCGAGTATAGCGATACAAGTCAGCAGATTGGGATAAGATGCCGCATTTTTTCGCGTCTTAGCCTTGGCGGAAGATTTGTTTCAAATCAACCGATCCATCGCTTGGCCTATCAAGAGTGATAGGCCAAGCAATGGAGTATTTCATCCCTTACGCTGACCGATCCCTGGAAAGCAAAGGTCGCCCATAATTTAGTGCTGCTTGACTCACAGCTAAAAAGCTTAAGCAAGAAGCGTACAAAGCCTAGGCTGGCGCTTGCAGAAGCAAAGCTGTGGATTCGCATGAAATTCAGAAAAAATACAATGCTGCCGCCAAGTCTTGCAAAAAGTTGATCAGAAAAGCTTGCTTTGACCACATTGGCCACATCGGAGACAAGATAGCGTCATACCCTTTAGGAAGTAAAGCTTTCTGGTGTCTAGCGACGTCAGTTGCTAATTTCTATGAATTGTGATTTACATTTCCTAGCTGGGAAAATTGAGAGGCATTTTACTTTTTACATTTTTTAACATGTTTTTCCAATTCCACTCATATATATGTCAGTTTTACGTGTATTCCAATCATTTGAAACAACATGTCTGATTTTTTCCTGTAAAAGAAGAAAATAATATCAACATGAAAAAAAACCATACACTCTGCACAAAAGGTCCCAAATATTATTTGATTTAGTAAGGCCAAGGACCAACATAAAGCTCTTGACGTCACGAAGACATAGCTAATTTGATAACCATACGAAGACTGAGTCAAACTTCTGTCGCCCATAGCTGCCACCTTTGAGGAAGCCTGACGGTTTACTGACCCACACCGCAAAAGAGAAAGCAGACCTTTTTGCTAATCTTTTTGCAGATTGTTCACGTCTAAATAATCATGGTAAAGTCCCTCCCCAGTAACCTCAGTTCGGACCCAAAATGGGTACCGTTCATATTCGCCAAAAGGAGGTTCTTGTAGAATTTAGACGTGAATAAGGTCAGCGGCCCCGATGGCATACCTGCAGTTGTGTTAAAACACTGCGCAGCTGAGTTGTCTCCCATTCTTACGCGCCTGAATCGACTCTTTTTGGAATCCGGAAAGGTCCCTTAATCCTGGAAGCTCGCTAACGTGCAACCAGTACCAAAGAAGGGAAGCCGTTTAGATCCTATCAACTACTGACCTACTGCATTCATCTCCATACTTTGCCATAGCGTGCATTATACAATCGTGTCCTGGCATACCTTGAGTCCAACGAGCTTCTTAGTGGTAACCAATATGGTTTTCGCAGTGGACGCTCGACTGGAGATCTTCTTGTGTATGCTACTCATTATTATTATTATTACTTCCAGAGGAATGTAAGTTACTAAAATTAGGTAAACCGTTACCGCCCAGAAATAAATATCTGTCCCTTTCACCCTTTTTAGATGGTTATTCGAGTTGTTGGTAGAATTAATAATTCGTTCTATGATTATGACATTAAACATCCTATTTTGATATCTAGTTCCCATCACATTATAATAATTTTATTCAGAATGCTTCATACTAAATTATTTCATGCGGGGCCAACACTTCTGCTAGCTACAATTCGTCAAATACTGGCCCATTGGTGGTAGGAATTTAGCGAGAGAAATTTCACTACAATGTGTAAAATGCTGTAGAGTCAAGGCTAATACGATCCAACCAATTATGGGAAACCTTTCGGAGCAACGCGTCCAGCTTGAGTTTCCCTTCCTAAATACAGCCGTGGACTACCCCGGACCAATTATGATAGCAGATCGGAAAGGTAGAGGCTGTAAATTAATTAAGTCTTTTATTTGTTTCTTTGTGTGTTTGGCTACAAGAGCAGTCCATCTGGAACTCGTGTCTGACACGACAAAAGAAGCTTTCCTTGCAGCTTTCAACCAATTTATTCCTCGTCGTGGAAAACCACGAAATTTGTTTTCCAACAATGGCACTACTTTCGTTGGCGCATTTAATGAATTGGCACGATTACTTTCACATGATCTTGAACTTCAAAGCATTGATCCAGCCATAAACTTATCTTTTATGCTTACACACCACATTTTGGTGGACTTTGGGAATCGGCAGTCAAATCAGTAAAGTATCACCTAAGGCGTACTCTAGGTTTGACACATTTGATATTTGAAGAATTGAACTTGCTTAAGTCAAATAGAGGCAATTTTGAACTCCCGTCCATTGGTACCCATTTCCAGTGACCCTAACGATCTTGCACCCTTAACTCCAGCCCATTTCCTTATTGGACGTTCTTTAGTGACGCTGCCAAGTTAACAATTAGCTGATATCGTCAATATGAATGGTCTCCAGCGTTTTCGTCGAATTGACTTTCTGAAGCAGCACTTTTGGCAGCGGTTCTCAAAAAAATATGTTATGTGCCTGCAGGAGAAGACTAGATGGCATCATTCTAGGTGTACGCTCGTCGAAGGAACTCTCGTGCTTATAAAGGAGAATAATACTCTTCCATTACTGTGGCCTCCTGGTCGTATTCAGCGAGTGATTGCAGGTAGAGATGGCGTCGGGCGAGTCGCAGATGTCTTCACACGCAAGGGGAGCCTTCAACACTATTGTGCCGCTACCTATTACTATTTGTAACTACTACTATAAGATGAAGTCTCTTCAACGGGAGGAGTATGTTCGAGCTACGAACGCATCAAGCAGAAATAATGGGTTCACCGGCCGGCCCCGCCGAGCAAGCGAAACCGGTCACCGCGCCGAGTCGGTCGGGCAACAAACGTGCTACATAATACCGCGCCGCTGCGCGGACGTTTGCACATAAATACATCATATATTTTGACCATCGATTCAATACATTAAAAGCTGCAATTTCTTGTCCGTAATAAATTCCTTTGAAAGTGATATTAAGAATACAGGCCACTCATTTCGAAGAACCTACAATTTTTTACACCGCCCATGGACAACGGCATCAGTGAAACATTGCTGATGCGCTTCCGACACGTCTCGTAAAGCGTGTAATGTTAAGCATATCACGTTTTTCAACCGTTTTACCTTTTAGTCAATTATCCTAGTGCCGGGTAGGCTAATGCATTTCACCGATGAATAAAAATAAAAATCGTTGAGTAGCCAAAAATTACTGAAATTAAGGACGATAGACTTGTTATTTCATGAAGAATGAAATTAATGAATTAAGAAAATGAAAGTCTATTCAATATTTATTACCAACAGAAGTCACTGCTTCTATTTTATAATCTATTATTATATCATGTAACAACACTTTTCTCTGACACTTTTAATACAGTGCATGTACACGGAATGTATAAATCACATTAAGATAGAAAAATTAAAAATGTGAGTGAAATTTTTTAACTTTATTTTTTTGTTTCGTTTATTTGTGTCAATCACTAGTGTTAATGAGAAACAATATGTGTACGAGACCTGTTCAAAAGAAAAGGTGAATTTTGAATTTTCGCGGGCTGTGTGCATTCGATTATCGCAAATTTTTTTTGTTATTTTGGTACACATATATTTATCATATGTCGGCATTATTAGCCAATTTGATTGTAGTTTGTTGTTGACAAATGAAGCGGTTAATCATGTTTATGTGTGTTCTTCGATTTTAGACTTTTAAAAAAAATTGATCAAAGAATATGTATTGAATTTTGCATTAAAAATAAAATAGAGTGCTCCAAGGCATTTGAAATGTTCAATGCGGCATTCAGCGACTCCACTTTGTCTCAAAAAAGTGTTTATAAGTGGTACAAGCGCTTTACAGAAGGCCGAAAAGATGTTAATGATGATGCGCGTCCTGGAGTTGCAACCACGTCAACAAGCGAAGAAAACATCGAAACAGTAAAAAAAATGGTTTTGGAAAATCGTCGAATCACTATTAAGGAAGTTGCAGAGGATGTTGGCATATCAATCGGCTCATGCCTTGCAATTTTTTCGAATGTTTTGGGCATGAAACGTCGGGCAGCAAAGTATGTTCCGAAATTGCAAAATTTTGAGCAAAAGCAACATCGCATTAGTATCGCTCAGGAGTTGTTGAATGAAGTCAACGACGATCCAGGTTTGCTTCAAAGGGTCATAACAGGTGACGAAACGTGGGTATATGATTTGACGTCGAAACCAAGGCCCAATAATTCCAGTGGAAGCGGCCAGATGAGCCAAGACCGAAAAAAGCACGCCAAGTTCGATCAAATATGAAGGTTTTGCTCACTGTTTTCTTCGATTACAAGATCGTGCGGTTAATAAGAAATACTACAAGGAAGTTATACAACGTTTGCGTGAAGCAATACGGCTCAAACGATCGGAATTGTGGAAAAACAAATCATGGATTCTGCATCACGATAATAATAAAAATAAAAATAATAGTAGCTTATATTATTCATCAAAAACTGGCCTATCGGTATAGTTTAGTTGAATCCTTACACCCATATTACAAATAAAATCCAGAGCCCATCTTAGAAAATTCAACAGCAAAATTATACTTTGACACTAGCTGTCCTAACAGACCGAACAGTTCATTACAATAGACCAGACATTACACTCATAGATAAAATAAGGAAAATCAGATTTCTTATAGACATTGCTGTACCAAACACTGCTAATTTGCAAGGTACAATAGCTACGAAAGTCTCAAAGTACGTGGAACTGAAAGACGAAATCACGCAAATATGGCACCTTTATAGAGTCACAATAGTGCCTATAGTTATATCAGCAACTGCAGTGATTCCGAAACAACTTCATCAATCTTTAAAAAGTTTAGACCTCCCTGCAAACCTCTTCCAAGTATTACAAAAAGCAATTATACTCAACACATGCAGATTAGTTAGAAAATTTCTACAAACCGACCAAAACACCAAACTTGATATCTCTCATGGTCCGCAGCTCCTCCTTCCTGCGAATTAACCCTCATGTACACTTGGCTTAGGCCCGTGTGCGTTGAAATACCGGTAGATTCCGAGAATATGAACATATAAAAAAACAATAATAATAATAATAATAAATTTCTGGATTGTAGCAACTTGGCCCACTTTTTGTATAAAATCTTATATATCTATGTTAGTACAAAAACAATAAAAAATTTAGTTGCATAATATGTCAATTCATTTAAATCTCAATAAATATATAAATTGTGTTGGTGATGTCATAAAAAATCTTAAAATGTCATAAATAATAAAAAAATAAATTTAAGTTATTAATTATAAAACGAAAACACGTTTCATTACAATACAATAAAATTAAATTCAGTCATTAAAATTCAACAAAACTGAAGAGACCAAGAAAATTTCCGAAAGCGTTTTGCCAAAAATTATGAGATATTCGAAGAACGAGCTGATGGCCATACCGAACAGCTCATTTCAGAAGTGCTTCAAGGATTGGAAGAAGCGTCGGCATAAGTGCAATATATCTGAGGGGGATTACTTTGAAGGGAACAAAATGGATATTGATGAATAAATAAATACTTTACAAAAAAATTCAAAATTCACCTCTTCTTTTGAACAGACAGTGTACATTTACGTGTGAGCGCTTGATTCTTCTGAATTTGATCGCGTGATTGCGACGAGGTTGTTACGTACGTTAACGTGCGTTACCTTGTATGTATAATAGTAATGGTGAGAAAATGTGAAAGAAGCTGGCGACAGCGGTTCCCTTACAATAAGTGAATTGATAGCCCTTCTAACATCTTTCGGTTTTTTGTGGTTCTAAGCAATGCGGAACATATCCTTCCATCACTGTCAATTTCTGTTTTAAGCAAAGGTAATTTCCGAAACACGAAATATTGAAATAAATTTAATTATTAAGAGGGCTGAGGGGGGTGTTTTGTCGGTGAAATTCAATGTTTGCTGTTATAATTTCTTTGCACACATTGTATATTGTTGGAGATTATAAATAACATAGCGAGTAGGGTTGTTTTTTATTTATCAATTTTAAAGAATTCAATCACAGTTGTCGTGTCAGGGTGTACATCATACATAGTTTTTCAAACTTACTGACGTAGGTAAACATTTACGCAATTATGGATTAAGTTAGACATTGCTGTATACATTATATATGTTCAATGTAAATTATGAAAAACCGACTTTTGAAACAAATCAAATGAATGTTTCTTAGAGTTAAATGCAAAACTGTTCGAGTAGTCATGATTATTACTTAACAATAGTGTCAAAGAAGCAGCCACTGGTCCAATTTCTCAGTTTTAAATTATTTTTTTATTTAAGTATTATTGCGTTAATAAATATATTATACTGATATTATTGAATATGCAGTTCATTATACATGGCGCTCGTAGAGTGAAGCCATTATCATTAAATGCGACACATGCGTCAGCTTTGCTACGACAGCCATTAGATATTTTCAATATTTTAGTATGATAGAAACTGTCCAAATGCGTCATTATCGAGATGCCACTTTATAGGAAAAATTATGCATAGATTTCCGACAGTAAAGTAGTCCTGTGGTTAGAGTCTCGCTGAATGCTAACCAGGGGAATTTTACATTGGGGCAACAAAAGTTGATTCAATCGGGCTAAAATTTTAATTTGACTTAAATTACGTATTCTGCTAATAAATTTGACTCATATTTCGGTACAATTTCAGCATAATTTTAATTCAGTCCCATGAGAAACAGAATACAATCAGATCTGTCAAACTCATCGTGTGTATATCGCAGGCAGATCGTAGAACTAGACATTTAACTAAACAGCTCGCCGTATGAACTAATTGATTTGTTCAGCTAACCAGCTAGCTGTCATTTTGAATAGCTAATTATCAAGCAAAGAACATGCATACAGTAAGTTATTTTCTTACAAATTAGTTAATATCCATCGATTTGCGGAAGCCGAGCGAATGAAGTGAGCGTGACGCGGCAGCACCTGGCGAGGCTTTAAGACAATAAACAAAGCTTAAAATGTTCGAACAAACGGCTAGCTGTATATTTTATTGTCTAATTCACCTGTACATACAGGGTGAGTTGTGCACCACAGGCTCAGTTGTGCACCACAGGCTCAGTTATTCTTAAGCTAATATAACCTTTAACAAAAACCATAACTGCGATGTTGAATTCAACAGTTGTTTATGCTATTCATGTTGTTATTCGTTACTGTAAGTTTATGCTTTGACAGTTAATTTAACCGAAACAAAAGCATTAACTTTCAAAATCGAACAGTGTGGTTAGCGTTAGTTATGACATAATTTTATCCATTGTTAACCCGAGATTCAGCGTCTTTTTAATTTTAGTTAATAATATTAACAATAATGATTACTTCTTAAATAAAAAAAAAATAGGTACATAATACAGTACATAAGTTGTTTAATATAAGTCTTAAGTATATTTTTTATTATTTACTTTATTTACAGACAACAGTCCCCACACTAGGATAATCTGGGTTGTGGGTGACAAATCTCTTCCAAACGTTTAAAGGAAGTTTTAGTGTTGTGTGCCAAAGTACGTTGTTGTGATGAGTACATAATAAGTGACTTCTTTGTAAAGGTAGTAGACATCGCCCATTAGTTCATATTCGGTTTTTAACAATAGCATGCAGATATTGCACTCATACTGTAATACATAATATATACACGTTCATGTGTTCAAATCCATGATGCAACTCACCCGTAGACTAGTATTATATTGCCAAACACTTAACTTTGGTTTGAGCAATGGCGTGCTTTTGTCCTTCGGCCCACTTTAAAATATTAGTTTAGTTTTTTTTACATTTGTTTCACCAAAATATTTCAAATTACAGATTAATTTTTCTTCGCAATGTTGGTCTTCGAATCTTAGAAAAATAAATAAATCGTTAGTTCTAAATTGAGGCAAAAAAATGTTTAAATAGTAAAAGTGAAAATTTAATTGTTTTTTCAATTTAATGGTTCGGAATAAATATTATTTTAGAAAATGCTGTTTTAAAGAAATACGAGTCTAAAAATAATACAATTTTAATATAAAATGATGCCATTTCACAGAAAAAGCAGAGTTGTATCACAGGTCTTCTTTTTTTTGCACTTAAGGCAGTTAACAAACGGCACCAACGTAATAAAGTTCATTTTTGGTAAAATATGAAAATTTTACTCACTGCCAATCTACTTTCGATCAACTTTCAAACTAAAAGAAATGTCGAAAATTACATTTCAAAATACTATAAATTCGATTTCAGCTTTCTTTAATTCAACTTACGGTCAAGTTTAAGTTTAAGTGGACCTTTGACGAATATCAACGCATTTCAAGACCTTTTCGAACTTTTATGAGATTTCAATTAATCAATTCAGAAATTTACCATATTTTTAACATGACAACTTCCCTACAAGTCATTGCTACTCAGAACATTCATATTGGTGAACTCCTAAAAGTTGCGAAGGGCAGGTCTACGTTACCTAGCAGTAGCTATGTGTTATATATCTTTAAAAAAACATAACAAATCTTGTGTACATAAAAATGTACGTATATAACTGCAATAAAATAGATACTTAGAAGTTTTTTAAAGTTCTGCTTAAAGTTTTCCGATGCAATGAAAATAAAAATTCACGTCTTAAATTTATCGACGTCTCCGATCGCATTTTTTATTCACTTGAGACACTAACACGTTCGGTAATAAATTTGATTATACGAAAACAATCTCCATATAACCTAGAATATTTTTTAATTTTTATCACAATTTGAATTGTTTACAGGTGGCAACATTATTATTGTTTTACATACAATACTAATGATATTGTACCTTAATTACATGTGGCAAATTTCTACAATGACGTGAATAATTTTATTTTAATGTCGTATTCAAATAACACAGTTTATAGCCATGCAGTTTCTGAAAAAAGTTAACCTTTGTTATGTAGACAGCGCCGTTTAAAAGTATTTGCTGTGTATTTTAGTTCGTTTTATTTGACATTTATGCAATCGCTGCCCACAAAACTTTTCTAAATTTTGATTTGGTCCTTTGCTGCAGGTTGTCTGGAAAAATTGTTCTTGAGAGGTAACGCTACCTGATTTGTTTTGATAGTAATAATTAGTTTTATTTTCATTTCATAATAAAATTGTTTTGTATTTTATTTAGTATTTTACTGATTTCCAGGCGTAGAAAGTTTGACAAAATATTTTAAACAGGGTTAATTTTACTGCTTTAATGCGTCTTGGAAACTTGCAAAGTTTTAAACAATTCTTGTTTATATAGGTAAGTATAATTGTTATGAAACGTTCTGTAATCATACAAAAAATATTAAGTTATCGTACTTAAGCTAAGTGGCCTTCAAATGCTCATGAACAAGCAGGTATCTAAATGCCAACATTTAAGTACCTGTCTGATACAATACAATCACTAATAATTGTATTCTATCGAAGACAACCTTTCTGAAATTTTAAAAAGTTGCTTTAAAATTTAAATTGGTACGTAAAATTATTATATTAAAGCTTTATCATAAACAACTTTTACTAAGCCAGCTGCTTCTAAGGAGGACAAGATACCGTCTCTGTTATCCACATTTTCTACGACAGTGACATGCACACAACAGTGTCGCGGAAGTAGCGAAGTTTTTTAGTATGAATATTACATCATTTAATTAAATTTTGTAAGAACTATCTCTCAGTTAATTGTTTATAAACTAATATTGTATATATATCTAACTGCAACTAGCAGTCCGGTACACGCCGCAGCGCCTGCAGGAATCCAATAAGCGGAACTCACGCGTGACCCAAGATTTCATTACGGCACTAGCATCTGCCGTTGTAAATCTAAAATATGAACCACGAGTTTACAATGTGATAGTGAAAAATAAAAACTTAAACAAGTTCGGTGTTTACTGCCTGACGAAATTGGATATAACTAGTGGATCTTATTTGATTATAAATATATTATATATTATATACGTAGACGTGTAACACCTTCGTCTTCATTCACTTCCCATCAGGTAAGATAGAAGACAAACGTATTATCCTTTTTTAATAAAAAAAATGTCATGATGTGGCTAAACTACAGTCGATTGTTTCGTTGTATGGGCAATGCTTATGGCATTGACGTATACATATAAAATTAATTCGTAATCTAAGAGCGGACGATCTCCACTCTGTCCACTAAATTACATGTAATTTATTTCAGTTCTATCTTCTTTAGACAGAATAAGACAAAAAGTGGGGGACGTTTATAATTAAGTAATTCGGGGGCATTTCTTCAGCCAAGGTCGTAACTCAGCCGGCTCACGACCTACATTACTTAATGGTTGTGCGTCGGAATTTAACTGGCAATAGCCGCGTTTATTCACGTAATTCAGAACTGGAAAATGATGTTTATTGCAGTTCCAATAAATATTTGAAAATATATCTTTGACAGTAATTCCAAACTTAGGCCGTGCCTGACTGACACTCATCCAGAATTTAATCTGAAACTGCTATCTGTTGCTTTCTGTATAATTGCGTGCATTCGCAAAATCGATATGCTGTCATAGTTTTAAGATCGTTGGAATATATTTTTTGTAATAATAACCGTAACGCCAGTTTTATCCAAAATATAAATATCCCTATTTTTTCACGTTTTTGCAAAACGCTTTATTTTTAATTACACAACTTTTGCGGTGCCGATACCAAGCATGTCTCATTGTATGTACTGCAGGACGCATGCAAGGCAGTGTGAGCGGGACATTGCTTTTTTTTATATATTTACAGGGGTCGGCACTCGAAGTGTTACCAACTTTTAGTTGCTATAGCAACCAAATTGTTTAAAATATGGTACCGATTTTTCCACAGTCGTAAGTCTGTTGTATTGTTTATAAACTTACAGAAGCTTATTGTTTTTCGTCGCTGTTAAAACAGTTATCCAGATGGAATTCAAACGCAACTGTGTCATTGCTTTGTATTTTGCTGAAAAATCGCAACCAGCCATTGTTAATGAGATACGACATTTACATCTAAACAAAATATTTGTGAAATTGTTCGAAAGGTAAAGGCTAGAATTGAACGAAATCCACGACAAAGCGCAGTTAAATTGGCGAAAAGTCTTAATATATCTGCTTGGAGCATAGGGTGCATATTAAAAAATAAACTACAACTGAAGCCCTACAAAATACAAAAAGTGCAAGACTTGACACTTGCACAAAAGGCAGTTTGCCTAGAAAGAGCTAAGGTGTTAAAGCACTACACGTTCGTAGCGAGCTTAAAAAAATTTGGTATTTTCCGATGAAAAAATGTTTACGGTTTAGCAATATGTGAACAAACAAAACGATCGCGTATGGTTAAAGTGTAAATCAAACGACAATTTAGACCAATGAATTGCTCTGCGAAAGCAAGCATCAGCATCAGTGATGCTTTGGGCCGCGATAACTGCTACGGAACGTTAACCTCTCGTTCTCATATAACAGGGTGCAAAGATAAACCAGCAAATCTACCGTGAAAAGATTTAAAACGTTATGTTACCTTGGGCACGTAAGCAATTTGGTAGAACCCATTGGACGTTTCAACAAGACTCGGCACCATCCCACAAAGCCCGTGAAACCCAAATTTTTTTGCAAGAAAAAGTTCCGAGCTTTATTTATTCGCAACAATGGCCACCATATGCCCCGGACTTAAACCCAGTGTATTTTTCCATATGGTCAATCCTGGAGGCCAAAATGTCAGTAAAAAAATATGAGACGGTCGTCGCCTTAACGATTGCTCTTCGCCGAGAATGGATCAAAATACCAGCAGACCACATTCGTGCTGCTTGTGAAGCCTTCTCGGACAGACTCGATGCTGTTATCCGCGCTAAAGGTGGCCGACATCGAGTAATACATTTTTCTTGTTAATTTAATTTTTTTTTATACACTGAATAATATTACAGCATTTTAAATTGGCAACACTTCGAGTGCCGACCCCTGTATTTATTTTATTTTGTCCCCTCCAAGGGGAGGGCAGGAGGACCAAAAAAATGCTCTTACGCATACCCCGCCGCGTGCGATACGGAGTTATGTTGGACTCGCTCCGAGCTTAACAGAGCCACTACCCACTTAAAACCCCCTTGAATGACTCTAGCAATCTTTTGCCTCACAGCCTGTATCTGAGCGACGACCAATTGGAAAGGCCGCGCAAGCGGCGCCTTTACGGCTGGGAATAACAAAGCACTGAAGGTGCTCAAAGTGAAAAATAATTTAATTTATTAACTATTATTAAATAAATATTTTATTAATAATAATAATTAAATATAATAATTACTAATATTAATATTCAATATAATAATTATTAATATTAATATTCATTATAATAATTAATATTTATATAATAATAATATTTTCAGGATCTCTGTGCAGGTCAGGGTTACGCACATACCAAGGTGCGTTTGTGGCCCTGCGGCAGAAGAGATTTTGAACCACCTGCAGTTTGTGCAGGAGCAAGCGTTGGCCGTGGGCAAAGATTGGCAAGGCATAAGTCCTCACGGGTCTAACGCAGGTCTTATAAAGCGTACTTTTGTATCTATAAGACATTTTACTTTGTCTACCTAACGTAATATGTAGGCGGCCTAAGTAAAGACAGACTAGTTTCGTTATTCTATTGACGTGTGGTTTTAAAAAAAGCGTCTGGTCTAACTAGGTGACGCCTAAGTATTTGGTACTGCGCTTCCAGGGGATGGGAATACCTAACATTCAAACCTGGGGATCGTTGTAGTGATTACAGCGTTTTTGGTCGAAGTGAAACGCAGAACTCTTGTCTGGGTTCACATCGATACGCCATTCTTGAAACCATGCACCAAGGGCGTTTACGGCCTTTTGGATTCTGATGATGAGACCCGGGACACTGAGGCCTTTGGTGTAAAGGAAGGTGTCGTCGGCAAAGTGGGCGAGTTCGACGCCTATTCGGCAGGACGGGAATGTCGTTGGGGTACGCGGTATACAACAAAGGGGCGAGGACTGAGCCTTGAGGGACTCCAGCCTTTATGGGACGAGGCACGGAAAGCGTTCCTTCATGTTAGAAACGGAACGCGGTCTTTGAGATATGACGCGGTTATCCTAACTAGGCGATCAGATAAGCCTATTTTGTAGAGTTTATAGACGAGACCGCTGTGCCAGACTTTATCGAAAGCCTTGGCTACGTCAAATAAAACTGCGACCGTTTTAAAACGCCGCGGATAGAAGCCATCGAGTATGTACTCGACGATGCGATGGACTTGCTGAGGGCAGGAGTCTTTAGCGCGAAAGCCGAACTGATGGGGAATGATGAGTGGGTCGCCATCCGTTGGAAACAGATGGTTCCACATTCGAGAGAGTATGATTCTTTCGAGAAGCTTAGACTTAGCCTTGAGGAGGCTGATGGGTCTGTGATTAAGCGGGATATTCAGAGGTTTACCCGGCTTGGGAATGCATGTGCCTGACGCTTCTTTCCAAGCTTTTGGAGAGTAGCTGAGGTCAAAACAGGCATTAAAAATGATAGCAAGTAAGGTAAGCGCCTGTTGAGGCAGGTGCTTAAGTGCATGGTTGGAAATTCCATCCGCACCCGGAGCCTTTTTGGATTTTTGACGTCTGATGAGAAAAAAGATTTCATCATAAGACACTGTGACGGGGTCAGTGGTGATGGGAAGAGAGTCTGTGCGGAGGACTTCGTCCTCCACTGCCTGGATATAGGAGGGATCAGCAGGTTGCGTGCTGGGTGAGCATTGTAAGGCAATGTTTTCTGCGAAGCGATCGGCTTTCTCTACGTCTTCGAACTACGTCGTCTACGTCAGGACGAGTAAGAGGAGGAACGTGAGAGGCGGCGTCTACTCGTAAGGCTCTATAATACGCTACGTGGGACGGAGAGATATTTTCCATGAGATCGTTCATCTGAGCCTTTTGGAGTTCCGCGAGGCAAGACTTAACTTTACGTTGTAGCTGATTTGCAGCTAATCTATAGGTGGGCGTGGGATAGAGCCTGGCTCTCCGGAGAGCCGCGTTTTTAGCTTTAATGAGATTGCTAACGGCTAAGGGAAGCATGGGTTTACCTTGCTTAGCAACCTTTTCGTTATCACTGAAGGCTGAGTTGATAGAAACAGTGCGGGAATTGACTAACGGGCTATCTAGACAGTCGGGTGAGATCGCGAGCGGAGAGTTTGGGGCCTCTAAGGTTGAAGCTAACGTATTTTGAAAGCCTTTACAATTGGTAAAGGTTTTTGGAGACATAACGTTGTCATTTAGCGGTCCTAGTATGAGGGAGACGGGGCGGTGATCAGAGCCTAGGTCATCGATCGGTTCGATACACCTAAAGTCGAGGTTGATATGCTTTACTGACACAAAATTGAGGATGTCGGGAGAGTGGTTCGGGTTGTCGGGCTAATGAGTGGGAGTGACGGGATAAATGACATCAAAGTCAAATGACTCAGTGATGTTAAGGAACGCCACACCGCTGGTGTTGATCGATAGGCACGTCCAGTCAGTATGTATGGAGTTGAAGTCCCTAACATAATGACTAAACGGCCGAAGGCCAGCATGGCCTCAAAGTCGCTACGGATAGGTCAGGTTTTGCAAGGTATGTAGATTAAAGCTATGATGATGGTCGGATGACCAATCATAGCCAACCTCCACACAGTGACTTCCATGTTGAGTAGAGGAGGGAGGAAAGCAATGGAACCCTCTTTTATAGTAAACAGCTGTGCCGCCGTGACCGTCGGCGTTGGGCCTATCGTTACGAGTGAACGCGTATTTGGGAATAGCGAATCCCCTGGTGCAGTTTGGAGTGAGCCACTTCCCTTGAAGAAGCAGAACGTCTGGCTCGTTGTTCTGAAGGAACAGTTTGAGCTCAAAAATGTTACGAGCGTTAAATGAAACTAGGGATAAGCCCTTGGGTTTGGTACGACCGGACGCAATATTTGAAACTATAGACATATTTACTATTCATAGAAGTTATACTTATCAAAGAATTTATAAAGAGCTAAGAAGGAAGTGATGATCGGCTAACGCTAAGAGACGCTCTTAAGGAGAGCGGGGGCTCAAAGTTTGCGCGCCCCTAATATGTTTAAGCGATTTAAAAAAATATTAGGGAAGATTTTAGCGATTTCACTAATATTGACGTTTTGGGTGACGTCGAAAACGGTCTTTATGTCTTCAGCCAACGAAGACTGAGGTGAACACAACGGAGCGGGGCACGGGCTTACGGGAGCTACAGGAGCCGGGATAGGATGGGAAGGTGGAGCAGCCAGACGCTGTCTCCAGGCGTTTGCTGGAGTCGGCGCAGCGGCTGGAAGTTTGCGGAAATGAGCGGCGGCGCCGGTTTAGGCACGCATCTCTTAGCGGATCTTAGAGCGCGAGGACTACCCCTGTTGTTAGCTGTAAGGCCGGACTAGCCGCACAGCACACATGCAGTGAGGGAAGTGGATTCGGGAGTCTGAGTGCACCCGTTCGTGATGTGAAGATCCAGGCACTTAACGCACCTGGGAGGAGATGAGCAATTAGCCGCTGCATGGCCGTAAAGCTGGCAACGGTGGCATTGCCCAGGGTGGTCGCGACGGTTAGGAGCCGCAACGGAGATATTCAAGAGGCCGCAGATTGTGCGAGCCTCTCTGAAGATCTCCCTCAATTTGGGATTGTTGGATAGGATGACTAAGGTGAGAGGGAAACGTCTGCCGCGGTTCGAGTGCATTTTATGAACGGCTTCAGCCGGGAAGCCCTGGGACTTAAGGTCCTCGAGAATGTCGTCGATTGCGAACTTGAATGGGACGCTACGTAAAACTGCGCGGATCTTACGCTCCTCCAAGAGGGCGTAGGAGTGGTACACGATTTGTTTAATTGACAAAAGCCTAGTGAAAGCGCGGAAGTCGTCGATGGTCGCAACCTGAATTTTAATAGTTTCGCATGCGTTGGATGCCTAACGTACAAGATTTTGTGCTCTTTGCACAGATTCGAAACCTAGGTCCAACGCATTTTATTGCGAGGGAGACGGGAGGAGGGAACTGAAACTTAGCCGGGACGAGAGCGCAGCTGGTGACGAAACCGACGGGGTCGCGGTCACTTGCAGTGACATTAGCGGCGCTGGGGTAGGTGTTGAAGACACCGGGGCTTGCTTTGTGTGCTTCTTGGAGCGCTTGGAGATAAGGGTAAACTTGAGCTCAGCAGAGCCGGTTAGGGTAGCGGCGAACGACGTAGCTTCAAACGCGAAGTTTGAATTGCTCCTTGGAGCTGTACATTTTCGACGCGACGCGCGAGAGGCTGTGTCCGACACACAGTCCATCACGGATGGCACGGGAGACGCGGGAGAGCTAAAGACCTGAGGAGTCTGATCGTTAATGGCCTGAGGCCAAGGATGCGTTAAGCGCTAGTAAGGCTTGCGTTAAAGCCTCGTCAGGAGTGGGGTTTCGTCAGGGAGTTCCCGACGCAGCGAGTGCCTGGGCGAAGGCCTTTGCAAACTTACCAAACTCTGCGAAGGAACTTCATAGTAACTGAACATAATTTGTTTTTTACTTTAACATTTCTAATGATAAACTAATAATAACTTAGAGCTAGAATTTCATAATCAAAACATTTCATTGTATCATAATTGAGTAATGTTAATAAGAAAGCGAAAAAAAGCGACGTTTACCAATTCTTAAGAAATGAAAACATTTATTGGTTGAAATTTATAACTTTAAACAAATTTACTTTAAAAAAATGTCAAACATGCAAATAAAATCAGTCTCGGTCTGCGTGCGTTCTCGAGCGCACGTCGATCGCAGACGCCTTCCCGCTCTATTAGCCCCCGCGCTAATTGAGCACCCAAATTTCACTGGTTGTTGTCGTAATATATAATTTCATAGTTGTATACCGTATTAAGTTTCTAACGCCGTTTTCACGGCGGACAGTGGCTCGTTAACCGCACTTCTAATAAGTTTCTAACGCCGTTTTCACGGCGGAAAGTGGGTTTTAACCGTACATCTAATAAGTTTCTAACGCCGTTTTCACGGCGGACAGTAGGCTGTTAACCGTACTTCGTGGAACGTGAGCTTCGTCGACGGAATTTCGTCGTTCCAGGTGCCTCGAGTCTTCGTGTTCGAGTAAGTTATCCGCGTCGTCCTCAACCACCCTACTGCGTGTAGGGTGGTTTTTAGGAAGTTAGTCATCGTTGATAGGTTCATAGTATATATATTTATATATTGTTGTCCCTCCCCAACCCCTCCGCAATGGCTTCTCTAAGCTCTGATGAGTTTATGAGGAAGTTACTTGATAGTACCGGTGCTGAAGGCATTTATTTATTTATTTATTTATTTATTCAGTACAGCCACATCATACATATTCACACATTAAAATTAAAATATAGATTAAGATATTATACCTAATATGTATGACTCTTAAGGCGTACACATCATTCTTAGGATAACTGATAACATCATTTATCTAATTTATAACAAACAATAAAAGAGAATTTCAAATCTATAGGTAAAAAAAAATAAACAAATTCTGTAGTTACAGTTTTAGTTAACTTGTTCATTCAAGTTTTTATTTTTTTTATTTTTATTTTTGTTATTTTGTTTTGGTGGCAGAACAAAAACACTTCGCAGTTTATTTTTGAAAGCAAAGAACACATCGTGAAACACGTCAATTTCCGAATTCCGGGCCTGAGTTGTATTGTATCCGTTTAGTATCCTGTAAAGGGGTGATTGTGTACCTAAATTAGTTTAAGCGAATGGTGTCTTAAATATTTTTGTTATTTTGTTCCTCGGATATGAGTAAGGGATGAGCAGATTAATTTTTTCAAGAAGTTGTGTGCACTTTGTTTTATCATTCAGTAATTTATGAAGGAAACATACGTCAAGAATTTGCCTTCTATTGTAGAGTGTGTTCATGTGATATTTTGATAATCTGGTCTGGTACGGGTTTCTGTGCGAAAAACCGCTGTCAAAAAAAGCTAGATGCCTTGTGAATGCACGTTGGATGCTTTCGATACGTTGAGAATGGACAGTGTATGACGGAGACCAAGCAACACTGGCAAATTCAAGAGGGCTGCGAACGTAGGCATTATATAGAAGGATTTTAGACCTGCTGTTGAAGCCGATAGAATTTCTTTTTATAAAGCCGAACATCTGGGCAGATTTTGTGACAATTTTATTAATATGTGGTATAAATTTTAATTTTTTATCTAGTGTGACCCCTAGATCTCTAATTTCATCGAGTTCGGTAAGGTAAGTGCCACCTATCTCATACCTGGTCACGAGAGGTTTTAGTTTTCGTGTATATTTAATGTGAAAGCATTTGCTTGTGTTGAGTTTCATTTTATTTACATTACACCAGTCTAAAATATTGTTTAGGTCATCCTGAATCAACTTACTATCGTCGGGCGAGGAAACAGGATGATAGATTTTAAGGTCATCGGCAAACAATGAAATTTTACTATGTTTGACATACGTTGTAATGTCATTTATAAATATTAAGAATAAAATAGGCCCTAAGTGCGATCCCTGGGGCACGCCAGATAACGCGAAATAAGTTTTAGATTCGAAACCATTGACAACTACAGATTGAGGTCTTTTGTATAAATAGGACTCAAACCAATTCCACAACACACCCTCTATTCCAAAGTCATGTAATTTATCCAAAAGAATTGGGTGGTCAACTTTGTCGAACGCACTGCAAAAATCGGCATGTCTATAAATGCTGATAAGTATCGTTTCTTGGACTCTCTCATCCCACATAACATGGCGTTAATTCCCTCAATGGCTCCTCAAGCCACCCCAGTCCCCCAGACCCCTCAGGTCTTAGGCCCTCCCGCGTCCCCTTCCTCCAGTGACATGGAGTGCGAAGTAGACGCCCCTCCGCGCCGCAAGCGCGCACCCGCGACCGAGTCATCTTCGGATGCCACCCCAACTAGCCCTGATGAGCCTCCCTCTTTCACCCTTGTTAAGAAGCGCTCTAAGAAGCGCTCGAAACAAGACCCGGCGCCCTCGACGCCCGTCCCTACACCCCCTGCGGCGTCTTCAACGCCAGCTGCCCCGGTGTCTTCAACACCCGCTCCGGCCCCTACTTCTGTCAAGGCCAAGGTCCCACCACCCGTTTTCTTTCGGGAAAAGGGTAAATGGACTGAGGTCTCGACATTGTGCAATCAGCACAAAATCCATTACACCCGAGCAGCCAACTCGGGTGAATCTATTAAAATCTTAGTGTCGTCGATAGACGACTTTCGTGCTTTAACAAAGCTCCTCACCGATAAGCAATATGCTTATCATACTTATGCTCTGTCAGAAGAGCGTAAGATCAGAGCGGTACTGAGGGGAGTCCCGTTCGAATTATCGAACGAGGCTATCCTGGAGGATCTGCAGTCCCAAGGCTTCCCAGCACTCGCGGTGCATAAAATGCACAGCAAGTACGGGAGACAACACCCTCTCGCTTTGGTGATTCTCGCCAACGTCCCCAAGTCCAGGGAGATCCTCAAAGGGGTTAGCACTATATGCGGCCACTCTGGGATCTCGATCGAGGCACCTCATCGCCGCGGTCATCCCGGCCAGTGCCATCGGTGCCAGTTGTACGGGCACGCGGCGGCCAACTGCCGCGCACCGCCCAGGTGCGTCAAGTGCCTGGTCCCGCACTTCACTAAGGAGTGCAATCGCACTCCTGAAACTTCCTCTCCTCCCGATTGCGTGCTTTGTGGCCAGTCCGGCCACACCGCAAATTACAGGGGCTGCCCTCGTGCACCCCGTTGTATGCGCTCCAATTTCAAAAGGGCGGCACCCAAACAGGCCCCGCGCTTTTCTCAAGAAAACTTTCCGCCGCTGCGTAGCCGGGTTCCTCCGGCTGCAAAGCCTACACAGTCTAGGCCTGCCCCAGAAAACTGGAGGCAGCGCCCCGCATCGAATCCCATCCCGGCTCCTCGCCCATACAAACCCACTCCTCAATCCTCCGTAGCATACGATATGCGTATCGTCTGCGACGCTATGAAAAATATCGATGTTAGTGAAATCGCAGTCTTAGCCCGTAAACTTAGGGCTTCACGTACTCCGACAGAGCGTTTGCTAGCTCTGGCGGAGCATAGTTCCCTTTTCAATTCATTATAGGTTCATTTAAATGAATTGATCCCTAAATCATGCTTCGGCCGACCTCTGCCCAGCCCCGGCTTCACCGGAGGCTGCCCAGAACGGCCACCAACTCATGTCCCTTTGAGCACCTTCAGTGCAACTTTTACTACAGGCGGAAGACCCGCTAGCGGGTCTCCGCCAGCGCGCCCAACTTCCCGACGGGTGTCGCTTCCGATGAAGGCTAACGGTAATAACTACAGCCAACAGGTGGTTTTTAGTGGGTAGGTGCCATTCTGGTGAGTCCCACATAACCCCCCGCAGAAGAATTTACCTGCGGGCGGTATGCATGACGCATCTTCCACCTCCCTCCCGCGAGGGTGCCTCGGCAGCAAAAAAAAAAAAAAAAAGCAAATAAAAATCTTTACCGGTCAACTGTGGCAACTTTACCTTGAGCGAACAACTTTACCTGTAGGTACCGCGACTTACATTTCACTAAATTATTTTTTATCTGTGGCACGTTGAACATTTTTGCATTTACTCGTAGATTTCTTATAAAATGCTTGCATCCCAAAAAATGTTTTACGCAGGCAACTTTAACAAATGTCAAAATACGACGCTTTGTGTTTACGTGTGGTCATTCGTGTTTTTGATTATACTGGATAAAACTTGTGTTTAAATGAAAGGAACAAATTGCGCTTAAGATTATTTTTGAGTTAATGATAAGTACCATATGATTGGTGCTCTTTGCACAGATTCGAAACCTAGGTCCAACGCATTTTATCGCGAGGGAGACGGGAGGGGGGAGCTGAGGCTTTGCCAGGATGAGAGCGCAGCTGGTGACGAAACCGACGGGGTCGCGTTTTAATTGTTTAATTCATTTACCAATTAAATACAACTGCAATTTTTTGAGTTATGGACGAAGGTAATGTGAGTTAAGGTTAGGTAAAATTAACAAACATAGTGACATATTTTGTCACGTCATGCACGCTTAAAACTTTAGTTTTCTTCGAGTTGATACTTAAATGATAAAATATGATTATATTTTTATTTTTTGTTTTTAAGTTAAAGTGTGTTACATTTATCGAAAATTAATGGAAAGAACTTATAGAAGTAGTAAGTTTGTTAATGGGTTTTAGAAAGATTTGTATGATGTAAACTTGATTTTAAGTGATTGTTATTGTTTATGTTTACAATCATGTAGGCCAAAGTTATGTGCCAAATCTTAAGATGGTAAGTTATAAAAAAGTAATAAAAAAAAATACTTTTAATGAAATGTTTTTTTTCTTAGTAAAGTTTTTGGCAACCCCGGCAAAATACGTTGGTTTGATGAACATAAAAAAAAATGCCTTTAATGCTTTCTTTAAATACTTAACACAATATGTTATGTCTTATAAAAATAAACTTTACATCTGATGTCTTAGGGATCAATATTTCAAAGTAAAATTGCTTAGGTAAAGTAGCCAAATCTGCGACAACTTTACCTGTCTTATATTTTTGAGCATTTTTACGCATTTATTTCACTTTTTGTATATATAAAGCGTTGAGCATGTAGACACATGTCTTTGCTTCAGACTATATCAAAAAAATCTTTAAAAAGTATCATAGTTATTGAAAAATCTAATAAAAAGTAAAAAAATATGGTATTGTTGCCACAGTTGACTTTAGTCGTTACTTAACGACTTACTGCTAGTAATAACAAAAATGCAAATGATCATGGACTAGTATCAAAATATTGCATCTTTCAAAGATGAAATTAATATCTTACGGAATTCCAATTCATTAGTTAAAGAACCTCTCTCAAAAATTTTATTTGTTGTTATCCTATTAGTATTTTATTGTATATAAGAATATTTTACGTCACATTGTAACGACCACCCCTCTCTCAACATTATGTAATCATAATATGAAGGGAATGTCATAAATATAAATGTGAAATAAATACATACACATAATATAAAACCTAGCATATAGTGTCAAACTTTATTCTAATACCTTTTATCCAAAATATGTATAAAACCTTTAGCTAATAGAATGAGCAATTATAGTTGGCACGAGATAAAACATTATCAATAAAAGTACAATATTTATTTGGCGTGATCGTCTAAGGTTGGGAAGGACTCTATGATGTGTTGTATAGTAACCAAGTTCTTTTCCGAGGTATGTGACAAAGATAAGAAACAAAGAATGTACCTAAGAATGAAAGTAAATGCTTTGTAATAAAAATATATAATAAATATAATATAATAAGTACATATATAATATAATATATACTAAAAGATATATAAGGTAATAAAGGACTGTTGAAATAGGTTTGATGAATTAAAATGTACTGGGAAATTATAAAAAATGGGGGTGTGAGTAGGGCCCCTATCCTCGCCCTATTCATGTGAGAGACATCCTTTCATTTTTTTTTGATTTTCTCTCTCCAGGATTCACCAATCCAACACCCGAGTGTTAGTACTGAATAATAATGATAAAATAAAAATACTTTGTAAGTAAATAAGTTTATAAAGATAAGTAGAGGATGGAATATGGTGAGATTGTAAGAATAAATAAAGCTAACAATAAATTCCACAATCTTGAATAAAGTTATTTATATCACAAACTCAAACCTTGCAGATACTTTAATTTAAACTGAGTAGTCTAATCTCCAAGTTGGATCATTTTCGGAAGGGTAACTCTAATATCTATTTCATGATATTTGTTATTAATTCAGTCAAGAAGTTCTAGATCCAACCTTCTGCCTGAGTCTGATGAGCCGGAACTCGTCCTTGTCGCACCAACAGATAGTCAGATCAATGAAAGTGAAACCAGAAACTCCAATGACTTTAGTATTATGTTCGTTAATAATTCATGAAATAAATATATTAATGAAGGAGAGGAATAAATAGATTTATAATTCATTCCATGACATTGTTAATTATACAGCCAAGAAGTTCATGAACCAACTTCCTCACTGAGTCTGATGCACCGGAGTGTCATCCTGTCGTAACACCAGAAGCTCAGATCATTGAAATTGACAACAAGAGACTTCAACCACTGTTTGGTCTTATGCCAGATAACAAGTCGCAGAATGAACATAAATGAAGGAAGGAAGTGTGAGTTTTTAATATTTGTCAATTATTCAGCCAAGAAGTTCCTGAACCAACTTTCTCCCTGAGTCTGATGAGCCGGAACTCGTCCTTGTAGCAACAACAGATAGTCAGATCAATGAAAATGGTTACAAGAGACCTCAACGACTGTGTGGTTGTGAGCCAATTGACATGAGGATAAAGGGAGAAAATAAAGAGTAAATAAACTTCACCAAGTTGGAGACTAGCACGCTGAGTGTGTTAAATAAATTATTTTGACTCAATCAAATAACCTTCTAGTATATCTCACCATTGTAATGCATTACATACATTATATTTAGACGAATATAAACACGTCACAAATGAGCATTTTTAGTTTATCAGTACCTATAGATGTATTGTGTTCTGTGTGTGTGTGCGTAATTACTTTTAATACAAAGTAAGATAAAATATAACATGTAAGTATATATACTTACATATATAAATAAGTATATATAATAAAATACTTATAAAGAATAAAGTACACGAAATATTAATATATAAATCAAGACCTTAAATAAATATACTATAAAAGTTAATTTCCCTGTTAAATTACCCTACAGTATTAAACGAAATAAACGCTCTTCTATAACAGGATTCACCTTCTAACGCAATAACGTAATCTAATATTAAAATACTCAAAAATTAAACTTTTATCTACGAACTGGCAGAACTTTCCTGAAAACGAAACTCCCTATTAATGTGTACTAAAATAAACACTCACCTAAAGACTGGACCCACGTTCAACACAACACTATATTCTATTTTTAAACAATTGAAAAACTAAATATTAATCTGGGTACAAACTGGCAGAACTTTTGGGTTACTTTCGTTTCCCGACCGAGACTCAAGCTTCCATTCCCCGAGACTGAAATTCCAACCCCTGCTCTGCGGCCTACTGCCCTATTTATACCCAAAATACCGAACTCCCTCCCACGGGGCACCATGCACCACGCACCCGCGACAATCTCCAGTCATATTTACCAACAAAATAAAATGCACCCTTGAGTTACTTATTTAATTTAATTTATGTGTAACTACTGTAGAGTTATTTTGTTTAGCAAATAAATAAATAAATAAATAATGAATAAATAAAATCTATGTGTAAATGCGAAAGCATCATCAATTATTTTCCTGCAAATAATTACCACCCATAAGATCGTATCAACAACGGAAGAACAACTTAATAACAAAGTAGGCGTCCCAAACTGCTATACTTTTGAACCTTTAGGAACATTAATTAGATTCAAATTAGTACATAAATTCTGAGAACCAGATATCAATATTAAATTAATAAATTTTTTCTAATTTTTTTTATTCTTTAACAAGGTAAATGAATTTAACTGAACATCCTTTTATGTGTAATTTTTCTTCCATTTAAAGATTCTATATATCAACAATTATATCTACTAACATATACTAATATATAAACAGATATTTTTATGATAACTTTAGTAAATTAATATTGTCAAATGCTATTAGTAGGTATCTTGAGATTATACTTCCGTTTTATACATAAGACTCGAGCTTGTTCCGTCACAACATCCTTTTATATGTAATTTTTCTTCCATTTAAAGATTCTATATATCAACAATTATATCTGCTAACATATACTAATATACAAACAGATATTTTTATGATAACTTGAGTAAATCAGTATTGACAAATGCTATTAGCAGGTATATTGAGACCATACTTCCGCCCCATACACAAGACTCGAGCTTGTTCCGTCACAACATGCACAAGGCTTGTGACTTCCTTCCGGCAGCCTTCATTTGCCTGCCTCATGATTTATATGGGATATAATTTACAAAAAGGTGTCAATTTGCAGGCAGTTTGCTGTAAACTTGCTCTAAATTACGCCAGAAAAAATAAAGAAAGAGTGCATTTCACATTTTTCATAGCCACAAACATGCACGTGATCCACCTAATGTTACACACAACATCAAGTAAATCGCATGCTAGTGGCACGCCACTGCGTCAGTGCCCACGGACACCAATCGTAGATGAGTTATTTATTATATCGGTTGTGCTAAGTTCGTCCGAATGTCGAGCTAATATTGAACTGCCTTTGTTCCTGTTTTTTTATCAGTCGTGAAGCCGAGGCGGCTTGATCAACTCTGTAACCAGAGGTCGCCACTCCCCCGTATGATAAGAAAGCGAAGAAAAACGAAATCAAAACAAATTACAAAAGTTGTTTTTGTAATTAACTGCAGTGCTTTTTGCATGTACCACATTTTTACCTTTTAATAGATATTCATTAGTATTGTACTGATAAATTCGTCAGCAAAAAATTATCAAGCTCCTGTTCATAAAAAAATGTTTTAATTTAACTTTATTTTTAGTTGGGAGTTTGTTACAGTACTTGTACGAATCTACAAAATCTGAGCAGTACGGTCTTACGTAACTTTTACGACGTTGACCTTGATCACTGAGATTATTTATGTTTCAAAACAATAGACTGTCTGAGAGAGCCTTTACCTAGATAAACACAAATGAGATAAACAGAGCATAGTGATTAGAGTGGCATAGTAAAAAAAGGCACATAACAAGTTTAAAACACTTTTTTTTTAGTTTTTCATAAAGTTTTAAGACACAGATAGCTTTCAGCAGATGCATATTCTGTCTTTGCGACTAGTTTAGTATTAGGTCATTACATATGAAATTGGCGTATTGTAAGGGAGAAACATATAATAGTCAATATTAAAAAAATATAATATGTTTATTTAATCAAAGTATGTACCATTGCTATCTATGCACTTTTTCCATCTCATAGGTGGTTCATTGATCCCTTTACTAAAAAATCCATTCAGACGGAAATCAAAAAAATCTTTGAAGGCGCTTTGGACTGCCCCATTGGAGTTGTTTTTTTTTTCCTTGCAAGAAGTTATTCAAATTTCGAAAAAAATGGTAATCTGTTGGAGCAAGGTCTGGGGAGTACGGTGGATGTCTTAGACATTCCAATTGAAGCTCCTCTAATTTAATTGGAATGCAAGTAAATTGTTAAAGTATATTAAATATGACTAAATTATATTTCTGGCATATAAAATATAATACGCGAAGTATGTACGCATACACGTGCAGTATGAAGTTATTCCGGCTCAAGACGAAAGCGATTGGTATGCAAATTAGACAGTTGAATAGGAAGCGTATGTTTAGTTTGTTTAGTTGGCTACGGAGTAGTTCTCATTCCTAAGGCTTTAGTTCCGTTAAACTGTATCAAAATTGTATTCTCAAAGATGTATTGATGTGCAAGAATAATATTTTTTTGATTTTTGCTTTTAAACCTTTTATGATTATTCAATATCTTATTAATCTGAAATTAGTTTTTTCTATTTATCAGCATATTCAATCACATTTAAGTCACTTAATAAATCATCGAAAAGTAGGTTATTTTTTATAGAAAAAGGATTAGACGTTTGATGACTATGAAGACGAAGGTGTTACACATCTATACACGAGATACCTATTCACTCGACGCTTGAAAGAACTAGGACTATAGTTTTCTGGAAAAACAGATGCAGTCAGGTTATTAAAGTTTTTATTTTTGCACTATAATTTACTGTTTATTTGAAAACCCAATTTTATCGGGATTTTACCGTGTTTGAATATATGTACTTAAAAAGTCACGTTGATAATTTGTGCAGTCAAGTGGAGATTCCAAAGTTGATAAGAACGTCACAATGTTAATAAGAAAAAACAACTTTATGGTTACACGAATTAAACCACCCTGAGAAAACTTTACCGATCAATACAAACATTTATTTGTCAAATTAAGCAGATTTTTATTTTTATTTACAACGAATTCATTTCGTTTCTAGTTTCTCTCAGTAATAAACACAAAATCGACCGTATAATCCAGCTTTGAAGTAAGTCTCTAGGTCTCTATCCCTTATTTAAATAATACCCCCGGGCCGCACCTGAACTGATCCTTGGATCAGCAGACAGTGTATTTGGAAGACACAAAAAACATTTAAGTTTGTTTGCATTAAGGTTTTAAGAAAAATTATTTATTTTTACCAACTTTAACGCAATCAGTTTAAAACTATTACTTACTTGATGGGGCCGTCTTCAGAATGCTAAATTGGGAGAACAGAGAATATTAATCAGGGCAATGACACCACCACTAAGGACATTGTCGTTTTATCGGAATCCCTGTAGGGACAAGTTTTTCCTAGGACGTGGACTGGAGATGAAATTGAAGAAGAATAAGATCACTTCTCTCATCTGTAATCGAAGGTGCACAACCTATCTTGGCCAAGTCGTTGAACTTGGAAAGGACAACAGAAAGAATATGATAAAATAATTAGTTTGGGCTTAGAAAACTTGCTATATCCATTCTTTAGAGTACGTTTGTTAAAAAATTCCACCCTGTATAATCTGGGAAATTGTTTTTGTATTTTCTATGTAATACATAGTTTGTGAATATATTATTTGGTTGTATTGTCTGTTTCTGGCAGATTTTTATACTATGAAAAAGGTAACTTAAAAAAATAACTGATATCCGTCATTTTCCAATTGCTTTTCTGTTCAATAAAATAATCAATAAAAAATTTTATAAATGATTTAAAACTATGCCAAGTGAACTTCATCGATTAAGTCAGGCTTGCTTGAAAATTTTGTAAAGCAAAAGTATTAGTTTCAAGTTAAAATAAAAAGTAAGCTAAACAAAAATCCGTAATATTTTAAGTTTTTCGCATGAAAAAATACCATTAATGGTAGTAATTATAAATAAAAGCCAGCTCAGCTAGCATATCCTGCCTCAGAACCTGATCGTGGTGCCACTACTGGGTACGATTGTAAATTTGAACCATGCAATCGTTCGAGCCGATTAAAAAGATTTCAGAGACAAACTCGTGTACAGAAGAATTGTATAATCCACTTCAAAAATGCTCATCAATTTGTAAAGCTTATTTCTGTAAACCAAATATTGGAAAGAGTGGTATTTTTCGATAATATAAAAAGAATCATTGAAATATAAACAGGGACATGGCAGATAAATTGTTTCTCCTATAGACGATGCAACTTTATTCGACCTAAATTTATTGTATTTTGTATTGACTCGACATTCTTGGTATTTTTTCTACTTATTTAGATTTGCGTTATATGGTTGGTAAATTGAATACCTAAACATTGAGTAAGCAATTTAATTAGACGTTTAAATATTTTATAGCGACATAATTTTAACGTTGCATATTTGCAGTTTCAGATTCACCTGTAGGGTTTCGTTCGAATGGTGATTTTACTATTTTTTTATCAATTCGTGGCTTGTTCATGGATTGTTTAAAGCTTAGATAACTTTAACATAATTTGTATGAAAAGCTTTGTAAATTGTCAAAGCTATTCTCAAGATAAAAGGTATCAGAGCATTGAACAATCAGCCCATAATGTAATTTATTTATACCATCAGTTTAAAATAGTTTGATTTCAAAGAAGATACTAGATACAGAATATCATGCTCCAATATTGTCCAATGTTGTAGAAATAATACACCCTATGAAACACCGTACATGAAATCTAAAATAAAAAAAGGTCGAATTCATTAAAGGTCGAAACATTTTCTCTTCTGAGAACTAGGACATGCAAGTTTGCATACAACTGTTGTTCATCTGATATTTGTGCAGCAGTATCAAATCCTAGAAAAGGTAAATATAATAAAGAAGTAAGTAATGATAATAATTAATTAATTGCACTAACAAAAATTTAAAATTTTAATGACTCTTTTAAGAAATTTAAACAAATATTTAATAAATTTAAGAAATTAAATGGTTGCACGACAGACACAATTTTGAGTGATTAAATACGTTAACAACTACTTATATGTTAATAATGAATACGAAATATGTTAAAAGATGTGTTTTTTGTGTGTCTTAAATAACTCTTTCAATTCCACACTATTATTGGCCAAACATTTTTCGTAACGAAAAACTTGTAGGTCAACTTCTTACACTAGGGTTTTGCAGCTGTGGATTATAACGAAAAGTTAGAAAGCAATAATATTTCCAACATCCTTATTAACAAATTATTATAGATTTGGAAATACTCTTCTCGCTTGTTTCTTGTAAGGGAAATACACTAATACTATGAAAAATAAAAGTAAATGCATCAAAGCCGACAGTTGGAATATTCAAAAGGTACCTAAGTCCAAGTTTAGGATCCAAACTCTATAATAAATAAATACATATTTAGGCCGCTTTCTGATAAGATAAAAATATGACAGGTAACTTGTTATTATATTTGAAGCCGAATTAAATAAATTACAACTGTTTTTCCGCAGACATGGAAACCATCTTCGCTCTGCAATACAGAGCTATTCGTGGAATAAATAAATTAGGAAATAAAGAATATCTAAGAGTATCCAAGAGACAAGTTAAAAGAAATTGGAGTTTAATACTCCAATTTCCAATGAATCGCAATATATTTATGAAAATATTTTGTGTATTCATAAGAATATTAATAGATTCAAAACTAAGAAAGATAACTATGAAAATGAATACTTTAGATCTAAGAATGACTGTAAGTTAGGCTGACAAAATGTAGGCTGTCATGAAGCAGTAAATTATTAATTGGAATGTCAATACGTTGTTAAAATAAAATATCAAAATCGATACAAATCATCATGGAACCTTTTTGTCAAAAACCTTATTACAAAATCATAGATTAGTTGGAAGAAAAAGGACGTAAAATTGAGTTTTATACAGGCTGTTTCAATTTCTATATCTGAAAAGTAAATAAAAAAACTGTGTCTCAACAAACGGCTTTTATATTTATTTTTTAGATACACACTAATGTGTGATCTGAAGAACTATTGTAAATTTATTTTGAAAATATGATTCCCGTAAAGTTTCTTGTCAGTTCTTCTTCAAGAAAGTTTTTCCAAACTGTCATACTTCATCAACAGGAAAAATTAATTGCCTTTGCGAATAACATATTTGAATTTGAAAAAAAAGCTCGCGTTTGCTATTGTCATAATGCAGCCAAACTGTTTGCACAACATATATAAATTTTATTTTTCAGATACAAAAACAGCCTGTCTTTACGCCATTCCCACACCACTTTGGCATCCTAAAAATCTTTGATTTTATAACAAGTTTTTTTTTAATTTATTTTTTTTTAAATAGTTTTCCTGGATTTATTGGAGGGCAGGGATTGAAATGAGTCCAGAGTGTCATTATAACAACGTATCGACATTCAGCATTCAAAGCAGCAAAATAAAATGAACTCGCTAATTTATGATCGTTCCTAGTCCTTACTGAGTAATCATTATCGTCATTATCTTTCCTAGTCTTAATTTATGAATACTTTTGTGAATATTTAAAATATTTTCATAAATGTATTGTGATAGTCAAAATAAGAATATCTTTAAATATTTTCCCTAAGAGATGTCTATTGTCTATTTCTATGTTAATATATTCTAAGAATAGCCCTTTTCCGCAGAATGTAGATCGTTTCGATGTATTCGGCATTTCTCCACAGTAGTCGTCCGTAGTTTTATATCTATATCAAGTCGGAATGAAATGAAATATCTGTCAAGTGCTTCAGTTTCACAATACCAAAGCTTAACTGGAACAAAACGTTTTATTTTAGAGCGAAACAAACGATTGAATACGTGGCTGTAAGTCCATGGGCTTCTATGATCACGCCTTGGATACTCGTGTTTATTCGCACATGTGTTAAATAAAACTAAAAACAACACACGAATTCTAAGTATCATTCATCACTGACAGCGAAACACATTGGTGAATTTGAAAGCAAATTCCTGATTTCGCACTTCAGATTTCCTTTCGGAATTTCAAATGAAATTCTTTTCGAAACGGAAGTTGAACTGTGATATGTCCAAATGCCAGTTGAATTTACCTCTCGATACAATGTGCGCTTGCTAAGGGAAATCTATATTGTGGGACTCACAGGACATTTTTAGTGATATTTTTTTGTCTATGTGATCAAAACATATTTAATTCAATACAATATGGATAAAACTATCCGAATTCAAAATTTATGAGAAGTGAAGGAACTTGGAAGAACCGAAATCATCTAACAAAAACTGACCGCTCTCATTGCTGATGATTTTTTATTGTTTTTATATTTATGACATATGATGATGAAATTCATATTTATAAAGACGCAAAATTGAAAGAAATCTAAAACAATTATGTAACCAGTTACGTAACTACTAGAGGTATAAGTTGTTTGATTAAGTTCAAACCAAAATAAGTCAAAAATCATTATTAGCGGTCGTACTTGTAGCCCTTGTGGAACTGCCCAGGAGCATAGTATAAAATTTGATAAATTAATGACTAAGTTGCTACGTCTGTAATGATTCAAATGAGTTTAGTAATAAAAGTTTATTTATTAGTAGTAAATAGTACATTATAAAAAATAAGGTGTGTTATCGTCAGTTTGTTAAATTTGGTACGTCATCAAAATACAAAACATACAAAGGTAATCTAATCAACATTTGCCCCTTAAGATATATATTTTATAGTCTTGTAACAACGAATTGCAAAAATCAATAATATTATATAAAAAGTTAAATAAAATAATATTAAATTTACCAATACCTACATCAAGTGAATTTATTATTTGCATATACATTGAAACAGGCAAAGTCTGTGATCGGTTCAGCCCCTAACACGCTCTGTACCCTTCCCCCGGCGACACCTGGCAGGAAATGAAATTTCTTGACGCTGTCTATTGGTAGCACGATCGACGTAACATATCAAAAGCGACAGAATTCTTTATTTTAATTTTCCTAAATAGTGAAAAGCATAATCGCAATAATATGGTTTTATATAAAAAATTATTTTGTCTATAATACAGTATTTAACTACCACACAGTTGCACGAAAGAATAGTTTCACATTTTTCATTCCATTGTGATAATCGAGAAACGACATTAATTCCAATGACATTATAGAAGCTCTTTTCTAGGTGTATTTAACATCGACATCGTTAACCAATGATGGGACTTAACAAGCCTTTCGGTTCGGGTGAAGGGTTGTTACGTTAAACATAGGTTTCAATTATTCGCGTAAGAGTAACTTAGGAAAAATTTACTGAACGGACTCTCAAATTCACACAAACTTCAAATAAGCCTTATATTTAAAAAAATTTACTTAAATTTTGCTTAGCGTATGGTATGCATAGTAAACCGTATGGTTTGTCTAGCCACATTACAATCTACATTTTCTAACGCGTTCGAACGCGCGTAAAGTACATGAAGTACCACGTGATATAACAATAGTCACATGATATGGAATAGAAAAATGAAGTCATCCTGTATTTTTGCGACATATCAGCCGTCATTACTTAATAAAAGTATAGAGGTGACATATTTTATTTTCCTATGTTAGGACAATATTGGTTACCCAAACAAATGGTGATCTTCCATAAAACCTATTTTGAAGTTTTATTTACAAATTCGGTAGTCGAGATATTATATACTCTTACGTTGAAAATTGTTAAAAATCGGTGATGTCGTTTTAGAGTTTACCGATTACATATTTAAATATACAAACAATTCTTTCCTCTTTATAATAATAGAAACAAATACAATTTTCTTCAAGGGCCAATTACATGCTCTGGAGAAGAAATTTTATATAAATACGAGTATTTGGAAATAAATATAATATATTGTTCTATCTCTATGCAATATTTATGTCCCAATGGTTTATTATATGAAATTGTGTTTTGTTTCAATGTAATTCTGGGGATGAATCTACAAATATAGAAATTTAGAAAAGATTTTTTTCCAACAATCCTTTATGGGCGTTTTAACTGTCATTATGTCCTTTGCTTAAGGTAGGTACCTATTTTGGTAAAATGATATAGAAATACTTTTCTAAAGTATTTTTCAACTTTTATTCGTTTCACTGTGAATTTTGAGGGATGCTCAGAATAACCATTTTTACCAACAACAATTTTTAAAAATATTTTCGATTTCCAGGGATCGGAAAATCTTTTAAAATTTCTAACAATTGTTACCTTTTAACGAGTGCCACCTAAAATTATTATTGTTTGCTGTCGATATTATATAAATGTCTATTCTAAGTATTTTTGTTTATTTATTATGATATAATCTTTTGAATTTTAACGAGTGAACATAAAAAATGAACGAAGGCAATTAGATACAATAAGTATAAATAAATAGATAATTTTGTAAAAATACACTTATTACACTCTTGAAAAATATTATTAGTTACAGAATAAATTATTATGTTATGCTTATTTGAACACGTACACACGTAAACATTTGTTAAGTAAGTAAATTAGGGGTAAAAATATATATTGATTTGTAATTTTTTGTTTGACATATCCCAAAAAAAAAAAAATAATAATAATTAATGTACAATTATGACACCGCGAGGGCGAGTGGGGCTGTAAATAATTAATAAGCTAATCTTGATGAAACCTATTTTGGATTCTTAATTATAATGTCAAACAAACTGCTTTTTATTAATTTCCAAATAAAACTACCTATTCATAGTCATGGTCGTGGTTTAATGTGGTCTATCCTGCCATTGGTCAGGAGATGTTGGCCAAACGTTTTCACTGAGTATACTTTTTCTAAATTTGCACACAACTAGCGCTTGAGACAGCTTTAAGATACTATGGTACTATCTCCAATGGGAATTGAAACGCCAATGACGTTTTTTTTTTTTTTGCTGCCGAGGCACCCTCGCGGGAGGGAGGTGGAAGACGCGTCATGCATACCGCCCGCAGGTAAAGTCCTCTGCGGGGGTTATGTGGGACTCACCAGAATGGCACCTACCCACTAAAAACCACCTGTTGGCTGTAGTTATTACCGTTAGCCTTCATCGGAAGCGACACCCGTCGGGAAGTTGGGCGCGCTGGCGGAGACCCGCTAGCGGGTCTTCCGCCTGTAGTGAAAGTTGCACTGAAGGTGCTCAAAGGGACATGAGTTGGTGGCCGTTCTGGGCAGCCTCCGGTGAAGCCGGGGCTGGGCAGAGGTCAGCCGAAGCATGATTTAGGGATCAATTCATTTAAATGAACCTATAATGAATTGAGAAGGGAATTATGCTCCGCCAGAGCTAGCAAACGCTCTGTCAGAGTACGTGAAGCCCTAAGTTTACGGGCTAAGACTGCGATTTCACTAACATCGATATTTTTCATAGCGTCGCAGACGATACGCATATCGTCTGCTACGGAGGATTGAGGAGTGGGTTTGTATGGGCGAGGAGCCGGGATGGGATTCGATGCGGGGCGCTGCCTCCAGTTTTCTGGGGCAGGCCTGGACTGTGTAGGCTTTGCAGCCGGAGGAACCGGGCTACGAAGCGGCGGAAAGTTTTCTTGAGAAAGGCGCGGGGCCTGTTTGGGTGCCGCCCTCTTGGAATTGGAGCGCTTACAACGGGGTGCACGAGGGCAGCCCCTGTAATTTGCGGTGTGGCCGGACTGGCCACAAATCTTGGCTTACATCAGATATTTAATATTTATTTAAGTGCTTCCCGACACAGTGTTTAACAGGAGGTTTGCGTTGCCCAATATTTACTTTAAAATTTTTCTTTTATTATTCATTGTTAATTTAAACATGAATACTTGCAGTGCTTCAGCTCGCCAGTTGAAAAACAATTCTTAAAGTCTCGTCTGGGGCGGTACTACTTCCTTCGTAACCAACTATATGGCCCAAAGTAAGCAAAGCTTGTGTTATGGATGACCATACAGCAAACTGGGGGGGAACCTAGAATAAACATACATATATAAATACAAATAACCATGACCCGAGAACAATTTGTGATCATCACACAAATGAATGCCCCGGCCTGGACTCGAACCTGGGACCTCTGGCTTATGAGACAGAGCTACTAACCACTAAACCACTCGGTCTTCATTTAGTCATCATTATTTTGACCACCATAATAGCGGAGTTTAACTTGAAATAAAACGCATATTAAAATACTTACCTCACTGGAAGCTTTATATTGAGATATTTCCTACCAGTTGACGCACTGTTTAGCATGAATTTCCGTTGTAGTGGTGCAACCTAATGGAATCGTAGGTGTTTTAAATTTTCTTAAAACGTGGCTCACCATATTTCATCATTGGCTGAGTTTTGACACCAGGCAGAAATGCAAAAGAAAGCTTCCATTGAGGTAAGTATTTCAATATGCGTTTTATTTCAGGTAAAAAGCCGCTATTAAACTACTTGAGCGTCACTGGAAGCTTTATATTGAGAACTGTTTGTTATCGCCTCATTCTCGCTCCGATCGCCGCCCGGTACGGACGTGCAAGACCCCGTTCTCCGTTGATCGGTCCCTACCGATATTCCGTGGCGCTCAGTCTACTGACGTCACAGTTTAGCGTGTTGGTTCCTCTGAGTGCTATCGAAGTGTGATTTTTCTTTGTGACTAAGCCCCTTAGTCTTCAAAGTGCTGTGCTAAGTTGTGTTGTGCCCAGCGTAAGTAGTCTGGTCCCAGTACAAAGGATACTTAACGGTGACAACGAATTTGTACTGAACCAGTCCTTTTATTTTTTTTATTTCTCTTCTCTATTTTAATAATAATAATAATAATAATTCTTTATTGCTCACACAAAATAAAAATTACAATAAAAATATTTGCAGTAAATTACTTAAGTCTAATGTGGGCAAAGGCGGTCTTATCGCTGGTAGCGATTTCTTCCAGACAACCTTTGTGTAACTGGAAATCTATTAAGTAAGCGGAAGATATTTTACCAAATAAAAAAAAAAAAAATAAAATAAAGCTCTATAAGCATACAAACATACAACTTTTAATATTTATTATTATATACATATATACTAAATAATAATATACATATACATATGTAGCATTAAATTACATAGATACATATACAGTTGCAATCTATAATTTCTCTAAAAGGAGATTGTGTAATCTTGATTTGAAGATAGCAATAGATTTAGCATGTCGAATGGCAGACGGCAGTGAATTCCAGAGATGAGCAGCTTTCACAGTAAAAGACTCATAAAAGTAACCCGATCGAGTAAACAAAGCTTGCAGCCTATTGTCATCGTCCGACCGAAGGCAGCGGCCATGGCCAGCACCGAGGAACCCAAACCCTTATTTTTCTCCTATTTTCATATTTATTTTTATCATATCTGTGTGTTTTCGTGTGTATTTGTCCTTTCTGTCGGTAAAGGTTGACCCTAACGCGGTCAACTCTTTACCTGCGTACCCTTTTTTAGGTTTCTAGGTAGCGGCCTCCGGCGTACTACGGTTAGTTTTAAGTTATTCTCCCCAGCCCCCCTACCGCTGGTAGGGAGGTTAGCCGCTAGGGTTCGCTAGGTTTTTAGGAACTAGGCATCCTGTGACATACTTATTTTATACTTATAATTGTCCCAACCCTCCCTAATGGATTCGCTAAGCGTTATTAACTTCGCGAACGCGTTCACCCAGGCGCTTGCTGCGGCAGGCGTCTCCATCCCGAAAGACATCCTAACGCAGGCCTTGCAGGCATCAATCGCGTCCCCGGCCCCTCAGGCCCCAACCCCAGCCCCTCAGGCCTCTAACGCCCAGACCCCTCAGGTCTATAGCTCTCCCGCGTCTCCCGTTCCATCCGATATAGACTACGCGTCGGTCTCATCCTCGCGCTCATCTCGTAGGAAGCGTACCGCTCCCGGGAGTGATTCCGACTCCGCCGCGTCCGAAGCTTCGTCGGTCGCCGCCACCTTAACCGGCTCTCCTGAGCCCGCGTTCCCTTTAGTTGCCAAATGCTCTAAGAAGCGTTCGAAAAAAGCCGCGGTGTCTTCAACACCCGAGCCAACCCCGGTGTCTTCTAAACCCGCCCCCGCGCCGCTCATGTCACTCAAATTGACCGCGTCTCCGTCGGTCCCGTCTAAGCCAGCGACGCGCTGCGCTCCCGTCCCATCGAAGCCTCAGCTCCCTCCGCCCGTCTTCCTCCGCGAAAAAGCGCGCTGGACCGCGGTTTCTAACTTGTGCAAAGAGCACAAAATCAATTATCTCAAGGCAAATAAGGCAGGCGATACTATAAAAATCCAAGCGACTATCGACGACTCTCGCTTAAACAAATCGCGTACCACACTTACGCCCTCCCGGAGGAGCGTAAAATCCGCGCAGTATTATGGGGCGTCCCGTTCGAGCTCACGAACGAAGATATCCTCGAGGACCTTAAGTCCCAGAGTTTCCCGGCTGAAGCAGTGCACAAGATGCACTCAAACCGCGGTAGGCGCTTTGCGTTAGCTTTAGTTATCTTGTCTAATACTCCCAACTCGAGGGAGATCTTCAGAGAGGCTCGCACAATCTGCGGACTCTCGAATATCTCCGTCGAGCGTCCCAACCCCCGTGGTCACCCTTGACAGTGCCACCGCTGCCAGCTCTACGGCCACGCAGCGGCTAACTGCTCAGCTCCCCCCAGGTGCGTCAAGTGCCTGGACCCTCACATAACAAAGGAGTGCACTCGCACTCCCGAATCCACTTACCCCCCTGCCTGTGTGCTCTGCGGCCAGTCCGGCCACACAGCAAACTATAGGGGTTGCCCGCGCGCACCGCGCTCCACCGCCAAGAGGGTCGCGCCTAAACCGGCGCCGCCGCTCACTCCCGCTAATTTCCCGCCGCTGCGCAACCGGGGTCCCCCGAAAGCAAAGCCCGTTCAGCCGACGCCTACTCCGGCTCTGCCATGGAGGCAGCGTCCGGCCATCCCGCCTGCACCTTTCTGACCTATTCCAGCTCCTGTAGCTTCCGTAAGGCCGCGTCCTGCTCCGTCATCTGCACCTCAGTCGTCGTTGGCTGAGGACATGAAGACCGTGTTCGACGTTTTTCAAAACGTCGATATTAACGAAATTTCCGTACTCGCACGCAAACTGCGAGCCGCCCGCTCTCCTCAAGAGCGTTTATTTGCGTTAGCCGAGCATCACTCGCTTATAAGTTCGTTATAAAAGTTTATTTTTGTATAAATTCGTAAATAAGTAAATTATAATGTCTAGACCCACAAATCCCGCGTCCGGTCGTATTAGACCCAAGGGCTCCCTACTATCTTTTAACGCTCATAGCCTTAGCACTAACCTTCCTGAGCTCAAACTGTTCCTTCAGAACAAAGAACCTGACTTATTGCTTCAGGCTCAGTCCTCGCCCCCCTGCTGTACACTGTGTACACTAACGACATCCCCATTCCGCCGAAAGGCGTCGAACTCGCCCTCTTTGCAGACGATACCGCCCTTTACACTAAAGGTGGCGCGATCCCGTATAACATCACCAGACTCCAAAAGGCCGTAAACGCCCTCGGTGTTTGGTTTCAAAAATGGCGTATCGATGTCAACCCAGAAAAGAGTTCTGCTATTCAATTCGACCACAAACGTCGTAATCGCCACAACGATCCCCACATTCGAATGTTAGGTATTCCCATCCCCTGGAAGTGAAGTATTAAATACTTAGGCGTCACCTTAGATCAGACGCTTTCTTTCAAGCCACACGTTGATAGAGTAACAAAACTCGCGCGTTTTTACTTAAGCCGCCTATGTAGTATGATAGGAAGAAAAAGTAAAATGTCTCTTAGAAATAAACGTACGCTTTATAAGGGCTGCGTTAGACCCGTCATGTCATATGCTTCGCCAGTCTTTGCCCACGCCAAACCGTCCGTCCTGTATAAACTGCAGGTAGTTCAAAATCTCTTCTGCCGCAGGGCCACAAACGCACCTTGGTACGTGTGTAACGCGGACCTGCACAGAGATCTTGAACTACCTACAGTGCAACAGCACCTCAAAACACTCTCAGAATCGTTCTTCAAACGCGCCGAATCCCATCCCAATCATCTTTTTCGAGATTCAGTCTCATATACTGGTCCTGTGTCAGATTCGAAATTCAAAGTCGCTAGACCGAGAAACGCGCACACTGGCGAACCCACGCAATTAACTTTAGATCTCTTGGCCCTTTAGGCCGCAAATTCTAATTCTAACGTAAATTCTAATTTTAACGTAAATCCGAATAAATGGAATTTTTTTTTTCAATTTTTAATGTTTTTAAGTATTTACTTTTCATTTTGAGCACCTTTAGTGCTATGTAAATCCCAGCGGGTGACCCCTTAAGGGCTCCGCTAGCGCGGCCTCTTTCTCCAATTGGCCGTCGCTCAGATGGGAGCCGACAGGGGGTTTTTTAGTGGGTATGGTTCTGGTAGGCGTCGGGACCAGTCCCACATAACTCCGATCGCGCGCGTGGAGTATGCGTCAGAGCATTTTTTATATCCTCCTGCCCTTCCCGTGGAGGGGAAACAAAAAAAAATAAACAAAAAAATAAAAAAAAATTATCGCCTGGTGGCGCCACTGCAATCTGTAATGTTTATTGTAATAAACTAAATGCAAAAACGCCAATGTGATGGGATTGTTAAATAAATACAATCATGTGGTAAATTATAGAGCACTTATTTGTTATAAATTATTTTAACAAAAAATAATTTATATGTGTTACATATGATTTATGCAAAAATAAACACGTTTATGTTCATATTAACCAATCAAGACAATAATAAAAATAATAATTATTATATTAATCATACTGGTTGAAACAACTGCGTTATATTTATTGAATCATTATTTTGAATCAATTCACGTCTGTAATACTGTTGGAAGTTATTTGCTGACCGCCAATTGCCCCGTGCCAATATTTCTTCGAGGGAATGATTATCGATCCAACTTTTCGAAGCTACGACAGATCGCACGCTTCCCGGCGAGGCATCAATATTGGCTTCTACAAACAGAGATTTAACCCATCCGGCAATAACTGTTCGAGATGCAGACTTTGCAACGCCTCTAACTGTAATAAATAAATTAAAACAATTTGCAGTAACACGTCTATCATTTAATAATAAAATCACGCGTTCTATCACACAGGGTTAAGGTTGCGATTATTGCTATTTCCAAGTAACTTCCACGCAGATTGTCTATGATCACTGTTATCAGTTTTAGATCCAAATTGTGGATAAAATGTTATACTGTCGTTACATTTGAAGCAATGTTTTGAGTCTACCATTAGCAGTGTTAGGTCATGTATTCGACGGGACACTTAAAATAAATTATGGTCATCTATTGTATAATTAATTAGATATGTAATTAATTTTCTGACGTCCCAAACAGGGTCTTTAGAAGGTATTGGGTTCTTGAGAGAAATCGATTTTAAAATATGTTTAACTAGAACATGTGAACAGAGATTACTTGACCATTCAGCATTACATAATGTGGCAACGACAGATTTATGCAGCAATATTGTATTATAAGACAAATTATGTTCTAAATATAAGTCGGATAAAAATTGTGCTAGCTGTGCCCCAGAAGGATTATTTTTATCAACCCATCGTTTCCAAGCTACCTCACATATGTCTTAATTGTAGATTTTCTCCAAAATTTTTTAAATAAAGACATTTGTTGAATGTTCCATGTTTTTACTGCCTCGGACCACCCCCACACTTCCAGAATTATTTTCTCTACCTTGGGGGGAAGGTGCCCTGTCGATGTGTCGATTAGATGTTTGTGTAAATTTTTCAGAGTGAGAGGGGGAGCTAACGCGCGTGCCTTGAGGTCCGCTCGCCCAAAGACGATTTACTGCCAAAACATAAGCCTGCGTCTTTTAACGAACTTATTACTTTTTCCCGTGTAGGATATTCTTTTCTCGAGTAATATCCATAAATGTGGTTGCGAATTGCAGCAGCATCAAAATTATCACCGCCAACAGTTTTCTTGTCCCTCTTTCTTTTTTTGGTGTACGTAAAGTATTACCTTCTGAGCCTAATGGTCCGTATTTCTCTTTCAGAATTTGAGTTACTGTCCTCTTCCCTATTCCCAATGCTTCGGCAACGCGGTCTTTCGGTTGTGTCAATGGTAAAAGAGGCCCATCGTTAACTGATTCACGTTCAAAATAATTCTACAATTTCACCACTAGTTCGCGAGATTGACTGTTTAGCGTTTTCCCCCGTTTCGAAATAATCTATAATAAAGTAAAGCAATCGGAGTCCAATTTATAGCCAGAAAACGCAGTCAGTAAGGTCAGTCCAATAAAAAAGCCGGGTCAGAAGAAAATAACAGAGAGCACACCAAAAACGCACAGTCACTTGGCACAACGACAAAAGACTGTGTCATGTAATGGCAACATGACATGGCGTCATCGACAGGCACCATCCAGCAACATCCCACCTAAATTTTACCTAACATCAATGATTTTTCTATTTAGTTATTTTTTGTATTTTTATAGTTAGTTATAAATATAATTAGGTATGTTTTATTGTAACCACAACGTGGTTATTAATTTATGGTGATATTTCTTCTCAAGTAATCATTGCATTCGATTCAACTTATCAGCTTTCGATTTTTGGAGTAACATCCCTAGTGTTTAAGAAGAAAAAGGGTTAACTGACGCAACATTGTAACAACGTTCAATTCTTTAAATCAGAAATTGTTTATTATGTTTAGAATGGTTTATTAGTGAAAGCAAATCGTAAAATTACTCGTATCGGTCATTATTACAATAAATATGTAATCGTAATTGAACAAAAGTTAAGCAATTGTGCAGGTCTAACAATAACGAAATAACAAAACGAAATAATATATTATTGTATGCCCGCCGTTACATTTTGATGAATTGTCAAATGTTACCTATTAAAATGGCCTGACTTTAGATTTAGTTGAATTACATTTTTTTAACATGATAGAAGGGATTGTCTGAGAAAACAAACACGGGACTTTGTCCTCTGCCATGAGAGGATTATAATACCTGTTTTCATTTTTATTAATTATTACCAAAAAACAAGTACAAATTTATCATTAAAACCATGTCACATAAATCTATTTAAGGATTTTTCCGTAAATTGAACCTTGTCATCTGTCTATTGACATGGCTTCTTTCATATGTTAGTATGTAGGCACTTCGATCATTTCGTAAAAACAAAAACAAAAAATAACACTAAAACACGTTCCAGTTATCCAAGTTCGAAATAGAAACGTATCGTAATGGATATTGACAAAGTGAGGGTAATGCGACGTTGTATGGCGTCTTACTTGTTTAAAGAGTTTCTCTGTGAGGAGTTATATACAGAGTGCTCCGATGAGACACGCACATTACAATTATATGATTAATTCTTTTTTTCGTTTGTTTCATAGTATATTTTTCTCAGTTTATTAAATAGTTTAAAAGAATGATGTTCTGTTAGTAATTACATTAAAAAGCAGTTAGCTATCTATGTCCCCAACTCTCAAGAATTTAGGTACTGACTCTAATGAGAGCAGTCTACTGCGTGTAGCCGGCGCCGGGTCGCTCAGTTACCTCTACTGTGGTTGAGGAGGGCGACGGCTGGCTCTCGTGTTATACTCGTGAACGAGTGACAGAGATTTATTTACAACAGTGATTGATCAAGAACTTACTGGGTTAAGTGTCTTTAGTGAGATTTCATTGATTTCAATGAATCTAACACCAAAAATTTTTTTACTTTAGAAACTCTCCAACAGTACGGACCTAAAGTAAGCAAAGCTTGATGGATGTCCCTACACCAAAATGGAGGGAACCCAGAATAAACATACACATATAAATATTAAAAAAACATGATCTGTGAACAAACATCTGTGTTTATCATACAAATGACTGCCTCGACCAGGACTCGAACCTGGGACCTCTGGCGTATGAAGCAAGACCACTGATGACACTCGGTCGTCTTTACCAAAAATAATATTGTAGGTATATTTTTTAATGTTGACAAAATATGTTATCGTGATCACAGATTCATAAATGAACTCCGCTTTGTAACAACGCCAATTGACGTAACAGTTACACAAAGCGGATAGACCAGTGATCAAATATAAAATTAAGGTGTAATTCTTGCAAGATGTTTCACTGAATTTTAGTTTTACAGACAAGATTAACTTTGTTAAAGTTAGCGAACAAAGACCAGCACAATGTTTACAGTGTATCCTGTGTCCTCTTTCCTATCGATGCATAACATTTGCAATGAAGGGGGATATTACCCTTTCAAATTTAATCACTTTGTTTTATTGATGGGACCACCAATAGACGTTTAATCATATAATCAGTCTTGTAAATAAAAAAGAAAATGTCATATGCAACCTCTGTTAAAAGTCGCTAAATTATTCACAGACAACTTAAAAATAAGAATGAAAAATCTTTTTAAACTTAAAAAAACCTAAAAATCTACAATGATGTAATGAAAAATGTATGCTATAAAATATAAAACACCTAAACATAAACAATAAATTCTCAGTGGTATTCAATAAATTCTGAGTACTTGCTTTTTAAACTCACTAAGAGACAAGGGACAATATCGTAATTTTTGCAAAGACCAGACAGATGATAAGTTCTACCAGACAAAATTATCTGGTCAAGTCGTTACTGGTCGTTAGATCAAGTAATTGAATTGTGGCGAAATTGTGTGATTTGTGAGCAATGGCGAAATTATGGTTTGCAAGGGACTTGAAAAACATACTCAGTACTTGTGGGCAGTTTCATTCATAAAGAATTTAACTAAACCTAATATCTTTCTTCTTATAACAAGGCTATTCATTTTGACATCGCTTTTAGTATATCATTTCTGTTTTTAAGCTCTTATAAAAAGCAACATTTCTTTTTTCCGGACTGTGCGAGGAGGAGGGTTATGTTTTTTGAGTGTAGGTATGAATATGTATGTATATTTTTTCAGCACGCTCTACTGCCTAAACTGTTTGACGGTTCAACATATGATGTGTAATTAGATTCACCTCAGTTGTGTTAATGACATAGAGTATATTATTTTCCAGAATTCCTATGGAAACAGGTAATATATGGGAATTTAACTTTGTTTTGCAAGTTCAACTGAAGGTTTACAATAAAGAAACATCCACCGTAATAATATTAAAGCAATTAGTAAGCCCATTGATCCCACTAAAACACTGAAGTATTCGTTCAATGCTTATCTGGTAGTCATTGTATTGAGGACATCATACATCACGGCAATATTCTAGTACGAGTACACTCCGCTCGAAACTGTTAAAAACTCTTGTTTAGTCATTCTTTAAAGACCTTACAGTTTCTCATCACAATCCAAGCGTTCTGGAAGACTACTAAGTATGTCACCGATATGTGGAGTAAAAATTAGTTAAGACTCAATTGTAACGCCCAAATTCTTAATCATGTCGACTTCCTGCAAGACAGTTCTTCTATAAAAAGTATCGCGTTTCTAGTAAATGTGCTTTACGTTAACAGAAGATCTCAGCTGTATTTTTATAGCCAGTTTTAATTTAATTCATTTTGAGGCCTGAGTAGAAATTATATTGTTGTATGATTAGAATTAATTTGCATATGTTAGTCAATTACAAAAAATTTATAAATTATATGCAATACTATTAGGTAAATGCGCTCAGTTGTTTATTTGAGACATCAGGAATGATTTTTTATTTATTTCCAGTAAATAACAAAACATCGACGTTAAGAGTTAGTTATTGAAAACCTTTTCAAGATCGTATTTGTTGCTCTCATTCACTAAAATGCGAACGTTATTACTGAATTCACTTTATTTCCTGAGAAAGAGAAGCGATAAAATGAAACGTATCGACAGCACGTGTAAAAATATTGTGCTGCGATACGATAATTGTGTTACGACGCGGAGTCGATGGCGTTTTTATGGCCGATTTAGAATTATAAACCTTTAATTCGGTGCGTTTATTTAACGTGAAGCTTATCATTCCGTTAAGGTTATTTCATGTTTTTATATAGTAACATAGCTTGATGATTAGCTCCGTCGATCACTAGCGATACAACCAAGTGATGACTGGCATTGCATAACCATTTTGGTAATATAAAAATTACCAAATCACATTTGTAAAAAAAAAATTTTGCGCATATTTACTGAAGTAGTTTGTTTTGAACTGAATTATTATCCAAAGTATCATTAAACTTTTTTTTTCTTAAGCATATTTTTTAGAATCATATTATTATGCTTCTGTTGAGTAATAATAATATAAAATATGCAATTTTCCAAAATTTCAGTGATCAGTAGATGTAGAAATATTTAGAAAAATTATAGAATTATTGGCATAAAATATTTTGTATACAATTACTACTCTAGCATCCGACCTCTTTTACGGACCTTAAAACAATATTGTCATGTCGGAATATTTTATATTTGAAAATTTAGATCATGACACATTGTTTTATTTTTATTTGTATCGCCCTAGAGGCGTGGCGCTGTATTGATATAATGATATCTTTAAAATAAATAGAAAAACATTAAACGAAGCCGATTCGCTGTTCAAACTTGTCTCTCAGTACCCTCCGCATGTCTCCCTATACTACTATTTTCAGTATGTTATTTAATTAACCTAAATATTATATGATATTATTAAACGTTAGTAGTTACTTTTTAGAAAAAGTCGATGATGCGCGAGTCTAAATTTGATCTTCAAAATCGTCGGATGAACAATATTTTAGGCGCGCAATAACTAAAGATAACCAAATCCAAAAAAATTTAATCTGTGAAAAAATTTGAAAACTTGGTCCTCTAAAGAATTGGCTGTAGCTCTAATAAAACGAAATTAAATATTTTTAAATTTTAAAAGTTGAATTATGCTCCTGATCTGTTTTCATATAGGCACTAAATTGCACTTTATTTGATAAATGCAAACAATTGGTAACAAGGTCCTGAACTTTTAACTATTTAAGGGTTCAAAGCCGTAACGGTTGTTTGTCACGCAAGTCATAAGCGCTGCAAGACTGGAGCCGGCGTGCCGCCGGTTGTCGATATTATCTTTGTCGGGGCTAATATGTCAATAATGGTTTATGAAATTGTGGATGTAATAAGAAAACGTTATACAAGAATTAACTAAGTTCCTTTTAAATACTGATATTAGTTTTGATTTTATCAAATACTGGTACAGATATTTGAGTTAAGAAAAAACTCTTGAACTAGAAATGGATGTAAGTTTCAAAAGTCAGATAATTTATATATTCGTTTCCGGTTTATCGACTTACACATACGGCCATGAAAATTTGGCTCATTTTGTTAATCTCCAAGTGAGCCTGCATAAACTAAAATAAAATCCAAATTCTGCTTTTTTATTGAAAAAATGACTTTTCCTATCAGACCAAATAAAACCAGTGCCTACGTAATAACTACCATTCCTGGCATCATAGAATCATTTAAAACTGCTGCAATTTCTCAATTTTTACAAACTGTGGCTATCAGGGGCTCGTTAGTTATCATTTAAATGAAACATATTTCATAAAAAGTCGTGATGGCCGTCTGTTTATTTATATTTGAATAGCGCTTTATTTTTGTTAGTCAATTTGAAAGTTTGCATGTTTACTTTGATTCTTCGCTACTAGTTTGAAATATATTATATAGTATTTGTGCGTAGTAAGACAATGATGTAACACTCTTAAGTCCTATAAACCGTTGTACGTAATAAGTAAAATTGTATTAATTGTAGTAATATTGGATGCATAAAATAAAGCAGCAAGGCAATTTTATATTTTATGACAAAATCTGTGAATTATTAATTAAATCGATAAAATGCTTTCTAATTATAAAATTTAATATTAATATTTTTACAAACGTTTAACTGTCAAACTAATTGAACCATTTCGACAGTTAAACCTGAGTAAAAAGCTGTCAGTATATTTATAACTGCAAAATGTCAAAAATAATGCAAAATCTTTTAAGTTGTTATTACATAATGAACTGAGTCATTTCTTAAATATAGTATTTTTTGTCATAGTTAATTAACATCAGCCATGTTTTAATAAAGCCATCTCTTGATGGACATGGTACGAAAAGATCCTAATAAACAAAATATGGTACTACAAAGTTGAGCTTCCCGAAATATTAGTTTTGCCACAGGCAAAGTGCCTACTCGTCCTTATTATACAATTAAGTGAAAAACGCATCATTTAGAATTCACTAAATTGGGTAAGGAATCAATAGTTATTTGTTTTTCGGGCTGAAGTTTTTGACATTATGTTTAGTGGCCCTTTTATTTTTGTTCAAAACCACGGAGCATGGAAGAACCTACACCTATTGAGGACACTGAATCGCACTAAAACATAAAGACCGCTGTGCACGTTCTGAAAAACTTAACACAGTCTTGCAAAAATAACTTTAAAATTTTATGTGCACTGTGGTGAGTCCAGACAGCAATCCTCAAGTTTCTCTATGGAATGTACATAGTTTGAATTTTAACATCATAAACTTGTTACGAAGATAAAACTTTTCGAAAATTTAAGAAGAGTAAGTATTAGAGCGTGTCGAAAAAAGAGTAACGCTTGATTTGCCACAAACATATATAAGCTAATTATTCCTGAAGCGTCATGTTGAAAAATTATGCGGACGAAAATAATTTCAAAGAAATAATTTTATACGGCCGGCCAAATATGACAATCAAGTAGTTCTACGTTGGTGGTTGTAATAGTGGAACCTTATTCTGATTGCGCTAGGACGCTGTACAAATAAGTTAAGTTCTATTTAAAATTTAGATAAACTTGTGCTGTATGTCAATTAATAATTTTATTTATAGCCGTGATTGCAACAATAAAGATGGCATGGTCATGGTGTACTTAGTCCTGTATAAATACATAAAGCTTATCATGATTGCTTTGTGGTTTACCAAAACAGAGGTTCAATATAATAAGTAAACTATTGTTTGCTGCCGATCTTATTTTGCTCGTAATCTTAACGCGTAAAGCATTAGATATAATGTGTAGGGTTAGCTTAGGTATTTTTTCAAAGTATGTTTTCGTTTGAGTAAAGAGACTTCATTACACTTTAAAGAAACTCTAAAATGTAATTTTGATTCGATAAAAACTCAGAAAATGTTTCATCAAGGGAAATATTGTGTAATACTGACTCTTGTTAAGTAAAATATGCCTGTTTAAAAGCAAAATGTTGAAGAGCTCATAACAATGCTCTTTATTTCAGAGACAACAACTTTATCCCTGTGTGTGTAAGATTTTTGCAAAGAAAGACATATTCAGGAACAGATGGAGATGATTGAATGCCTTCATAACTGTCAAGACGCCTGTCATCTCAAGTTACTCCTAACCACGGTAAAAGGTAACGAAACGTCGAGTACAAATAGAAATAAACACGATAAAATCCGGGTAAAAAGTGTTATATTTAATATAAGGAATCTTGAAAACCTACATGAAAGCTATACAAAACCCCACTCACGTGAGGGTCTCGTGTCGGTGCTCACACTAAGAATGTTGAGGCATTGCTAACAAACTACTTCCTTCAAATATTAAGCACTGAGTGAGCTTCGCTGGCTGATCAAGTCCTAGTATTAAAATGTGTTAAAAACTTTCAGAATTGTTGTATGCAGCATTTAAATTTATATCACGTTTCGAATTTTTTTTTTTGTTCCCCTCCGTGGGAAGGGCAGGAGGATAAAAATGCCCTGACGCATACTCTGGCGCGATTCCAGAGTTATGTGGGACTCGTCCCAATGCCTACCAGAACCATACCCACTAAAAACCCCCTGTCGGCTCGTGCATTTTTGCCACTCAGCCTTCATCTGAGTGACGGCCAATTGGAGAAAGAGGCCGCGCTAGCGGGGCCCAGAAGGGGTCACCCGCTGGGATTACATAGCACTGATGGTGCTCAAAGCACTGAAGGTGAATACATAGCACTGAAGGTGCTCAAAATGAAAATCAAATAATAAAAAATAAAAATTAAAAATTGCAAAATAAAATTGAATTAATTCGCATTTACGTTAGAATTAGGATTTACGTTAGAATTAGAATTTACGTTAGAATTAGAATTTGCGGCCAGAAGGGCTTCGAGATCGGCTGACAGTCTGGTGGATGAGTACGCTTGCGCATTCCTAGGCCTAGCGACTTTGAACTTCGAATGAGACTGAATCACGAACTAGAGGATTGGGATGGGTTTCGGAGCGTTTGAAGAACGCTTCAGAGAGTGTTTTGAGGTGTTGTTGTACTGAGGGCAGTTCAAGATCTCTATGCAAGTCCCCGTTACGCACGTACCACGGTGCGTTTGTGGCCCTGCGGCAAAAGAGGTTTTGAACTACCTGCAGTTTGTGCAGGAGGGTTGAGAATTGTTTTGGGTTTGGCGTGGGCAAAGATTGGCGAGGCATACGTCATGACGGGTCTAACGCAGACCTTGTAAAGTGTACGTTTGTTTCTGAAAGACATTTTACTTTTTCTACCTAACATGCTATTTAGGCGGCCTAAGTAGTGACGAGCGAGTTTCGAAACTCTTTCGACGTGTGGCTTGAAAGAAAGCGTCGGATCTAATGTGACGCCTAAGTATTTAGTACTGCGCTTCCAGGGGATGGGAATGCCTAACATTCGAACGTAGGGATCGCCAGCGGGACGACGGCGTTTGTGGTCTAAGCGCATCGCAGAGCTCTTTTGAGGGTTAACATCGATGCGCCATTTTTGAAACCATACACCAAGGGCGTTTACGGCCTTTTGGAGTCTGGTTACAAGGTGCGGAACACTGTCGCCTTTGGTATAGAGTGCGGTGTCGTTGGCAAAGAGGGCGAGTTCGACGCCTTTCGGCGGGATGGGAATGTCGTTGGTGTACACGGTGTACAGCAGAGGGGCGAGGACTGAGCCTTGAGGGACTCCAGCCTTTATGGGACGAGGCGCAGAAAGCGTGCCTTCGTGTTTAAATCGAAACGTACGGTCTTTGGGAAACGACGCTATTAACCTGAATAGGCGATCCGGTAAGCCTATCTTGTAGAGTTTATAAACTAGACCGCTGTGCCAGACTTTATCGAAAGCCTTGGCTACGTCAAAGAAAACCGCGACTGTTTTATAACGACGCGGATAGAAACCGTCAAGTATATACTCGACGATTCGATGGACTTGCTGAGGGCAGGATTGTTTGGCGCGAAAGCCGAACTGATGGGGAATAGTGAGAGGATCGCCATCCGTTGGAAACAGATGGTTCCGCATTCGAGAGAGTATGACTCTCTCGAGAAGTTTAGACATTGCCTTGAGGAGGCTGTGATTAGCCGGGACGTTCAGAGGTTTGCCCGGCTTGGGAATGCCTATGACTGTCGCTTCTTCCCAAGCTTTTGGAAAGTAGTTATGGTCGAAGCAGGTATTGAAAATGATAGCTAACAAGGTAAGCATTTGTTGAGGTAGGTGCTTAAGTGCGTGGTTGGAAATTCCATCCGCACCCGGAGCCTTTTTGGAGTTTTGATTTCTAATGAGAAGCAAGATTTCGTCATTAGAGACTGTGACAGGGTCGGCGGTGATGGGGAGAGAGTCTCTGCGAAGGACTTCGTCCTCCACCGCCTGGATGTGTGAGGGATAAGCAGGTTGCGTGCTGGGTGAGCATTGTGCGGCAATGCTGTCAGCGAAGCATTCGGCTTTCTCTTCGATTTCAAAGGCAGTAGTGCCATCGGGACGAGTGAGAGGAGGAACGTGAGAGGCGGTGTCTACGCGTAAGGCTCGGGCCATGCTATAGTACGCTTGGTGGGACGGAGAGATATTCGCCATGAGATCGTTCATCTGAGCGTCTCGGAGTTCCGCGAGGCAAGACCTAACTTTACGTTGAAGCTGATTCGCAGCTGTTCTATAGGCGGGCGTGGGATATTTCTTGGCTCTCCGGAGAGCCGCGTTCTTAGCTTTAATAAGATTGCTAACGGCTAAGGGAAGCGTGGGTTTGCCTTGCTTAGCAACCTTTTCGTTGTTACTGATGGCTGAGTTGATAGCATCAGTGAGAGAATTTACTAATGAATCAATTTTATCTGGGCTATCTAATTGTTTGGGAGAGATCGCGAGTGGAGAGTTCGGGGCCTCTAAGGCTGAAACTAACGTTTTTTTAAAGCCTTTCCAGTTGGTAAAGGTCTTAGGAGATGAGACGTTAACGTTAGGCGTACCTAGCACGAGGGAGACGGGGCGATGGTCGGAGCCTAGGTCATCGAGCGGTTCGATAGACCTTAGATCAAGATTGATTCGCTTGATAATTGCAAAGTCGAGGATGTCAGGAGAGTAGGTCGGGTTGTTGGGATAGTGAGTGGGAGTGATGGGGGATATGACGTCTAAGTCAAGGGAGTTAGTGATGTCGAGGAGAGCGATACCACTGGTGTTAGTCGATAGGCACGTCCAGTCAGTATGTTTGGAGTTAAAGTCTCCGAACATAATGACTGAATGGCCGAGGGCGAGAATGGCCTCAAAGTCAATGCGGATTGGTCTGGTACCACTAGGTATGTAGATTGAAGCTATGATGATGGTTGGATGACCAGTCATATCCAATCTACACACAGTGGCTTCCATGTTGAGGAGAGGAGGGGTAGGGAGAGGACAGCAATGGAAGCCTCTTTTGTAATATGTAGCGGTGCCGTCAAAACCGTCGGAGTTGGGCCTATCGTTACGAATAAACGCGTACTTAGGTATAGCGAATCCCCTGGAGCGGTTTGGAGTAAGCCATGTCTCCTGGAGAAGGAATAAGTAAGGTTCTTTGTTCTGAAGGAACAGTTTAATCTCGGGAAGGTTGGTGTTAAGGCTACGAGTGTTAAAAGATACTAGGGATAAGCCCTTGGGTTTAATACGACTGGACGCGGGATTCGCGGGTCTAGACATTATAATTTACTTATTTACGATTTTATACAAAAATAAAAAAATAAATTTATAACGAACTTAGAAGTGAGTGATGCTCGGCTAACGCGAATAAACACTCTTGAGGAGAGCGGGCGGCTCGCAGTTTGCGTGCGAGCACGGAAATTTCGTTAATATCGACGTTTTGAATAACGTCGAACACGGTCTTCTTGTCCTCAGCCAACGACGACTGAGGTGCGGATGACGGAGCAGGACGCGGCCCTACGGAAGCTACGGGAGCTGGGATGGGTCGGGAAGGTGCAGGCGGAACGGACGGACGCTGCCTCCAAGACAGAGCCTGAGTAGGCGTCGGCTGAACGGGCTTTGCTTCCGGGGGACCCCGGTTGCGCAGCGGCGGGAAGTAAGCGGGAGTGAGCGGCGGAGCCGGTTTAGGCGTGGCCCTCTTAGCGGTGGAGCGCGGAGCGCGCGGGCAACCCCTGTAATTAGCTGTGTGGCCGGACTGACCGCACAGCACACAGGCAGGGGGGGAAGTGGATTCGGGAGTGCGAGTGCACTCCTTCGTTATGTGCGGATCCAGGCACTTAACGCACCTGGGGGGAGCTGAGCAGTTAGCCGCTGCATGGCCATAGAGCTGGCAGCGGTGGCACTGCCCAGGGTGACCACGGGGGTTGGGACGCTCGACGGAGATATTTGAGAGTTGGGAGTTTTCGACAAGATAAATAAAGCTAACGGAAAGCGCCTACCGCGGTTAGAGTGCATCTTGTGCACTGCTTCGGCCGGGAGACCCTGGGACTTAAGGTCCTCGAGGATTTCTTCATTCGCGAGCTCGAACGGGACGCCCCGTAGTACTGCGCGGATCTTACGCTCCTCCGGGAGGGCGTAGGTGTGATACGCGATTTGTTTAAAAGAAAGTAACCTGGTGAACGCGCGGAAGTCGTCGACGGTCGCGACCTGAATTTTGATTGTTTCGCCAGCGTTGGCGGCTTTTAAGTAATTAATTTTGTGCTCTTTGCACAAGTTAGAAACCGCTGTCCAGCGCGCTTTTTCACCAAGGAAGACGGGCGGAGCTGAGGCTTCGGTGGGACGGGAGCGCAGCGTGACGCTGGCTTCGAAGGGACCGACGGAGACGCGGTCACTTCGAGTGACATGAGCGGCGCGGGGGCGGGTGTAGAAGACACCGGAGTTGGCTCGGGTGTTGAAGACACCGCGGCTTTTTTCGAACGCTTCTTAGAGCGTTTGGCAACTAACTGGAACGCGGGCTCAGGAGAACCGGTTAGGGTGGCGGAGACTGACACAGTTTCGGACGCGGCGGAGTCTGAATCGCTCCCGGGAGCGGTACGCTTCCTGCGAGATGAGCGCGAGGATGAGACCGACACGCCGTCCATATCGGATGGAACGGGAGACGCGGGAGAGCTATACACCTGAGGGATCTGGGCGTTAGAGGCCTGAGGGGCTGGGGTTGGGGCCGGGGACGCGATTGATGCCTGCAAGGCCTGCGTTAGGATGTCTTTCGGGATGGAGACGCCTGCCGCAGCAAGCGCCTGGGTGAATGACCTAAGAATATTAACAAGGTCCATTGGAGGGCTTGGAATTACAATATGTAATATATAAATATATAATGTATGCCTAGGTTCCCTAGCAAACCTAGCACCTATTTATATAACAAATGCCTAGGATTCCTAAATAAAAAACCTTGCGAACCCTAGCGGCAAACCTCCCTACCAGCGGTAGGGGGGCTGGGGAGAATAACTTAAAACTAACCGTAGTACGCCGAAGGCCGCTACCTAGAAACCTAAAAAAGGGTACGCAGGTAAAGATTTGACGCGTAAGGGTGAACCTTTACCGACAGAAAGGACAAGTACACACGAAAACACACAGATATGATAAAAATAAATATGAAAATAGGAGAAAAATAAGTAAAATAGAGAAGAGAAATAAAATAAAAATAATAGGACTGGTTCAGTAGAAATTCGTTGTCACCGCTACCTAGAAACCTAAAAAGGGTACGCAGGTAAAGAGTTGACCGCGTTAGGGTCAACCTTTACCGACAGAAAGGACAAATACACACGAAAACACACAGATATGATAAAAATAAATATGAAAATAGGAGAAAAATAAATAAAATAGAGAAGAGAAATAAAAAAAAATAAAAGGACTGGTTCAGTACAAATTCGTTGTCACTGTTAAGTATCCTTTGTACTGGGACCAGACTACTTACGCTGGGCACAACACAACTTAGCACAGCCCTTTGAAGACTAAAGGGCTTAGTCACAAAGAAAAATCACACTTCGATAGCACTCAGAGGAACCAACCTGCTAAACTGTGACGTCAGTAGACTGAGCGCCACGGAATATCAGGAAGGGACCGATCAACGGAGAACGGGGTCTTGCACGTCCGCACCGCGTGGTGATCGGAGCGAGAAAGCCGTTTGTGTTACTTGTTCGAGTCTTTAGTAGTGTGAGTTTGGGTGAGCGCGCGTTGCTTGCGGGGGGTATTCGGCCAACCACTGTCTGATATAGGTGTATCTGGCACCAACTGTACACAAATTAATACTTTCATACCTATATAAATTACAAAATATATAAATACAAAATATATAAATACAAAACAAGAATTACATATCTACATGTAAACTACATATCAATAATTACAGTCGTAATATACTTAAATACTACATTTAATAAAAATAATCAGGTATTACTAAATAAACTAATTTAAAAAAATACTTAATCAGCAGCTTGTCATTGACAGGAAATAATTAAACACCTATGATTTTAAGGCTGAAGGAGATTTAGCCACTCGTATGGCAGGAGGCAGAGCATTCCACAGTTTTACGGCCTGTACTGTAAATGAGTTAGCGTAAAAGGAAGAGCTATGCACAGGTGTCATCAGTTGAAACGTATTTGAAGATCGTAAATTAAATTATTGGATTGGTAAAAGAACTGAAAACGGTCTTTCAGATATTGAGGGGTTGTTGGAATAAATAGGATAGAGTACAATAGAAATAGTATGTGGGAGTTACGTCGATGCCGGATGGGAAGCCACTTGAGTTTGTGCGAAATTTGGACGGATGGTCTAACTTGCGCAAGCCAAATATGAACCTGATGCAGTAATTTTGGAGCCGCTCGAGCTTATTTAACTGAACTTTCAGTTAAAGCGGAAATAGAATAGATAAAGATCGCGAAGAGTAATTTAGAGAGCACGCCGCCCTGAGGTACACCGACAGATAGATAACACCATGAAGAGACGACTTTGTCGACGCAAATTCTTTGCCGGCGTCCGTACAGGTAATTGTGAAACCATTCAATAGCCGCAGGAGATATGTAAATAGAGCGCAATACGCCTACGAGTATATCAAAATCAACATTGTTGAAAGCATTACTAAAGTCTAGGAGAGAAAGCACAGTTAAGTTTCCCTCCTCCATACCATGTCTTATGTCATCAGTTATATTTAGAAGAGCAGTTGCCGTGCTGTGATCCCGTCGGAAGCCAGATTGGTAAGGATTTAATAAGGAGTTTTGGACAAGGAATGTACTTAATTGATTTTGTACAAGACGCTCCAGAACTTTAAAAAGGAATGGAATTATTGAAAAAGGTCGCTATTCGGAAAAACATGATGGGTTTGATTTTTTAGGTAAAAAAAATCTGAGCTTATTTCAAATACCGCTTATTTCCGCTTGCGTAGAAACACCCGTATCCTCTGTACCCTTTTCAATGTCCTTTTTAACCCATCCTCTCCAGTTTACCTGTGTGAGCGGTTCACGTTTACCCATTCTAATGATGCGTTTTGTAGAGCACATAAACGTACTCTCCTTCAAATTAAATCTCATAAAACTGATTTCTACTCCTACTCGTTCACTGTCCATGCTGTCAGATTGTAGAATTCTTTACCTTACCATATACGCGAGTCAAAATCATTGCCCATCTTTAAAAAAAGAGTTAAAGAACACTATTTGTCTCAAACCTAAGACTTACTATATTTTTATCATTTTATTTCCAACTTGTGTTCTTAATGTACCTTCCTTGATAATCACTGATGACCAACAACTTAAGTTTGTATTTCAGTATCAACGAATATGTTTATCTATTCATTGATATTTTGTATGTATTAATATTATATAATCTATACGTATGTTTATGTATGTTTGAATGTATTTATATTTTTAATATTGTTATAATTGTAATAATTAATAATCGCACTATGTTTGTTAATATTTGTATGCAGTACGCACTAAATTTGTTAATTTGTCACACTTTCCAGCCTCAGGCTAGCTGGAAGAAATTTCTTTGAGAAATAAGCTGTGCCTTTGTACTTTATTTTTATATTTTCTAATGTGTTTACATAAATTGTTAAATAAATAAATAAATAAAAAATACCTATGAAACATACCTTTTCAACAGATACGTTAAGAATATAAATAATGACCGGAGAGAATTTGAGCTATAGTAGGCAAAATCATGTATCGACTAATACAATCAATGCAGGATGGTTGGGGACTGGTAGAGAAGCAATAGTATTTTGGGGTGTAATTTTTAATTGTACTATTAATTTTCGAACTATGTGAAAAGTTCTGGTTGAGAAGATCTTTTAATTTGGCCCCAGCATTTTCAGAAATTTCCACAGTATAGATGTATTTTTGTTTTGTACTGATTCATGGACATAATGGCGTTGTGCATCCCTACACATCCTGTTGCAGCAATTTCGGTGTTCTACATATTTTATTTTTGCTTTGCCCTGTTGTACATTTGAATTTAAACTTTTTCTAAACATAATTTCTCAGATATCATAGGTAATCCAAGGTGCTTGCGTGTGCTTAATTTTTAAAAAGCGCAGCAGAGCATGAATGTCGTATAGCTTGGTTAGGATTTTATTAAAACTATACACCATTTTGTCCATTGTATAAGCATTCAAAACCTCAGACCAACCTGTTTTGATCATTCATTCAGAATCATTACGTAAATTCTCCATATTTATGCCGCCAAACTTACACTGCAGAATAATATTCGGTTTGATTTTTGGCAGACGAAGTTTATAGGAAAGGAATAAAGGATCGTGATGAGAGTATCTGTCCGCAGTGCATTGTCCATGTTTGGCAACGTTGTTAGAAGACGCGACAAGAATTATAATATCAAGAAGTGACGGCGTTGAGTGCGGTTAGAACTTGGTGGCATTTTAGGGAAGGATGGTAGGATTACTTGCTTTAGCGAGGTTTTCGAATGCAATGGAACGTGAATCTTGTTTAAGGAGACAAGTATTAAAATCACCAATTATAATGGTATGACTGTATTGAGGGCTGAGGTTTTCTAATAGGTTTTCAAATTAATTAAAATAAGTCACTCGTATAGAAGGACTATAATAGACTCCGAGTAGTACCTTTGTGTGAGAAATGTTAACCCCAATAAAAAGATGCTCACCTGCATTACATTGTTGTGTCTTTGAAGAGGTACTTACGAAAGAGAAGGGTAAATGTGAACGAAGATAAATAGCCACCCCTCCACCACCACCACAGGCACGATCATTACGTATAAGATTATAACCAGAGAGTGAGTAAGAAGTTGACGGCAGACAAGGCTTAAGCCACGACTTGGAGACTTAAACAGCGTGAATATAGTTTTGGTCAAACGAAGCAAGCATCCTGGGAAAATGGGCTGGAATGTTCTGAGCGTTTATGTGGATTTCATAAAAGTTTTGAGAAAAATCCACAAACTCTGCTGCCAAGGTTTGTGAAAGAGAGGAAATACTTGTGAAGCTGTCACTATCACTATTGCTAGAAGAACATGATAAAAATGTTGAATTAATTCTGTCGCTGCTTAGGTTTGACATATGCAATTAAAATAAATAAAATAATATACCTATAATATATTAAATATTCAAAACTTAAATAAAAAAAAAAACAAATAAGTAAAATTTAAACGGCTTTGCTTTGTCAAGCAATAAAGTCTTTCTGATCACCCGACGATTGTGCTGAAAGAGATTACATGACACACAACATAATATCGTTATAACCCTTTATTGTTTATGGTTCCGTTGGAAAAAACAACGGCATAATTTAGGTTTAGCTGGCTAGTGTAATCAATGCTTATCAATAATTATTAGAGAAAAATGGATGAATCAAATAACGAGTCCTTTCGAATATGAAATTAATTGCAATAATCACTTTATCCGGAAAATTATATTTTTTTATATTTCTTACTCATAAAGAAACAGATTATTAAGTATTGCAGTACAGTAATTCAAATACATTCAGCAGTTGTAGCGTTATGAGTATTAAACATTCAGAACTGTAAAGCTCTAATATTTTACAAGATATAATATAAAGGATATTTAATTAAAGTAGTTTGTTTTGGTTGCCAACGGTACCCACATTTTCACATGCCACAAATATTTGCGCTTTGTTTTAGACAAATGAAACATGTTATTGTATGTTTAAACGTTTAAAACGAATATTAATTCAGGGGTTGTTAAAATCTGTTTTTGTAGCAGATAAACCGTAATTCATACATTTTATGTAGTGTGGTGACATAACTTGCAACAGTGTCAAAACTTTTGTTTTTGAAGTTACGTGTTTTATCACTATCGCACAACTAGTGTCTCTAATGTCACATTAAGACAAATACGTCCATAGATATAATATATATTATATATTATATTATATTGTATACTTTGCCAGCCTCTTGTGATATTCGTTGTAGTCTTGCCTTAGTTGACTACAGTGGCTCATGACAGTTCTTGCATGATACTTGTCCTGCATAATAAAAATAAAAACGCTGTCAAAATGCCTTGTTGGTTTCCCACGTGTAAACGTTATGGTGCAACCACTAAGAAACACAGAGATTAAAAAAGCAACCCCTTTTCACTCCGCAGTTTAATATGTAATTTAATTGTGTGATTTTATAATATCAAAAAGTAAATGTAAGGTGAGAGGAGACTAGGAGGAGACTAGAATTACAGATCGAACTATTCATAAACTGTGAAAATATTCATATACTATGTATCACAGAGCACTGGCTCACACAGTGTCAAATTATGTCTTCTTATAAGAATCATGTAATTGCTAGTTCATTCAACAGAGAACAAACAACTTGCGGCGGCTCAATGATCATCACTCATAAGAGCCTAACATTTAAAGAACGCACTGATATTGTAAGTCTGTCTGTTGAGCGATCAGTTGAAATAGCCTGTATTGAGATAGGGAATATTGTTATAATAAGTGTATACAGACCCCCATCCTCACTATTTGAAGTATTTGAGAGCACTATGGATGAGGTATTACATAGAGTAAATAACAAAAACAAAGAAATAATTATTTGTGGCGATTTTAATATTGATTTATTAGTAGAGACATCACTAAGTAAACGATTCTTGAATCTTTTTAATTGTTACAACCTAAAAAATCTCTTCTTAGAGCCTACGCGAATCACAGCGACCTCAGCCACATGTCTTGATAACATTTTTACAAATTTAATGCCATGTACAAAGTCAGTAATTAATAAACTACAATCAGATCATAGTGGGCAGTTGGCCACTTTTGATATTGGGCTAAAAAAGACTTTAAAAAGAGAAATTACCTTTATACCCATGAATGAGAGACGGCTTGAAACATTTAGGAAAAATGTATTTGAAAAAACATTTAAATTAGATTACTGTGCAGATCCTATTACTCAATATAACTCTATTCATAATATAATTAGAAATGAATATGACTCTGTTTTTAAAAAAAAGAAAATATGCATAAATAATAATTTATTTAGGTTTAGTGACTGGGCAACAGTGGGAATATGCAGAAGTAGAAATAGATTATATGAATTGTACAGTGAAAGAACTTATAATCATAATAAGACATTTAATGAATATGTTAAAAAGTATTCAAAATTATTTAAACGAGTTTGCAGTGTAGCTAAATCTAATTACATTAATAATAAAATTAAATATAGTACTAACATTTCAAAAACTGCATGGAATATAATTAATCAGGAAACTGGGAAAGCAAAAGAACCACACACCAAATATAATTTAAAAATTAATGATAAAGTGTTGTCAACTGACAAAGAAGTTGCTGAAGCATTTGAAAATTTTTTTACTGCCATCCCTGTGTCAACTACTTCGAGTATTAATTCATGTTCCACTCTTGCACAGTCACTGCTAACGGAAAATGTAAATTCATGCAATATTGATTTTATTTTTAAACATGTTACTGTTCCACAAGTTTTAAATGCATTTAAAAGCATTAAAGTAAAAAATACTGCCGATTTAGATGGGATTTCTGTTAAAATTATTGAATCTGTCATTGATGGTATAGCCCCGTACTTAGCCAGTATATTTAATGACTGTGTTGATAATGGTGTTTTTCCTGATTTAATGAAATTGAGTAAGGTCATTCCAATATTCAAAGCAGGTAGTATGTCTGACCCTAATAATTTTAGACCTATATCTATACTACCAACGCTCAGTAAGATTTTTGAAAAATTAATTTTAAATCAATTACTTTCTCATTTTTACGGTAATAGTTTAATGAATTTTAAGCAGTTTGGTTTCACGCGGGGTCGCTCAACAACAGATGCCGGTGTTGAGCTCATAAAACACGTATTCAGCGCCTGGGAGGAGTCGTGTGATGCTATTGGTGTCTTTTGTGACTTGTCCAAGGCGTTCGACTGTGTGGATCATACTACTCTACTCATGAAACTGCACCATTACGGCATTAAAAACCGAGCGCTTTGTGACGGTTGTCTATTTCGACCTCTTTTTGTCAGTAAATTTTATTTTTTTTGTCGTTCCCGACGTAATTTTAAACTAGGAATTACGCAGTGTCGGAGAACGGCAATGTTTTGATTTGACAAGCCAGTCACGAAAAATTATCCATCATAACAACTAGAATCTATTTATTTATTATTGTTTCCGAGTTTATTATTCAAAATTACATGTTTATCAATTTTTTATTATCTACAATCAAAGTTTTCATGAAATCAATAATTTATTTTTACGTACACGAGTGTGCGTAGCCAAAATTTTTGGCATTTTTGTATATTTTTAATTTTACTGCAAAATAAACATAGAAGAGAGCTTTGGTATTTCCTTTCTGGACCCTCAATTACCACTCCGCAAACAACGCGTTACAGCTTGCCTTGATTAAATCATATATTTCTAATAGAAAACAGAAAGTTGCAATAAATGGAGAAAAATCATCAGGATCGGCAGTGACAATGGGTGTGCCCCAGGGCTCAGTTCTTGGTCCTTTCCTATTTTTAGTTTATATTAATGATCTGCCATCGGTCGTTAAGAATCAATGCGAGGTCATACTGTTTGCTGACGATACTTCCTTCTTGTTTAAAATCAAAAGACAAGAAATTAACTATCGAGCGGTGAACAAATGCATCTCTAACACAGAGCAGTGGTTCTCAGCTAATAATTTGCTCCTCAATGAAAAAAAAACGAAATGTGTTAAATTTACATTGCCAAATGTCAAACAGGTAAACACAAACATTGTAGTTAAGAGCCAGGAACTGACTCCTGTAAACTCAACTGTATTTCTGGGCATAACCTTAGACGCCAAACTGCAGTGGGGACCGCATGTTGATGGTTTAGCGAAAAGGCTTGGCTCTGCCGCATATGCTGTTAAAAAAATTAGACAAATTTCAAATGAAACAACTGCTCGATTAGTCTATTTTGGTTACTTCCACAGCCGCATGACATATGGTATTCTGCTGTGGGGGAGTGCTGCCGACATCGATGCTATATTTATTCTGCAGAAAAGGGCTGTTCGCGCAATCTATCAGCTCGGTCCAAGGGTGTCACTTAGAAGTAAATTTAAGGAAATAAATATTCTTACCTTCCATTCACAATATATTTTAGAAAATTTAATGTATGTTAAAAAGAACATAACCTTGTTCAAAAGAAAAAAAGATCTGCACAATGTTAACACAAGAGGAAGAAATATGCTGGCAGCTCATAATAGCAGGCTTCATAAAGTCACTAACTCATTCATGGGTCAATGTATACGCTTTTATAATAAGGTTCCTGAGGATATCCAAGGTCTTCCTACTGACAAATTCAAAGAAACTATAAAGGAGAAGTTGTGTGCTAGAGCATATTATAAACTATCCGATTATTTGGATGATAAAAGCCCTTGGGTATAATCCCCTCATTAACAGGATTGTACTAGTATTTGTAACAAAGCATGTGTAATGTGTCTGTTTGTGCGATGAGTTCTTCGTCCCGATGAATATCTAAAGCGTCATTGTCACTAAAGTACGTCTTCTTATGGTAGCGTCGGGTGACGGGTCGTTCACTTCCCTCTAATATGGTTGAGGAGGGCGATGGCTGGATCCCGCGTTAACTCGTGAACGGGTGCCGTTTGAGGGTGTTCGTCGTTTGGATACTTGGGGGGAGGGAGACTTGCCGAGCTAACAGATGCAGAAAAGAATAATTTTGTATAGACATAAAGAGACTGTAAATTTATTTTGAAAAAAAAAAAATATACCCGTGAAGTTTCTTGCCAGTTCTTCTTCACGAAGGTTTTTTTTTCGAACTGGTGGTAGAATCATGTTTTATTTGACGTCAATAAGAACAAGTAATTGTCAATGTTGAGAAATAAATATTTGAATTTGAATTTGAATTTGAATTTTGAATTAGGCATTTAGATGTTAGTTTACATATTCTTGGTTTTAAACTCGACTTATTTATGTAAATGTATTTTTATACTTTATATTATAGATGAACTAGGAAATTATTAATGAAAGAAAGTGAATTAAAATTTTAGAACTCAAAAACGAGGGGAAGAACATACCGAATTTCAAAAACTTTTGTTAATGTATCCGATTAATTCGTCAAAGTAACCTGGGATTTAACACAAGCGGCTTCAACAAATTTATTTATTTATGAAATGCTATTAATAAAAAGCGTCTATTGTCGATTTATCTATAATGCGCCTGTGTTATGATAAAAAAATGCGATACAAATTTTTTTATTAGGCTGAAAAATTTCATTTTCCGCAACGTTTTTTTTTTTAACAATAATATAACAATAATATTTTTATACAATAATAAACATCAACAGAATCTAGGGATATTTTATCAAATAACTAAAATACTATGAAGAATTTTCTGATAGTGTAAATGGAGAATTATACATTATTTTGAGGTCTTTAATAATAAATATAAACATTTCGTGATTTTTGTTGTGTTTTAAATAATAAGTTATTTAAAAAAAAAAATTTTTTTTTGTAACGGTTTAGTGACGTACGTAGTAGCCGTGCCTCATACGCCGAAGGTCCCAGGTTTGAGTCCTGGTCAGGTCATTGATTTTGTGACAAACATAGATGTTTGTTATCCAGTCATGGTTGTATGTATTTGTATTAGTATGGGTTTATATAAGTATGTTTATTCTGGGTTTCCCCCAGTTCGCTGCATGGTCATCCATAACACAAGCTCTGCTTACTTTGGGGCCGTATAGTTGGTATGTTTGTCTAGGTATTTATTATTATTATTATTATATACATGGGTAACGGCCTACATGTCGTCGTAACCAAAATTTTTAAAACTTTACAGGAGAGTGATTTTAAGTTGAAAAAAGAATTTTAAATGGCCATAAAATATTTGTTACCGTAGCCTGAGACCTAAAAATCGGAATATTTATAAATTTTCCATTTCTTTATAAAATTGCATTTACAATTGTATTAAATTAAGCCCACTTCACAGTTTTTGTGTCGGTTAAGATAAAATGACCTAAAAATACAAGCAGCGAAAATGACCTTAACGCCAAATTATAATTTCAATGTGTTGACCCAAATAACCTAAGCTTAGTCAATATATATTCAGTTTCCTCGTAATTTCCGTAACGTCAATTAAATTATTTTATTAACGTAAACTATTACTGGATCAACACCCAACTAGCGCATCCATGATAATTGCAGCTTGCTAGCTAAAAAATTCAGCTTCTTACTGTTTAGATGTCGACGGTTGAAAGGCTAATTGATCTAAGTGACATTTTGTAAAACTTGCAGGAGGATGGATTAAAGTTTTCATTTTGGAAAAAAAATCATTAAAAAATAACTGTTTAATAGACTTTTATTTATTTAATACAGTATATCCCTTATTAAGTAAGGAAGTTATTTAAGCTATTACCATTGATTATTGTGTATTATTTTAGAAAATTTATGTTGGTTAGCCCAAAATGCATCAAATTTAGTTATTTTTTGAGAAAGGAAAAATGGTTCAAGTGCCTATCATAAATAAAATAGCTGAAAGTAAACTGGTTCAAGCATAGACTTAGGATAAAACAATATTAGAGAAAATGAATTTAGCGCCAAGTCAACCTGACAGTTGAATATGCCAAATGAGCCTAAGCACCATGATGTTGCACCAAAATGAAGTAGTTTGATGTATATGCCCATTAGAGGGGCTGTAGGATGAAACAAAAGAACCCTTACTAGATTATAGTAGATATCGATGCTCAGACCATCATTATTAACAATCGTCCATAATATATTTTTGAGTTTGGTATGCCAGTTAATAGAATTTTGGACAGTGTCTTGTATATTTTTTACATTATCATAAATTACAGACTTGACTTCTTCGTATAATCTGTCTGTTGTACCAATGTCTTCTCCTACGCATTATTATCCAAACTGTAAACCATCCCTGATAAATTTAATATCTATTTCCGATTCTAACTTAGTCGTCTGTCATGGTCAAACCTCAGCTCCTTTTTCATACCATGATTTAGTATTTGTAAGTTACAAACTACGACCTCAAAAAGTAAAGCATAAAGTTCTTTTGCTTCGAAACTTTTACAAAATGAACATTGAACATGTAAAAAAGGATGCTAAAAGACTTGACTGGATTGAACTGTGAGGATTTGGATTGAATGGTTGCCACTTTTACACAGGAATTAATAAATCTATAATAATACTCATGCCCCTGTGCGACCGGTACGAGTTAAGCGATTGCTTGCACCATGGTTAACAAACAGTTTTAAAATAAATATATGTTAAAGCGTGATAAGGCTAAATCTCGTTATAAAAAAGATCAATCGCCATATAACTTATGGTCTTATAAACACCTTAGAAATAAATTCTCTTAATAACTACTTCTCTACCACTCCAATCACTCTGGATCCCAAAACTAAATCTTTGTCGCTCTCATTGCTCTCAAATGTTTTACCATCTGTCAGTTCACCTTTCTCTTTTGTACCAACTACGTAAGAGGTGATAAAAAAAGCAATTCAAAACATTTCAACTAAAGCTATTGGAAGTGACAGCTTAAGCTTGGACATGATATTACCAGTACTAGACGAGAATGCAAGTTTTATTACTCATATAATAAACTTTTCCCTATCTAACAATGTCTTTCCAACTGAGTGGAAAAAAGCTCTTGCTATCCCACTTCCTTAAACATCAAACTCTTCTTCATATTCCCAGTGGCGATCCATCCTATTCTTCTTCCTCCATCTAGTCCTTCCTATCCTATCTAAAGTTTTGGAGTCTATAGTTCATATGCAGTTACACAAATATCGTACCACCAACAATCTCCTTTGCCCTTACGCCCTCCGTTGGCGCACTGTTGAACATCACTGAAGATATCAGACAGGCAATGGACGATACTAAGCTTACTGTTTTAACATTATTGGACTTCAGCAGTGCATTTAACTCGGTAGATTTTGACATTATGCTTCAATCTCTTTATGCTCTAAATATTTCTTCTGAGGTAATAGAATGATTTCAATCCTACCTATATGACAATGTATGAAGATCAAGGATGCATCATCCACTCTCTCACTGCTGGTTTACCCCAGGGTGGCGTATTATCACCATTACATTTTTCTATATTTACAAACAACATCTCGAAAGTCATTTCATCAAATGTTCACTTACATGCTGATAATTTACAAAATATCGCCATTTTTCGCTATCTGAGGCAGAAAATGCTATTCAAAGGCTTAATATAGATTTTTCCGCTGTGCAGACTTGGGCCAAATGTTTTGGCTTACTCATTAATTCTGCCAAATCACAAACTTTGATAATTGGTAGTAGGAGACTTAGACGGACGTTGAACTTTAATAAGGTATCAAGTGTTATGTATGATGGAGCAAATTTGGTATTTTGATCTTAGGAAATATGATCACGTGTTGCATTACGGCGAAATCTGTTAAAGTGGCTCCCTATACGACGTCGTCATGAACTACATATAGTACCAGTGCTGTATAATATCCTTAACAACCCTATGAGTCCCACCTACCTGCAATCCCGTTTCCAACCTCTATCTCCTGTCACGCGCTCAATGCAGTCGTGTCATACCAAAACACTTGCCTGTCCAAAAAGTAAAACTAAGTTCAGATTTGAGTATTTCACAGTCCGAGCTATTCTTTTGTGGAACAAGCTGCCGAGGTACATACAAAATAGCCCCTCAGTTTGGATCTTTAAAACAAAATTCAAAGAACATCTCATCTCAAGCTAACAATCTCCATGTCATCTCTATACATTATATGTATTAAGTATGTATGTGTAGCGAGTTGCGTAGCGAATCGGTTTCTTTTGGGGAGACAAGTAAAACAGTAATTGCGGATGTAGTGTCAATAATGTTTATTACATGCTTCGGTCTATATATACAAAATCGGTAAATGCGAGAAAGAGAGCGGCCGCTAGAGCAGGATAGCTGTACATATAAATATCGGCCGGAGCGTCGTCTTCTTATTGTATGGGATGTACACAGGCAGTCTTCGCGGCGGTCGAGGCGGCGCAGGCGCGATGCGTCACATAAATACTGCGGGCGCCGGCGCCGCGACCCTCAATATCGCTCCGATCGCCGCCCAGTGCGGACGTGCAAGACCCCGTTCTCCGTTGTTAGGTCCCTTCCCGATATTCCGTGGCGCTCAGTCTACTGACGTCACAGTTTAGCGTGTTGGTTCCATGCTACGGTTTTCAAGGTTTTTCTACTCCGTCTGAGTGCTATCGAAGTGTGATTTTTCTTTGCGACTAAGCCCCTTAGTCTTCAAAGTGCTGTGCTAAGTTGTGTTGTGCTTGTGCTGAGTGCAGTGTTGTGCCCAGCGTAAGTAGTCTGGTTTCAGTGCAAAGGATACTTAACGGTGACTACGAATTTGTACTGAACCAGTCCTTTTTATTTTTATTTTATTTCTCTTCTCTATTTTATTTATTTTTCTCCTATTTTCATATTTATTTTTATCATATCTGTGTGTTTTCGTGTGTATTTGTCCTTTCTGTCGGTAAAGGTTGACCCTAACGCGGTCAACTCTTTACCTGCGTACCCTTTTTTTGGTTTCTAGGTAGCGGTGACTACGAATTTGTACTGAACCAGTCCTTTTATTTTTATTTTGTTTCTCTTTTACATTTTATTTATTTTCTCCAATTTTCATATTTATTTTTATCATATCTGTGTGTTTTCGTGTGTATTTGTCCTTTCTGTCGGTAAAGGTTGACCCTAACGCGGTCAACTCTTTACCTGCGCACCCTTTTTTAGGTTTCTAGGTAGCGGCCTTCGGCATACTACGGTTAGTTTTAAGTTATTCTCCCCAGCCCCCCTACCGCGGGTAGGGAGGTTTAGGTACTAGGTTTGCTAGGGAACCTAGGCATTTTTATTTATTTATTTATAACATATTGTAATTCCAAGCCCTCCAATGGACCTTGTGAGCATTCTTAGGTCGTTCGCCCAGGCGCTCGTTGCATCCGGCGCCAACTTATCAGATGACGTAATAACGCAGGCCTTGCAGGCTTCTATCGCGTCCCCGGCCCCTCAGGCCTCAACCCCGGCCCCTCAGGCCTCAACCCCGGCCCCTCAGGCCTCCAACGTCGAGACCCCTCAGGTCTACAGCTCTTCCTCGTCTCCCGCCTCGTCCGAGATGGAATGCGAATCGGTCGCATCCTCTCACGCGTCGCGTCACAAGCGTACCGCTCCCGGGAGCGACTCCGAACCCGCGTCTGATACGTCGTCAGATGCCGTCACCTTAACCGGCTCTCCTGAGCCCGCGTTTCAACTTGTCGCCAAGCGCTCCAAGAAGCGCTTGAAGAAAGCTTCGGTATCATCAATACCCGAGCCCTCCCCGGTGTCTTCAACACCAGCCCCCGCGCCGTTAAAATCGCTCGAAGTTACCGCGCCTCCGTCGGTTCCATCGAAGCCAGCGACGCGCTGCGCTCCCGTCCCGCCGAAACCTCAGCTCCCTCCGCCCGTCTTCCTGCGTGAAAAAGCGTGCTGGACTGCGGTTTCAAACTTGTGCAAAATGCACAAAATTAATTACTTAAAAGCCGCCAACGCTGGCGATACAATCAAAATTCAAGTAGTGACCGTCGACGACTTCCGGTCTTTCACTAGGCTTCTGTCGATCAATCAAATCGCGTATCACACCTACGCCCTCCCGGAGGAGCGTAAGATCCGCGCAGTACTACGGGGCGTCCCGTTCGAACTCAGTAACGAAGACATTCTCGAGGACCTTAAGTCTCAGGGTTTCCCGGCCGTAGCAGTGCACAAGATGCACTCCAACCGCGGTAGGCGTTTTCCTTTAGCATTAGTAATCCTGACAAATACTCCCAACTCGAAGGAGATTTTCAGAGAGGCTCGCACAATCTGCGGACTCTTGAACATCTCCGTCGAGCGTCCCAACCCCCGCGGTCATCCTGGGCAGTGCCACCGCTGCCAGCTATATGGCCACGCAGCGGCTAACTGCTCAGCTCACCCCAGGTGCGTTAAGTGCCTGGATCCACATATCACAAAGGAGTGCACTCGCACTCCTGAATCCACTTCCCCCCCTGCCTGTGTGCTGTGCGGCCAGTCCAGCCACACTACTACTGCTCCTGTGTTAGATTCGGTATATAAAGTCGCCGAGAAACGCGCACACGGGCGAACCTACGCAGTTAACTTTAGCTCTCGAGGCCCTTCAGGCCGCAAATCCTAATTCTAACGTAAATTCTAATTCTAACGTAAATCCGAATTAATACAATTTTACTTTTCATTTTCAATGTTTTTATTTACTTTTCATTTTTAATGTTTTTATTTACTTTTCATTTTTGAGCACCTTCAGTGCTATGTAAATCTCAGCGGGTGACCCCTTAAGGGCCCCGCTAGCGCGGCCTCTTTCTCCAATTGGCCGTCGCTCAGATGAAGGCTGAGTGGTAAAAATGCACGAGCCGACAGGGGGTTTTTTAGTGGGTATGGTTCTGGTAGGCGTCGGGACGAGTCCCACATAACTTCGATCGTGCGCGCGGAGTATGTGTCAGAGCATTTTTTATGTCCTCCTGCCCTTCCCGTGGAGGGGAACCAAAAAACCAAAAAAAAAAAAAGCGCCGCGACCAGTCTGCTATGGGAACGCGGCGCGCGCAGTCGTGCGCAGTTGTATACCATTTGTAAAATATGTGTGTATCATATGTATATATCTGTAGGTTTTCTTTGTAATTGTAAGTATATGTGTATTTAGTATTTTTTTAAATTATGTAAATCTTATAATTTTTTTTATTTTTGGTTTTTTAGACTATTACTTGTCAGGTGACAACTTTTGTCAAATTGTAATTTTCTTCAATTACCTGGGTTGGCTGGAAAGATCTGTTTTAGAGGTAGAAGTAGTACAGAGGGCGCGCAAAAAATTGAATTTAGTTCCAAGCGACTAAGGAGTAGCTTATTCTCATTAATTTATTGGACGGCCTATGTGTTAAACCCTGTTCGATAAAATGATGGAAAAGCTAATTTTACAAATACTGAACTTCATCAAAATGTTTCAACCGTTATAACACTAATGATATAGTAAGGTCAAAATAGCCGAAGTGACATTACTCCTTATCCTTAATAGAGACTAAATGAGTCAAGAGACATGGCTTTTTGTTTTGATTTAATGCAAAATAGGCCAAACGACAAAACAACAACCATGATGAAAAAGCTAAATGCCTTAATCGACACACATTATAAAAAATTTAAAAATCAAAATAGCTTAAGTCATCGAGTCGAAAAATTTGTCTAATTTTGTGTAGCATAGATTAATGAGCTTAGAAATGAGACCTGTTTTGCTTTGGGTGCTAAGCGCCAAAAAAGTTGTCAATAACATTTGAAACCTGACTCAAACGACGGAAAAAAATTTGCTGATTCCAAATATGTATATAACTCAATATCACAAAAATGTCGCTTAGACCAATTAGCCTTTCAACCGTCGATGTGATAAATATAAATAAAGTCTATATTATGAACTATGGGTTCAAATTTTTCAATGAATCCCACCTACAGGATTTAATATGGGCACCTTAGCACTGTTGTACCACTCTAAGCTACGCATGAGTGTCAATTGCTACTTTAAGTGGTAACTAATATCTAATAATACCTTCTGTACATCTAATGGCTACAAACGAGAAACAATAATCACCATTACGCAAACATTCTAAAAGGAAGCTAAATCAATTCTTAAAGCACTGAAATATCTAGGAAGGTGATAAAATAAACATTTATTGCAATATAGGTTCTTATTATTTTCGTCTTAAGTTTCAGAGGAAGGTTCCGTAGAAATTTCAATATTTGTTACTGTGGACATCACCCAAGGTTTAATTTGTGAAAGTTTAGGTTGTCTTAATTAGCTACCTTTGTTATAAAAACAATAGTTATTGCTACGGGATACATTAAAATCAAATTACTTTAATTATTCTAAATTAAATTTCATCTGCTTATCTACATCAAACCTAAAGAATGGTTTTTTAATTTGATTTGCGAAAACCATGTTGCAAAACCATGTGTATTCAAATTTTAAAATCAATATCAAATTTTTCTTAGTTATGATTGTGCTTTTAAAGAAGTAGGTCCGGTTAATAAGTGGGTAAAATTGCGTACGTTAAAACTATTGATACGAAAAGACAATAAGCCACTTTCTCTACTTTGCAAAAAGGCTTTTTTTTTATATAAGTCTCTGTGCTTGGCTCTGTGGCAGGCTTTGGATTTCAGGACAAAGTATTGTATGCTGAATCTTTAGTTCTGGTCAACAGAAAAAATGAAAATATAATTGTAATTAGAAATACAATATTAAACCAGTACTGAATGTATTACATAATTTTTTACCAACAAAGGTTTTTGTATTGTCAATTGATCCCAAAACAGTTTTACCTACTGAAACAAAACAATCACATACAAGAAGTGATTTTACAACTTTACTTAGTAAATTGATTATAAATACTTGTAATTCCAATTATATTCTTGTTCAGTTTTATTAACAATACTATAACTATTTTACTATTTTTTATTTACACAGTTTTTGTTAAAATTCTCTGGAATCAATTTGGCGTGTAAATTTACTCAATAAACATTTACGCATTTCGCAGTAAAGTAAGATCTCACTTGATTTTTTAAATACAGATGTAGCAGCTAGTTGAGTAAAAATATTTGGTATTTACAACTACAACATGTTTTCTAGTTGTCACTTAACACGTTCGGACGCGGTAATGGCTATAACCGTGATAATGATTTAGCTAAACAGACAGTACGGTTATGACCGTATTTTTTGAAAGCATTATAAATACCAGTACGGCTACAGCAGCAAATTTTCTGTAACAGTTCTTTATAAAATGTTTTGTACTAGCACTCTGTGTAGATTTGCCTTGGCTGTACTGTCAAAATATGATACATTTAGTCCAGTTTTTGAATGAGCGTTGCACACACACACACACAAAAAAGTGCAGACATTGACACCACTGCTATAGCCGTAATGTACTTATACTAATTTGTTTGACCTGTGAATGAGTGTCGCGCCGATAACCACTTAAGTGCCGCATCATTTTGTTGTATTTTCCGCCAAAATTGTTGCGCCTTTATATACGTTTGGACAAGTGTAGATTTAAAAGGTGTTATTTTGATTATTTTTTGTGTAGAATACATCATACAATAAGTATACTATTATTTTACCCATAAAAAACATCAAATGCATAATTATAATAACCTATTTTTGTTCATTACCTGATGAGCAAGCCGGGAGGTACTAAACAAGACGACGCTCGTGTGGTGCAGCTTTTGGAGGAAGTATCTACACCAGAGAGCTTAGAACATGATCCATTTTGTGATAATGAAGGTGAATATGGTTCAGACAAGAATTTTGAACCAACGTATAGTGAATTATCGAGCTCTAATGACGAAATCCTCAAAGCTCCCATTTTGAGTTATGTCCTTGCTAGCTTCACTAAACGTTAATTCAGCAGCTCTAGTGATGGTACAGATGTTGAAATACAGTCAATATTATCTGTTAATGGCATCAAAACAACATTCACAAATTAGTTGAGCAAGTACAATCATACCCGTACTACGGTTATAGCCGTGGTGTCCAATCACAAACGTACTATTGGTGTGCTCTACGCCAGTACTGCTTGATCCGTATATCTAATTTGTATGAAAATTTTCACTGCTATTCTGCAAACTCAAAAAATTACATACCACCTCCAAACGTGTTAAAAACTGTCATACGCCATTAATATTCTCGCCATCGCAACTACAGAAATGAAAATGACGTACCAATGAACAAAATGTAATTGTTCATTAAAGCGTCAAATCAACGGTTCAATCAAAGTGCCAAAATAGGGGTACAGGAGCTGCAATTAGAACTTTTAGTCACAATGTGATATTCTCTAGACCTGCTATGCAATGTGCCCACTTAGTGCCATATCGGTTGCATAAGGGGACTGCAGAATAAAGATCTTGTCATTAGCACCTTAAGTTACAATATAATACGCTCTAAAGCTTATATGCAATCATTTGTGCTAGTTGGGTATCATCTCATCATTTTAGTTGAAAAATTTGCACGAGACATTCAATTGGTTTTCTATTACAGTAAAAGAGCTTTACTCCATAAAATAATTTATTATCATGTACGGTCAAAGACCCATCAAGCCTTGTTAGAGATACGCCTTATTCACAGGCATGACTGTGACATACACATACATGTACTTAGTTTCATAAATTTGGTATGTTAATAACCGACAATTCAGTATTATATTTAACGGGTATTTGACTTAACCACTAAGATCTGTAATCATAACATTTGTCGCAACCGACGTTAGAAACAAAATTCTTGGCAAGAAAAAAATGTCTAACCGACACTGTACCAAGTATTATATTTTGCTCTTTTTGTCTAACCGCCATAATTCTCAGATTTATTACGAGAAAATCAAGCTCCAATTATGTACTGGTTAGGATCAGCTTAAATATTGGAACCAAAGTTCCTTTGACGATTTTTACCGCTCGAAGGTCCAAACCATTAAATTTATTTTTGGGCTCAAATAAACGTCAACGTCAAACGTCGTACAGAGATGAGACACGGAATCATCTAGAATATATATCCAGAATGTTCATATTATGTTTGAAATATATGTGTATATATTTGCCCTGACCAGGGTTGAACCTGGGACCTTCGGCGTATGAGGCAGGGCTACTAATAACTACTATGTTCTATGTGGATAGTACGTCACCAGATGGACCAGAAAAATGTATAATTTTTTTTACGTTATTATTGTACATTATTTTACTGATAACATCAAACCCGAGTCTCATTTCGAGCGTCAAATTTTATAGAAATGTCAAAGACAATTTGTCAAATACATGTTGTTTTCACATTTTGAAAACTTGAAAAAAGCTATGAAAGTAAAGTCTCTTTATAGTATAGAACCTCATTGAATACGTCATTATAGCTTTCCGTTACAACTTCACATCCCTAAGGGCTGCACATTAAAAAGCACATTAAAAAGGGAATTCGATCTCTAGAGTCTAGTAATTACCCTCTGGAGTTATCCTTCAAAAGCTACCAATATGTAACATGTTGACTCCCAATTTCAGTATGAATAAATTCGAGGGCTAAAACGATGCAAAGATTTCTATGAATTTTATGACACATAATTCTTTATATAATACTTTTCATTAGTTCATATATTTTTTTTTAAGTTTTATAAATTAAATTTTAAGTGTCACCGTTTTGATTTTATATCGAGGGATCATATAATTAAGGAACTTTACATGAACAGATTCTGTTAATAAAAGTTTAAGCCTTACAACATTCGTTGCACAAAAAAAGTTTATATTACATTTTTTTTTAATATTTATTTTGACCTCGTAAAACATAACGGGTAATTAATTGTACAATAATGAATTTGGACATCACAAAGGACTATCATATACTATCATATAAATATCGATTACTTAAAAATCGGAAATAAACCTTCATAAACACACAAATATATCATCAACTCGTGAAAAGCATTATTCATCAAGCAAAAACTGGGAGTTAAACTAACTGTTTATTAGCAATTTTAACCATTTTTCATAATTTTTTGGTGTACCTATAAGGACCCTAGAAATAATATTGATTTTTATTTATTTTAAGTACATTCATAAAAAATTATTACAAAGCACACTGATTGTTTAAGCGCTTGCTTCAGCAATATGGCATCGAGGCTGGCGAGGTTGACGCAGCAAGGTGGCATCAAGACACGGCATGCATTAACAGAAACAAGAGAGTTACTTGCCTGTGGCGTCATTTAAAACTTAGCCACTCAAAAAGGTTTAATGTCTTGATTTTTCAACTTAAAATAGATAAGTTTATTTCGGTTTTCCAATGGAGAAAATATTAATTATAGTTTAGGCCTAGTAATGTATATTCCAGATGGCAAAAAATTCAAACTCAATTTCAAATCATTTATTCATAATCACGGGAAGATTTTACAGGTGGTGAGATGTTATTATTTGTACAGCCATGATTCGCCTTAATGGCATATGAATTATAATAGTTTATAAAAAATTAAATGTATTACAGTTTCATTAATGAATAAGAATAATAATAATACAAAAATTAGGAATAAAAGACAATAACAATAATAACAATTAATATATAAATTATGTCAAAACATGAGATCATTAATGTCAAATAAATAGGCAAATTAATTACATAACAGTCAACTTATTATGAATTTCAAATGTAATACAATGTCATTATTTGGAATGAAAAGAGAATAAAAATTTCATATTAATTATGGGTCATGTCATCAAAAAAATATTTTATATCATAATATGCTTTTTCAGCAAGAATACCACTGAGCTCAGATTTAAACTGTGTGTTGTCTGGTATTGCCAATAGGGGCCATGCTTTCAATGCTAATCCTTTGAAGAAGAGTTTTGCGCGTAATTGTACGTTTCATAGTGTCCTTACGGCGGGTGCCTATAGAATTTTTCTCGAATTAATGTGGTTTACTTCTTACAAAATTTGTGATTTCGCTAATGTACATAGCTGGTAATGTTAAGATTTTGTATTTGCGGTAGTATGGTTTACAAGATTTTTCTTGCTTGAGTCCAAACATAGACCTAAGACATCTCTTTTGAGCCCTGAAATCTGAGTGTTTATCTGTGGTGCTGCCCCAAAACATAATCCCACATCTTAATTTTGATCCAACATATCCATGATATGATATTAATAACGTCTTAATATTGGCAACATTTTTTAACTTATATAGCGCAAATGAGAACTGATTAAATTTTTTCGTTAAGCATGTAATATGCTTTTTATAATATGCAACTTATTATCTATTGTCAAACCCAAAAATTTAGTAGAATCAACTTCTTTCATCGTATTACTAAGATGGTTTATATTAATGTTTAATGGATAGTTATTTCTTTTTTTAAAGTTAATAAAATATGTCTTAGTCAAATTAATTGTCAAATTATTTAATGTCAACCAGTTTATTAATGATGTTAATGTATTATTTATGTGAACTTCAATATTTTGATTATTTTCATAAGTAAGTAGAACTGTACTATCGTTCGCAAACATTGGTCATATAATGGCTAGTCACATTAGGGAGGTCGTTTATATAAATAATAAATAAAAGTGGCCCAAGCACACTGCCCTGTGGAATGCCAGTATCTACACATCTTTCATTTGAGGCATAAATTGCATTAAAGCCGGTTTCAGGGTTCAATCTGTTGATGTGGGTTATTTGTCTTTCATTACTTACATATGATCTTATAAGTTCTAGAGAATTGCCTCGAATGCCATAAGATTCAAGCTTGTGATATAGAGCTTTACAATGCATGGAATCAAAAGCTTTAGTCATGTCCATGAATAAGGCGAATGTTGGTTTCCTTTTCTTTACATTAGTTATAACCTTTTTAAGGAATTCGTAAACTGCCATGTTTATAAATTTATTTTTACGAAATCCATATTGGTTTTTGGACAATAAGTTACTACTATCAATTAAGTTGTTGAGTTTATCATAAATAAGCTTTTCAATAATTTTTGAGAATACAGAAATTTTAGCAATCGGACAATAATTTTTTAAAAGCTTTTTATCATCTTTTTTAAATATTGGGACAACTATTGACAGCTTTAATCTGTCTGGAAAGATCCCCTGCTGTATGCATAAGTTGATGATATAACTTAGAATTGGTGCTATATTACGACCTACACTCTTGATAATTTTCGTAAAAGTATTATCGTAACCTACGCTACTAGTATTTTTAAATAAGTTCATAATTTTTTATACGTCATTTGCTGTTGTAGGTGTCAAAAAATAAAAATTAATATTGCTGCAATAGTTTTTTTTTTTTTTTTGGTAGTTCGTCAATATCTTTTGTTTTTACTGAGTCAATGAAAAAGTTATTAAAATAAATTTGCTATTCTTGTCGCGCAATAAAATTGAGTATCATAAAAAGTGACATCGCATACATTAAACGGTTAAGGAAAATCTTTCAAAAATACGTTTCGTAGAATTTGAGTATTTTTGCTGTTGGTTGTTTTGCAAAGTTGAACACAGATTTAAACATCGTCGTCGCTCTGTAATTTGTAAATTATTGATTGTTTTAAATGTTGTGCTTATTTAAACTACAATAATTAAGCAAATAAATAGAATTAAAGTCAAATCAAAATACTTTATTTCATCATAGGATAAATTTTACCATGTTTATTTATTTTACGACTTCATTATTTTAACGGCGGAATATTGAACATGTTTGTGTGTTACTACAATATTTAATTACATACCACAAAGACTTTATTTTTATTTACATACACTTATGTCTTAGTAAATGTTATTTGTCTAAAACTTTGCAACTACGTACAGGGCAACTACGTACAGGTATGTTCACTTATTGCTAAGGGCTAATTCTTTAGATATTATTGATTTATTTAAACTGATCGTATACGTATAATATTATTTAAAACATGTATTCCTGTAAAATTACTTTCTTTTTGTTATACCAAAGATCTGTTTGATATGAATAAAATAAGATTTGGAACGGCACAAGAAGTTAAGCCCGTTAGTCTAATACGTTGCCGGAATTTGGCAATTGCCCTTACTGAAATATATTTATCGAATCGCTAGAGAGAGTGCAGATCAAGCTTCTTAAAACTTTATATTATCGCTCCATATCCTCAACTTTTATCAAAATTCCAAGCCACAACTTTGCATAACCGTCACCATTATTAGCAGCTACTATGCTGTACAAACTGTGTCATGCAGGAATCAACTACAGAGCCCTCGTCAATAAAATCTTCTATATAGTACCACGTGAGAGGAAAAGACGCAGAGCGGGGGTTATCTTAGGTAAAAAAAACGTACCTTACTATTTGGTTGTTGGTATATATATATATATATATATATATATATATATATATATATATATATATATATATATGTATGTTTATTATGGGTTCCCCCTAGTTCGCTGTATGGTCATCCATAACACAAGCTCTGCCTACTTTGGGGCCATACAGTTGGTGTGTTTGTCTGGGTGTTTATTATTATTTATTATCGATTCTCAATCAGTTTCAGATAAGACGTTTCAGATATTGGACGACAGGAATTCTTTGTGAAACTATTCATTTTCATTTAGCCCACAATTACTTTTGTTTTGGTGTATCTCAAGCTTTTCAGTTTATCCTTGTCTTATCCATTTCATAGAAACGTGACAGAAATACCCAAATAGAAAATTTGATTTATATTTTCCAAGCTTTCTTCCGAGTTAACTCAAAATGTTCTATCGACACTCACAAGGTCATTAGATTATCTAAAAATTTTTTTGGTTGACCTCATTCAACTCTAGCTCATACGTAAAACTAACAGAGATTTGAGAAAGAAATTACGGCAGCGCTTCAGAATAACCGAGATGACAGCTCGCGATAAATATGACGAAAATTTTGATACCGCAAGACTCATGCCAAGAATTCTTATAAAAAAAGAAAGCTTCAGATTAGACTTAAAAAACGTATGTTTGTATTGTAAGTGAATAAAAATAAAACTCAGAGTTACTTAAATACTTTATTTGAAAACAAAGTTATTTAATTTATGTTTTATTTTACACACATAAAATCTTTATTTCATATACAATAATCTCTGGTATATCATTTTAAATGTTAACATCTACTTAGATATTTTCCTCTTAAACTTTCTAGTATTATTATATATACACGTTAATCTGTACAAAACTTGTTAATATTTTACAAATTTGTTAACCTAAAATAAACTAAGTTACACAATTCACTACTTTGGCAGAATCTACCATTAATTTATAAATACGTAACAAATATTAAATTTTCATGAATAACAGTTCGTATCACCAAATATTATCGTAATGTACACTTAAATTTTATAAGCCTAAAAAAGTATTCTGAAAGTAAATAAATCGAGCCGCCCATTCGAGAGCCATAAATTCTAAACCCATTATGTAATGTTTCTTTTAATAAGGACATGCATACGTTGCGAAGCATTTATAATGCTTATGCGTATATGTATTTAATGTATCCAAACTTTGTTGACCCTTCTCATTTTTCTTCATGCCTATCCACTAAAGGAGGTTAGCCGTCAGCTTTCTAAACTATTTCTACAAATATGGCCTTTGTTATTAATAAAAAAACCTTTAGAAGGCATGAGGATCAGATAATTTCGATTCATATTACTTTCTCGAATGTTTTTTGAACATACAAAAATTCCATGTATTTTTCAATCAAACAACTTTGCAGCTGTTAACATACAACGTATGTTAAACTTGTTTAAACCACTTTAAAATTAAACTGCTAGGTACATGTAGCGAAGTTCTTATTGCATTAAAATCAATTACAATAAAAATTAAAATTAGCCGACTCACTAAGTTAACTTTGGATTGTTTCCCAAGTAATGTCAATGTAACGCTTACTTTTTAGAATTCTATGTTCATATTTTGGAATAATCTTTCTTGTAATTTCTTTAATTCTAATACAAAAAGTACTTATGATCCAATGCTCTGTTTCATTAAGTATTGAACTTTAACAAATATATATTTTTAAATCTTTTTTCCGTAAATTACAGTAAAAAATCAAATGTTATGTCATGTCATTATACTTACAATACAAGAACGATTAAAAGTCGCTGTTTGCTTAGTAATAAAAAATATGCCGTATTTGGCTCGAAAATTAAATAAACTTTTACAATACGTTAGATACCTCGACGGACTTTTTCATGGCCACTAAGGAAAGATCCAATTTAGTGACGTTTTATATAATGTGAAGAGGGCCATAGAGGGGGCTATGCTGAGCATATTGCTGCGAGATCAAACAGGAATGAGGTCACCACTATACACAATGCATGGGTTACAAAACTGAAAGTGACAGTGGACATGGCACATAGATGGCTAGTAGCTAATATTTCAAGTGGAAATTTACAGAATTCAGAAGATAAGCTAAAGTTCTGATAAAGTTCAATCAGGCCTCATAAGAATGAACAATGAGGATATATTTTCGGGACACCTGCAATGAAGCTTTTTGACGGAGGACAGAAAGTAAGAAAACTTGAATATTCTTGTATCAACATACAGAGTTTTTTTATGAATTAAAATAATATTGAAGGTTAATTTAATTTCGAAATACTAGAAACTTTACATTATTTGGCCATCTTTTTGACGAACTCTATGATCATGAAATTTCATACGTACTATATTTTCCTTTAAAATCAGTTATTAAAATAATTACATAGAGCTCAAACATCTTATTAAAATATGTATTACAGATATTTACAATTGTCCGTTGTAAATTGAATAGTAACTACATTTTAAGTTACGTGATATCGTTATCGGGGCTTAGGGACGCTAGTTTAAACCTAGGCTTGTTAATTTAATTATCACTGAATTTCAAGTTCTTGAGCGATATACATTTTTCTCAACATACACAACTATATGGGAACTAAGTTATGTCAATATTTATACCTTTGAATTTTTATTACAAATGTAATCTGTATCAAAATAAATATAAAAATGTAATTGTTTCGATTCATTATAACATGGTTTCTGGCATAATAAGAACTTTACTTGTCGGTAATGTTTGATTACGAATATAAAACAAAACCACAATTTTGTAAGCAAGGATACAAAAAAAAGTTCCTGGTGGATCATTAGTTATCTACCATGATGTACATTCAAATAATTATTCAAATATGAAAGAGATAAGTGATGTCGATTTCAAAAACACTTTACTTATATAAATTAAGTTCAGTATAAATTGAATACTACCTCTTTCGTTTTATTGCTGTTATAACTATAAATGGATTTTGAACAAATAATTTTTATCTGAAAACACTTTCATAAATATTTATATTTTTTAATTTTATTTCGAATCTGTGCTCAAAAAAAATCAGCTAGTCAGTTATATATAATTCGGAGTATAATGAATTATATAAATAATTAATTCATAACAATCATCTGGTTAGGAGTGTCCTCTGAAGCTGAGCGTAAAGAGTGGAAGCCAGCAAGAGCGCTAGCATGCAGCCGGCACTATCGGACAGCCCGGCGGTCCCCGTCTGCATGGCTGCGGGACGCTCGCCTGTGAAATTTGAACAATTTTAAATGATTTGATAATGTATGTGCCTGTTTGTTCATAAAATGTTTTGTTGGAAAGTCTTGCATTGTTGTTTCTTTAATAATTATATAGCAATCATAAGTATGCGAGCCCTACCACAGAGTTACGGGTAGACCGGTATGAAAACATTTCACAAATGGCTTTTTATTTATAAAGCAGTTTAAGACAGAGGGAAAATCAAATTTTTTAAACTTCACATTGTCACGTAATAAGGTTTTTTATTCCAAAAAAACTGTCATGGACATGAATTAGTCGGAAGAATCGCCGCGAAGGCTTCCACGGTGAAGGTGCTCAGGCGCGTGCAGAATCAGCGGCAGACGCTCAGGTGCAGGTGGCGTGTGCAGGATCAGCGAGATCAGGAACAGGAGGAGTAGGTTGGATCAGTAGACAGGATGAGGTGGTTGGCAAGATCATCAGGGTCAGCAGCAGGAGCCAGAACAGGCTTCAACGTCGGGTTTTTCAACATGAGGCAGCTTCAGGTAGCTTCTGCATGAGGCAGCTTCAGCGTCAGGTAGCTTCAGAGTCAGGTAGCTTCAGTAGGAGGCAGCTTCAGAGTTACTTGCAGAAGACTGGAGATGTTATCGGTAGAATGAATTGAAATAGACTGGAGATGTTATCGGCAGGACGGCTTGAAATAGACTGCCGTTCTAAGTTCCGTGGTTCCTTTATTACGTGACAACGTAAATATTCTTAACGAATAAATTACGAAGAACAAAACTAAGTTCAACAAAACCTACTCCAAAACTCAGCTTTATACGTTTCATCTGTTTCCATCACGTCCTATGAAATCACCCACATACTGTTTCCAATTTAAATTCCTTTCTCTTTCTTATTAAAGAAAGAAGCAAATCCTTTTTTATCCGCATCTAATTCGACCTATTTGAAGTATTTTTTGGTTTGTATAATAGCGCGTAGTATAATGCGCACCGCTTTAGAATTTATTAAAAAGTATGTCAGCTTTACCTAAATGATTTACCGCGGAACACCCAAAAATTCCGAATTATGTAATTCCGAATTCGAATATTCTGATTTTTAAAATTCCGAATTACACAATCCCGAAGAGTCTTAATTCCGACTATCCAAAAAACACGATTCTTATTTTACCGAAATTCATTAATAAGAAATTTTAATTTTCCGACTTTCATTAGTACGAAGAATTAAATACCCACTGTGTTACTAGTCCGAAGTGTGGTATTCCGAATTTAAATTTTCCGAATATTCAAATTTTTGTATCTAAAACGGGTAAATATTAAAAATTATAACAAACTAAAATTAATTAGGCACATTTTCAAATTATACAAATTAGGCGCGACGACGAGCAAAGCGAGGAGGAGCAGTTAGTTTGTATGTAGATAATGCAGCGCGAGCCGAGCGAGCGCAACCAGTGCATTTCAGTACATAAACTACATACTCAAGAAATAACTCAGTACAAAAAACTAAATAAACTATCTTATTTCCAGCTGAGTACTTCAATGCTCGAACGTATAAATTGATGTGCTCATGTAGTTTTACATGGAGTTTGTTATTGCAACTAATATTATTCGGAATTTTGATATTCGGGATTTGTATTTATAATATTGCGGATTATTAATAATTCGGATTTTTTATGGTCCGGTATTTTCAAATTCGGCATATTGATTTTCGTAATTATAAACGTACGGAATTTTGAAGTTTCGAATAAGAAAAATTCGGAATCATAAAACACGGAATTTTTATTTTCGGAATTATGATACATTCGGTGTTATAAAATTTGGAATTTTGAAATTCGTGATTATGACTATCGGAATTAAGTTTTTCGTATTTATTTAGTGTACCTGACTTACCGGCTTTTAAAATAAAAAAAAGTTTAGACCTCGATAATGTTTTGATTTAAAGGATAATTATTTCAACCTAGGTTTGTAACGCTGCATTATTGTATTGGTCTGGGTACGAGTATTTCTCTCTCACTTATGGAAAAACATTTTTTGAATGAAGGCCAGACCTAAATCTCATTATTAAAGAATTTTAAAATATTAAGTCTTTATTGAAGTTTACTTGGTTTTGGTTACTATGACTTTTTCCTATTGAAGGTGCCTCTCTAATTATTACAGGTTGGCTGGTTGGGGACCAGTTTCTTGCAGTCCTCTTCCTTCTTTTAATATAAATATTCTTGAAGAAGTTACAGATATCATTCATAAAAAGTTAAATAAGATATCTATGTATTAGAAGGTTTAATCAGATTTGTTAATTTGATTAATGAAAAATATATGGACATACGGAATAGGACTGGAGCTGCAATATAACAGAGGAGAAAAGTAAAGGTATTTATAAAAAATATTCTACAAAAGTATAGTAGTATAATTAATTATAAGTATATTAATTTATTTAATAATTAATGTACACACAGGTTTTAATTACAGTATTAAAAGAAGTCTCTCTTTCTAAAGGAGTATAATAATTAATATGACTGAAATTATTCAAGTGAGGTTACGATTACAATCTCTAAAGTTAATTTTAAAGTTAATTTTAGAAACTTTAATACAGGTACTTATGGCCTTCTGGCCTAAATTCAAAACAAGTGATAGTCGTTGGATCTAACCGTTGTTGAATCAAAGTTTACCTAATGGACAACAGGCTTCGATCAAAATGTTCGTCAACTCTGTAGATTGTGACATTACATATTAGGTGCGAAGACGAGCGTAGCGAGGAGGAGCGTTAGTTAAGAAACTTTAAAACAGCTATGGCCTTTTGGCCTAAATTCAAAACAACTGATAGTCGTTGGATCTAACCATTGTTGAATCAAAGTTTACCTAATGGACAACAGGCTTAGATCAAAATGTATGTCAAGTCTGTAGATTGTGACATTACATATTAGGTGCGACGACGAGCGTAGCTAGGAAGAGCATTAGTATGTATGTAGAAAAGGCCGCGCGAGCCGAGCGAGCGCATCGAGCATGCCGTGGAAGCGGCCGGCGAAGCGCCAAAAAGGGACTTGCATCCATAAAACAGTTGTTTATCAATGAATTACTATGTTTTATAACTGTAAAAGACCTAATTAAAGGTACATTTAATTTTGAGTTTAGGTTTTTCTCGTTACGCGAACGTTAAGCGAAACAAACAGTATGCCAAAAAGCTTTATGCAGCCTTATAATATGTCAATTAAATTTATGCATCCCAATACGACCCTGCTCAATTCCTAGGAATTTTGTTCCAGCTGACCTGCGGCTGGACAGTTTTGTTTAAAGTTAAATAGTGTGCTGTAAATGCTTGTAATATACAAAGAATCAAATGTTTTAAATAAAGTCTACATAACAAAATAAATAAGTATCCTGAAAAAATCTTTTTGATTTAACGTTGGCATCTTCATCGCTTTTCATCAGGAGAGAAAAACCACCCGGGATTATTTTAAAAATATTATTATATTTCCATAAAATCGTATGAACCGATCAAGTTATAAAATATATTATAACTTTTCATTTATACTTAACCTTGCGCATAATTCAACCATTGTAATTAGAAATAAAGTATCTTATTTATCAATGCTCATGCATGTATATTTAGTAGAATTTTGAAAGCCTGCTATAAAAATAACACAAAATGTGGCGTACCTACATCATACTTCACGAGTCAAACATAAACCGCTCTTACCCGCACATATACCACAACCCTACGTTTTGCTTTAAATCGCTTCGCTTATGCTACTCAGTTGCACCACTACACGAGACTGGTTCGACTCGAAGCTTCCGCCGCCCGCCGCCGTATGCCGGCCACAATCACATTCTATTTTTGCCTTCTAGCTGCGCGCGCGCTAATACTTTTATTTTATATTCTTTCGCTTATTTTTGCTTACTCGATTTCTACTTTGTAAAAAGTGCATTTAACTTAATTCGAATAAATTAGTTTATATTGCAACGTAAATAAAAATCATTCATTTCTTGCCCGTCTACTTTTCCGTGCCTATCTAAAACTATTATCTCAAGGGAGATAATTTATGTCGTATGGTAGTGAAGTACGCTATATAAGTAAGTATACCAACCATAATTTAATTTTTAATTTTAAGTAAAACAATTCTATAACAGGTAATTTTTTTCGTTTAGAATTTAAAAGTAATAGTAGTTTTAACATTAGTGTTTATTATTGATTTCTAGTGCAGAAAAACTAGTTAAGACAAAACATGAAATAAAATAATTGAAACCTAACAAGCAGGCAAGATTTTCCTTTATCGAAGTTATTGTTGATTCCGATTTACTTACTCAACCAGAAACTCAGCTTCAATTCCTTGAACTCTTAGCCAAAATAAATAGAAACTTTAGTAATCGCACAACTAACATGGGATCTGGGTCAGATTTAATAGTGTTCTCAAGGAATTCTACTTTCTACACTTTGTCCTTGTAAGAAAATCGAAAAATGCGACAGTCAAAATTGCTTGGGGTTTAATAATTTTATGAATTGCATATCGGTTGGGTGCAAAATATTAATATGAGTAGTTGTGTTTAGTTCATTATTTAAGAAGTAAACATTGTAATTGCAGTAATATGATTATACCTGAATAGCGCTGACAAATATAGATAAAAATGTTCAACTTGATAATTAGGGAAATTTTCTACATTACCTACCTAATAAATCGGAGCGACTATTAGTTTAACACTACATTACATTATTGTACACATAACCCGAGAGTTGATGTCTTTTATATGCAAAATAAGTAACTCACCATTGAGAACATGCACTCTGATAGACGCTGGACCAGCGTTGGACGGTGCGCAGGAGTACCTCCCGGAGTCGCGCGGCGTTGCGTCCTGCACGAGCAAGTGGCTGGTGGTGGCGGGGCCCTTCTCAGTCACCACGGAGACTCCGCCTCGCGCCGAGTCGTACGATATCACCTGCTGAACAGCCACTTGAAAATATTGTATTCCTTTTACATACATTTTATTAGTTATATTAAAGTTATATGTTTCGCAGGTTCATCAGAGATCTCGACTTAATTTTCTTGTAGAAACTTTCTGCGTAGTGATGCGACTCGAGCCTATTTTTACTCGAGTGAGTCGAGTGGTATTAGAAAAATTGTACTCCAGTGAAATAGTTACTTTCTACTAGAAAGTAACTATTAAATAAATGGAAGTATTTTTTTAAATGCCCTTTTTTGTTTTATTTAAACATGTAGATAAACTTAATATTTTGTTAGGGCCAAACTGCAGTCGAAATATTTTAAGCTTAAAATTATGCGTTTTATAACGTTACCCACACACATAACACACATCTGCAACATAACATTTAGAGACAGCGATATTTCATAAAATAATGTTTCAATAATTATTATTCTAATATATATCCTAGCATAGAAATTATTTAATAGTGCAAATTTTACATCATATATATCAATTATGTTACAGCAAATATATTTATTGAACAACTGAAGATCGTTCAAAATTATTAATAATACGAGTACAAAGGTTCAACATAAATAAAACATTTTGTTATCAGTATAACAATGGTTATCAGCCGAAGAACGCGGTTTCAAATATTTGTATTATTAGCGAGATATTAATTCAAGAGTTATCTGCCGACGCTTTCATTGTAGCCTAGATTCCAGAAAACGAGGTTACGGGGTTGCCACTACGGTCAGCAAAATTCTGAAGTATCATTGTTATTATTTTATTCAGGAAAATGTTCTTATATTTATGCAACTAAAAAAACACAGCGAGAGAAATCTAAGTTAAGTAATTTTAAAGTTTTATTGGTTTCTAGATATTTTATGCAGGCTTTTTAATTCGACTAAATTAATTATCAAATACTGCTGTTCCTTACGTGAGTCATTACATATTGTTGTACTTTGACACATAATACGAGAGTCCAATTTATGACTGGAATATTTATTGATAAAAGCTGACCTTTACTTGTAAATGGTATTTAGCTGTGATTGATGAGCAGCTATGCAGCTTTCTTCATCATTTGTAAAATGAATTATATGAAACGGTATAATTTGAGTTTTTGATTCAAATATTGATTCTGATGTACGAGGACCTTAGGTTTATTTTTGATAAAAAGCTCTACGAAAAGGATATTTTCAAAAATATAACATTACAAGCATTTGCCCACGACTTTGCACGCGCAAGCGCAAAGTGCAGTTAATATCGCATGCCACCCTCTATTTAATAGATGAAGAACTTCGTCAATGGATACATTTATATATTATCCATTTTGGAAAACAAACAAAAATTAGGTAAGCACTAAATAATGTTTGTTTTTTTGTAGTGGTTTACACGGTACATCAGAGTCAGCTTTGCACTCGTGCCAGTTAATGAAACAATTGAACAAACATCAAAAATATAAATAAATATAAAAAAAAAATACCTTCAACACTCTTTCATTATAACTATAAAATATTTTAATAAAATAAAAGCTTATATTGCAGGTACTTCTAATCTCTGACACTGGTTTTTTTTTTTTTTTTTTTTTTTTTTTGGATTCCCCTCCACGGTAAGGGCAGGAGGACATAAAAAATGCTCTGACGCATACTCCGCGCGCGCGATCGGAGTTATGTGGGACTCGTCCCGACGCCTACCAGAACCATACCCACTAAAAAACCCCCTGTCGGCTCGTGCATTTTTGCCACTCAGCCTTCATCTGAGCGACGGCCAATTGGAGAAAGAGGCCGCGCCAGCGGGGCCCTTAAGGGGTCACCCGCTGAGATTCACATAGCACTGAAGGTGCTCAAAAATGAAAAGTAAAAATAAAAACATTAAAAATGAAAAATAAAAATTGCATTAATTCGGATTTACGTTAGAATTAGAATTTACGTTAGAATTAGGATTTGTGGCCTGAAGGGCCTCGAGAGCTAAAGTTAACTGCGTAGGTTCGCCCGTGTGCGCGTTTCTCGGCCTAGCGACTTTGAATTTCGAATCTAACACAGGAGCAGTATAAGAGACTGAATCTCGAACAAGATGATTGGGATGGGATTCGGCGCGTTTGAAGAACGATTCTGAGAGTGTTTTGAGGTGCTGTTGCACTGTAAGTAGTTCAAGATCTCTGTGCAGGTCCGCGTTGCGCACATACCAAGGTGCGTCTGTGGCCCTGCGGCAGAAGACATTTTGAACTACCTGCAGCTTATACAGGACGGAGGGATTGGCGTGGGCAAAGACTGGCGAAGCATATGACATGACGGGTCTAACGCAGACCTTGTAAAGCGTACGTTTATTTCTAAAAGACATTTTACTTTTTCTACCTATGATACTATTTAAGCGGCTTAAATAGAAACGCGCGAGTTTCGTTACTCTATCGACGTGTGGCTTAAAAGAAAGCGTCTGATCTAAGGTGACGCCTAAGTATTTGATACTGCGCTTCCAGGGGATGGGAATACCTAACATTCGAATGTGGGGATCGTTACGGCGATTACGACGTTTGTGGTCGAATAGAATGGCAGAACTCTTTTCTGGGTTGACATCGATACGCCATTTTTGAAACCAAACACCGAGGGCGTTTACGGCCTTTTGGAGTCTGGTGATGTTATACGGGATCCTTTTACCTTTAGTGTAAAGGGCGGTATCGTCTGCAAAGAGGGCAAGTTCGACGCCTTTCGGCGGGATGGGCATGTCATTAGTGTACACGGTGTACAGCAGAGGGGTGAGGACTGAGCCTTGCGGGACTCCAGCCTATATGGGACGAGGCGCGGAGAGCGTGCCTTCATGTTTGAATCGAAACGTACGGTCTTTAAGAAACGACGCGATTAATCTGACTAGGCGAACCGGTAAGCCTATTTTATAGAGTTTAAAAACGAGACCGCTGTGCCAGACTTTGTCGAATGCCTTGGCTACGTCAAAGAGAACCGCGATTGATTTTTTACGATGCGGATAGAATCCTTCGAGAATGTACTCGACGATTCGATGGACTTGCTGAGGGCAGAAGTGCTTAGCGCGAAAGCCGAACTGGTGGGGAATAATGAGAGGATCGCCATCCGTCGGAAACAGATGGTTCCGCATTCGAGAGAGTATGACTCTTTCGAGAAGTTTAGACATTGCCTTGAGGAGGCTGATGGGTCTGTGATTAGCCGGGATGTTCAGAGGTTTACCCGGCTTGGGAATGCCTATGACTGTCGCTTCTTTCCAGGCTTTTGGAAAGTAGCTATGGTCGAAGCAGGCATTGAAGATGATAGCTAACAAGGTAAGCACCTGCTGTGGCAGGTGCTTAAGTGCGTGGTTGGAAATTCCATACGCACCCGGAGCCTTTTTGGACTTTTTCTTTCTCATGAGAAGCAAGATTTCATCATAAGAGACTGTGACGGGGTCGTCGGTGATAGGGAGAGATTCTCTGCGGAGAACTTCGTCCTCCACCGCCTGGATGTGGGAGGGATCCGCGGGTTGCGTGCTGGGCGAACATTGTGCCGCTATGCTGTCGGCGAAGCATTCGGCTTTCTCTTCGACTTCGAAGGCAATGGTGCCGTCGGGACGAGTGAGAGGAGCAACGTGAGAGGCGGTGTCTACGCGTAAAGCTCGGGCCATTAGATAATACGCTTGGTGGGACGGGGAGATATTCTCCATGAGATCGTTAAACTGAGTGTCACGGAGTTCCGCGAGGCGAGACCTAACTTAACGTTGAAGCTGATTCGCAGCTGTTCTATATGCGGGCGTGGGCTATTTCTTGGCTCTCCGGAGAGCCGCGTTCTTAGCTTTAATGAGATTGCTAACGGCTAAGGGAAGCGCGGGTTTGCCTTGCTTAGCAATGATTACGTTGTCGCTGATGGCTGAGTTGATAGCATCAGTGAGATTATCGACTATCGAATCTATTTTAATCGGGCTGTCTAATTGGTCGGGCGAAATCGCGAGCGGAGAGTTCGGTGCCTCTAAGGCTGAAACTAACGTATTTTTAAAGCCTTTCCAGTTGGTAAAGGTCTTAGGAGATGTGACGTTATCGTTAGGCGCGCCTAGCACGAGGGAGACGGGGCGATGGTCGGAGCCTAGGTCATCGAGCGGTTCGATGGACCTGAGATCAAGATTGATTCGCTTGATAATTGCAAAGTCGAGGATGTCGGGAGAATAGGTCGGGTTGTTGGGATAGTGAGTGGGAGTGATGGGGGATATGACGTCTAAGTCAAGTGCGATAGTGATGTCGAGGAGAGCGATACCGCTGGTGTTGGTCGATAGGCACGTCCAGTCAGTATGTTTGGAGTTAAAGTCTCCGAACATAATGACTGAGTGGCCGAGGGCGAGAATGGCCTCAAAGTCGCTGCGGATTGGTCTGGTACCACTAGGTATGTAGACTGAAGCTATGATGATGGTCGGATGACCAGTCATAGCCAATCTACACACAGTGGCCTCCATGTTGAGGAGAGGAGGGGTAGGGAGAGGACAGCAATGGAAGCCTCTTTTGTAATATATAGCGGTGCCGCCGTAACCGTCGGAGTTGGGCCTATCGTTGCGAGTAAACGCGTACTTAGGAATAGCGAATCCCCTGGAGCGGTTTGGAGTAAGCCATGTCTCCTGGAGAAGGAATAAGTCAGGTTCTTTGTTCTGAAGGAACAGTTTAATCTCGGGAAGGTTAGTGCTGAGGCTACGAGCGTTAAAAGATACTAGGGATAAGCCCTTGGGTTTAATACGACTGGACGCGGGATTCGCGGGTCTAGACATTATAATTTACTTATTTACGATTTTAAACGAAAATAAAGAAAAAATAAAAAAAATAAAATAAATTTACAACGAACTTAGGAGCGAGTGATGCTCGGCTAACGCGAATAAACGCTCTTGAGGAGAGCGGGCGGCTCGCAGTTTGCGTGCGAGTACGGAAATTTCGTTAATATCGACGTTTTGAATAACGTCGAACACGGTCTTCATATCCTCAGCCAACGACGACTGAGGTACGGATAACGGAGCGGGACGCGGCCCTACGGAAGCTACGGGAGCTGGGATGGGTCGGGAAGGTGCAGGCGGGACGGCCGGACGCTGCCTCCAAGACAGAGCCGGAGTAGGCGTCGGCTGAACGAGCTTTGCTTCCGGGGGACCCCGGTTGCGCAGCGGCGGGAAGTTAGCAGGAGTGAGCGGCGGCGCCGGTTTAGGCGCGACCCTCTTGGTGGTGGAGCGCGGAGCGCGCGGGCAACCCCTGTAGTTAGCTGTGTGGCCGGACTGGCCGCACAGCACACAGGCAGGGGGGGAAGTGGATTCAGGAGTGCGAGTGCATTCCTTTGTGAAGTGTGGATCCAGGCACTTAACGCACCTGGGGGGAGCTGAGCAGTTAGCCGCTGCGTGGCCATATAGCTGGCAGCGGTGGCACTGCCCAGGGTGACCGCGGGGGTTGGGACGCTCGACGGAGATGTTCGAGAGTCCGCAAATTGTGCGAGCCTCTTTGAAAATCTCCTTCGAGTTGGGAGTATTTGACAGGATTACTAAAGCTAAAGGAAAACGCCTACCGCGGTTAGAGTGCATCTTGTGCACTGCTTCGGCCGGGAAACCCTGGGACTTAAGGTCCTCGAGGATTTCTTCATTCGCGAGCTCGAACGGGACGCCCCGTAGTACTGCGCGGATCTTACGCTCCTCCGGGAGGGCGTAGGTGTGATACGCGATTTTATTTAACGAGAGTAACCTGGTAAACGCGCGGAAGTCGTCGACGGTCGCTACTTGAATTTTGATTGTATCGCCAGCGTTGGCGGCTTTTAAGTAATTACTTTTGTGCTCTTTGCACAAGTTAGAAACCGCGGTCCAGCGCGCTTTTTCACGCAGGAAGACGGGCGGAGGGAGCTGAGGTTTCGGCGGGACGGGAGCGCAGCGCGTCGCTGGCTTCGATGGGACCGACGGAGGCGCGGTAACTTCGAGTGATTTTAACGGCGCGGGGGCTGGTGTTGAAGACACCGGGGAGGGCTCGGGTATTGATGATACCGAAGCTTTCTTCGAGCGCTTCTTGGAGCGCTTGGCGACAAGTTGAAAAGCGGGCTCAGGAGAGCCGGTTAAGGTGACGGCATCTGATGACGTATCAGACGCGGGTTCGGAGTCGCTCCCGGGAACGGTACGCTTGCGACGCGACGCGTGAGAGGATGCGACCGATTCGCAGTCCATCTTGGACGAGGCGGGAGACGAGGAAGAGCTGTAGACCTGAGGGGTCTCGACGTTGGAGGCCTGAGGGGCCGGGTTTGAGGCCTGAGGGGCCGGGGTTGAGGCCTGAGGGGCCGGGTTTGAGGCCTGAGGGGCCGGGGACGCGATTGATGCCTGCAAGGCCTGCGTTATGATGTCATTCGGGATGTAGACGCCTACCGCAGCAAGTGCCTGGGTGAACGCGTTAATAACGCTTAGCGGATCCATAAGGGAGAGTTGGGACAGTAATTTTAATAAATATGAGTATAATAAAAGATGCCTAGTTCCTAAAACCTAGTAAAATCCTAGCGGCTAACCTCCCTACCAGCGGTAGGGGGGCTGGGGAGGAAAACTTAAAATTAACAGTAGTACGCCGAAGGCCGCTACCTAGAAACCTAAAAAAGGGTACGCAGGTAAAGAGTTGACCACGTTAGGGTCAACCTTTACCGACAGAAAGGACAAATACACACGAAAACACACAGATATGATAAAAATAAATATGAAAAATAGAAGAAAAATAAATAAATAGAGAAGAGAAATAAATAAAAATAAAAAGGACTGGTTCAGTACAAATTCGTTGTCACCGTTAAGTATCCTTTGCACTGAAACCAGACTACTTACGCTGGGCACAACACTGCACTCAGCACAAGCACAACACTACTTAGTACAGCACTTTGAAGACTAAGGGGCTTAGTCGCAAAGAAAAATCGCACTTCGATAGCACTCAGAGGGAGTAGAAAGAACCTTGAAAACCGTAGCACGGAACCAACACGCTAAACCGTGACGTCAGTAGACTGAGCGCCACGGAGTATCGGGAAGGGACCAAACAACGGAGAACGGGGTCTTGCACGTCCGCACTGGGCGGCGATCGGAGCGAGAAAAATGCACTGGTTTTACGTTAATATTCACTTTATTTTACAATCTGCTTATTCGTCCTATAACAGTAGAACCAGTAGAACAAACTATAATAAATAATAAAACTCTGTAGTCCTCTGGCCAGTCTACCAATAATCTACCTAATTGTCGAATAGCTAAAGTTGAATTGAATCTTGAACTAGCTTGGATCGTTTAATACTTCTATTTATTTTAATATGCCCTTTTTAACTTTTTCATAGCCGGCAAACGAGCACACGATGCATTTGATAGACACTGGCGTCCCTATAGACATAATTAATCGTGGATGTTAGACGTTATTTATTGATTATCGATCAATGATGCGTTGCTGACCGTAGGTTAAGTTGGAATTATTTTTGTTTCAGCAATTATATTGACTGATTCATCCCTTTATCCGGAACATAACTAAGTATATGTGGTTATTAAGACGGTTAAAATAGAAAAGACGATAGTACCGGCCCAGATGAGATCTTTAAATTCAAAATTCGAATTCAAATATTTATTTCTTAACATTGACGTCAAATAAAATATGACTCTACCACCAGTTTGGAAAATGCTCCTTTAAGAAAAACTGGCAAGAAACCTAACGTGCATAATTTTTTCCTGCGTACTGGTGTATTCTCCAAGTGCAAAATAATAAATAAATGATTTGCTAAGCCTTGCGTGGCGTCAAAGAAGAATTATTTCATACGCTGATGAGACTGCCCTTATTTTGGTTGCAAAAACTTGGAAAGAGGCATATGTATCCGCCCAACGTGGTTTTAATTTGGTTAAGAAGTGGCTGGAGAGCAACATCTTAACTCTAAACACAGAAAAAACTAAATACCTGGCATTTTATTGGCAAAACTTATCCCACCACATTAATCTTGTTGCGCATGATTGCCCCGACTACTGCAACTTAATATCTAATGCACGTTGTCATTGTAGACCGTGTAAATTTCATAAAATATCTGGGTGTCATAATAGATGATCATCTCACTTTTAAACAACGTGTCGAATATTTAGCAAAGAGAGTTCGCAAACTGATGTAAGTATTTAAGGCATTGAGATATGTTGTTCCACCAGTTATTCTAAAAAAAGATTTACTTTGCCTTGTCTCAGTCGCTACTCTCGTAATGTATATCGCCCAGGGGAAGAGCTTCCAAAACTACGCTAAAAAAGCTCGAGGTTGCGCAAAGAACAATTCTTAAAGTCTGTACATTAAAACCTTTCCTGTCTCCAACGAAACTTCCTCATGAATAAAGTGAGGTATTGACTGTGAGACAACTGTTTATACTTAGGATAATTCTTAAGCAGCACTATTTGTTAAAATATTCCCCAAATATGGTCGAAAAGCGTCGATGGTATGCTGTGTGTGATCATAGTTAAAACCACTACTGTCCAGACATTATTTCCCTTTTTAGACTCGATCATTTACAATATGACGAATAAACTATAAAGGCCCCAGTACACAATGTCCTGTGATGGGCCATGCTCTGCAACGCACAACTGTAGGCCACGATCACTTGGTGTTCACACAATGGCTCATGCCTCGCAAAACACATTCACAATTGTCCGCTACTATATAATATACTATATACTATATAATGGCGATCGCCTTTAGTGGGCCAGCATACGCCATTGTGTACTGGGGCCTTTAAGTGTATATTCGATTCATAAATCCACAGTCAAAAAAGTCGAAACAATCTTTCTGCTGACAATGTCTTATGATGCAACTGAAAAATACATTGGTATATGTTCATAAATCATAATAACAATAAAAAAGAAATCCATTTGAATGTAAATTACTTCTTACACTACACTTTTACTCACACTCTCCCATACACTCACTCATGCAACTCACACACACTCACACATACTCTTCACACACACCGAAAGGACCGACATATTAAGTATAAGTTATAATTTTTTATGTAAATTATTAGTTATAGTTTTTAAGTTATAATTCGGCAAACATAGTATTTTGTGACCTATAATGTATCCAACTCTTGAGACGCAGCTGTATTGTCGCGTGGTCCGAAGTGATAAGATGACATGGAAGGAAGCCGTGAAGCATCTAGGTTCAGTGTATGGTGTGCCACGCCCCGCATACAAACATTTTCGTGATATTTTCGCTAAAGAGCAAGGAGTGGAACGCGCAGACATATTATTGTTAGGATTAGAGCTATGATTGCAAACTTACCCTATAGCTTGCCAGAAGAGGCAAAGTTGGATGTGATTTATGGGCTCTTGCACAAGCGGATCCGGAAACGTTTACCGAGGGACTTGGTGGAGAGTATCGAGTCACTGATCGACGTCGCTCGTGGGATTGAGGAATCCCTTACGGAGAATTCGTCGTTGCCGTCACAGGCCACGGGGCCTGTCATGCCGCCGCAGTCGCCGAGGTCCACCGTGCCTAGATGCGCCGTGCCGCAGCTGCCGTGTACACCAGGGAGGTCATCGCCGACTGCTCGCGCTTGCTCGTCATCGTTGCCACGTGTCGATAAGTTATTTTGTGTTTATTGTAAATCAAGGGGTCATGTTAGAGACAATTGTGATAAACTTAGTAAAAAGCCTATAATAAGTACACATACTTATTATGGATGTGGTGAGAAATGCCTTATTGGAATTAATTGTACTTAAAATAACAAACCCCAGTAGACAATGTTAAAGTAGAAAATACCTTTTCCTGTGTTGATATTAGTGTTAATAAGTCTAGTTTTTATTCTGTAACTTGTAAGCAACATGGTCGGCCTATCGTACGGGTGTGTATTAAGGGGTTATACTGGCACCGCGTTATAAGATACCGTCGCATGCCGCAGTATTGCAAGTAGTTCACTTTATGCGTTATTAAAGAGAAATGGTTTGAACTTCCGCGCAAACGCCATGTCAATTAAACTTGCTGATGGACAGGTTAGGAATACTAGGGTGTTATTGACCAACGTTAACGTTCGACTTGAGTTTATTATTTTACCGGATGCGGTTAATAATGACACACTTTTAGGTATCGATTTTATAGTTAACGCAGTTAATTTTAGATTTTTCTAGCTTACCTTGGTAATCCGGCCCCGGATTTCTCACCTCTTTCTGTGGGAAAAACCACATGGTCCAGTTCAGTGCGCTTTGCTGAGTGTCTTACGTGAGGATGAGGGTAGCACGCTGTCACAGTCAGAGAGATCGCGCCTCGAGAGTCTATTAGGTGAGTATTCTGATATTTTTAATGTTGCCGGGGAACCAACACCATTTGCGGAGCACCACATAGACACGGGCGATCACCCACCTGTTGCTGTACCCCCGCATCGTGTCACACCTGCTAAGAAGGAGATTATGCGCACCGAGTTAGATCGGATGTTGGCAGAGGATATAATCGAGGAATGTGAGTCCGCATGGGCAGCGCCATGTGTTTTGGTACCTAAACCTAATAATACCTACAGGTTTTGTGTAGATTACCGGAAACTGAACTCCATCACCAGGACTGATACTTATACTATGCCGCGCATTGACGAACTATTACAGTCGACTAAAAAGGGTTGTGTAATGAGTTCCTTAGACCTCCGCTGTGGGTACTGGCAGGTTTCCACGTCTGATCGTGACAAAAATGCTTTTGTCACTCCATTTGGTATGTATCGCTTTAGACGTATGCCTTTCGGCCTTAAGAATGCGCCGGCTACATTTTAGCGTTTAATAGATCTTTTTAGACCAGGCCCTTCTCTAGCTGATAAGACTATTCTAGGTAATCTTGATGATCTTTTAGTGATATCAGGGAGTTTTGAAGACCAGAGAATTATGAAAGTAGCGTCTCTTGGCGTCGCGACATAGACGGTTGCATAAATTACGGAGATTTTTGAAGTCAGTGAGATTATGATCGGAAGGACCACGTTTGTACCTCGATTTCGCTTTGTCGCGTAATGACATGGTTTTCCTAATAGAGTCCGACAAGCAGGGCGAAGGATTGTGTTTTATTTTGACGCTTTTCAGGGGAGCATGACGGTCATACATCTCTAACAGCAAGGCGTTAAAGTTAGATATTTTTGCGTCCATGTTATCGGTACTAAATACAGACGAACAGTCAATGGCACGCGCATCGTACTGCAATGAATCGACGTTGATGTTTGTGAAGTTGCTGAGTATTCGAGTTTTGGATTTAGGGAGACGAATGCGATAGGACAGGAATATTTAATCATGGTAGGAAAAGGTAGCAGCCAATTGACCATGATCAGAAACATTACGAGGAGATGACACTATCATGAGAGGTCTATTAGGAATGGAAATCAATTGAGAAAGTTATGAGTTGGAAAAAGAGGCAGAAGAGATAGATTAAAGGAAGTGAGAAGAGATTCCAGTCTGCGCGATCGAGAGTTGTTTTTGATCATGCACGTGTTGAAATCACCTAAAACAAGTACATGATCGTAACTGGGACAGTAAAAAAGTTCTCAATGCTATCGAAATAATCAATATACATATTGGGGATGTAAAAAACTATGAGGAGAATTTTAATATGTCGTATTATTACTTCGATAGCAAGATGTTCAGCAGATCCTGAGTAAGAAGTTGGCGAGGCACTCACAATACTATATGGGATATCCGCACGAAGGTAAAGTGCCACACCTCCACCACCCTTACCAGTACGATCGTTGCGTATCAACACAAATCCTGGAAGAGAGTAGGAAGTAGAAGGGAGGGAAGGTTTGAGAAAGGATTCTGAAATTAGCAACGCATCAACATTATCGGAACTGAAAGATGCTAATAAGTCAGTGTGGTGACTAGGAATGCTTTGGGCATTAATATGCACCACTTTAAAATTTAAAGGATCTTTGGAGAAGACAGAAGAGGGTCTATCATGCAAAGTCAGAGGTGGTGATTGAAAACTATCGGCACTACTAAAACTGCAAGAGGAGGATGAGCAAGAGAAAAAGCTATCGGCGAAGTTATTACTATCGGACATATAATAAGTTAAATATAAATATATAATTAAAAATATAAATAAATAATACGGTATTTAAAAAAATACTTAAATTTATAAAATTGGTGAAAATTAGATCCACATTATGTGTCAAATAGAGGACAATTTAAGAGCTGAACGCATCAATCAAACGTGCTACTGTCAGCTGTTACAAAATTATCAAACGTTCACAAAAAATTGTAACCTCTTAAAAGTGAGTACAAGTGTAAACAATGAGTTTAGTACAGTTTTACAATTGCCAACTAAATAATAAAATAAAACAAGGAAACAGGAGAGACAGAACCAAACAATATAATGCATGCAATTTAAAGCCCCATCGAAAGGGATATTAGAAGGGAAAAATAAATATTAAGATATAATACCAATGATTGTTGATGCAATGAGATTAATTCAGTGGCGCCGACGTGTTTTCACTGGAGATCTTTCCACTGGTTTAGGCAAAGTGACTTGCACAGGAATCTCAGAAGAGCAACTGACTGATGGGAACTTGGAGATGATGTTATCCAGTGCACTCATTGTCTCAACTTTGCGGCGTGTTTTATCCGGCAGACTTATAACAATTTTGCCTCCGACCGACCAGCAATTCCTAACACCAAAGTGTTTGCGTGCTGCAAAGAAAACCTGTTGCCTTATTTTTGTAAGAAACTCGGAGATGGTGACATTGGAGCCCTTCAGTTTAGTTTTCTCGTCCCAGATGAGATGTCGGGTCTTTGAATTTGAGAATCTAACTAGTATTGGTCTAGTTTTACCTTCCTTCTAGAGGATTCAGACTCGGAACAGCCTCAGTTGGTAGTGCCAGAGAGCTTGCGGGGCAAAGTCATGTACGAGTGTCATGATTCGCCTACCGCCACTCATGGGGGTATTCAGCGTACAATTCATCGCATATCTCAACGGTTCTACTTTCCTGGCATGAGGTTGTATCACTGAGTATCTTAAGACGTTCATCGAGTGTCAATGGTATAAATCCTGTAATACTAAAACACTGGGTTTGTTTCAGACTCCAGTTCCAGCTCAGCGTTTTGAGATAATCGCTGTTGATATCTTTGGACCTCTACCTAAAGGACACTTAGGTGAAAGGTGGGTCTTAATAGTGGTGAACACAGCTAGTAAATGGGTCGAGCTTTTTGCTCTTTCTGAAGCTACAGCTGAAGTCTGCGCTAAAACCCTCGTAGGTGAAATTTTTATGAGATTCGGTTTACCTAGGCGTATGATATATTATCTGATAATGGTGTACAGTTTGTAGCATGTCATGCAGAAGGCAATGTTTGTGTAAGGTATGAAGCAGAATTTAGTTTCAATCTACCATCCAGAGGCCAATCCTCTGAAAAAAAAGAATCGGGACCTCAAGGCACAGCTCGCTATTCTTGTCGAAGGAGATCATAGACAATGGCTGGACCTTTCGTCCGATTTGCCCTCAATTGTTCTCTTACCGTTTCTACAGGATTCACCCCAGCTTTTCTTACTTTTGGTAGGGAACTTTGTTCTCCTATTTCTGTTCAGGCTGACTTGCGAGCTGTCATAGAAGCGGAGAACTATGTTCCTCAGATTACGCCGTATCTTCTTAAACTCGCCAAATCTCTCTCAAGTGCTAAGGAATCCGTCGAACACCACCAGGATATTCGAAAAACTAGGGCTGATGCAGGTCGCTGCGACTCAGACCCTTTTGTGGAAGGTGATCTTGTTCTGTTGAAGCCCCATGTACTGAGTAATTCTAGCAAAGGTGTCACCTCTAAGTTCATACCTCAACAGGATGGACCGTATGTCATTTCGAAAAAAGGTAAATCCTACTACTTATCTGCTAAGCTCGCCGAAGTCTGGTGAAATCGTGGGTAAGTATCACCGGTCGGATTTACGCAGGTACGACGATCGAGAGGGTTGGTGTCCGGATCCGGGCGCTCCTTAGCGTCGTAGGGGTCGTCCGCGAAAGAATGTTTGTTAGTGTTTTAATTTTAGTGTTTGACCATTCGGAGGGTCCATTCTTGGTCAAAAGAGGAGTGTATAGCGTCTACGTCCTTGTGTGTCTTTCCTCACTTCCCACGCGTACGATACCCCGCACCCCGCCGTCGCCTGCGCCGCTCCGTGCCACAGGCTTTAGCAGCCCGTGTCCCTCGCGGTCCGCGGCCGGCCAGTCGGATGGATGTCTTGTCGCGGAAGTCACGTCGCTCTGTGCTCCGAACGTATGTCACGCGAACCCTAACTTTACGTTATTTCTTTCATTCATTGATTTGTATGATTATTATAAACTAAGTAATTAAGACCGTTTGTATTGTAATTTTGAACAATAGCCGTGTTTGGTGCTATAATTAAACGGTGGAACTTTAAACGTGTCGTGTTAAATAACTTTCTCAAACATAACGTAGTTTTACAACGTTAAAAACGTCAAAATAATAATGCTTTTCAAGTAACTTGTTTTGTGTGGAGATATGTAACCTTGCCTTCCACGCCAGAGGTCCCAGGTTCGAATCCTGGTAGGGACAGATGTTTTATTATATTTGCTATCTCTTCATGCATGTGTATGTACGTTTATTTAAGTTAATTTCTAATATATATATATATTAAAAAAAGTTATCAATGTGTGCTTGTATATTTCGTAAGTTTATTTATTCATTATCTAGTATCCATAACACAAGTTCTTAATGATACTTTATTTGGGCTAGATAATGTGGTGTGATTGTAAGAAATATTAAAATTATTATTATAAAAGTAATCTTACAATAGTAATATTTTCCTGAAACACACAACTATTCGAGGTGAAGGATATTTATCAGCTTAACAGAAATGAGAATAACGATATACAATCATATTTACTTATAATTTTTTTTGTACTTTTACATTATTATAATTGTACATTATTTTACAATTATCATCGCTCTCGAGTCTTCTCTTGCGGTGTCGAATTTTACAGATATCAAAGACAATTTGTCAAATCTATTTTGTCGTCAAATTCTGAAAGCATTTACTATGAAACCTTCATTTTACGTATTTTTTTGTATATGCATAACTGATTTGCATATGTCGCAGTATGATAAGACAAAACGTGTTATTGCAAACGTACTGAAACCGTTGCGAGCTGTCCAGAGATTGCGAAACACGGCACACGCACGAAGAATAATTTGCAAATATTCTAAAGTAAAACTCTTTTTTGGGTATTTTGGCGAAAAAATTTACATCGATTTAGCTTGAGATACGCAAGATTGGTTTGTAAAAATCATCATAATCTATAACTTTGTTGTAATTGCTTGAAATTAATACATCAAGTGCATATTTTCTTTGTACAGCTTAAAATAAAACAGAAAAGACTCTGTAACAATATTTATTGAATTATTTATCAATAATTTTTGCATTTTTTTTTCCATTACAGATGTTCTTTTAAGTTAGGGATATTTCATGAATTAAGCATATTTTGAATCAATATAAGTCTTGATGAGTTAAATGTTTTGTCTCATAAACCTATTCCTCAAAATTTTGTATTTCATAATAAAAATTCGTTATAAGTAAGCATGCATTCGTACAAAGAATAAAGTATATCAGAGCTGCTCCACCAAAATACTCGCTACTTCAGCCGATCGCTTTACTTATACACATCTCTCAGGATTTTCCAACGAATTCTAATATTTTTCAGAACTCCCTAACTTACAAAATACTTTATAACGGCTTTGTTAGAAGTCATCTTGAGTTTGAGTGTGCGGTATGGAACCTCTATTTTAAATTTGATGTTAACCGCTTAGAAAGAATACAACGAAAATTTGTTAAATCTTTGGACTTCAGAACTGGTTTTAATTACGTTGACTACACCCAATCACTGAATCGTCACAAGTTTCAGTCATTACAATGCCGCCGTGATTGTGTTGACTCCGTCCTATTTTACAAAATAGTAAATAACTATGTTAATGTCCTCTTACTATTAAATAGGAGTCATTTTAGAGTACCTCGCAAGCGTGAACGTCAATGTAAACATTTGTTTTATATACCGCGTAGTAGAACACTGTGGCGCAAATTATTTTATTAAGCGAGCTTGTAAACTTTTTAATGTTACCGAAAAATTACTTGACACAGATATATTCTTTGACAAGTTATCGAACTTATAAAGATGTTTCAAATAGATTTTTTCTTACTTAGTTAATTTAATGTTATAATTTCTTCTATATAATTCTATATAATTAATATTTCTTCTTCTATATAATTTTTTCTAATGTTATAATGTTTATATTTCATTTTTATATTGAATATTGCTTGTTGTTTGGAGTGCTGTGTAGTGCAAATCTAGTTATGTAATCTTAAGTATAAGTTGTTAAAAATCTTGTATAATCGTTTGTTTCTAAAATAAATAAATAAATGATATCTTTTTCAGCATTTGATTTTCATTGCTTTTTCCTTTTTGCTGCAGAACTTATTATTGAAAAGAAACAAATGGGTATACATTGCTTTGAAACTGCATTGTATACATGTTAAAGAAATAGTCGCATATGCATAAATAAAACTTTACGAATGTGTAGTATTCACTGATGTTGCTTCGTTAACTTTACATTGAGGAAAAAGAATACCTAATTTTGACCTCGTTTGCTGATAACATTATTTTAAGAACAACATGAGTCACTTCTTTTTGAAATATCTAACATTTTTTTGCAAACTTGTCAACGTTTACTTATAAATGCACGTTGCACAATTATTTGAATAGCCCCTAAATATACTAAATTCAACAAATCAGAACAAAAAAATTGATTTAATATTTTAAATAAACAATCGGCTTGCGTATTTCCTTCCTAAAAAAACTTCAAAGAATCTTCCAGCAAGTGTGCAATGATACGCATTTTACGATTACACATACAAAACATTACAGGTAAGTAACTTTCAAGATGTTTTTGCATTTGTAAGTAGTATTAGGTCATTACATATGAAAGTGGCGTTTTGTAAGGGGAGAACATAAAGTCAGTTTGAAAAAATATTATTTATTTATTTAATCAAAGTATGTACAATTGCTATCTATGCACTTTTGCCATCTCATAGGTCCCTTCATTGTTCATTGATCCCTTTACTAAAAAAAACAATTCAGACGGGAATAAAAAAAATATTTGAAGGCGCTTTGGACTGCCCCATCGGAGTTGAATTTATTCCCTTGCAAGAAGTTATCGAAATTTCAAAAAAAATGGTAATCTGTTGGAGCAAGGTCCGGGGAGTACGGTAGATGTGTTGTCTAACAAATTGAAGCTCCTCTGATTTGGTAGCCGTCTGTTGTGCAGTGTGTGGTTTAGTATTGTCCTGAACCAGCAGGGGCCTAGAGCGATTGACCAGCCTCGGTTGTTTAGCAGCTAGCTTTTCCATCATGGTTTGCATTTTTGACAATAGACATCTGCCATAATCGTCTGGCCAGATTTAAGAAAACTGTAGTGAACGAAACCGGCACTATTCCAAAAAACGCTTACAAGTAACTTTTTTTGAGTCAATTTTTGCTTGGGGCAGGATTTGGCTGGTTTGTCAGGGTTCAACCATTGCCATGAGCGTTTCCGATTGACCACTTTCATCACAGGTAATGATTAGATTTCAAATATTGTCATTATTGTGCCGGTTGAGTAATGTAACGCAGCAGTCGACGCGCTTTTGTCGGGTTGCTACACTCAATTCATGAGGTACCCACCTCCCAAGCTTTTTCACCTTCCCAATTTGCTTCAAGTGGATTAAAACTGTTTTGTCACTAACACCGCAGCCTACAGCTAACTTGGACGTAGTTTGCAATGGATCCGCTTCCACAATAGCCTTCAATTCTTCATTATCAAACATTGTTCTGCAGGTCGAAATTTCCAAAACGAAAATGTTGAAACTAAAAACGCACTGCGTTTTCTTTTGCGATACCACCACCATACACAGCATTAATACATCGAGCCGTTTCTGCAGCACTGGTGCCACGGTGTAACTCGTACTCGTAAATAATGCGATATTTCAAGTTTTCCATTTTGTAAACTAAGTGACGCAAAGAAAAAACCAAAAAAAGGAAAAAGCAAATGAATTACGGTTTTTGAAACCTAAATGCTTGAGTAAATAGCTATATAAATTTGAAATTGGAATTCTTAACCAAAGAGGAGATAATACAGATCAAATTCGCCAGTACGACAAAACACCAATTTCATATGTAAAGACCTAATATTTGAATTTAAGAATTAAAATAAACTTGAATTATAAATTTCCTTGTACAGTCAAAAAAAGAGGACATTACATTTGGAAGAAGGAAACTTGTTGAAAGTCAAAAGTCAATGGTGAATGTCAAATAATTAGTAATTATATTTATAAACATTGCTAATTGTTGTGAGGTCTAAATATTTTGTTTTAGTTAATTATTGAATGAATCGATTTTATTTATGGATTTATTGTTCTTTTATTGTATTTATTATTGTGAAGTCGTTAATCAAAAAATAGTTGCGATGTTGAAACATGGTTGAGGTAAGCCTTTGCCTTCCCAAAATAAAACGTTTTGTACAATTTGTACAAATATTCCGAAAATTAATGCAAAAGCAATTCGAGCAGTATTCTGACTTCTGTTCAATTAGTTACTATATCAACCGGAATATCATTGACTTCCGTCAGAAAGGTCCTGTCGGAACCTTTAAATCACCTAAAAAGAAAACAAATTGGAAGCCTACGATTATAATAGATGATTTTGATCAAAAAGTAATCTGGACAACGATTCACAACTTTCAAATTACAAATAAATAATATCAGAACAAATTATAGTTAACACAAATGAAATGAAACATCGGATGAAAGTGAGGATGAGAATGAGTGCGAAATGTCTGGAGTTGAAGAAATTTAGAATTAAAAATTATGTTTCACTATTTTAAAATCCTTTAATATTATTAGTTCCATATAAAGTACCCGGCAATAAAAATAGTAAAAATTATGAATATATATATAATATATATATAATGCAAAAACGTCTTAAAAGTAATTTACCTGTACACAGGTACTTAGTTGAAATACCTGACAAAATGAAAAGTTATTCAACTAAGTAAATTATTTTGTCGCTACTAAAATATGTATATTTGCTGTTTATTGGTGAACACAAATACAATGCAATAACTATAAGTAAATTAAATAATAATCTTACAAAATGTGATCATTATTAGTGATGTAACGCTAAGATGGTACTTTCAAAACTGATAAAAATAACCTAAAAAAAAGAATACTGGTAATATTGAGTGACAAAAATTTCCGTTTCTGGTACATCATTGATTTAAAGGCGCTTTACTTGATAAAGGCAAACTTATTAACCTTTGAATAACCTAAACATTCTTATCGCGGTAATCTTATGTACCTACATAAATATAAAACTGGAATATTTACTTTTCGTCCGCTCACCTCGTCCTCGTGGTACCAGAAGATGTAGGCGGGGGCTTCTGGGCTGAACTGGATCAAGCAAGTGAGGTTGATGGTGGAGCCAATGTCCACGTGCAGATCTGGCCCTCCTAGGATGCGTGCTGACGGCACTAGAAATAACAATATGAATGTTACCTTCAGATTATGCACTAAAAAGTAAATGACGCCTTTTATTAAAAATTAAACAAAAATGTTTATTTGTCTTATAGATTTAAATGGTATGTAAAATGGTACAATTTATTATAAAACACTTTTGAGAAAATTAAAACCTGACGAGTGGACCCGGCTGGGGCAGACGTTCATGCGACGCAATTTGGGCTCCATCACGTTCATTCACAAAACAGGCTTTTGAATCACGTATTTTTTACTTAACTATTTTTTTCATAATGCAGAACCATCAGAGCATTTTGGAGAAAACCATCAAGGAAATTTTATACCAAAAAGCTTATAATAAAATCAATTATTATTTGGAAGGCAAGCGGTGTGGGATTGAGTTCTCCGTGAGCTGTTTTTTTTATATATCTTAATGATAAATATAAAAATATGTGTTGTGTCTGCTTGATCGTTTAATTTTTCGTCCCGATAAATGTCTAAAGCTCCATTGTCACTAAAGTACGTCTCCTTAAGTAGCGGTTGAGGAGTGCGATGGCTGGATCCCGCGTGAACCTCGTGATCGGGTGCTGACTGCGAATATTCGTTCATGAAACGTGACTCATACGTTATTCAATGGGGATGAAAAACGTAACCTCAAAAAGCTACAATATCAAAATTACTTGCAATTTAGGTTAATACGAAACATAATCATAACTTGTATTTGTTAGGTTACACTATTAAAATAATTGAAAAGAATACACACTTTATAGTACCTTTTTTAGAAATGCACTGTGACTCACATGTATAGTTTTTAGGAATATTGCACCCGAGGTTCGTGATAACAAATAAACCTGCACTATCTTAAAATGATGGAGATTTGGTAGGAACAGCGTGGAGTCAAGTGTTGCTTGTTATGAAGAATAATTTTCAAATGGTAGGATGCGCTAAAAACATCGCGAATTTGACCGTGACACAATCTGAGTGACTCACATAATTATAATCGCGGACAAACTTCAAATATATATTTTTATTTGTTAAAGGACTGCATGGAGTTGTACTGTTTTCAATAAATAAAAAGAATATACCTATTTTATTTGTTATATTGTTAAAAGGTTTAGCAGAGAATAAATTAGAGCCTTGTGATTCAAACCTGCTAAGGTGCAAAAAGGACATTTCTATTCTTAAGGAACGTGAAAAAAATACAACAATTTTATAAATGCCATTATTTCGATGAGAGTCTTAAAGAGGAACTTCAAACTAGAAAGTAAAACATTTGGTTTCATCATACAATCTTATTTTGTTCTGGCATATTGTTCGCCTGAATTTAGTAAAATTGTTTGTTTATATGTATTATCTAATCATGTGTACAAACATTTAAATAAAAAAAAAACGTATAGGTCTCCAAATTCATAAAAAAATAATTAAAAACAAAGGTAAAATGAAAATACCGTATTTATTTAAATACAGGGGTCGGCACTCAAAGTATTATACCAACATTTAGTTGCTATAGCAACCAAGTTGTTTAAAATATGGCACCCATTTTTTCACAGTCGTAAGTCTATTGTGTTGTTTATAAACTTTCAGAAGCTTATTGTTTTTCGTCACTGTTAAAAAAGTTATCCAGTTGGAATTCAAACGCAACTGTGTCATTGCTTCGTATTTGGCTGGAAAATCGCCACCAGCCATTGTAATGAGCTACGACATTTACATCTAAACAAAATGTTTGTGTATCGGACTATTTCGCGTTACAATAATACGGGTAGCATCAAAAAACGCCATGAAAGTGGACATCCTACAACAGCAACATCATCAGAAATGGTTCGAAAGGTAAAGGCTAGAATTGCACAAAATCCACGACAAACCGCAGTTAAATCGGTGAAAAGTCTTAATGTATCTGCTCGGAGCATAGGGTATATTAAAAAATAAACTACAAATGACAAAAGGCAGTTCGCGTAGAAAGAGCTAAGGAGTTAAAGCACTTGCACGTTCGTAGCGAGTTTGAAAATTTGGTATTTTCCGATGAATAAAATTTACGGTTCAGCAGTATGTGAACAAACAAAACGAGCGCGTATGGTTAAAGTGTAAATCAAACGACAATTTAGACCAACGAATTGCTCTGCGAAAGCAAGCACCAGCATCAGTGATGGTTTGGGCCGCGGTAAATGCTACGGGACGTTAACCTCTCGTTTTTTATAGAACAGCGTGCAAAGATAAACGAGCAAGTCTACCGTGAAAAGATTTTAAACGATGCTTTGTTACCTTGGGCACGTAAGCAATTCGGTAGAAACCATTAGACGTTTCAACAAGACTCGGCACAATCACACAAAGCCCGTGAAACCCAAATATTTATGCAAGAAAAAGTTCCAAGCTTCATTTCTGCGCAACAAGGGCCACCATATTCCCCGGACTTAAACCCAATGGATTTTTCCATATGGTCAATCCTGGAGACCAAAGTGTCAGTAAAAAGTATGAGACGGTCAACGCTTTAAAGATTGCTCTTCGCCGAGAATGGAACAAAATACCAGCAGACTACATTAGTGCAGCGTGTGAAGCCTTCTCGGACAGACTCGATGCTGTTATCCGCGCTAAAGGTGGCCACATCGAGCAATAACTTTTTATTTTTAATAATTGTTATTTTTATATCCTGAAGTTTTTAAATAAAAAAAACTAATTTGTCAAAATTACAGCGTTTTTAATTGGTAATACTTCGAGTGCCGACCCCTGTATATGCCGTATTCGCTGACACAAAATTTATCTTTTCAGAAACCTTTTTCTCTTATTTTATTGAACCGGGTAATAAAGTGTAAATATATATATTAAAAGATGTATCCAAAATTTTTGCATACATGACTTAATGTTATTTGGATTGAGAAGTGATACAAAAAACAATCCCGAACCAGTCGTAGCCATATCATGAATCGCCCACAAAATATTTTACGTTTCATTAGTCCAATTGCTTTGACTAAATCAGTGATAATACATTCGTTGGCGATGGGGTCAACTAAGTGCGTGGCTACTTAATAAGTATTCTAATTAATATCTAATTAATAATAAAATTATCAAGTAATAGATATAATTTAGGCATGGTTTATCAATTATTATGCTCACAGAATTGAGGTGAAGCCTTTTGTTCGTTTAAGATTTCGTATTCACGATTTATATAAGTATGTGTTTTAGATTTAAAATACATTTGAGTATGGAGTGGAGTACAATGGAGTACGATAAGGCTGGCATAAACTGTTGTATAAAAGTCCGTAAAAATAAACAAACAGAAAAAAAATATTTATTTATTTTTTTAACAATTTTTGTACACACATATGAACACAATATAAAATACCTTAAGACTAAATATGTACAAAGGTACAGAAATATATTGTATTATTTATATCTATATAATATATTTCTTTAGACTGCCAGTTACAAGTGAAGCTAATATAACAATTGTGTTCGAAAGTACTTAAATATCCTAAAAGCCAGTCTAAAACCCGGTAGAAAACAAGTTTAAATATTATTTCTACAATGAAAAGCAAGAATCAATTAAATAATCTGCACCGACTACTGTCGTATTGTCTCTAGAAAGTCACTAAGTACAATTATATTTTTCCTCGAACTGATACTAAGGCAGTGGACGAGAATGTATCCGTATTTTTATAGCTTGCAGTAAACGCGTGTGGGTGGCGGGTGTCGAGTCGTGTGTAGGTAATATTTGAGCCACCGCGGCGCCAGTGCAATCTCGGCAAATAGAATAAAGTGCATAAACTGCAAATTCAATAACCTCCGCTCCGGGGAACTTGGCTGTAACTTGATCGATGGTGGCTGCTATAGTTCACTCGATGCCTCATACCAGATTTATCACCTATCAAACTGCTATTTTTGTCTTGTCTTGAGAATTAAAGATCTCGGAGTGTTCTCAGTTCCAAATAAATAATAATGAAGATTTAAAATAACTGAGCAGAGAAATTTCAATAAAAATACTTTCCAATGGGCTCGCAATCGGTACTGTATATAAATAAGCAAAGTACGATAAAAATAATATTTCACAGATTATTATTTTTTTAGGTTAACATTGCTGAGATATAGTATAGAAAACCGGATTATACAGGTTGACGGTAGCATAAATATGTCACAGACAGTTAATATTTATAATGCCTTTATATGTCTTATTTACGAGCAAGGATTTTAAACTTTTTTGTCCGGAGAGAGAAAAGGGTTCATTAATTTTATTACATTTCTGTTTTGGTGGGCTCTTTTATGTTATACATGAAACCTGAAACTGCTTGCTGCACAATATCACTTTCGATATCAATTAGCGGTCTCTTTGACGATGACACAGAACTACGAGTGGTTTTATAACTTAATATCACATTGAAACTCTTATGTTGCGAGATTGTCTCCACAAACGTAGCTGCACTTCCCACTGGGAGCTAAGAGCCGTATTAAGCACTAATTGACCCATTTCTTACGCGATGCCACGAATTGCCTCGCGCTTTTACTCAACGTACGCCAGCTCCCCCATTTGTGCTCATTATTACCCTATGAATAGCCTACACGAAGCTGAGCTAAGATAACAGTTAATTTCAAGGAACATCGCTGTTTTATGATCCACGTTTATGTTCGGTTTAAAATAATCTGATGTATGAGAATCGCTTAAAAGGTACATCGTTTTAAAAATATGTCATAATGATTATACTAAAGAAATTTTCAGTGTCGTAAATTGGCACCCAGTGCATGAAGCGTTAAGTAAATCGAATTATACAGTTATAAATTTTTTTACGATTACGATTACGAGTGGTTCTTGTTGATGTTATAAAATAAAGCATGACTCTATCACCATAAATTTTAATTTAAATTATTCTTATCTACATCTGTTAGCAAGTCTCCTTCCCCCAAATATCCAAACGACAAACACCCTCTAACGGCACCCGTTCACGAGTTAACGCGGGGTACAGCCATCGCCCTCCTCAACCATATTAGAGGGAAGTGAGCGACCCGTCACCCGACTCTTCCATTCTGCTTGCAATTCAATCTAACAAAACAGGCTGTCATTGTTTTCCTACTAACATAATCAAAATTGTATTAGGGTTCAATTTACAGGATGTAATTTTATGAACTATGGCATAATATGAAGCACCGGGGTAGCAATAATTAGTTATTGGCCCTCCAACACACCGAGTAAGTTGCAATCCCATGTTCTTACCAAGTTTATCGCTATACACAATTATATTTAATCCACTTTTATTTGATTTATTAATTAAGTTATTACCTGATTTTGATACTAGATGCTCAGTGACATATGGCTCCTCAGCTTGGCTAGATATTGGCAGAGGACAATCTGATGTAGTATTATTTGAATTACTTCATAATAATTGGAACTCCAACCGGTCATGATGATAATTTAGACAGTTCAATCTAATTGACCATAGCCAGAGTGTGTTCCTTAATTTATTTTTGAGAAATTTCATACTTATTGGTTAGAATAAGTAGCTCTTCATGAAGTCTCTGTATTTCTACATTTAGTTTCCGTGTGTCATTTTCATAAGTTAATGTATTCTGCTCCAAGTTACTTTTATAAAAATACAGGTATATCACAAAACAGTTAAGTCACAATTTTGAGCATGTTAGTCACATGTCCTTTTTTTATGAAAATAGCCCACATCTCACTGCCCGATACCAAAGTAGAAGATCCACGATTTAAAATTTAACCCTTTAAGTTTCATAATTTTTTAATTTTCAATTGATTTACCTTTGAGCGTGAAATTTTTCGCGCTCAAATGTGTACCTTTTGGAATTAAGTAATCTTGAAGAACTTATTAATCAATTGTTTGAGATTAAGAGAAATATAATACAACCTACTTTAGATACATATAATTTAATTTATTCAAAAATACTCTTTGTATTTTCTAAAAAGAAATTAAGAGAATATAAATGTTTTATTACTAAGTTATTGGTATGAGGTGAATTGAAACAATATTGACGAATTTATATTAATGAAATTTATTTTAAAATTTAATAAAAATCGTAATGTGTATGCATTAATGAGACAAGGGGTGAGCTTGAGATCTTTCCGATGTCTTTTCTATTCCGGATTTTAAGTAATTACTGCTACTTATCATGTGAGGGTGTGGCTACCTTTGGTGTCATAGTTGATCGATATATAAGCCTATGGACACTGAACAGGTCTCTGACGTGGATTCACGGCTGTTATCTTACCAATAACAACCGAGACCGACGATGGCTTAACGTGCCCCGAAACGGAAATGCTCAAATACTTGCACCACTGGCGGTCACCCACCGATTCAGGCACCTGTTTGATGACAACAACGCATTACTTAAGGGGAGGTGCTCACATTGGGGTCGGTGAACACATTCTCGCTCCGATCGCCACGCGGTGCGGACGTGCAAGTTCTCCCCGTTCTCCGTTGATCGGTCCCTTCCCGATATTCCGTGGCGCTCAGTCTACTGACGTCACAGTTTAGCGTGTTGGTTCCGTGCTACGGTTTTCAAGGTTTTTCTACTCCCTCTGAGTGCTATCGAAGTGCGATTTTTCTTTGCGACTAAGCCCTTAGTCTTCAAAGTGCTGTGCTAAGTTGTGTTGTGCTTGTGCTGAGTACAGTGTTGTGCCCAGCGTAAGTAGTCTGGTTTCAGTACAAAGGATACTTTACGGTGACAACGAATTTGTACTGAACCAGTCCTTTTATTTTTATTTTATTTCTCTTCTATATTTTATTTATTTTTCTCCTATTTTCATATTTATTTTTATCATATCTGTGTGTTTTCGTGTGTATCTGTCCTTTCTGTCGGTAAAGGTTGACCCTAACGCGGTCAAATCTTTACCTGCGTACCCTTTTTTTAGGTTTCTAGGTAGCGGTAACAACAAATTTGTACTGTACCAGTCCTTTTATTTTAATTTTATTTTAATTTTATTTCTCTTCTCTATTTTATTTATTTTTCTCCTATTTTCATATTTATTTTTATCATATCTGTGTGTTTTCGTGTGTATTTGTCCTTTCTGTCGGTAAAGGTTGACCCTAACGCGGTCAACTCTTTACCTGCGTACCCTTTTTTAGGTTTCTAGGTAGCGGCCTTCGGCGTACTACGGTTAGTCTTAAGTTATTCTCCCCAGCCCCCCTACCGCTGGTAGGGAGGTTAGCCGCTAGGGTTCGCTAGGTTTTTAGAAACTAGGCATCCTGTGACATACTTATTTTATACTTATATCTGTTCCAACCCTCCCTAATGGATTCGCTAAGCGTTATTAACTTCGCGAACGCGTTCACCCAGGCGCTTGCTGCGGCAGGCGTCCCGGGAGTGATTCAGACTCCGCCGCGTCCGAAGCTTCGTCGGTCGCCGCCACCTTAACCGGCTCTCCTGAGCCCGCGTTCCAATTAGTTACCAAACGCTCTAAGAAGCGTTCGAAAAAAGCCGCGGTGTCTTCAACACCCGAACCAACCCCCCCCGCCCCCGCGCCGCTCATGTCACTCGAAGTGACCGCGTCTCCGTCGGTCCCGTCTAAGCCAGCGACGCGCTGCGCTCCCGTCCCACCGAAGCCTCAGCTCCCTCCGCCCGTCTTCCCCCGTGAAAAAGCGCGCTGGAACGCGGTTTCTAACTTGTGCAAAGAGCACAAAATTAATTACTTAAAAGCCGCCAACGCTGGAGAATCAATTAAAAATCAGGTTGCGACCGTCGACGACTTCCGGTCTTTCACTAGGCTTCTGTCGATCAAACAAATCGCGTATCACACCACGCCCTCCCGGAGGAGCGTAAGATCTGCGCAGTACTACGGGGCGTACCGTTTGAACTCAGTAATGAAGACATTCTCGAGGATCTTAAGTCTCAGGGCTTCCCGGCTGAAGCAGTGCACAAGATGCACTCTAACCGCGGTAGGCGCTTTCCGTTAGCTTTAGTTATCTTGTCTAATACGGGGAGTATTAGACAAGATAACTAAAGCAATAACTCGAGGGAGATCTTCAGAGAGGCTCGCACAATCTGCGGACTCTCGAATATCTCCGTCGAGCGTCCCAACCCCCGCGGTCACCCTGGGCAGTGCCACCACTGCCAGCTCTATGGCCACGCAGCGGCTAACTGCTCAGCTCCCCCCAGGTGCGTTAAGTGCCTGGATCCACACATAACGAAGGAGTGCACTCGCACTCCCGAATCCACTTCCCCTGCCTGTGTGCTGTGCGGCCAGTCCGGTCACACAGCTAACTACAGGGGTTGCACGCGCGCTCCGCGCTCCACTGCCAAGAGTCTCGCGCCGCCGCTCACTCCCGCTAACTTCCCGCCGCTGCGCAACCGGGGTCCCCCGGAAGCAAAGCCCGTTCAGCCGACGCCTACTCCAGCTCTGTCTTGGAGGCAGCGTCCGGCTGTCCCGCCTGCACCTTCCCGACCCATCCCAGCTCCCGTAGCTTCCGTAGGGCCGCGTCCTGCTTTGTCATCTTCACCTCAGTCGTCGTTGGCTGAGGACATGAAGACCGTGTTCGACGTCATTCAAAACGTCGACATTACGGAAATTTCTGTTCTCGCACGCAAACTGCGAGTCGCCCGCTCTCCTCAAGAGCGTTTATTTGCGTTAGCCGAGCATCACTCGCTTCTAAGTTCGTTATAAATTTTTTTTTAATTTTTTTTTGTATAAATTCGTAAATAAGTAACTTATAATGTCTAGACCCGCGAATATGCGTCCAGTCGTATTAAACCCAAGGGCTTATCCCAAGTATCTTTTAACGCTCGTACGCTTATTGCTTCTTCAAGAGACGTGGCTAACTCCAAACCGCTCCAGGGGATTCGCTATACCTAAGTACGCGTTTATTCGTAACGACAGGCCCAACTCCGACGGTTTCGGCGGCACTGCTATTTATTACAAAAGAGGATTCCATTGCTGCCCTCTTCCTACCCGTCCTCTCCTCAACATGGAAGCCACTGTGTGTAGATTGGCTATGACTGGTCATCCGACCATCATCATAGCTTCAGTCTACATACCTAGTGGTACCAGACCAATCCGCAGCGACTTTGAGGCCATTCTCGCCCTCGGCCATTCAGTCATTATGTTCGGAGACTTTAACTCCAAACATACTGACTGGACGTGCCTATCGACCAACACCAGTGGTATCGCTCTCCTCGACATCACTAAATCCCTTGACTTAGACGTCATATCCCTCATCACTCCCACTAACTATCCCAACAACCCGACCTACTCTCCTGACATCCTCGACTTTGCAATTATCAAGCGAATCAATCTTGACCTAAGGTCTATCGAACCGCTTGATGACCTAGGCTCCGACCATTGCCCCGTCTCCCTCGTGCTAGGTACGCCTAACGTTAACGTCTCATCTCCTAAGACCTTTACCAACTGGAAAGGCTTTAAAAATGCGTTAGTTTCAGCTTTACAGGCCCCGCTCGCGATCTCGCCCGATCAATTAGATAGCCTGGATAAAATTGATTCATTAGTAAATTCTCTCACTGATACTATCAACTCAGCCATCAGTGACAACGAAAAGGTTGCTAAGCAAGGCAAACCCACGCTTCCCTTAGCCGTTAGCAATCTTATTAAAGCTAAGAACGCGGCTCACCGGAGAGCCAAGAAATATCCCACGCCCGCCTATAGAACAGCTGCGAATCAGCTTCAACGTAAAGTTAGGTCTTGCCTCGCGGAACTCCGAGACGCTCAGATGAACGATCTCATGGCGAATATCTCTCCGGCCCACCAAGTGTACTATAGCATGGCCCGAGCCTTACGCGTAGACACCGCCTCTCACGTTCCTCCTATCACTCGTCCCGATGGCACTACTGCCTTTGAAGTCGAAGAGAAAGCCGAATGCTTCGCTGACAGCATTGCCGCACAATGCTCGCCCAGCACGCAACCTGCTGATCCCTCACACATCCAGGCGGTGGAGGACGAAGTCCTTCGCAGAGACTCTCTCCCCATCACCGCCGACCCTGTCACAGTCTCTAATGACGAAATTTTGCTTCTCATTAGAAATCAAAAGTCCAAAAAGGCTCCGGGTGCGGATGGAATTTCCAACCACGCACTTAAGCACCTACCTCACCAGATGCTTACCTTGTTAGCTATCATTTTCAATGCCTGCTTCGACCATAGCTACTTTCCAAAAGCTTGGAAAGAAGCGACAGTCATAGGCATTCCCAAGCCGGGCAAACCTCTGAACGTCCCGGCTAATCACAGACCCATCAGCCTCCTCAAGTCAATGTCTAAACTTCTCGAGAGAGTCGTACTCTCTCGAATGCGGAACCATCTGTTTCCAACGGATGGCGATCCTCTCATAATTCCCCATCAGTTCCACTTTCGCGCTAAGCACTCCTGCCCTCAGCAAGTCCATCGAATCGTCGAGTACATACTCGAAGGTTTCTACCTGCGGCGTTTTAAAACGATCGCAGTTTTCTTTGACGTAGCCAAGGCTTTCTATAAAGTCTGGCACAGCGGTCTCGTTTATAAACTCTACAAAATAGGCCTACCGGATCGCCTAGTCAGGTTAATAGCGTCGTTTCTCAAAGACCGTACGTTTCAATTTAAACACGAAGGCACGCTTTCTGCGCCTCGTCCCATAAAGGCTGGAGTCCCTCAAGGCTCAGTCCTCGCCCCTCTGCTGTACACCGTGTACACCAGCGACATTCCCATCCCGCCGAAAGGCGTCGAACTCGACCTCTTTGCCAACGACACCGCACTCTATACCAAAGGCCACAGTGTTCCGCACCTTGTAACCAGACTCCAAAAGGCCGTAAACGCCCTTGGTGTATGGTTTCAAAAATGGCGCATCGATGTGAACCCTGAAAAGAGTTCTGCGATGCGCTTCGACCACAAACGCCGTCGTCCCACTGGCGATCCCCACGTTCGAATGTTAGGCATTCCAATCCCCTGGAAGCGCAGTACTAAATACTTAGGCGTCACATTAGATCCGACGCTTTCTTTCAAGCCACATATCGAAAGAGTTTCGAAACTTGCTCGTCACTACTTAGGCCGCCTAAATAGCATGTTAGGTAGAAAAAGTAAAATGTCTTTCAGAAACAAACGTACACTTTACAAGGTCTGAGTTAGACCCGTCATGTCATATACTTCGCCAATCTTTGCCCACGCCAAACCCTCCCTCCTGCGTAAACTGCAGGTAGTTCAAAACCTCTTTTGCCGCAGGGCCACAAACTCACCGTGGTACGTGCGTAACGCGGACTTGCATAGAGATCTTGAACTGCCTACAGTACAACAACACCTCAAAACACTCTCTGAAGCGTTCTTCAAACGCTCCGAAACCCATCCCAATCCTCTAGTTCGTGCTTCAGTCTCATATACTACTCCTGTGTTAGATTCGAAGTTCAAAGTCGCTAGGCCTAGGAATGCGCAAGCGTACTCATCCACCAGACTGTTAGCCGATCTCGAAGCCCTTCTGGCCGCAAATTCTAATTCTTACGTAAATTCTAATTCTAACGTAAATCCTAATTCTAACGTAAATGCGAATTAATTCAATTTTATTTTGCAATTTTTTTTTTAATTACTTGATTTTCATTTTGAGCACCTTCAGTGCTATGTATTCACCTTCAGTGCTTTGAGCACCTTCAGTGCTATGTAATCCCAGCGGGTGACCCCTTCTGGGCCCCGCTAGCGCGGCCTCTTTCTCCAATTGGCCGTCGCTCAGATGAAGGCTGAGTGACAAAAATGCACGAGCCGACAGGGGGTTTTTAGTGGGTATGGTTCTGGTAGGCGTCGGGACGAGTCCCACATAACTCTGGAATCGCGCCAGAGTATGCGTCAGGGCATTTTTATCCTCCTGCCCTTCCCGCGGAGGGGAACAAAAAAAATTGGGGTCGGCAGTATTTTTTGAACGGCTGAGCCGACACAAAACAACTGCACGATCGGTGCGTGCCAAACGGGCAGACAATTTGTGCTTGTCACCGTTCGGCTCTTTCAGTTCGTCTCGTCAAACCCCGAACAGAATTGGCATGGCGGCATTTTTTTTCAAATGCCACCGTTCATATTTTTTCATGCCGCCGATCATGACTGTGCCGCACATTAGTGCCGATTGATGCCGGCCCGAAAATATGGATGGTAATAGGCAAAGTGTTTAATAGGCAACTACTACCAATTTGTGAAATTTTATTCTAATCCGTCGAACTGTTTTTATGTATTACTCATACATAAATGTACAATGTGCAAATTGAAATCCTTTCCGTGTACATTCTATTCCTAGCTCTTTGTCCCACAATGCTTTTGCCTCAAATCCCTGAAATGAAACAAATCCCGGTTGTTGGCGCAAACGCATTAACAACTCTTTGTCTTCATCAAGAGACAATGCTTTGTGTTTTTAGCACAATTAATCCGAAATGATTTACTAGTCGTGGAAGCTATTCGAACAAAACCTAGAATACGCCTAAGTATGATACGCCCTAGGGATAGATTAAACGTAAAGCTGAGTTTCAAAAAAACTAAAGTTCACCTTTTCCAAAAATTAAAAATTATATTTGTGACTTTCCTTTTTGACATTGACACTGACACTTAGAATTGACACCGAATTCTTAGAAGTTTACCGGAAATTTCCTTTACTCGATTCCTCCTCAGTTGAAGATTTTGGTATTTTTAGTTGACATTTTCAGTTTATTTGACTTATCAACCAGACATTTAGTGCCACCATTTAGTACCACCAACATAACATTTAGTGCCACTAACCTTATAATTAAGAATTTAGTCACTATTTCACTCAACCTTACTGGAGGTAACGTTGGGTCAATTGGGATTACATGAGATAGGAGATTTGACAAATTCCTTAAAACGTCCTTAGCTAAGGTTGAGTAAAAGAAATCTAGTGTAAAGATTTTGAGACTAGACTTAAAATTACGCTATGTGTATTAGTCTTGAAATGATGCAAGAACTTTCTAAATATTCAGTTTATAATATCTGTGGGTGTAATTTGAAATAACCTCGAGTTGTTCTCAATTCATTCTAAGAAATATTTTTTTTGCGTTTCATCCTTAGAGTTATTTAAAAGCTAGGAGTATTGGGGATGGTCACTTCGTGCGGTTCACATTTTATACAATTATTTGAGAGTGCACGTGTTGTCAGATTCACGGTTCACAAGATAATTTGCACCGTTTTTATATATTGTTGTTCCCACAGTCAATATTTCTACCGTTTAAGTCTATTTCTTTCTAGATTCTTTCAGCACCTACCAGCCTGAAAAGGCAGATGGTTGAAACTCTTCTAGTGTTGTCATGGCAATACGTGTCCTAGGGGTTGACTACTCATGGGTTTTAACCTATTATTTATTATAACTTTTTTCACAAGCAAGCAATATAAAGTTGTATAAATTCAACCTTTTTCCTCAAGATTACCGTTAAGATGAGGCCTTAGATAACTTTCTTGATACAATTTTTCTAGCATATGTGATATTTTTCAGCGAAAGTTAGTGTCTGGACAGCATAGATACAACGTACAACATTGATAAAAAAGCACTGCGGGATTCAAAGCAATTAATGCGGCGTGCCATCTAGTTTCAACAGTACAAAACTTAATTATAACTCATTGAAATATTTATGTAAAACAAACGATTGTGAGCCTGTTATTGGCGGCCTATGTAAGCAATTAAATACAAACAACTGTAAATAAGACCTTGAAATTACAAGTGCTGTTGGCTCTGTGAAACAATAAATAAATAAATTAAACTTAAGTATTAAACAATTATTATAAAGACAAAAAACCATACGTTCGATATTCATTAGTTCGATATCTGTAGTCAGACAGTTTTATCCGCCGTAAAAGATGTCACATGGCAATTTATTCGCATGAAAGGCACAGGGACGAAGAGGGAAACACGAAAATACTTGCGGAAGTCCTAAGTTTAAGTCTGAGGAATTTATCACATCTTCGCAAAAAAGGATATCGTGATAAATATGGCACGTGTCGTCTTTATTCTTGAGTCTGAGTAATGCTGAGCGTTCGTCAATATAAGAAGACCGCACAAGCTTGTATTGACCATTTCATTTCACAACCTAATTTTGTCACTGTGTCTTATTTTTAAAATTTAATTTGCTCCTCTTTCTTGGGCATATTTTGTACACACGGAACAAAACCACGCTTTGATGCATTTATTTATACTGATAAAATATAATATTATTTAAGATTGGTGACTGACTTTACGAGCTTAGATTTCTTTTTATTCACTTAAAATAGAGTACAGTTTCGTATACTCAATTTAAAATGAGCTTTTCCAAATTTTTATTGATATATGCATATTTATTTTTAAATATACATTGAAAATACACACGCATTACATTCAAAGTATGTAAAGTAAGCTCTCGAAAGATTCATGTTTTTAGAATATGTACATATCGTTTTCGGTTTAATAACAACTTCAACTTTAGAAAAATGAAACGGCTCCTTTGAACCAGGTATTGCGGGAAATAAAAGCAATCACAGCGCACGTCGATGTTAGAAAATGGAATATGATTAGTGTCATACCTGCGGGGCCAGCAGTAATCTATACATAGTATTATTTACGTGAATTGGTGTGTGTTAGTTTGTCCCTTTTTCACGTCGAATCAAAGCGAATAATTGCATGACTTTTGAAGTAGAGAATATACTAGGAAGGCTGTAGAGTGACATAGGATACTTTTGACCGCGGTAGACAAGTTATAATTCTTATTTGACCATAAGGAAATCAAGTTGTAATAAAAAAACAACTGTTAATATGTGAAGCGTAATGAAAAAAATGTACGTATATTTTTCGAAGCTTTATTTAATTATTGATTTATTTATCTTGGTGCGTAAACAGCTTTCATTCGTATTAACTTAACGAACATAATTCAACAAAAGGCAAAAAATAGTACATCCAGCATGAATAAGGTTAGGCCAACAATATTAAAACTAATATATTAAAAAAGCTCAAATTTATACAATTTATTATCGAATCTTTCTTATTGTTTCAGTATAGTTTAAAATAATAAAGGCAATTTTTGTTATTGAGTGCAGTGCAGCTTAGCTACATTGTTACGGAAGCAGCTGAGTTTGTGCTTGTACAAGTCCATAGCCTCGGGTATGTATGTCAGGTATGTGTTACGTGTTACCACCAGCAGAGGCAAACAAACCGTTGTAGGCCCGACAAGTGCGGGTTATAGGGTCAACAAATGATGTGTTATTTCCGTAGAAATTTAGTTTATAAGGTTTGGGTTTCAAGTTAGTCATAAAGAGAAAGTTAATTTAAACGCTGCGTTAGCCGCCAGCTTGATTTAACTTAACTTAACTTTTCCTCAAAATATCGCCGTTTGCATATTTTAGCAAAAAAATACTATGACCAATTATAGACCCAAATGAAAAGAAACAAAATTATCTAGAATTCAAATTGCTACAACTTCAATCCCCCGCTTTTTTCTATCCATCACATTCGCTATAGACGCCTCATTAGTAGATCTTAGAAAATTGAAAACAATGCATTCCTGAGGTTTTTCACAAAACATGGGCTATTAACCATCCATTAATAATCAGAGCCCGTTATTCGAGTACCACCGAAGAAGTTTTGAGAGTTCGCAAATTGTGATGCTGGTGGCGACAATAGAAGTATTTATAGCGTATTGATATTTTGCTTACCAAGCCACTACAACAAATAACAGCGACTTACTGGCAACATAATGGCAGTTACATCACAAGTCACAAGTAATCACAGAAATCACAAGTGAATACTCACCTGACAGTGAGTAAGGTGGACATATTAAAATTTTTTATATGTTTTGTATGAATTGTTATTTTTGTTTTTGGACTAAAAATTAAAGAGAAAGAAAAATAAAGGTCATGCTCATTGTTTTTTGAAGCTCTGCGATTATATTTGTTATTGAATACTATTTACATGTGTTCGTCTACCATTTTATCTCATGAAGATGATAAAAAGTTTTACGAGCATATTTTACTCTACTCTAGTAAATCATAAAAGTTGGCACCCGTTATTTACGTAACCTTAAAAATAAATAAATATACTGTGCTATGATTCAAAGATTGACTAAGAAGTAACCGTTATATTTCAAATGTCCCATATCGGAAAAAGCCACTCAATACTGCTACTGTATGATATATTGTAATATTTCAGCCCATAGAATGGGACTGCCGGTCGCGACGCCTTTCTTGTGATTTATACAGGATATCATTCACGACGGCTGTCAGCACACTGTGGGCATTTTGCTAAAAGACTAACTGTGAAACGCTTCGAAAATACTGCTTAAATTGGTATTTCTTGGATTCTAAATTATACATCAATAAAAGTATTGCAGTGAAATAGTGTTACTACGGCCGAGTGGCGTTGTGGTTAGAATACCTGGCACACATGCCGGAGATCCGATTTCGAGTCCTGGTCGGAGAATTCATTTGTGTGATGAAGGTAAATGTTTGTTCTCGGGTCAAGGTTGTTTATATTTATATACGTATGTTCTTTCTGACTTGTTCCTCTGTTCGTTGTATGGTCATCCAAATGGCTTTCAGTTGGTGTGTTTGTCTGCGGTTTAATTTATTCACATTATTATTAAAAAATTTGAATATTGGAGATAGGTAATTAATGTACGAGCAAAATACACGTTAAAAATTGCAGGTACGTCTGATGTAAATTGCTGCAGTTCGTCCATAATCTTTTCTGTGCAGTAAAGTTGCAAATCAATTTTATACGGTTATAAATATAACGGTTCGTTTTTGCTTTTTTTATCTGTATGTAGTTGAATAATTCTGAAACTGCCCGACCAATATTAGATTCAGAATTTAAAACCAAAACTCTATAACTAGGACTAACATAGTTTTCATTTCATTATGAAATTCCGGGCAAAGGGGACCAAATGGTAAAAGTTTACCTTTTAGATGGGTTTAGTTTAGTTTGGTTTTGGGTGGGTGACCGTCAGTGGCTTAAGAACTTGAGCATTTCTTGCTTCAAAAGGCACGTTAAGCCGTCGGTCCCGGTAGTCAAGATAACAGTCGTGGAGATACATTCAGAGGCCTATGAAGTTTCCAGAGGCGACTTGATCAACTTCGACACCAGAGGTTGCCACACGATACTAAGAAGTTAAGGAGGTTTGTGACATAAGTATAACACGAAAATATGTATTTTTAATAAAAAATGTATACTGCTTATAGATAGAGTTGGATTAAAGAAACTGTTATGTCTTATTATTAAGTACTTAACACAATGAATATTTATTGATTATGGGTCACAGCTTAGCTAAATACTGATAAATATATGTATTTAGTGCGTGTTTAACAATGATTATAGTATTTTTGCATAAATTACAATAAAATGTTAGAGCACTGTTCGGGTAATTAACCATATAATTCTAGACGTAATATTTCGAAGTCGATTTTCAATCTGATTAATACGGTCACCTATCAGGTTTGAACGCGTAATTGACGATTTACAAGCTGCGAACTTAGTAAAATATTTCACGCTTTCACCTTGAGGATCGAAGAAATTTCCAAAATTTGATAAACAAAACAAAGAAACGAAAAAAATTATGTTAAAAGTAAATTTATTTATACAATTTTTTATACAGGGTGGCCAGAAAAGTGACGTCCACAAATTTTTTTATGGTGCCTCGTGTTGAGAGGTATCTGAATCACCCCTATGTATGTCATGCGATTTTTCATAGTTTTCAAGTTACGATTTTTTAAATGAATTTTTGCAAAATTGCGACCGGATCAGTTTTAAAAATTTCTTTTAAAAAAGTTGAAGATTCAAAGTAAAAAATTAATAAAAAATAAAAAAAAAGAAAACTCGAAAATCTGAAAAATCATATAACATACATAGGGGTGATTCAGATACCTTTAAACACGAGGCACCTAAAAATACATTTTGGACGTCACTGGCCCACCTGTATATTAAACATGTGAAACAAAATATTGAGATTGAGAATAACCACTCGTTTTTTTTTTTTTTTTTTTTGTTCCCCTCCGCGGGAAGGGCAGGAGGATAAAAATGCTCTGACGCATACTCCGGCGCGATTCCGAAGTTATGTGGGACTCGTCCCGACGCCTACCAGAACCATACCCACTAAAAACCCCCTGTCGGCTCGTGCATTTTTGCCACTCAGCCTTCATCGGAGCGACGGCCAATTGGAGAAAGAGGCCGCGCTAGCGGGGCCCAGAAGGGGTCACCCGCTGGGATTACATAGCACTGAAGGTGCTCAAAAATTGAAAGTAAAATAAAAACATTAAAAATGAAAAGTAAATAATGAAAACATTAAAATTGAAAAATTAAATATGCATTAATTCGGATTTACGTTAGAATTAGAATTTACGTTAGAATTAGAATTTGCGGCCAGAAGGGCCTCGAGATCGCGTGACAGTCTGGTGGATGAGTACGTTTGCGCATTTCTAGGCCTAGCGACTTTGAACTTCGAGTCTAACACAGGAGCAGCATATGAGACAGAATCACGAACTAGAGGATTGGGATGGGTTTCGGAGCGTTTGAAGAACGCTTCAGAGAGTGTTTTGAGATATTGTTGTACTGTAGGCAGTTCAAGATCTCTATGCAAGTCCGCGTTACGCACGTACCACGGTGCGCCTGTGGCCCGGCGGCAAAAGAGGTTTTGAACTACCTGCAGTTTGTACAGGAGGGAGGGTTTGGCGTGGGCAAAGATTGGCGAGGCATACGTCATGACGGGTCTAACGCAGACCTTGTAAAGTGTACGTTTGTTTCTGAAGGACATTTTACTTTTTCTACCTAACATGCTATTTAGGCGGACTAAATAGTGACGAGCGAGTTTCGAAACTCTTTCAACGTGTGGCTTGAAAGAAAGCGTCGGATCTAATGTGACGCCTAAGTATTTAGTACTGCGCTTCCAGGGGATGGGAATGCCTAACATTCGAACGTGGGGATCGCCATCGGGACGACGGCGTTTGTGGTCGAAGCGCATCGCAGAACTCTTTTCAGGGTTCACATCGATGCGCCATTCTTGAAACCATGCACCAAGGGCGTTTACGGCCTTTTGGAGTCTGGTTACAAGGCGCCGAACACCGTGGCCTTTGGTATAGAGTGCGGTGTCGTCAGCGAAGAGGGCGAGTTCGACGCCTTTCGGCGGGATGGGAATGTCGTTGGTGTACACGGTGTACAGCAGAGGGGCGAGGACTGAGCCTTGAGGGACGCCAGCCTTTATGGGACGAGGTGCAGAAAGCGTGCCTTCGTGTTTAAATCGAAACGTACGGTCTTTGAGAAACGACGCTATTATCCTGACTAGGCGATCCGGTAAGCCTATCTTGTAGAGTTTATAAACGAGACCGCTGTGCCAGACTTTATCGAAAGCCTTGGCTACGTCAAAGAAAACCGCGACTGTTTTATAACGACGCGGATAGAAACCGTCAAGTATATACTTGACGGTTCGGTGGACTTGCTGAGGGCAGGAGTGTTTAGCGCGAAAGCCGAACTGATGGGGAATAATGAGAGGATCGCCATCCGTTGGAAACAGATGGTTCCGCATTCGAGAAAGTATGACTCTCTCGAGAAGTTTAGACATTGCCTTGAGGAGGCTGATGGGTCTGTGATTAGCCGGGACGTTCAGAGGTTTGCCCGGCTTGGGAATGCCTATGACTGTCGCTTCTTTCCAAGCTTTAGGAAAGTAGCTATGGTCAAAGCAGGCATTGAAAATGATAGCTAGCAAGGTAAGCATCTGTTGAGGTAGGTGCTTAAGTGCGTGGTTGGAAATTCCATCCGCACCCGGAGCCTTTTTGGACTTTTGATTTCTAATGAGAAGCAAGATTTCGTCATTAGAGACTGTGACAGGGTCGGCGGTGATGGGGAGAGAGTCTCTGCGAAGGACTTCGTCCTCCACCGCTTTGATGTGAGTGGGATTCGCGGGTTGCGTGCTGGGCGAGCATTGTGCGGCAATGCTGTCGGCGAAGCATTCGGCTTTCTCTTCGACTTCGAAAGCAGTAGTGCCATCGGGACGAGTGAGAGGAGGAACGTGAGAGACGGTGTCTACGCGTAAGGCTCGGGCCATGCTATAGTACGCTTGGTGGGACGGAGAGATATTCGCCATGAGATCGTTCATCTGAGCGTCTCGGAGTTCCGCGAGGCAAGACCTAACTTTACGCTGAAGCTGATTCGCAGCTGTTCTATAGGCGGGCGTGGGATATTTCTTGGCTCTCCGGAGAGCCGCGTTTTTAGCTTTAATAAGATTGCTAACGGCTAAGGGAAGCGTGGGTTTGCCTTGCTTAGCAACCTTTTCGTTGTCACTGATGGCTGAGTTGATAGCATCAGTGAGAGAATTTACTAATGAATCGATTTTATCCGGGCTATCTAATTGCTCGGGAGAGATCGCGAGTGGAGAGTTCGGAGCCTCTAAGGCTGAAACTAACGTATTTTTAAAACCTTCCCAATTGGTAAAGGTCTTAGGAGATGAGACGTTATCGTTCGGCGGTCCTAGCACGAGGGAAACGGGGCGATGGTCGGAGCCTAGGTCATCGAGCGGTTCGATAGACCTTAGGTCAAGATTGATTCGCTTGATAATTGCAAAGTCGAGGATGTCAGGAGAGTAGGACGGGTTGTTGGGATAGTGAGTGGGAGTGACGGGGGATATGACATCTAGGTCAAGGGAGTTAGTGATGTCGAGGAGAGCGATACCGCTGGTGTTAGTCGATAGGCACGTCCAGTCAGTATGTTTGGAGTTAAAGTCTCCGAACATAATGACTGAATGGCCGAGGGCGAGAATGGCCTCAAAGTCGCTTCGGATTGGTCTGGTACCACTAGGTATGTAGATTGAAGCTATGATGATGGTCGGATGACCAGTCATAGCCAATCTACACACAGTGGCTTCCATGTTGAGGAGAGGAGGGGTAGGGAGAGGACAGCAGTGGAAGCCTCTTTTGTAATATATAGCGGTGCCGCCGTAACCGTCAGAGTTGGGCCTATCGTTACGAATAAACGCGTACTTAGGTATAGCGAATCCCCTGGAGCGGTTTGGAGTAAGCCATGTCTCCTGGAGAAGGAATAGGTCAGGTTCTTTGTTCTGAAGGAACAGTTTAATCTCGGGAAGGTTTGTGTTCAGGCTACGAGCGTTAAAAGATATTAGGGATAAGCCCTTGGGTTTGATACGACAGGACGCGGGATTCGCGGGTCTAGACATTATAATTTATTATTTACGAATTTATACAAAAATAAAAGAATTTACAACGAACTTAGGAGCGAGTGATGCTCGGCTAGCGCGAATAAACGCTCTTGAGGAGAGCGGGCGGCTCGCAGTTTGCGTGCGAGTACGGAAATTTCGTTAATGTCGACGTTTTGGATGACGTCGAACACGGTCTTCATGTCCTCAGCCAACGACGACTGAGGGGAAGATGACAACGCGGGACGCGGCCCTACGGGAGCTACGGGAGCTGGGATGGGTTGGGAAGGTGCAGGCGGGACGGCCGGACGCTGCCTCCAAGACAGAGCCGGAGTAGGCGTCGGCTGAACGGGCTTTGCTTCCGGGGGACCCCGGTTGCGCAGCGGCGGGAAGTTAGCGGAGGTGAGCGGCGGCGCCGGTTTAGGCGCGACCCTCTTGACGGTGGAGCGCGGAGCGCGCGGGCAACCCCTGTAGTTTGCTGTGTGGCCGGACTGGCCGCACAGCACACAGGCAGGGGGGGAAGTGGATTCGGGAGTGCGAGTGCACTCCTTAGTGAAGTGGGGATCCAGGCACTTAACGCACCTGGGGGGAGCTGAACAGTTAGCCGCTGCGTGGCCATATAGCTGGCAGCGGTGGCACTGTCCAGGGTGACCACGGGGGTTGGGACGCTCGACGGAGATGTTCGAGAGTCCGCAGATCGTGCGAGCCTCTTTGAAAATCTCCTTCGAGTTGGGAGTATTGGAGAGGATTACTAGCGCTAACGGAAAACGCCTACCGCGGTTGGAGTGCATCTTGTGCACTGCTGTGACCGGAAAACCCTGAGACTTAAGGTCATCGAGGATGTCTTCGTTGCTGAGTTCGAACGGGACGCCCCGTAGTACTGCGCGGATCTTACGCTCCTCCGGGAGGGCGTAGGTGTGAAATGCGATTTGATTTATCGAGAGTAGCCTAGTGAAAGACCGGAAGTCGTCGACGGTCGCTAATTGGATTTTGATTGTCTCGCCAGCGTTGGCGGCTTTTAAGTAGTTGATTTTGTGCACTTTGCACAAGTTTGAAACCGCGGTCCAGCGCGCTTTTTCACGCAGGAATACGGGCGGAGGGAGCTGAGGCTTCGGCGGGACGGGAGCGCAGCGCGTCGCTGGCTTCGATGTGACCGACGGAGACGCGGTTACTACGGGCGATTTTAACGGCGCGGGGGCTGGTGTTGAAGACACCGGGGAGGGCTCGGGTATTGAAGATACCGAAGCTTTCTTAGAGCGCTTCTTGGAGCGCTTGGCGACAAGTTGAAACGCGGGCTCAGGAGAGCCGGTTAAGGTGACGGCATCTGACGACGTGTCAGACGCGGGTTCGGAATCGCTCCCGGGAGCGGTACGCTTACGACGCGACGCGTGAGATGATGCGACCGATTCGCAGTCCATCTCGGACGAGGCGGGAGACGCGGGAGTGCTGAAGACCTGAGGGGTCTGGACGTCGGAGGCCTGAGGGGCCGGGATTGAGGCCTGAGGGGCCGGGGTTGAGGCCTGAGGGGCCGGGGACGCGATAGTAGCCTGTAAGGCCTGCGTTAGTACGTCATCTGGGATGGGGCAACCGGACGCCGCGAGCGCCTGGGCGAACGACCTAAGAACGCTTACAAGGTCCATTGGAGGGCTTGAATGTGTAATATATAATGTATGCCTAGGTCCCCTAGCAAACCTAGCACCTAATTAAATAACAAATGCCTAGAATTCCTAAATAAAAATCTAGCGAACCCTAGCGGCAAACCTCCCTACCAGCGGTAGGGGGGCTGGGGAGAATAAATTAAAACTAACAATAGTACGCCGAAGGCCGCTACCTAGAAACCTAAAAAAGGGTGCGCAGGTAAAGAGTTGACCGCGTTAGGGTCAACCTTTACCGACAGAAAGGACAGATACACACGAAAACACACAAATATGATAGAAATAAATATGAAAAAAGGAGAAAAATAAATAAAATAGAGAAGAGAAATAAATAAAAATAAAAAGGACTGGTTCAGTACAAATTCGTTGTCACCGTTAAGTATCCTTTGCACTGAAACCAGACTACTTACGCCGGGCACAACACTGCACTCAGCACAAGCACAACACAACTTAGCACAGCACTTTGAAGACTAAGAGGCTTAGTCGCAAAGAAAAAACGCACTTCGAAAGCACTCAGACGGAGTAGAAAGACTTAGGAAACCGTAGCACGGAGCCAACACGCTAGACTGTGACGTCAGTAAACTGAGCGCCGCGGAATGGCGGGAAGGGACCGATCAACGGAGAGCTGGGTCTTGCACGTCCGAACCGCGTGGCGATCGGAGCGAGAATGTTCGAACCACTCGTGTTTTCCATTGATTTAAATTCCAAATAAGGAGTACAATAAATTTCAGGCTCGAAATATTATCCACAATTTGCATATTAATTTATTAAAAGGATACCAATACGAATCCACATATATATTTTACAGTTTTGTTAAACTTAAAATTTTATTCAGAAAGCTCATTAAAAAGTTTATCTGCCATAATCCAATTTGCTGTCATGTAATAATACTGTTTTCCTGTATAAGTATGTTTTAATATCCGAGTAAAAATAAATTTAATATGTAATGTACAAATTTAAAGAAAACCTGTACACTTCATGCGCACATGAAGCGCTGGCGGTGGAGCAACGGGAGATAGATTGCGTTCCGTGGCACTATCATCCCATATCGCGAAACCAATACGGATGATTTATCTTTTCTGTTAAAAGACCGCGTCAAATATAGTAATTATCCATGATATAATGAAAATGGCAAGCCTGAATCATGATTTAAATATCTATCTACGTGAAGCACTGAATTATGCCGAACGGAGAGTCGCCAACTCCATAAAGTGGCCCGTACAAAATAACTCACCAACAACGTGCAGAGTGACAAAGAAGGACCGCACAGGCTGCGTGGACACTTGACACTCGTACACTCCCGCATCCCGCTGCTGAGCCCATTTGATCTGCAGCGTCCAGTCGTCCGATAGAGGGGAATGCGTCGCTTGGAATCGTTGGTCGGACGTGTACGTGTAACTGCCGACGGTTAGGATGTGAAGATCTCGGTGCCGGATCCAAGACACCTGAGAACAAGAAATGGGAGATCAATCTTATGTCATAAGAAAGATAAATAAGTTCAGTATTTGGAATTTAAGTAATTTCGTTCGTTTCGTGTATATATGATATTTTCACCTTGAAATTAAAAGGGACGATAAAAATGCACATAGTAGAATAAGGCCATGAAAGAAAATACTTTAGCAATAGTTTATGATAGGATATGGAAATCAAATGATAATATAAAATAGGTTCACTTTATTCGGCGTAACCGTAAGGCGGTCAGCGAGCGACTGGCCGCTGTCCGCCGCATTACAATACAATTGTCAACCTACGCAACCCCCACATACACCCCCTTCTAAAAAAATCACAAACATATTTTAAAAACAACATAAACTGCAAACACTTTACAAATTGTCATTCAAAATGCCTCAAGAACTTACAAAGAGAAATTCTAAACTATATCTCTCAGGTTATATAAATGCAAACTTTTGTTTAGAAACTAGCAAACTGTATATAAATATAAAAGTTGTAATAATTCACACGTTGTAAAAAAAATGATAAGTAAATAACAAACATATTTCACAATTAAGAGCATAAAAATTTCACTTTAAGGGTTTCACTACTTAATATACGGCCTTGGGAGGTTGAGGGTGTTCAACCCTGACAGTCGGGACGGGGCCCATCTGTAGGTCCACCACTTGACCGCGCAGCCAACTCTTAACCTTCCGTTTACACCTCCTGCTAATCCCACACAATACTATTCCCGCTAATAGTGTGGAAATAATAATGAGCGTTATTCCGAACATGTTAAGTTTCGATTCAACTTTCTCTTGATTTGCAAGTGAGTGGTTAATCACCACATTTTCTTTGCTTTGTCCCCAACCCATTATGATACAATTTACTTTATTAGAAAAACTTTTTACACATTCAAAGTAGCTAGTACCCTAAGAGGTAGCTCAAATACAAGTAAATCAATAATTAAACTTACTTACAAAGTCTTATGACGTTAAATGTCTAATTTGCAAAAGCAATACGGTGAATAAACTCTAAAATGTAAACTAAATTAATCGCTTACTTATTACTTATTGATACTTAGAAATTAACCTACTTAATTACGACAACCTTTGTAACCTCTGACTCCAGATCAGAAGGTTGCGTGTTCAGATCACGTCGGGGTCACCACTTTAGCAATAGTTTATGATAGGATATGGAAATCAAATGCTAATATAAAATAGGTTCACTTTATTCGGCGTAACCGTAAGGCGGTCAGCGAGCGACTGGCCGCTGTCCGCCGCATTACAATACAATTGTCAACCTACGCAACCCCCACAATACATTTATTTACTATATTTTATTACCTTACATGGGGAGATAACTTTACATTATTAATTAAATCTCTTTTTGTGCAAAAGCTTAAAAACTGCTGATATTATGAGTGAGAAATAATTAAAAGTTTTCAGGTGATAATTTTTCTAAAGGTTTTCATTTCTTTAGTTTTAGGCAGGAATATAATCCAGCAGCTAGCACTTGAACAACTCGCATGCTTTTTAGCCTCATGCATCCGAAACCCGTACCATTTATTATAAGGAAATATTGTATAATGATTAAGGATTACACAGCATAACTGGCAAAAAAACATGTTAACATTTATTTATTTTTTAGAAAATTCAAAACCTCAAATTACTAAGTATTCTCAATAAATATGTTGAAATGCATGTATGAAAAGTCATATTTGTTTCAAATGTTGACATACCTTCTATTGCTGTAATGAAATGACGTGAAAGACGTCGATTTCAGTTTAGTAGGCCTCGGCATTGTAATGATCTACATTACAATGCCGAGTGAAACACCTGTTCATTTTATCCAGTTAGATTATATATTTTTACACGGATAAGTAGGTATATGTGGATTTTAAAATAAAAGTCCTTAGACAACATGGCCTCAAAGTAAGCAAAGGCTGGTGTTATGTAGCGAACTGCGAAGATCCTAGAATATACATACGAACTCGGATAAGGAACATTTTGTTGTTCTGTGCTGGCGTCTTAGTCACCGCGTTTAATTTTAAATTTTCAGAATAACACAGGCGACCTCCATGTAGATTTCTACTTATATGCATGATTGTGCTTTCAATACAGGAAAGATGAACTTAAATGCAAACTTGGGATAGCAGTATTGCATGTACTTAACTCCAAAAATTATAATTTTTTCAAACTACTTTTAAAAACTCAAAATAATATACATAACAAAAGCAATAATTCATATCATTAAAGACATGTTCATTTTTCATTTCATCCAATTGTTGCCCTTAGTTGAAGATAAAAATGAAATACCAGGATTTTTTTTTTATTTATTAAACTTAGCGCAACTAATCGTTGAAGCAGAAGCCAGAAACGTTAACCGGAATGAATGCCAAGGTGATCAAAAGTTAGAAAAATCTTACACAATCGTACACAATGCCGCAAATGCAAACGAAGGACTGCAACCGTTTAATTCAAATCTGAACTGACGTTGTAATTTTGACATTGTCAATATGACAGTGAAGGTAAGCTGTATTGTACATTTAAGAAAAAAAATTGATTATTTCATTTTGATGTGCATTTATTTCAATAAATTAACAAATAGAATATTATTTTAATTTAAAAAGTCACATATTTCTATTAATTTATAAGAAAATTCGAAATATTGTAAAATTCGAGCTTTATATGGAACGAAACGTGTCAATGATCATTTATTTACTGGGCGCGTTCGTGGAAAACCAAACCCAATATATTTTTTTGTGGATTGTAGTTTTTGACGTGAAATAATAGATTTTATGGTTCAGCTAAAAATTACTTCTTTTCGTACTATATTACTTATCTATACATAATACGAGTTGTCAAAATGTTGACAGGTCAAGCATGGTCTTTCTGATATGCCTATTTTTGCTGATATGCCAAGAAAATTATCGATGCGATGGTTACTATATTAACTTAATAAAACAAGTAATCGTCTTATCAATCATTATGAATTTCACCACAAGTTCTCAAATTTATTTGTTTCAGTACCAAATACGCCTCCTTGATTGTCTGTAACTAAAAACAGAGTTATATCGAATCTTTAAATCCTAAAAAATGCAACATATTATGTTATAATAACTAATCATTATTTGAATATTCAGGTCATACTAACTGGAAAAATGCAAATAAATCGTTGAAAAGAACTGAAATATGCATGCGATATTCGTATCTTTGGAATACTTGATATGCCTATGTCTTGCTTTGCATATTATACTACTTAGACAGAACTGCATTTGGCCTTTCAGAGAATTTATATATTTATTAACGATTTAGCGAATATTAAGCGATTTAAAAAATAATTTTAAGACAAAAAGAAAGTTAATTTGTTGTCTTGTTGTAAATATTGTTATAAACGAGTATTCTGATTAAAGCAATGCTCATTTCTTGAAAAAGGCCTTTATATCAAACGTTTTTTTTTTAATTGCCGCAAAGAAGGGAAAAGTATCAATTTCATGACTTTTAAAAAGCTTTTTCTGTATTATGAGTTCTCTTTAATGCAAAAAATGTTTTGACGGTTCTTTTAGTTTTCACAAATTTTAAAGTATATATTATTATATTTTAAAATATAATAATAGATTTTCCAACGAACAAGAATGTTCCACTTGGACTTGAATTTAAATACAATAATATTTTGAATTTCTAGAATTATTAAAATCGATTGAAACGTTTAATAAATACTGACTACTAAATATAATACTACTAAATAATAATAAAATATAATATAATAAAACTAATAATACTACTAAATATAAAGATATTTCATTTTTTGCGTATTTAATTTTACATAATTAATTGTGATATTTATTGGTTATGAGAATCTTGGTTTGAGTTGAACTTTGTGTTCTGGCCGTCTGACGATCGATCCCAGCCAGAGCAAATAATCTGCCAACATAATCCTTTTACTTGACCGAAGCAAACCAACATGACGAATGTTGAGCTCGTAAATCGAACACATAAATAGAACGTTCCTCTCGCTGACGGTTGTTTATTTAGCCAGGTATGGTCCAACAAATATGCTTTGCTTTGCATGTGTATGATTATTATAATGGAGTTAGTAGACCAAAACACAATTGCAACATCATAAAGTTGGGCATTGATAAAATTCACTGGGATTTTATTCTGAGATTTTGAAAGTTCACCTTAAATGAGTATATCATAGATTTCTAATCTTTAGGAGATAAAAGAAACTTCAATAAGGCCAGATCTGCAACTTAGAAATTTTATGTTAAAATATAAAAAATAATAATAATAATTTATTTCATTAAAAGATTTACAATTTACTTTCCATTTTAAAACGTCTTTAACATTTTTTTTACAATTTTTACAATTTTCATTACTTACTGTTTACTATTTTTAAAGTTTTAAATAAATTCAAAATGTTATGTAACACACATGTTATGTATTAATATAGAAAATAAATGTATACCACTAAATGAGGGATTTTCTTAAAGATAGCTAGATAGCTCGGAAAAATAGTAAATAAATTACATAAAGGTAGCTATTAAAAGTTGGTCCTTGGATTTTTAGTTAACGTTTGTCGTATAAGAAAGGCAACCTGATCTGTCGTAAATGTTCATTTAGTTTTATTTTTACATTTATTTAATTATTTGACCACGGAATAGATATATTGTGTCATATGAAGTAACTTCTGCTTTTTTCAGCCTACCTATCTTATACTATATATTCGAACCAGCTTTTCTTATCGCCATCTATTGAGGTAATTTGAACAATTTTTATTCTTAATTTAATTATGAAAAATCTCCCATTGTAATTTGGAAACCTTGCTATAAATTAATAATAGGTGAATAGAAGAATTCAGCTAGGTTGGGCAGCGTTTGGGAAACTACGTCAAGTCTTCACATCCACGATTCCACAGTGCCTAAAGACGAAAGTCTTCAATCAGTGCGTCCTACCCGTCATGACATACGGAGCCCAAACTTGGACACTAACGGCACGGCTGGTCCACAAGCTGAAGGTCGCTCAGCGTGCTATGGAAAGAGCTATGCTCGGTGTTTCTCTGCGGGACAAAATCAGAAATGAAGTGATCCGGCAGAGAACCAGGGTCATCGACATAGCGCACCGGATTAGCAAACTGAAGTGGCAGTGGGCTGGCCATATTAGCCGAAGAACCGATAACCGTTGGGGTAAACGAGTTCTTGGGTGGAGACCGCGTCTCGGCATACGTAGTGTAGGACGTCCTCAGACACGGTGGAGTGATGATTTGCGCGGGATGGCTGGCAGGAGCTGGATGCGAGTAGCCGAGGATAGACCTCGATGGCGTGAAATTGGGGAGGCCTATGTCCAGCAGTGGACGAATATGGGCTGATGATGATGATGATGATGATGATGCTATAAATTTAAGTATTTGTGGTAAATTAAATTTTGTTAAGTTTATATCTTATATTTAATATGCAAAGTATTAATTTGAACCGTTAGACCAACCCCTATACTAACTATGCTCCACGAAATACATGAGCTGCGTTAAAAATGAAAATAACAGATTTTTGTAGACACAAAATCTAGTTTAATTTAGTATTTCAACTCAAATAAACCAGTAATTAGTAAGAAGTGTATTATTTATTATTATTAAGTTGCCAACAGATGAGACACCTTACGTAACTAAATTAAACATATAAAAGAATTTAAAATGTGTGCCATCCAATTAAAGGCAGCTACAACTTATTTATAAAAATCCGACAACTGACATTTAACAGCTATTTTACAAATAAGATTTAAAAAAAAAATACAAAAAAAAAAAACTTTACAAGTTAAAAAAGTAAAAAACAAAAGAATATTTAAATAAAAAGTTTAAATATTGTCTCTGGAACAAAGTGCGAAATGGCGAGCCTGTATGTGAAACTACATGTGTTATATACTAATATCTTCGAACGAAGCTCTTCAAGTAATTGTGATTGAAGTTAAAACATCAATTTTATTCGAGCTTCGTTCTCGATATTAGTATATAGCACATGTAGATGGTGAGAGATTATAGTGTCGTGAACTGTTATTAAGCGGAAAAAGAGAAGAAAGAAAAGTTAAAAAAATTTAAATCATTGATTGAACAAAAATTACAATCAAGTATTGTATTTTTTCACAAAAAAAAATGTTAATATTAATGTATCAAAGTATTAATACAATGATAATGGTAACACTTAAGAATTTATATTGATTGAGTAATAGAATCAAAGACGATTTGTAAATAACATTATTAAAAAATTTTGCGTATAATTAAGTTAAGCCATTATGTTGCATTATTTAATAACTTTTTGGCAAATTCTGTGGCATTACAATTTTTAATAACATTATAAAATTTTGCAGACATTGTGGAGTTTTCCCTCCAGCCTGCTGTGCTTCTAATTATACCCAAACTCACCCCTGACATGGAGAACTTAGAAGTAGATGCGTGCCTAGTGTGAACACTTAACACAGTGGTGTCAATACCACTACTGTGTAAAACCACTGTTACCCGCCTACTTCAGTTCTGTGAAGTTACCTTTTTATGGGATTTTCTTAAAGCAATAAACAAATACGAGTGATTTTGACGCAATTGCCGCAAGTGTCTTCACGGGACATATTTTAGGCTTTTGCATAAAAGAAGGTAGGGAAAGGATTGGTTGCATCAAACCGACCTGAGACGTTTTAATAAATCTGAAATTTTTATAAGATATCCTGAGTCAGAATTACAAATGTTATTTATTTTTATTGTTGACACAGTTTGCATTCAGCATGTGCTGTAATAAGCGTTAATAAGGAGATTAATTTTTTACTTATTTGCTCTAGATTAGAATTTTCATTAGGATACTATTTTGATAAATAACCTAATACTTGATTTGTATCGGTTGGTCGAAGTCTAAATATACTCTTAAAAGATCTATGATTTAAACTATCGTTTTATATACTACAATGTTACAGTAACGAGAGGGCGGATCGGCAACTGTTCAATGTACCATACCTAGCACCTTTATTGAACATCTCAGTATGAATGTCTATCTAGAACATCAGGCAGTTCAGCACTGTCAGGATTTATTTTATTTCGGTTGCAGAATAAAAATCATTTTTTCATACATGACTCATACTGCTTTGTTGTGTTATCAGAAAGTGAAGGTAACATTATTGGGACGAGTACTGTTGACAAAGCGATTCATTTTTGGAGTAATGACGCCCGGGTAGCATCCCGGGCACCAGTAAAATATATTGATGCACCCGACGATTGCTACAATGAGAAATAATTAATAATAATAATAATAATAATAACAACACTTTATTGCTCATACACGAATGTAAAAATTGTAAAAATAAACATAAAACTAGGGTGGGCAAAGGCGGTCTTATCGCTAGCAGCGATCTCTTCCAGACAACCTTTGTGTTGACAGAAATCAAGAAGAAACGGGAGGGTAGTGTGCCAATAGTAAAGAAAAAAAAATGTATACAATATATTTTAAAATATGCATAAATACCAAAATACATAGGTATATAAATAAATAAACACTCATATATATTATAATAACATTATATATAAACACGTGCAAACTACGATTTTTCCAAAAGGTAATTGTGCAGTTTAGTTTTAAAAATGCTATTAGATTTGGAGTGTCGTATATCAGACGGCAGTTGATTCCAAAGATGGGCAGCTTTCACAGTAAAAGACTCATGATAGTATCCAGACCGAGTCAGAAGAGTTTCCAGCAAGTTATATGTTCCTGATCGGAGGCAGAGGCTATGGCTTGAGCCAAGTAATTTGAAACGCTCTTTGAGATAAACAGGTATACGAGGGTCAAAGAGTATTTTATAAAGAAGAGTGAGGACGTGCTCCTGGCGACGCAGTTAATTGGAAGCCAGTTAAGCTTGCGTCGGCATTCAGACACATGATCAAACTTGCACAGGCTGAAGATGAACCGAATGCAAAGGTTCTGTATACGCTGGAGTTTGCTGAGCAAATCTTCATTGAGGTCAATAAGGCAGACATCAGCATAGTCCAGAATCGGAAGGATAAGGGATTGCGCAAGTTCGACCTTGTTCCTGAGAGGAAGCAAGTTTTCCATCTTCTTAGGGATCCTGATGCGGCAAAAACTTTCCTGCTAACTTCAGCTATGTGCGCCGACCAGGAAAGAGTTGCATCAAAGAGCACACCAAGGTTCTTGACGATACCACTAATGGGCAGAATGACACCATCCAAAGAAATTTGTGGTATTGTTAGTTGCTTGAGTGACGCAACCTGCCTAGCACCACCCATAATGATAGCCTGCGACTTATCGGGGTTAATTGTAAGACCATGGGATTGACTCCAGTTAGCGATAACAGCAAGATAATTGTTTATTCTCTCAATTAGGTCATCAACCTCGTTGACGGTGCCTTGGGTATAAATTTGCAGGTCATCGGCATACAAATGGTATTTAAAAGAGAGTAAGGGTGTCAGGAAGTTAATGAATATTGAGAAAAGAAGAGGCGAAAGGACACCCCCCTGGGGCACACCAGCAATGACGTCACGAAACCCAGAAACCCTACCGTCAGCACGAACACACTGCTGACGTCCGACTAGGTAACCATGAAACCATCCCGTTTCCTTGCCTGAGCCAAATACATTTCCTAGCATGGCCAACAAGATATCGCTATCGACGGTGCCAAACGCATTACTAAAGTCAAGGAGAACCATAGCAGTCAGTTGTTGGTTGAACATCCCCAAGCGAACGTCATCCGTCATTTAATCAGTGCAGTAGTAGTGCTATGCCCAGGACAGAATCCAGATTGAAAGGGAATTAGAAAGTTTATGGAGTTTATGAATGAACTGACTTGTTTGAAGACAAGTCGTTCAAGGACTTTGGACAGGAAAGGAAGAATGGAAATAGGTCTAAAATGGGAGGGAAGTGACGGATTACTAGTTTAAGGAACGGGAATAACTACTGCTTTTCGCCAGCAGTTCGGGAAAGTTCCAGTATGGAGCGAGAAGTTGAAAATGTGGCTGAGTACAGGGATGAGGACCTCGGAGCCAAGCTCAATCATCCGGCGGCTTATGCCATCAACACCTTCTGCATTTGATTTGAGAGCGGAGATGTTTGTTTCAACTTCACGCTCAGATACTGTTTATGTGGATCATAACTGGTAGTTAAGGAATTCAGCGTCGCTTGTTTCAAGTTAGGTGATATCGTTTGGAGCTCAGCAAAGTGTAGGTTTAAAGAGTCAAGATCAAGGCTGAGTGTAGGAGAAGACTTGGTTTTACCTATACCCAAAGTTTTCAGGAACGACCACACTTTACTAGGGTTAGCATTCGCCACAGAACTATGTATATAGCGACGTTGAGCGTCTCTACACATCCTGCTACATTGGTTACGTAATTTCCTGTAACGGTAGTTGTTTTCTTGCGTGGGGTTATGTTTATATTTCACCTTCGTAGCATTACGCTTGGCCATAGTGGCTTTAATATCACTAGTGAGCCAAGGTGCGGGGAGATGTTTAAGCCGAACTGGCCAAAGCGGAGCATGAACATCATAAAGTTGGGTTAAAAGGTTACTGAAAATTTCCAGCTTCAAATCAATAGTAGGTGCATCAAACACTGCATCCCAGTTAATACTGCCAAGGTCAGTCACAAACTTTTGCCTGTAAATGCCATTAAAGCTTCGTTGTAATACTACTCGGGGCTTAGGTTTGGGGACTCGGATTTTGTAGGAAAGGAAGATAAGGTCATGGTATGAAAAGGCATCAGCGGATAGCTGTCCATGGGCACTAACATGATCGACAGAGGATACGATGGCAAGATCTAACAAGGACGGCTGGCAATTTAGAAAATCATGTGTCTCTGTTAGTGGGAGAATATTAAGATTCGCGGACTCAACAATTAAGCGCAGTCTTTCGGAGCGATGGTCATTTTTAAGGAGGCACGTATTAAAGTCACCCATTATAATGGTGTGATCAACCGTAGGAACCAGTGTCTCCAATACCGACTCGAAAGAGCTGAAGTAATCAATGTGGAGGTTTGGGCTGTAAAAAACTCCGAGAAGAACCTTAATATGACCGAAGACAATTTCAATAAAAAGGTGCTCAGAAGCCTCAGAGTACTGGGACGGGGATGTACTGATAATTCTAAAAGTTAAATTGTTTCTAAGGTACATGGCGACTCCACCGCCGCCCTTGCCAGTTCTGTCATTACGAATAAGGTGAAATCCGGGTAGAGAGACGGAGGAAGAAGAGAGACAAGGTTTTAAAAATGACTCTTTACAATTAAGTTATTTGATTGTTGAAAAACTAATGGTTTTGCAAAGCAACAAGTAAGTGTCTGAAAAGAGCATACCATTGCATTGTTGAGTAGGCCACTGAGGAACGACGTTCTTACGTAACATTCTTAAAACAATACATACAGGTGGAAAAGCGTAAAAAAAAATTGCCAACTTATTGTTAAGACATTGACTGTATAGGCATCTGGATTTTTATGCCAAGAAATATATAAATCACATTTATAGTTAATTCTATTTGCAAATAAATCAATTTTTGGTTTACCAAATCTACGAACTTTAGATATCTCCAATTCTACATATGCATGAGATTTTCTGGATTCGGCATCGGCTATATTTTATACGAAATTTTCCTATGAACTTGTACAATTAGCATTTACCATTATTAAATTACGAGACTCGAACTACTGCCATAAGTCTGTCGTTACTTAATTTAAATGGGGAAATTGTACGCCACCCATCCTATTTATGCAAGATATTGCAGTGGTATTGTTAACTCGTAACAATATTTGACAATCCCTAATATCTTTCGCAAAAAATTTGAGCCCTAAAAAGGCTACCAACATTTCCAAATAGTTAATATGCATTAAACTGTATTGTTTACTCCAAGGACCACCGGCCGTATTGTTCCCGCGCGCTGCCCCAGCCCGAAGTTGAGGCATCTGTGTATATTTCTAATACATAATTATCGCTCTTTATTTTACATACAGAGTGATTTAACGCTTTTAACCACCAACCAAAAATAGGATATAATAAAGTCTCCGGTATTGTCATAAATTTATCATAGCCGTTATTATACTGTAAATTTAAAAACTTACTTCTTTCAAGCTTTTTAGTGTAAAGCCATCCATATTCTATAGCTTGGCAAGAAAATATAAGTAGTCCTTCTAAATGAGTGGACTCCCTTATTTTACGACGTTTTAATTTACGAAACTTTAGTATTTATTTTTTAATCTTTTCCTTTTTCTAGTCGGGTAGTCCGAATTCCAATTTACTTGAATCTATAATAAATCTGAAGAATTTACAAGCGTGGGTAGGTGTGAAAACACTCTTATCAGTAGTTATGATAAAACCTAAACATCATTTTAATAAACGACTGTTGGTATCGTTTAAGTTTTGCAAGCAATTATGATACGTCTTCCTTACGAGATAAAGGTCATCTAAATAAAAAGTTGATAAATAACCTATTGTCCTTAATAGTTTTGCTACTAGTTTAGGAATTTTTATAAAACGTATGGCACCGTGTTCATCCCGAATGGTAAAAATTATACTCCTAAATTTGGCCATCAATTACAAAGCGTAGAAACTTTTTTTTTCAAAAATTTTTATGTATATTTACAAAAAAAAATGCGTCTTTGAGCCCAATTTTACACATAAAGCAATTTTTTGAAACAAGTTTATTTGCCGTTCTTAAATCTTCAAGTTTGAAGTGCACTTGTTTAGCCATTTTCAATTTAATATAGCGTGTTTACATTCGGTTTAGGTATTAAAAATATATTTGAAATGTATTGGCCTTAGCAGGGTTTACATGGAGAAATAGCCCCAATAGACAATAAGTTTTCTATAGATTGTTTATAAGCTTGAAATTCTGTGAAACAATACTTTGTTTCAATAGGTAATTTCATAACCTTAAATCCAAGACAGAATGATTGGATTGTTAATTAAAATACACCATTGGTTAAAAAAGTAGGTAAGTCGGCCTGCGGGCCTTACCTCGTCTAGCGTCGGTGGGATGGCGGCTGCTGACGTGATGATGTCCTGTAGTTGCTGGGCTCCGCCGGCGGCTGGTTTTAAGGTTTCAGGCAAATTATCACCGAAAAGCGTTTCATCAATTTCTGAGTTCTCAAGTGGTCTTTTAGATTTAACTTCAAGGAAAACAGAGTAAACAACCGTTGGCTTACCGAGTCGTAATGTTGTATATCTGCTAAAATACGTGCAGTGTTCAATAATATTTTCAAACATTCGGGATTTGTTTGAATTGAAGCAAGAATTAAAGTAATAGCTTGACTTAAGGAAGACAATGCGCTTGAGCTAAGCATATCTTTATTTTCGATAGCTTTACCGCGTTTAGCTTGTCCATCTTATAATGCGATACAAAGCTGAGGGTTGACAATGGGTGTTTTAATTTGTTTTGCAATTTTCTGGCACCAAGTATTTCTCTTAAAGATCTTTACGGGTTTCTTTCGAAATACCCGTTGTCACTATTTGGCATAACCTAATAGCCAAATCCTTCTGGATACTCTTCCCGTACTCTTTTCAGGTAGTAGGGTCTTGACCTTAAATTTCTAACAATTCAGGATCTAGTTCCTGGGCTGGTTCATTGCAATTAATAGTTCACTATTTAAGGAAACTGGTTGCTTAGTTATATTTGATAGGGACGCCAACTTTTCGATCGAATTGTTCGGAGGTGGCAGGTTTTTCCCGAAACAGCAGCATTATACGCACTCTTTGAGATAACTTTCATCTCATCGGTATCAAGTGGGCCGCTCTTTGCAAACGAAATTAATAAATTTCGTTAATGAAATAAGTTTATAGTAGTATTTAGTATATAAGGCTGTGAATAAACCCCTGAGGTAGATCCGAATAGCCTGTACTGTTAAATTTTTGTTTCTGTGGGTAGTGAGACTCCAGTATGAGAAACACGCAAACCCATTGTTTAATTGTTAAACTTATTAATATTATACATAGCCCTGGAAAAACCCTGATAATAGATCCGAGTGGCTTGTATTTGAGAATGAAATTGTAGTATACCCTGAGGGCAATCCGAGTTTTCAATCACATCTAAGCACAAGATAGGTAGTGGAACAACAATTTTACGTTTGGGTCGCGAGGCGGAGGCGTGTCATCTTTTGATGATGAGCTTTTATGGCTGCTATCTTTCCGTCTTCAATTTATTTAAATTTTTAGCTTCTTCATCTCCTCTAAATAGTCGTAATCAATTATTTTTCTTGGCATTTTTAAACTTAACCAACCAATTTACTATGAATTTTAATTTTACTATCTACGGAGACTATCTAAGGAAATATTTAAAGACTAATTTAAAATTTTAAAACGTTTGCACACTGAGTAAAAAAATTAAATTTAAACCTTAATAACGTGCAAAACAGCGAAGCACTATAACGTGAATAACGGTTAGTGGTAGAACAATGGGGTTGCCAGTATAGAAACTAGGTAATCCTTCAAAAATTTAAGTTTTTTACTTGTAATATGGTCTCTGGAACAAAGTGCGAAATGGCGAGCCTGTCTGTGAAACTACATGTGTTATATACTAATATCGAGAACGAAGCTCAAATGTAATGTTTAATACGAGTTCGGAGCTCCTAGGACCATCCGTTGCCAAGATACCGAGTAGCCCTAGGGCTATAATTATGAACCTAGGGCTTCTCTGTGTCTCGATGATGGCTGGTGTTACGAAATTCACACCTGCGTCATTAATTAGTGACGCAAATGTGACGCTATCGTGACCACTTACATCAAACCGAAATTCAGTAATTTACGAGTAATTTGATGAAAACTGGTAAGCCCTAGGTTCATAATCAGTTCCTTTCAACCACTAATATCTCCGAAACGAAAGCGTCACAAATTTTAAGTAAGGCCGCAATGAACGTTACATTTGAAGTACTAAAAGATGAGATATCTTTGAAGTCAGTCACAAATGAGGCCCTAGGTTCTGATGTCAACAAATTTTGTGCGAAAACAGAGAATTTTTTTAAATATATATAATTTGAAAATAATACAGGTCATGTTTTTCTGCACAAGTATAATAATATTAATAACTATTATAATACTTTGGTTTACCTTTTATATATAAGTAAATTTTTTTTTTCTTGTCAACTCAGTATAAATGATCTATAATATTTACTTTTTTATTCATATTTTATATGTATTCTTTATGAAAATTAGTTTATAATTAATAAATATGTGTAAATATAGTTTATAAAATCGCACCATTCGTAAAATAATGGCGTAACTTGAAACGACCAACTTTACAGGAGAGGGTTAAAACTGATTTATACTCCAACAATAAATGTCAAATTTTTCAAAAAAATACCAAAAATAGCAGAAAAATCTAGCTTTTCGATGATTTAGATAATAATGAAATAATCCCAGTAGTTTCCAAGATATATTGTAATAACCTACTTAAGCATTTCTTTTAGGGGCCAAAAATTTTATTTTTGTTAGTAAGTAGACTTATTCTTTTTTTAATACCAATTTTAGAGAATTTACTGGGTAGTAAATCAACTTACAAGTTTCTACACTGGTTTATAGGAAAAAGTTTATTCTAGTAAAACCACTTACTCCTTTATTCTACGTATCAATAAACAAAGTACCTACAAGGCAATTCAATATGCGGCACTATTGTAATACAATTTTATTGTTATTTACAATAGTAAGTTACTATACAGGCCATTTATATATGTTATGTAGAAATACTTATGGATTGTATGTATGTACATTTTAAAGTAAATAGTTATAATTGCACTATTAGTAAGTTTTCAAATACATAATATTACAAAACATGTATTGTACAATGTAAAAAGTGCTTATAGGATTACTACCGGTAAAAATAATATACATAAATAAAAAAAATGGCTTAAGCTTTTAAAAAAATTATTGAAATTGCACAGTGATTGCGTTCATTTCATTTCATTTTATTTCATTTCATTTCATTTCATTTCAAGGCTCATTAATTTGTCCCGCTTATTTCTAGTCTTTTTTAAAGTATCAAGGACATTTGGCTCATCGTCGAAAGCGTTTTTGAAAAAACCTTTGTAGGGGATTCCGGATGAACTGCTATTTCTTTTATTTTTTTCCTTGACACTTTTTCCCCGTGATATCTTTTTCCCAATTTTTGAGACAATTAGCCTATTCCAATCAAAACAATCAGCCTCGGTCAGTTCATGAATATATATGGCCCTGCACTTTGGTGTTTCTTATGACTGAGTAGACTTGATCGGGGACAAATAGAACTTTGTTCTTTTTTTGCTCGCTCTATGCATGAATGCATTGAGTCGCCCTTGTTTAGTGTATGTCCTTTTTGCAGAAAGCTATGCACTATTTTTATATTTAATTGTTGGCACGCAAATAAATACAGGGCAAATACAAATCGATTGTGTTTTTGCCCTGTACAGTTATCGAAATAAAATGAAATCGCTGTAATTCCTCTCGCAGTTTCATTATTTATGAATATCCAAAGACAACCCGAAATTTCATTGGCTCCTTGTTGACCAAGTTAAGCATGCTAAACAAAGCAATGGCTTTCTTTTTTTAATATATTATATATATGTCACATTATGGATAGGATATTTTTCCTTATAATGAAAAACCCCGACATAAGATTGGGGTATGCTTAACACCTACTCTAGATCATAGCATGCGACAGTATTGATGGCTTCACCAGAATTTTCTTTTTCTTAATTTATGATCGCCCTTACGCGTTCCTTATTTTTTTACGAGTATATAGAAATCATATTCTTCTTTCAAATGACCTTTTCTCTTACTATCTGCTTGTGCATATAAATTTCACACATATCCTTTTTAGGGTGGAAAAAGCCCAAATTAAATTGAGTTTTAAATATTAGGTCCTTACATTTGAAATTTTTGATCTGTATTATCTCTATATATCTGTATTAATAGCTCCTGTTTAAGAATTCCAATTTCAAATTTATACAGCTATTTACTCACGCATTTTTGTTTCGAAAACCGTAATTCATTTGTTTTTTCCTCTTTTGGTTTTTTCTTTGCGTCACTTAGTTTACAAAATAGAAAACTTAAAATATCGTGTTATTTACGAGTACGAATTCCACCGCGGCACCAGTGCTGCAAAAACGACTGGAAGTGTTGATGCTGTGTATGGTGGCGGTGTCGCAAAAGGACCCGCAGAACAAGCCCCGTGGACGGCCGGATACCAAAGGTACAATACAAACAATACAATACAAAAACTCTTTATTGCACACCATATATGAAAATACAAAAAAAAATATATAATAAAAAACAAGACAGAGTACAAAGGGCGGCCTTATCGCTAAAAGCGATCCCTTCCAGGGAACCGTAGAATGGACACGATAACCAGATTGTAACAAGGCGGTACGGTGTATACAAATACACACTTTCATCTTGAAGGCTATTGTGGAAGCGGATCCATCGAAAAACCACGTCCGAGTTAGCTGTAGGCTGCGGTGTTGGTGACTAAACTGTTTTAATCCACTTGAAGCAAATTGGGATGGTGAAAAAGCTTGAGCCTCATGAATTGAATGCAGCGAACTGACAAACGCGCGTTGACTGCTGCGTTACATTACTCAACCGGCACAAAAATGGATTTTAAACCAAATCATTACCACTGCTGCTTCAGGACAACGCTAGACCATATACTGCACAACAGACGGCTACCAAATTAGAGGAGCCTTAATTGGGACACCCACCGTAATCCCCGGACCTTGCTCCAACAGATTACAATTTTTTTCGAAATCTGGATAACTTATTGCAGGGGAAAAAATTCAACTCCGATGGGGCAGTCCAAAGCGCCTTCAAAGATTTTATTGATTCCCGTCCGAATGGTTTTTTTAGTAAAGGGATCATTGAACTACCCATGAGATAGTAAAAGTGCAAAGATAGCAATGGTACATACTTTGGTTAAATAAATATATAATATTAAAAAAACTGAATTTATGTTCCTTCCTTACAAAACGCCAATTTCATATGTAAGGACCTAATATGTAGCAATAGAATCTTACTACGTAGAAAATCATTGGCAGGGACGACATTTTCATAGTCTGGATTATTTTTGATCCAGTTTAGGTGAAGCCTATGAATTTTTTCACGACTAAGGTTTTCACACAAATACTGTCTCTTAGATTGTTGGCGCAGGTAGTGAGATTCTTTTTTGGGTAATAAGTTGAAGTGATTAATAACCCTTTGCACAGTGGTTTCAGCTACCTATTTCGATGAGTACCTCTAAACCTTTTGTGGCTCCTGCTTATCAATCGCAGTGTAGACTGTTTTCTCATTTATGCTCAGTGTGCTCAAAAACATTTTCTTGCACACAACCACGGTATCTTGGCTATTCATTAAAGAATTTTCGAATGATTGCGTTAGAAATCTTTTTGAATCTTATAATAAATACAGTACGTATTGGTTTTTGTTTTACGAATCTCAAAACATAGTCCCACTGAAGTTTGTGGTCTGCTAAGTTCTAGAAATATTTAAATATAGCCAAACATTATGAATCATTAATTTTTTCAGAACAATTTTTCTACACGAACACGAATCTCCCATTTTCTTAGTAGGCAGGTTAGTTTTAGTTTTGATGCTTGCATATTCTGTTCCAGAATTTTTTTTTAATTTTTAGTTTTGTTGAATTTTCAATTCTTTTCGTCTTCACACTCTTTTCCGACTTCCTCGGTTATTTTTCGTCGCTTCTACTTAATTTTCATAATTTATAAAAACCGTAGTTATAGAGGCCACAAAACGTACCGGGTTTGTATTAACGGATAGTTTCTGAACTTCGGGTTCTAAAGTAGTGCTGGAGGACATTGCAGAAAAAGAAATATGCTTTCTGTGAGGTATGGAGCCATACTCTGTATCAGATACAGGGTTACTTTCTGTTTCAACTAAGGCGTTATGTTCAGTTCCAGGAAAGCGATCTTGAATGATTTCGGGCTCTGGGTGGCGCATTATTTCGGGTGCAGGAGCAATCTGGTTAATTTTTCTTTCAACTATGGGGCTGTATTCAATGGCGATAATGTGTAGTTCAGGTGTAGGTGCAACTTCTTAACCAGTTTTGTATAAATAAAATCAGAATTGGGCTGATCTATAAGTTTATTTGTTGCGCTATAATTATCATGTAGCGATTATTAGTTTGAATACTACTACTATCCTGCAGTAAAACAACATCATACATGTTTCTGAAACGGTCATCATGAGGTAAATTGTGGAAACCGATGCTATCATTACAGGATTATTTTTATCAGATGTTCCTGCTTGATTTTGAATAGACATAAGAGGTTCTTTAAATGATTCTGGCCTAGAAACTAAGCTTGACAATAAATATTTGCTACTTGGGGTGAACTGTCAAGCGAGCGAGTGCATTACCCTGCCTGCACAGGTACACCTCTCCGATCCGCGCGGACGCAACTATATTTCCGAAGGCTAAACTCAAACAACTATATTTGTAAGTACGTTTACGTTGGGTAAGACTTTAAAATCTTATGAGAATAAAGTCTTGAAATAGATTACGAATTCAATATGATCTTAAGCTCCACATAAAAAGTCAGTAAATGTATTTACGTCGCGGAATTCTGAATTCGTTACGTATAAGAACGAGACACAGCAAGTTCCACGCTAATGTTGCTATAAAACTCCCTAAAACAATGGCGTAAGTTGATTTGCTTCTGGGGATTTTTAATTGGATACATGAATAAAGACCATGTAATAGTTTACGCACTGGTAATGGTTATTAAAAATCGAGTAAAAAGTATTTAAATTAACTTACTTGTCTAACTCTTTATGAAATGCCGTATAAAAGCTTCGTAAATATGTTTGAGTAATTGTTATAGGTAATAATATGAAAGTACGTGTAATTAAAAACCGGTACTCCTTTACAAACAGGGATATTTAAAATAAGGTAAAGACGTGGGTTTTTTATTTTATATCGTATCTAAGAAAATATCCACGATATTTTTTTGATTTTTGGAGAGGATATGTAATACAACTTCCTTTATCAGATTCAACAATAAAAAAAAATTAAGGTAAACCTATCTACGCCATTGTTTTACGAATGGTGCGAAATGTAAAAATATACATACTGTTATATAAATACGTAATAAAATATTTATGTTATCTATGTTTGTGTGTGTATGTAGTTATATAATGAAAGTAAAAAGATTACGCCATAATTAACGTTTCAGTGGATAAATAGTCCAGACTGTGAAGATATGTCGTGATTATTTATTTACAAATATGATAAGTCTCATTTTTCAGAGGCATTTTAATAGCTTTGCAAATTTTATTGTAGAACCAAGGTCCTAGGTATGTAATAGAATTACGAGCAAACAAGGTTCTAAATGCTGGCACCTGATAAACAGTAGCATATCGTCTTTTTGAAATTATTTTTTGCGGTTTTATTTTGTGTTGTCTTAACACAGTAAGCTTTATAAATAATTGACGAACGGTGAGAACTGAATGTTCTTGATATAGTTGCGTAGTAGGATAATCAAATGGCTGCATGTACAATAACTTTAAAACTGCTCTTTGTGCGCGTTCTAGTTTTAGTTAATTCGTTTTTTTTGCACTACCCCAAGCTATTATTCCGTACGTTAAAAGAGATTGACACAAGGTCAAGTAAACGGTTTTTTCGTATTTCCATCCTTAAAGTGTCTTATTTTCTTGAAAGTACATGTTAATTTTCTGAGTCTATTACTAAGGGCTTCAATATGGCACTTCCAGTTTAAGTTACGATCGAAAGTTATACCTAAATATTTAATTGATGTCACAGATGTAAGAGAAAAACAGGCACATGCCGCGTCACTATTGCAATTGCTAGAATGTATTTTGATACCTAAATCAGATGGCTGTTTGTTATCGTAAATACTAAATGTCATAAATTTTGTTTTCTCAATGTTAAGTGTAAGGCGATTTGTCAAGCCAATCTAAAACAGTTTTTAATCCACTTTCACTAATTCTGTAGACTTCTTTCCATGATGAGGCGTGAAATACAAGTATAGTGTCATCGGCGAAAGATATTATTTTCGTATTTTTTAGTAGTGTTTCATTCAAATCATTCAGGTAAATTAAAAAAAGGGTCGGGCCGAGTACTGATCCCTGCGGAATCCCAAAATCAACGATAACAGGGTCACTGATGACCCCATTAATGCTAACAGACTGAGTACGATCGCTGAGATACGATTGAAAAAGCTGCAATGGAATCCCTCTCACCCCGGCACCTTCCAGTTTACTTATCAGTATGGGAATAGAGACAGTATCAAATGCTTTTGCTAAGTCTAAAAATATAGCTAAGCACTTATCAGAGCGATCTATTATTTGAGTAACATGTTTAACTAAGTCTTCGATCGCATCTGAAGTTGATAAATTATATCTGAAGCCATATTGGCTACAAGAAAAGAAGTTATTCGACTTAAGGTAGTGTGTTAGTTTTGAATTAATTACTTTCTCCAATATTTTAGCAGGTGTTGGCAATAGTGAAAATGGCCTATAATTATTGATACTATCTCTATTTCCAGACTTATGGATAGGTAATATAAAAAAAAATCGCTTTAATGAATTTGGAAAAATACCAGTTGCAAGACAAAGATTACATATGTGATTGGACCAGTAAACATTGAGATATTCCGTTCCATCCCTTAGACGTATTCGTCAGTGTGCAGAATGGAAAATGAGTTAATAGGAGATGAAGTTGGCTTGAAAGTTGTAGCTAAATTCGTTTCTGTTGTATTTAATTTGTATAAAATATTGTTAGCAAGAGATTTCCCTACATTTGTAAAAAATTGTTTACAGAATTAACAAATTCTTTGGGTGTACTGTTTATATTTAATAAAACTGAGCCATGTGTTTTTTTAGTGTCAAGGTTACATACTTGGCGTACCGTCTTCCAAGTATTTTTAGTACAGTTTTTATGTTTATCAATTTCAGATTGCTCATATGTCATTTTCAGAGAACGGATAAGTTGATTACAAAAAAGTCTTTATCGTTTATAAGTTAATTTAATATAAAATGATAAGGGTCTGTTTTTAGTAAAGCATGCAATTTATCTCTCCACCTTATACATCTTAATAAAGAGGGTGTTATCTTAGGCTTAATAGTTGTTTTCCTATTGCTAACCTTTTTTGTTAGAGTGCAGTTTTCTAGTGTGTTGGATAAGATACTAAGAAACTCGTTAGTTGTTTGTTCAGGATCAGTACCATTGTAAACTACCAACCAGTCTATGTCATTCAGTTGACTTAGTGCTTTATCATAATCTACTCTAGTTAGACAGTTTACCAGGATAACTGTTATGACCACGTTTTTGACCGTCAATAGAAACAATGAGCAAAAATCTGTAATAGAAGAGTTACAAATAAGAGTAGTAGATGTACAACCTATCTTCAAAAAACAATGGTCAATGCAGCTTGGTCCACGGGTAGGATAGCAATGAGTAAGTTAAAGACCTAGCAAAGACATCTTGGTCAAGTAGTCTGAGGATCTTGTATCTTTGTTGCAATCTTTTGTATCCAAGTTTATATCTCCAGTAACAGCTACGACTCCTGAATTGTTTAATTTATTTTAGAAATTATTTAGGGAATTTTGAAAACGGTCAACCGCACAATAAGCGATCTATGAATTGCCAAAACAGTATATTGATTATCAATTTAAATTAGCAGACAATCTGCATCTAACATGACAGGTTCAGATACTTTAATATTTAACCTTTCGCTAGCATACACAACAACGCCACTATTTTGGTTGATATGTTGCGTTGATGAGAAACAATAGTAATCAGAAAGAATCGGAATATTATTTAAATGTTGTAACCAGCACTCTGTCAAAATAATCAAGTCAAAATCTATCTTTAATCTTGAGAGATGAACCATAAAATCACCAAAATTGCAATTTTTTTTGTTACAAAAGTATTTAAATTCTGCGTTTCTGGCAATTCAGCACCAACCAAACAACTAAACAAGAGTTTTGTTAATAAAGGTAACTGAGGAATATCCAAAACTGAAACCAAAGTGTTCCAAGACAAACTAAGTATTAGGGCGTATGATAATATAAGTAAATAGACTATATCTAAATAAATATATCTACATAAGTAGTTTGTGTGTGTAAATAGGTATATAATATATTGTAATAAACTAATAAATACATGAGTTGACACCAGTGCCGAACTAAAACTAAATAATGAACTTGCAATTAAAAAAAGAGTAACAAAAGATTGAGTTAACGTATCTTATAAGACATATATGCGATTATAATGATAGAATAGTCATAGAGATGTACCACTACATTTCAAGGCTTCCAGATCATCAAGCTTTTCTATACGTATTGTGGGTGAACCCTCAGCTTTTTTCAACAGCACATTTCTGTTGGATACCCAGCAATATTTAAATGAACCAGTTTTAGTGAGTTGTTTCGCTGAAGAAAGTATTAATTTTGTTTTTGGCGTGAATTTTTCAGAAACATATACAGGAGTTGAGGTACTGTTCCATTCAAATCTTTGCTGTTCAACTTATTATTTACGTTGTCTTTGTTGTACTGTCTTACTGTTTGTAGTAATGTATTTTTATGGTTCACGTTTCTAAATTCCAGAATAATAGGAGCGTTCGCTTTACCTCCACGATATATCTGCTTGATTGTATCATGCTTCAAATCACATTTCAAGACATTCATCATATTCTTATAAATACTACCTAAGTCTTCATTTTCACCTTTTTGTAGGTTTCTAATTTCGACTACATTCTTCAAATAATTTCTCTGCAGCAGGTCTAGTTGATTTTCTAGTTTGTCAATTTTGTTATGTGCATTCATGCATTCGAGCTCTAAAATGGTAACTTTTTTCTTTAAATCATTATGTTATTCTCTACTCTGTTGTAACATTTTCTCTATCTCAACATTGGATTCCATTATTTTTGAATATTATAATGTGAGTTGTTCGATCGCTTTAAGTAATTTATCATACTTAGTTTCTTGATTTTTTTGAAAATCCCGAAAACTTGTTATCATTTCTGTCCTAATTTCAGCAAAAGTTTCATTTAAGTCCTAGTTCTTCCAAGCGTCGAGTGAATAGGTATTTCGTGGATAGACGTGTAACACCTTCGTCTTTATCGTCACTTTCCATCAGGTGAGATAGAAGACAAACGTCTAATCCTTTTTCAATAAAAATTAAACAAAAATATCCGGGTTTTTCCTTTTTCTAGTGGCTCTCGTATTGTCGTCCTCGCACATTCTTAGGTTTGGTTGCGAAGAGTATATGGTGGTTGACGGTGAACGTTGGAGAGGCATCTGAACTTTGGATATAGTATGTAGTGATGATGTTATTCACGTTCGAAACGCATGCTTCGTGCAAAACGGTGGATGAGATATTTGTATCCCTGTTTATCACTACTTAAGTTTTAGTTATATTGCAAAAAGAGAACTTATGACACGGTAATTAAGTATAAAATTTCTTAGTGAGTTTTATTAACAATTATATCGAAAGTTGTAATCGTATGCTCGGCTTGACGTCCCGCGAGTGAGTCGTTGTGAGTTTGCTTGCCGACATCATGCTTCAGTTGGATTTGTATTTGTTCCAGTAATTTCTCTGTCTGTCCTTTCCCTTTGACCGGAACACAACGTCAAGTGGTTGTGTTTCTGGACACAAATAAGTTTGACGGCCTGTTTGGTGTGGTGGTAAGAAGCCTTGCCTTCCATGCCAGAAGTCCTGGGTTCGAATCCTGGTAGGGGCAAATGTTTTATTATATTCGCTTTCTAGTCATGGATGTGGATGTATGTAACCATCATCAACTTTTGTGTTGTGTCTTTGTGGGAATAAATGTTTCTTTCTTCTTTATCTAGTTTATTTCTAATATTTATATGCACAAAAAAATATCTATGTGTGTTTATATATTTTTTTAATTAATTTATCCGTTATCTAGTATCCATAACACAAGTTATGAATGATACTTAATTTGGGCTAGATAATGTGGTGTGATTGTTAGAAAGATTTATTTATTATTATTATTTATTACTTGAATGTGATTATTATGGCGTTCAATAAAGAAAGATTGTAGTACCACCCCAGACTTTACTTTTATATTTACTATATTCATAACCGGCAAAATGGGACCCACCTGATGGTTACTTGCTTCCGTACCCGTGGATAATAAGTCTTAGGTGTTTTGTGATTATCTAGTGATTGTGATTATAGACGTATGTAGGCTTAAGTTAAATTGTCTTCGTTCCAGTAATTGCACTGGCTGTCCCCTCCATTTGACTGAAACACAACCACGTAACCGTGATTAGTATGGCGGTCAAAACAGGAAGTGATGTACTACCGCCCCTGACAAGATCTTAACATTAGAATCTCTACTAACTAAAACTACAATGACGCATTAAATGATTTTTTTATTTAATATTTTTTTGATTTCGATGATGAACAATATTTTAAATCATACCAAGAAGTTAACAAATCAATGTTAGTCACAAATCAAATACAAATCAAAGTTAAAAAATATCAAACAATGATATTTGTGCATTATTGGTATTCAATGTCTGGTTAGATGATTTTCAAACGGTACTTGGACCCGTGAAATTCATATAACTTGCTTTATTCCATAGCAATCGTTCCATACTTGCCGCGCGCCCTACATTTACGCATATGTAAAACAGAAAGCCTAAATGGCTTCTTAATAAAGTAGCTTTCTAATAGAATATATTTATGACAAGCAGTAAATTTGTATTTACTTTATTTTTACCCACTATAAGTAATTATACCTAACGGGTCGTAGAATTGCATGTTCGGAAATCATTTTTTTAAACTCTGTTTCGTTTTAAAATTCTATACTTAAATTTCTATAAAGTCTATACTTGAAAACATTTCTGAACAATTTTAAAAACGTGAAAATTTTATGGTAGCAGCGTAATAACTTGAAACCAAAAAAATCAAAATGAAAGCATAAAACCAAAAATGGGAATTTTCCAATAAAATTATATACATTTACGGCACTTTAAGAGAGATTTTCGTTTAGCTGGATTAACTGGCGATTAAAACCATTCAATTGAAGTTTTAGTTAAATTGGGTCAAACAACAATATTTTCAGATAAAGTGCAGTCTGCATTTTAATAAAAACTGATTTTTAGGCAATTATAAAAGTATTCGGCATGCCGATCGTTTTAAATAAAAAGCCGTTAAATTAAACTATACGCATGCCAACAATCAGAGCTGCTTTCATTATATTTTTCGTATAAAACGTGTTTTTGTATTCAGAACAATGTTATTGCGCTCTGGAAATCTGCTTTGAGTGTTGGCGGCTTGCTGACTTAATCCCAGCTTAACGTATACAAAATGATAAGTGACATCGACAGGCAGTATTTGGCAAATTTCCAAGAACAGCAAATACCTGCATAGTGAACTTAACCGTATGGACAGCTACCCGGGATTCCCTTTGGTCTCATAAAATTTATTGATCCAAAATCAGAATGCATAACTTATAAAAACTTGTCATACTTGACTTGTTTTGATTTTTTTGTAACTTACCAGTTCATTAAAACTCAAGCTCACAATTTATAACTTTACATATTGTTCTTCTCATTTTGGTTCCACTAAATACGCTTATCTTTAAATAGTCTGTAATGGAGTACCCAACAATGTCGAAGTCTGAATCGGTTCGACCCTAGAGTGCGATTCAAAAGCGCCGAGCCAGAAGCTCGCAAAAGGGCGTTGGTCCAGAGTGCGAGTAAAAAGAAGGGATGACCAAGCAAATCTTCTGGTGGAGCATGCTTTTGAATTTGAGAATTTGCTTGCTTGCATGCCTGTGTGAACGGTAGCGTATCTGCATGGAAGTAAAAATACTTGGAGAGCTGCTTGTTTGCATAAATACTTGCACATCTGCACGTAAAACCATGCGCCCCAATCCAGCTTCGCATGGGTAGCAGAGCATATATATAAATTTTATTTATTTATTTTTATTTGGAAAACTTACAGCAATACATAACTAATATAAAAATGTTAAATAACTAACTTTCTACTTATCTACATTTAGCGTACATAAGTTTAAACATTCAATTACTGTGAACACCTGACTTAATTATTTCTATTTAAAAATGTATTTTATATATCAAATTTCAAGAATTTTAAATTTGAATAAATTAATAGAAATAACAAGTTTTTGAGTTCAGCGTGGATTTCGTTGGATGTAAATATCATATTAGAGATTCCAAATTGCCAAACAATACTCGCGGATATAATAGGTACATAATAACAATATTGTATTTTCATAAATTTCACGCCGGAAAATTCTGAGCTTGAGCTTATTACAAACCCTAGAGCTTTCGTTGCTTTTTTAGCTATATGATTAATGTGTTTTTCGTAGGTTATTTGAGTGTCGTGAATTATAGCTGACTAATTCTATTGATGTTTAAACTTTTAAGAAAGCATTCATATGTAAGGGTATATTCAGAGTAGGTATAGTAAGTTATAGTGCAGCATTTTGAAATATTTAAGTCTAGCCTATTAAATAATTTATGTTCACACAGAAAAACACAATTATAAAAATTATTTAAAAACTAATAAAGTACAAAGCTACAGCTTATTTCCAATAGAAATTTCTACCAGCAGGCAGACCTATTACTGGATAAAGTAGTATACAAATAATATACAATAAATAATCATAAAAATATATATAATTAATATATATTTTTACTTAACTTAAACCCAATAAATCATTCGAATACTTATATACATTATTTTAGATTAATTATACTAGTATAATTAATCTAAAATAATGTATATTCTTTTCTTTTTAAACCAACATAAGAACTACGTAGTCGTGTTCAGGGAAAGTCGTGAAAGGGATGGCTCAGCCAGTGCAATTACAGGAAAACAGGCAATTACAACTAAAACCTACGATCGTCAACGCATAAATTATCAAACAAACATCATATGATTACTTAATTAACCACGTAAGTTTGATAATGTTTATCGTAATGGGCACGTTAACGTTTCAAAGTTAGAAAAAAGCTTGTAAGAAATAAACTTATTGTTCACTAGGGTCACAGCATTTAACACTTGTTAACTTTACAAAAGCAGTAAAACTGATAAATAGATACTGTCTCTATTTATAAATCTAATAACAGTTTATAAGTCTTGCTTCCAAGTCAAACATCCAAAACAATAGCAGAGCAATTAAGCTAATTGAGATTAATTTATTCGGCAAGTTAATAACAATTACTTAAAACGACATTGGCAGTTAATAGGTCAACTGTTAACTAGCTCTTAAATCAACTATTAAAATTTAATGGTAATAGATGTTTATCTCCTTACTGGCTCATTAAATGTTTTCATTTCGTTGTTTTTTAATTTGTTGCTTATGACTGTGAAAAAATTGTATTGTTTAATTCCTTCTTAAATCAACTTCAGGAAAAAATTTAATTAAATTAGAAAGCTGTAGATTGTGAAGCGACGTCTTCCTATGCTGTGTTGACATTTTGTAAGTTTAAAAAAGGTTATATCAGTGCCATTAATTCTTCTTTAACTTTTTGAGGTTATTTCTTCTAAAATATTATAAGCTTATCTGTAGGTCTAACATGAGAATTCTTTATTATGTCTTTTATTCAGTAGAAATACTACACGACCAAATGAACTAGACGAACGGACAGAATGAGGCTTCCCTTTTCAATCCTTCACTTCTAAATATAACAAGCGGTGCGAAAAAGAATCTACTCATTCATTTGTTCTACTCGTATTTAGTCAGGTAAATAATACTGACATAAAATACCAAAATAAATATGACGTCACGTTTGACAATCGTCTAGTTTGATTGTTCAATCATATCACCTGACACGTGGTTGGAGAAAGATGTCTTCATTTGGCTGTCAAATAGCTGTATCTAAGGCTTCATGCTAGAGCTTCTGAAGGTACTATAATCATAGTGAGACATTTTTTTATATGGAATCAATAAACTCTGAAATTAATAATTATTGTTTTAATGTTTATCTCACTATTCATGAGCTTCATTTTACAGACTACATTTTATTTTCAAAGCTCCCACGGGATCACAACTGCGGATTAAACCCTGCGAAAGTTCTACTTGAATACTTAATTATATACTCGTGAGTACCTTCGAAGGGTTTTCCTTTGTTTTGTAGCGGGTCATTTAGGGTTTTAATTTATTTAAATTTAGCACAAAAAACAAAAGGTTAAGGGCGCACAGTAATTAGAACGGAGACACCAACCTTAAATAATTTGCTAAGTACGTAATCAGTTGTGCTCTGTTGTATGGCGTGTTAGATATTTTTAGAATACATAACTGTAACACATTAATCACACATTTTTCTTAATAAATATTTATGTAATTAATCATATTTATTAGAAATTTAAATAAATATTTATATTTTCACCACTTGTGAGATTTTTGTCTACTAAACGATATTTTACTTGCATAATTTATACGCAAATGTAAAATGTATTTATTTTTACTTTTTTTATTATTTTTATTAGCGACTACAGAGGAGATACACTTATAATTACATTAAACACGTTTATAAACATTTATCATTTTCAGAAAGTTAAGTCTTTGGATATCAATCTTGGTTCAAGCATTCTTTCAAGGTATTAGATACACAACAGAATAGTTTTTCACGATTATACACTTGACATTCTACTAGAAGATGAAGTACAGTTAGATCAACACTGCATTTGCGTTTAGTTTTATTGGTTTTCATAATTAAACAGACATGTGTTATATTTGTGTGTCCAATGCGGAGTCGAGTGGTGTTTACTTGATCTCTTCTAGAATTAAAAGAGACCAGGGGTTTGTGAGAATATAGAATCTGTAATATTATTTAATTTGCTATTGTTATTCTTCCAAACAGCATCCCATAAGGATTTGACTCTTAATTTAATATATTTTTTCAAGTTTGTTTGGATTTGACTTAATTGAATTATCAGATATTTCTAAGTTAGTAGCATTTTTAGCTTCTAAGTCAGCCTTCTCATTACCAATTATGCCTTGATGGCTTGGAATCCAGACTAATTGAAATATATAATTACTTTTAAGTAAATTAAAACAAAATTCTTTTATTGTTATGATTATTGGTTCAATATTGTTATCATTTTGTAACGCTTGTAAGCATGACTTAGAATCAGAAAATATTATAAATTTAGTATTGTGTTCATACTGTACAATTTCTAATGCTTTTAGAATAGCAATAGATTCACAGCTGAAAATTGTGTTGAAATCCATTAAAATATAAAGATAACTGTTAATATTAGAATCTAGTGCACATCCTGCTTTTTTATTTATAACTGAACCATCTGTATAAAAGTTTTTGAAATCTTTACTTTTTTGTTTAATTTTATGAAATAGTCTTTGATAAATATATTGTGGATTCATCTTTGTAATTATTTACTAGTTCCAGATTTATAGGGAATTCATAATTTTCCCATGGGTCATAAGATGGTTTTTTTTTGTAAAGACAGGAGGCAGACTAATATCTAATTCTTTTATATAATTAAATGCCTAATTCGTAATGGTTGGGGAAGATTTGAAAGAAACTGGTGTTCTGGATTAGTTCCCGAGTGCTTTGTGTAGTATTTATTGATTAAATTGTGCGGTTGTGAGATTATATTTATAGTATAATATGTTAAAACGAGTTGCTTCCTTCTATACGACAGTGGCATATCTCCAGACTCCGCCAAAATACTCATGGTGGGACTTGTCCTAAAAGCACCGATACTAAGTCGCAATGCAGTGTTTTGTATACTTTCTTAGGATTTCAAGGCACGGTTTCGCAGAGTCATATATGATCGAACCATACTCTAGCTGTTGTCTGATTAGTGCATAGTATGTATTGGAAAACATTTTTGGTCGGCACCCCAGGATATTGATGATAGCACTTTTATTACATTTTTAATAATATTTTATAGCATTCCGCTTTTAATTTAGTAATATGTATGTTCCAAGTCATTTTAGAGTCGAAAGTTAGTCCTTATAATTTGATACTTTAAATCTTTTTAATGTTATGACCGTTTAATGTTAGTTGTGTGTGTCTAGTCATCTTAGTTTTCATTGTAAATATTATATAGTCAGATTTATTTTGAGAAAATCTTGACCATTCTTGAAGGCTATCAAGTGTGTTTTGGATGAGTTTAATTGTAGGCCCAAGAGTTCTACCACTACAAGTTATGGTTAAATCATCTGCGGATAAAAATGCTTTAACTGATCTATCAACATGTGAAATGACATCATTAATAGCTAACAGAAATAAGATTTCGCTTAGTACAGAGCCTTGGGGCAAACCATTTTCTAGGATCACTGAATCCGATAATGTATTGTTAATCCTTACTTTAATTTTTCTATGAGTTAGACAGAAAATTTTTGACAAAAGCTAATGTGTTCCCTTTAATCAAGCTCAATTACTCTATGTTTCCATACCATTTCATAAGCTTTTTCAATATCAAGGTGCTACTGCAACTAAATATTTGTTATTAGCAAAAGAATTCATTTTTGATATTCATTAAGTGGTCGACCTTAAGCGCCGAAATCCATATTGGTAGGCCGATAAGCTGTTATTCACTTCCATATACCATCTAATTCGTTTACTTATAATTTTTCCAATATTTTACATAAATTGCACGTTAGGGATATTGGTCTGTAGCTTATGGGTGTATTTGGTAATTTGCCGGGTTTCAGTATTGGAATCTCTAATGCTTCTCGCCAACAATCAGGAAATGATTGTCTTTGCCATTAAAATTATAAAGTTTGAGTAAATATTCCAAGCCACTAGTGGGAAGATGTTTTATCATAATATAAGGGATACTGTAAGGGTCCTGGGCAAGAGTTTCCACTTTGAGAGATGAATGACATTAGTTCAATCTATGAAATTTCTTAATTAATTACGTTGGTATTGTTTGATAGACCAAAAGTAGACTCTTCATTAACCCTGTAAGTATTAAATTGATGGTTGTAGTTATCAGTGCTGGAATTGGCAGCAAAGTTATTGGCTAGTAAGCTAGTGGTATCTATTGGTGGTATCTATTGTTAATGATTCATCGTGATTTTTAAGAATATAGTATACAATATATAGTATTAAAGCTAGGGTGATTATGTCTCATCTTTTTTATTTTTATCCACACTTCACTGATGGGAACGTTGTTTTTGGAAAACACCCAGTTTTGCCAATATTTATTTTTGCATTCTTTAAACTGTCTTCTAAATAATGTTCTCTTTTTTTAATATTCAATCTTTCTTTTTTTAATATTTAATATTAAATGTATTTTGAGCCTAGGTCATTCAAAGCATGTTTTTTATATTTTTTATACGCTTTTTGGTTTCTTTCATAACCTTTACACAGTCATCTTCCACCAAGGTACGTTATTTGTTTTTAAGGTTCCTGGAGTTTTGTTTGATTTGTTGGCTGCATCAATTATTAAGCAACTGAACTTAAGAACTACTTCGTCTATTGAATTATTGTAATTTATACTGTCATAATCTATATCTATATAAAATGTTTACATTTTTATCAATATCCTCACGAAATCTAATCCAGTAAGCTTCGTCAAATTTCCATTTTTGCGGTATTTTAATTGTACCTGAATCTGAATTTCATATATGGGTTTAATTGATAAATGGAAATGGTCACTGTCCAATCTGTACCAATCATCTAGAGCATTACAATCAAAATATTCTGTAATTTGAAGCTTGAGTTAGATCTATGCTACTAGTGCCACCTGTGTTGCAGTTAAAGTGAGTTGCTTTGCCGGTTTTTAACAGTAATATGTTGTCATGGTCATCTAGCCATTCAAAGCCAACATTTTACCCCTTGTGTCATATTTTCCAGAACCCCAGTAGTAATAATGACTATTAAAATCGCCTAAAATTATGAAAGGTGCTGGCAGTTGATTGATAAGATCATTCAAATCGTTTTTTGTTAGTAGGGTACTGTTTGGAAGATAAACGTTGCATAGTGTAGAGGTAAACGGAAATTTAATTTTAATTACGACTGCTTCTAAATTAGAGTTTATATGAATTTGTTCAGCAAGTGTACATGACTTTATAAATGTAGCTACACTACCACTAGCTCTATCGCTTTGTGTACGGTTTTTATAAAAACAATCAAATCCTTTCATAGAAGCACAATAGTTAGAGGAAAAATTTGTTTCTTGTTTACAAATGCAGGTTGGATCTAACTCACTTATAAGTAGTTTGATATTTTCAAGTCTTTTTAAATAACCATTTACATTCCATTGTAAAATATCCATGATAATATAAATATGTGTTTAAAAATTAATGTTATGTTTATGTGTAGATGAAGATCTTTATACTATATACATATATAAATTATAACAGTAATATATATAAGTTTATGAAATGTTTTGTAAAAGATTCTGTTTAAGAGGAATATAAAGACAACAATGATGATTTTTAATGATGATGATAGTTTATGAGCTAACCAATTCAATAGGATCTAACATTTCGTGTAACTTTTTTGTCAAACGTGAGCATCTATTTTTTAAACTTTTATTCAATTTACTATGAAGTTTATTGCACATTTTAATTAATCCATTTACATTATCCGTGTAAAAATATACAATTTCTTTTATATTTTGCCTACTTCGGATATTGTCTAGCAAGCTAATGAACATATCTAAATTTATTGGAAAACGCTCACTGCTCATATCCTTTATATTATCTTTAACTTCTTTCCAAATATCTTCGTCTGATCTAGGGTCTATCTTCTTTAGTTTCTTTTTAGTCTTGGTTGTCATTTCGTTATCCTCAAATGAAGTATTACTGTCGGTATCGACCTCTTTTTCTATAATTCCCGTCGTGATTTTCAATGCGTTCGAGGGTTTTATAAAATCTGTTTTAGACGATTCACTAGTGGTAGGTGAATGAATTCGTTTGATTCCTTTTTGGCTTATCTCCGGTAAAGAGCCAGTTAGGTTAAGTACTGGTATAGATTTAAAATCATTGTTTTTGTTGAAAACTTTTAAATGATAAACGAAGGTTCTACTTCCGTTTCCTGGGGTGTTGGTTGAGAGTCAGTCTGAATTTGAGGGCAGTTTTTTGCAACATGACAATTTGCATTATATAAAAAAAAATATATAAATCCAATAGTTAGTACCATCAAAACTTACTTGAAAGGATTCCGGTAGGTTCTTTTCATCTTCTGGGGTAACAAATCTCTTCTAAAGCTCATAATATGTGCAAATCCAGGGTCTGGCACTCCAATTTTGACAAATGTATTAGGTGGCAGAATTTTTATGTTTAATTCTCAAAATTTTTCTTCTTTAATATAATTTGGGATTACTGGGCAAACATTGGACAACACTGTGCGTTTATTGCTTGTAATTAGAGATTTTATATCCAGAACATTATTTTTGATAATAACTTTTTTTTGTCATCAATGAGATTATCGGCCGTTTTTATCGAATCTAAATATAAAAATATAATCAATATATATAATCAATAAAAAAAAAATATAAGCAAATACTTGCATTTGATATTCTCGATATAAATCTAATGGAAGATACCGGTATTAATGCCGCCAATGAGTCTAGGTACTCCTTTAATGTATTTCCGTCAATTGAGTCTAAAATAATAGCTTGGTCTGTTCTTGGAAAACAGGTTGACCACAGAAGGGATAGTCATTTCTGTGGCTAAAGGCATTGGAAATTACACAGATCCAATTTATAAAATACTATCATCAGAATCAAAGAGCGAACAAATGTATTTGTTATATGTTTATGCATTTGAATGGTTCGGAGAATTATCTTCTGTAACATTACGTTCTATTTCAATGGAATGGTCGGAGTCACTATCAGTGGCATATATCATGTGGTATATATTTTTTTGTCTTTGTTTAGTTTGGCTTTTGTTAAGTGTTTTATCATCAATTAAGTATTATATCTGTAGGCAAATAGTTATCAGGACCATCCAAAAGTGAGTTCCTAGGAACAGCATTACCTTCAGAGTCAGAACTGTTCTCTGAACTAAAATTTAAAACCCTTTTTTGTCTGATGCCTGAAGATGTGTGTGCATTCACGTGGTGTATATTCATTTATAGCTTTAATTTTTTTCTTCCGTTTTTCTTTAGTATCTTTCCCGATTTTTTCTTCAATGTTCCTCCAGGGCAACAGGATTTTTTTTCGTAGCTTTCGCATCATAATCTTTTTCTTCCCCCTAACTCTTTTTTTTGTTATTCCGTTAAGTCTTTTTAACTTAAAAATAAACAATTTACATCCTTATGTAGTTTCAACACCTAAAACACGAACTAAATGCTTCAAAAAATCCTTCCTGGTTTGTTCCAAACAATTAATAGATTATTAAATAGTTTTAAAAGTACAATGAATAGATACCTCATGGATAGGCGTTAATATCATGGTTTTCATCGTCACTTTCCATCAGGTGAGACGGAAGATAAACACAAGCAGTTATTTAAATTAATAAATGTTAGTATTCATAAATAAGAAAAGCGATTTAAATGACTTTACAATAAAATAAACATTCTTCATAAATATAAACACAATATTATTAAAGTTAAAATCATACTATAGAAGTTTATATGTTTTGTGGTCACTGTATCTTCCGTGGTTGCCGTGGACTACGGGAAAGATGACCGCGGAAGAGATGTTCCTAAACAAAACACTGTCTGGTTTGTTTGAGTTTTGAGTTTATGACATAACAATTTGTATTTTCAATTCAAAATCCTATTATCTAGAAGGCCAAAATATTTTATATTTTTATTTTAAATACGTTTTATTTTAAATAATATGGCTGTATACAACAGTAACAGAAGAAAACTTTGATCTGTTACACAAAATTATACACAAAATTATTCAAGTGATAATGTTTTTTTGTGATACTGCCTTTGCATTCAATCGGTAAAACGATGCACTAATGTTTAAACATCAACTTCAATGTTGGTAGAAAGCAAAAATATTCCAGTGTCATCAGTTTTTTGCAAAATAAATCACCATTTTATGTATGACCACGGAAGTCTATGCGAACTTGCGGTCTTTTTGAGAACACAGTTAAACGATGCCAAATTTTTCTTTTTGATGGTATGTGGTACACTAGGACTTATGTAATTATAGGAGTATACAAAGAAAATATATTTTTTATTTTTTTCTAGCCCCGTCAAACTTATGAAAGTGAAATCCAACAGACCACGGAGGGAGACAATCAAAGTAAAATCATATCTTTTAGTAATATTTTTTAAGCAAATCAAGCTGGTTTGTTATGGAGATCATTTTATTTAACTATATTTTAATCCTGCTTATTTTTTGTTTAATTTATATCTAAAATTATTAAGTTATTTCAATCCAAGATGATTTAAGCAGTCTATAAGAATGACCCAACTGTTAATGTTGAGAAATAAATATTTGAATTTGACGGACGTTATGCGAGAAGACTGAGAAACAGATGGCGTTAATATGCATTGACAATCATGTAGTTTTTTATTACTGGCAATAGATGAACAACACCTTAGTCTATCGTGACCACGGCAACTGCAAAGATGCCGAAACGTCGAAATAATTTTAAAATTAACTAAAATATACGCGATAATATCCGGTAAAAAGTGTTTTATTTAAAGTATGTATCGTGAAAACTTAAGAAAAGATTTAATTACCCGCTACGGAGCGGTAGTTGCAAACAAAATACGATCGCTTGAGTACATGAAGAAAAAGAAATCACGGCTGCTGACATCGTTAAACTTTCTCAAAAGATGTCGGGATAACAATCTTCTCCCGGTATGTGTGAGAATATCTCCGAAGAAAGACATCCGGGGGAGTGCCGAAATTCTTCACCAAGCAAGCAAAAAACTACTGATCAAGTTAATACAACAACATCGGTATGACATATTTCGAACAGACGAAATTATTCAAAATTCAAAAAACGATCTTGCATTGACTCTGTCCCATTCGGATTTCGCAAAAGTTGAAGATTTTACGAATAAAAGGGCGTACTATGTCTACAACATCTATAAAAATAAACAAATTAGCAAATTTCAAAAACTCAATAACAAAAGGATAACTCATGAACCCTTTCAGCCTTCAATCAGCTCAACCACAGAGAATCAATCAACTTTTTCGCTTGAACGTACAGTTGTCAATGTGTCAAAACAAACATTGGAAACAAATGTTATAAAAGTTTTATCGAAGGGCTTAAATTTTGCACCAACTCCGTCTAGAATACCGGTAGAAGACATAATCTGTCGCGTAGAAGACTGTCTTTTCACAAACAAACTTTCAAAGGAAGATTCTGAAAGTATACGGCAAGATATCTCCGGCGTATTAAGACGCAATAGTCTACTGAAATCGAATCTTTCCAGAGAAGAACGCCTTGCATTGAAGACCTTACGCAATAATGACGAGTTAACAGTTCTCCGTGTAGATAAAGGAAATGCTACCGTAGTGATGGATACATCTGAATATAACGAAAAAATCTTGGAGTTGTTAGCGGATGAAAACACATACAAAATGGTGAATTACGACCCCACCAACAGGATTATGAAGAAAACATCCACTTTAATACAAAAACACAAAGATTTGTTACATTTAGATGTGAAAAAGTTAACACCAGCAAGTGCAAAACCACCAAAATTGTATGGGTTACCAAAAATACACAAAGCTAAAGTACCTTTGAGACCTATTGTGAGCCAGCTAGACACACCAACTTACAAGCTGGCCCAGCACTTAGCAATTGTGCTCTCACAACTGCGAGGAAAGACAAGTGCATATGTAAAGGATTCTTACCATTTTGTTAGTGACCTTAAAAATCTCAAGTTAACTAACAATGAAACTATGGTTAGCTTTGATGTGTCGTCTCTATTCACCTCACTACCTGTTAGAGACTGCATTGATATAGTAAAAAGGAAGCTAAGTGAGTCAAACTTGCCCGAGGAATATGCAGAACTATTAGAGCTATGTTTAACATCTGGCTACTTCATGTGGAATAACAATTACTACATTCAAATTGATGGTGTTGCCATGGGGTCTCCGGTGTCACCTGTTGTAGCTGACATTTACATGGAGAACTTCGAGGAGCAAGCGCTCCGAATGGCACCTGTTGTGCCGAAGATATACAAGAGGTACGTTGACGACACCTACACTATATTACCTAAGCATGAAGTGACTGCATTCCTAAACCACCTCAATTCCCTTAATTCTAAAATTAAATTCACTATGGAATTGGAGCAGGAGAACAAATTAGCTTTCTTAGATGTCTCAATACAAAGAAATCCTGATGGTACACTTAGCCATACTGTTTATAGGAAACCCACCCACACTGACCGATATCTAAATGGGAAATCCCATCACCACCCGAGCCAATTATCTGCCGTAGGCAACTCTTTGTTTCAGAGAGCACATGGAATCTGCGATCCCCAACACATTAATGAGGAACTCATCCACCTGGTTAAAGTGCTGCGGGATAACGATTTAAAAACACCGCGTCGCCGTCGCAGACACCGCGTACAGCCACTCACAGTTGAACGAAGACCAGCATTCCTGCCTTATATAAAGGGTGTTACTGACAAGATAGGAGGCATTCTTCGGCGAGCTTCAATCAAAACTATCTACAAGCCGCACTCAAAGATAAGCCAGCATCTTCGTCCAATAAAATCAAGCATCCCTTTACAAGATCCAGGCGTTTATAAAATCGACTGTGACTGCGGGCTCTCTTATATCGGTCAAACCAAACGAAATGTGTCAACTCGCATTAAAGAACACATCTCTGATGTTAAAAATAAACGAACCTCAAAATCTGCAGTTTGTGAACATTCCATAGACAAGCCCAACCATTATTTAAGATTTGATACCGTGAAGATCCTAGCAAAAGAGAAACATTTTATACCTAGGATGATCAGAGAAACTATTGAAATTAAAAAACATCCAAATTTCAATAGAGAAGATGGTTGGAAACTTTCATCAACATGGGATCCAATACTTAAAAACATCAAAATGAAAAACCAGCAAACTGTTAGACTGCAAACTCAGGACACAGTCAGTGCCTTTTGTGTCAATCCGGGACGTTATGCGAGAAGACTGAGAAACAGATGGCGTTAATATGTATTGACAATCATGTAGTTTTTTATTACTGGCAATAGATGAACAACACCTTAGTCTATCGTGACCACGGCAACTGCAAAGATGCCGAAACGTCGAAATAATTTTAAAATTAACTAAAATATACGCGATAATATCCGGTAAAAAGTGTTTTATTTATTTGAATTTGAATTTAGAGTGTTTTACACTTGGTAATTTTTAACTTTTGATTTTTTTTTCAATACTTAATTAAAGTATAAAATAAATAAAATAAATAACTCTCAAAAATTATGCGTTATTGGATTATATGTTTTACCACTTTTTGTTTTCCAACTAGGCTCTAGAATCGACGGTTAAAATCGCTCGGGGAATCAGGGCCTACGGATGTGCCTACGGTATGTAAAGGAGTCGACATACACGACACGTGACAGAATTTTCGAGACTGTTAATAATAGCTTGTGTAACTTGCAGAAAGGTCGACTCTTGGAAGTGGACACGCACTTTAATCAATGGAAGCTTGTAATCGTCCTTTAAAAAAAAATAATTTGACAAAATTAGCCCGCCGCTTCTGTACCCCTCGGGAACAGAAGTTGTAAAAGAAGTTGTTGTGTCTGTTACTTGTCAAGAACCTTGGCAAAGTGTGCGCGAAATTTGACAGGATTGAGGAGGAAGTGCTTTAAAGCCTGATCACGAAACAAATAAACAACGGTAAACAATGGTAGGCTTCCCTTAAAATTTCCCTTTTTCCTGTAATGTCACCTGTTCGAAGGAACAGCTGTGTTCCGGTTAAAGGCTTAGGTGAATACAGTTATTACGCCTGTCAGAATAGGAAAGACTGTTGTGCTGCCCCAGATGAGATCTTAGCAGGATTTTATTAACCAATGACTGTTAAAAATAATGTGAAATTGAAAGAATTTTGCTCAAACATCTTTTTGCAAAGAAAATTTTGGTAACGATGGCTAAAAACAGACAATTGTTCCGTTGAGTAAGATATTCCACATCAAAGAATGAACCAAATACTACGAAGTGATAGGTTTCTTTTAGTAACAGATGAAAAATATAAACAGTGACCTCAGTCCGTATTCCTGCTATTTTTTGCTTAATTAATTATTATTGTAAGTCAATCATGAAAAAATAACTTCTATTTGGTCAATACCAATTCATCTAACGAAATATTTACTTCATATTTAATTCCAAAGTTAATGTTTAAAATATATGAGAATTATTTTATATCAAGTTGAAACATTTCTTAAGACTTTAGAATTAAACGCTACTTTAAATATTAAATTTTTTTAATTTTCGAATAATTTATAAATTATCAGTACTTGTAAATAGTATTGTAATGAAAACTTTTCTATGTACCTTTCATTTCGTAGGTCTATGCTTTTTTTATCGTAACTGCATAAGTTATATATAAGATTTAATGTGATTTGAACAATTGCAGCTTATATTTAAAAAATTCACTTTCGTGCTTATAACAGACAATATAGAAAACTATGGGACTACCCAAAAATGTTAATGAATCCCCTTGTGAAAACAATAGTTAACCACTTTACTGCTTTTATAGCAAATTTTTGACATACTGAAATCAGGTACGCTCAATATTTAATGGTTTTTTAATTTGTTTTGTTAATAGTTTTTTAAGGGTGGTAGGTTTTTTTCTATTTCAACACCCATGGTAACTACTATTGGAACAATAAATAATCAACAAACATATTAACTTTATTGCAGATGCTATTTGCCATCTGGTGGATTGCGGGCTTGCTTTCTGGCTAGAAATGTCAAAAACGAGCATTGTAAAAATAAATACTTTTATACGCCACTTATTGCTGTTTTCGAGTCTTGATATTTAAAACAGATTATTAAAAAGCAACTCTGTCAGTTAACTCAATTTTATAACTAAAATTTTACGCATAAAGTAATTTGCTTTATTCAACAAAAGCTACATAAATGTTCAGCGTAATTGAAAAGCTCACGACAGAGCCTTTTCATTTTGAACTTTAAATTAAATATCTAAAAATAAAATTATTTATTTGACAGATTTTAAGCAACTATAAGACAGTTGTTAAAATCTTGCAGACACCTTGTGGAACCTTAATTCGTAAACGATCATGTTTTGTGTACGTTCATATGAAATCCCTAGAGCTTCAGTATCTCAAATATCTTCAATCTTCTGTCTCCCATGATGAGATCGCATATATTTTCGATGTTTTCTGAAGTCATTGCTGTAGAAGGCCGTCCATAGCGGGGGTCATCTTTGATGCTCTCTCAACCACGTTTAAATTCAGATATCCACATTTTTATCATTGTATACGACGGAGCAGATGTTCCTTAAGTAGCCACCATATCTTCATGAATCTGCTTTGGAGTTAAGTGTTTCTTGTGGTGGTATTTGATCACGGCACGGTGCTCTAAACTATCCATTTTCAAAATTAAATAATTACGCATGTATCTCAGAGAAAAATTGCACAGAGAATGACAAAGAGACTAGGTTTCATATGAGGGTAGTTTTATAAAAATATGACAACGCTATCTATGTTAGGCTGCGACCTTTTCAATACACCCTCGTAAGTTATTATTTACAACTAAAATCTTGCCTTTATCGTAAAGTTATCCGGCTTTGGATCTTGCGGCACTGAATACCTTTATGTCAATATTGTGTTCAGTCCAACAGTTGATTTAACTTTCCGTTTGTTAACTAAAATGGTGGACTCAGAACTAAACAATTTATCAAAGTGTCTCTAGGCTCTTTGAAGTTGTTGCCAGACAAGTCGTGTTCTTACTTTGCGGGCTATTTTCGGTTACAAGACAGATATGCTTAGTTATTTGACTATCACAGGATAATATTATATTATTTAGATTGAGGGTTGATTTTTCAGTCGTTAGATAACTATTATCTGGAGAATAATTTAGTCACTTTCCAAGACGTTCCATAGAAATTATATCAGTCTCAAAACTCTACTCATTGAAAAATCAGTCCTAAGTTGAAAACATTGTAAGATAATAATAGGTCTTTACCTATGAAACTGCCGTTTTGCCGTACTGGCCATTTCAAATGAAAATATTTTTTTTTGACTGATAATTCTAATTTCAATTTAATTTTATTTGACAAACATGGAATTCTTTTTCTAAAATCGTCATTTGTTTAATAGTTAGTGTTTTGTTTTCAAAGCATTCGAACATTTTTCGTCATCATGGATAAGTTAAAAATTCGAGTAATTATGGAGTATGAGTACCGTCGTGGCAGCAAAGCGGCACAAGCGGTACGCAACATCAACGACGTTTACGGAGCGAACACTACAAACGAACGCACCACCCGTTATTGGTTTACCCGCTTCCGTTGTGGAAATTTTGACCTGAAAAATGAACCCCGTGGTCGTCTGAAAACTTTGGTCGACAATGACGAATTAAAGGCAATTGTGGAAGCTGATGAAACTCAATCCACGGCTGAATTAGCAGCAGCTTTCGACGTTAGCATCAAAACAATATTGGTCCATTTGCGTCAAATTGGCAAGGTAAAAAAGCTTGACAAATGGGTACCCCACGAACTCAATGACCGCCAGCGCGAAGTACGCGTGGAGACGTGCCTTGCACTGCTCAGCAGGCATACAAATGAAGGAATTCTGAACCGAATTGTTACTTATGACGAAAAATGGATCCTGTTTGACAATCGTAAGCGCTCAGCAAGTTGGTTGGACCCTGGTTCAGCACCCAAACAATGCCCTAAACGAAAACTTACCCCTAGAAAAGTGATGGTCACTGTTTGGTGGTCTAACGCGGGTGTAATTCATCACAGCTTCTTGCCGAACGGGACAAGCATTACAGCAGATGTGTACTGTGAAGAACTGAACACAATGATGGAGAAGCTCGCACGTCTCCAACCAGCTTTGGTCAATCGTTCGGCTCCACTGCTCCTGCACGACAACGCGCGACCTCATACTGCACAGCAGACGGTCTCCAAGCTACAAGAGTTGGGGTTGGAAGTTCTCCGTCATCCGCCGTACTCACCAGACCTTGCGCCTACAGACTTCTACTTTTTCCAGAATTTGGATAACTTCTTGGCGGGACAAAAATTCAATACCCGAGAGGCAGTACAAAATGCCTTTGAAGAATTTGTTGCCTCCCGTCCAGCTGATTTCTTCAAGAAAGGCATCAATAAGCTACCAATGCGTTGGCAAAGATGCATTGATTGCATGGGTGATTATTTTGATTAATAGAAATAAAAAATATATAAAAAAAATTACGCTTCATTTATTTCGTGAAAAACAGCAATTTCATAGGTAAAGACCTAATATACAAGCGTTCGTAATTTAAAAAAAATTAAGATTAGTAATTTGGAACGGACGTTCTTTCGAGAAAATATCTGTGGAAGAATATAAATATATTATAATAAGCATTAAGGTGATCCTGGAAAGCGGCGGCCGGCAAGTGGCGTCAGGGCGGTGTGGCGTGGCGGAGGCTGCGACGCTATCGACCGCAGCGCGCAGACGTACTGTACACGGACCCTCACTTGCATTCATCACTATTCAAACACGCAATGGACACTTATGACAATATGATGCCTTAATTAGGGTACTTAAAAAAACATTTCTCTTTTGAAATAAGTAAGTATGTTTATTTATGCTTATTAAACTAAGAGCTAATATAAGTTTCTTTTTATTCTTTTACTTACTAGCTCTTTACAATAACAATAATTTTGTAAAAATAACATTAATCTGTTAGAAGGATTAAAAACTCAAAGACTGATAGGCGAAATTCGATCTCAACCACGCAAAACTGCTTTATATTCAGAGAGTTTCTTCGGTGTGGCTCCCAAAGTTTATAATAAATTACCACATTATATTAAGGATTGCTTAATAGTATAAGAGTGTTTAAAACAAAATATTTTTTTTACAGATAAGTGTTTATACTGTATAAGATTATTGTAATGACAAGTAACATAAATATACATTCAACATTAAATTAAAAAAATTAATCAAAAATTTTAATTGTAATGTGGTATGCCAGCTTGTTATTGCAATAATTTTCCTAAATTGTGCACACCTAAATATTAAATATGGATTGATATATCTAAGAAAATAAATGAGTAAGTATTAGTTTCGGATCAACATTTTTCCAAAGTAATAGTTCTTTTATAGGTAAAAAAGGTCTACAAATGGACACCATGTTTTTTAACATTTTTTTAGTATTTCGTAACAAATTTTTTTATTCGGAGCTCGTTTGTAAAAAAATTTTTGTATGTAGATATTGTGAAATGTTTCTGCTATGTTACAATATTTCATAGGTTACAAAATATAAGAAGATATCGAGACCCAGCAACAAGACCGTCAGTTGCATATCTATTATATGCCTACCTATTTTTCTAGATTTAATTTGTTTTATAAAACCCTAGAAGAAATTAAAAAGTAATTATTTTGGAAACTCAATTTTTTTTACTTGAATGTATAATAATAGGTATCCATAAATTCCATAATGGTTTTTTTTATAATACCAGCCCCAAGGTTACAACTTATGAACCTGACATTAAAAAATTGTGTTTAAAATGTTGCAATTTCACATTTTTTACAAAACCGTTGCTATCAGGCCGTTAGCTGACATTTAGTTCAATTTATTTGAAAATGTCGTGTTCTATGTCGGTTTTTGTACAGTGACAACTGATGTTTTTATTTATATCAATAAAATTGAATGCAGATTTATCATTGTTTAACGGAAAAATTATACATTGTTATGTAATAGTTTCAGTTATGTTGTGTTCCTTTGGATTCAATTTCACTGTGATAGGCCCCACTGCAAACGAAGGACGCATTTCGGATTCCTCATGAATGGTTTGGGCTGTTGCTTGAGGTGAAGGCTGACTGCCAGTAGCTTAAGTACTAAAGCGTCCCCGTACTTCACTGGGGACTCTCGGAAACTTTGGGAACTCGGGAACTTTCGGTTGTTCTCACAAGATAACCGACGTTATTTCACGTAAAGGGCCTACGGGTTTCAAGAAGTTTCATTTTACCTCCAATTAATTGTACACAAAGGTTTCTTTTAAAAGTTCACTTTGTAGCGGACTACATTAATCGTATGTATTCCTATGACCAAACACAATTTTTATACCAACAACGTACACAACGCGACATTAACTAACCACTATCAGAGCGTTGGCCGCTTCCTATATACCCTTTTTCACCATTTCAAATATAACAGATTTTAATGCATTCTCTCGGTCAAATTATTAAAAAAAAAAATTATACTAAGAGCTTTCCATATTTTAATAACGAAAATGATAGATGAGTACAATTATCAGTGCTGCAAACATTCATTCATATATCACGTTATAACTAGTAATTTGCAATCTCTACTTTGGCTATAATTGGGCAATAGTTACTGAATTAATCAATAAATAATCGAAAAAGATACACAAAACTAACCGCTGTCATTCTTTATGGAATGTCACAAATGTAATTAAAGTTTTTTAACTTTATCAGACAGCAATTTTTCTTTTTTAGGTTTTACAAAGTTCTATAAACAACTATTCCCAAAATGTTGGCTTTTAAATTTTTTTTAATTAATCTACAATCAACATAAAAATTCATAAAAAGAAAGGTCAAAAGTTAAAAGTTATAATTCTGGTCTAGGACACATTAATGGCCTGCGCAGACGACGGACTTTTCTCCACGGCAGAGAAAAAAGTACGCTCCACGAATAACCAGTCCGTCGCGACTTTACCGCGAACTAAACGCACACGGGGTTCGATCATTTGTTGCCCGGAAATGTAGAAATAAACGCGGACTAAATTCCGCCATTTGCGTTGCTTCGCCTAGTCACACGAGTTCTATTTTCTTCGGGGACTCCCCCGGACTTTTATCAATGTGTTGGGCATGTGTTACATGTGTCAAATACATGCAACACATGCTTTTGCTTAAGCTCTTGAACTGCAACGTGCTGAGTTTACGCAGTCACCTGCAAAAGCCTTGCTGACGTCAGAACCTTTCCATTTAAATAAATAATTAAATTGGTCACCGTGCATTTGATGTTGTAAACCAACTCTCGGCGCGAAGCTAACAAAATATTAGGAGTACGAGGACAATACATTTTTAATTTAGATAAAACACTTGTATATACTTGTAGTACTTGACAGCGTTTAATTTTACCCGTTTTAACAATAAACAGTGAGAAATATTATTTAACTGATCACCGCTGGTTTCGTTAAATTCATTGTTCTTAGCAAAATAGCTGTCACTTCAACCCTGACGTAGTTGATACAGCGTTGGGGACGCAGCCGGGTAAAGGGGGATGAAACAAAAATGTTCTTAAGAACAGCAGGCCGATGGAACAGCTATAATTGTAAATACTTTTAAAATAAGGAAGCCTATAATCAATTGCATATGATAATTTGATTAACTATATTTAAGATTAAGTTACATTTTAAAGAATCAAAAAAAAAATTTTTTTCTTGAACAGTAAGAACTCAGAAGATATTTTATTATATAACTATTTTTAGGTTTATGAATGCTTTAGGATTACTTGTAAATATCACCGAAAAGTGATAAGGCGGCCCAAAACCCGAAAACATTTTGTCACAAACACGAAATTTTGTTTAAATTTATCATGTTCGATTTCATTACTCTTATTATTTGTATTGCACGTGAAAATGCATCACCGACTCGATAAAACTTAAAACTTTAAATCCAACGTATCTCTCATTTTATTCAGCAAGCCTAGCGAAAACAGAATAATATTAACCTTGTTTGCACTTCTGTCGACTCGAAGAAAAGGCTCACAACTTCTCAAAACTTTTTCGAAACTTAACACTTACTTATGGAAAATCGTACTTTATTATATTTATATGAGTAAAAAGCATAATCTTCTAACGCATAGAACTGAAAAATGAAAAAAAAAATGAAAAAATGTTTATTTTGCCAGAAACATCGTTCACAAAAAATACTTAAATTTCTAGTGGTTGCTTCACTTGGCCATAGGCTGTGTCGAAGCAACCATTTCCGGTATTTAACCTGCCCTTTTTACAATAAAAGTACACTACTATATTTACAATTTCAATACTAAGTCTATGTCATTCTTTTTATTATTGTTTATTATTATTATTTTACGATTTTTAAAAGATGTTCCATAACATCATAGGTTAGTGTATGCAGCCATGTTTGTATAATGAATTTAGCTTCTAATATTTTCTTATTTTTTAAATCACAATTTTGGATTACTTTACTGTAAATATAGGCACTAATAAAATCACCAAATCGCTGCGCAAAACTGGTATTCATTGCTGGCTGGTTAATTCTATAGGTCCGGCGGCTAGCAATAAGTTGATAGTCAGGTGAAGACAATAATGACCTGTGAGTCTTAAGAGCAGTCCTAAGGATGTGTCGTACAAGTGCCGTATAGTTAGTACGCCAGCTTCCTTGTATAGGCTTTTAGTTGGATACCTAAACATTTCTTGAGCATTACCTTTAGGACTGATCTTTGTGCTCTTTCTGCTTGAATCAAATGCGACTTGGCTGCACTGCCCCAGCACCTAATGCAGTATACTATCAGGGATTGACAGAGTACATAGTACACACCGATTAAGGTATTTTTGCACGCCGCGTCACGAAGATTTCGCATTATATTTATTATTTTTCTTATTCTACCAGATAACAAGTGATTATGTGATATGAAATTTAAATTTTCATCTATGTGAATTCCTAAATATTTTATAACAGGTGTGCGTGTTAAAGACTCACATGAACAGGGATTAAAAGTATTCTGTTTACACGAATGTATCCTAATAGATGTGACGACTTTGGGTTTGGATGCCGCGGTTTTGTGGAAACAAACATACATGGTTTTTTTGATATTGAGAGTGAGAAGATTACGTTGCAGCCATTCAGAAACGACAGCCATACCCTGCTCTGTTAGAGAAATGACGTCTTCCCAACTACGACCGTGGAAAATAATTGCTGTATCATCTACGTAACATAAAATTTTTGAGTTCATTATGTGGAGTTCATGGATATCATTAATAAAGAGTAGAAATAATGTCGGGCCTAATATACTTTATAAGCGCAATAATTTTTGTTTTTTCATTAAACGTACACTTATCTGACTTTTGAAAGAAGAACGTAAGCAGTGACACATTTAAGAATGCTTTTTTTCTAGGTTTTGGTTTATTAATAAATGTTTGAAAGTAACTTGTACTTTTATATATATATATTTATTTATTTATTTATTTATTTATTTATTTATTTATTTATCACAAAATCCACAGCTCTTAAACTATGTTACAAATACTTAAGTTAAGTTTTACTGACAGCCAGTTAAGGATCTACATTTTATTACTAATACATAGCAGACTAATAATTAACAGAAATTTAAACTATTGAGACATGGTATTTTTATAATTATGGGACAGAGACAAATTAAGATTGAAAAATAAAAAATTATGTATAGATTAAAAATTGCCTTATGAAATTTGAATGTGCGTGCGTGTTTAAGAGTGTGTGTGTGTGTGTATGTGTGTATGTATGTATATATGTGTATGGGTGTGTGAGTCATTTAATTTATGTAATGATCGCCAGTTCGTGCTTGATTATAGTGTTTTTGAATTTAGCCTTGCTATCGTTGAATATGTCCGTGATTTGAGCGTAAGTTTTGTTGTAAGTGTTCTGAATCCTAGAAATAACTGAGTTCTGTGTATAGTTAGATTTTGCATGGATAGGATAAAATAAGTGAGTGTGTCTAGTTCTTGATGAAGGAGTATGGAAATTAAGGGTCAAGCAAGTTAGATCAATGGAATCTATTGAATTATTGCATAAATTATGGAGAAAAAGCATGTCTAGTAAGCGACGTCGACTCTCTAAAGGAAGAAGATGGTGGTGTTTGCAACTGTCTGAGTATTGCAAATAATTTTCACTGTGCCTAAGATTAAAGTGCTTAACAAATTTTTTTGTATTGATTCGATAGTTTGTTTATAAATTATATATTGCGGACTCCAAACACAGCTGCAATACTCCAATGTGCTACGGACAAATGTAAAATATAATAATTTAATACAAAGAGAATCAGAAAAGGGAGCTGTAGTTCTCAAGATGAAACCTAACTTTTTATATGCCAAATTAATAATACTGCCAATGTGCTCACTAAATGTGAGTTTCGAGTCCAAAAGCACCCCCAGATCCTTAACGATGTTTGATTTATTTAATTCCAATCCGTTAAAATAGTACGCAGTAGTTAATATTTTATTTTTGCGAGTGAAAGTTATGTGTAAGCATTTTTCTACATTGATATTGATACGGTTAAGTTTATAATATTCAGACAAACGGTTCAAATCATCCTGTAGTAAAAAGCTATCGGAAAGATTCTTAATCTTCATAAAGATTTTTGTGTCGTCAGCGTACATTATGAAGTTTGCGTATTTAATAGACTGCCCTATGTCATATAAGTACACTGAATATAGCAAGGGTCCTAGGATTGAGCCTTGAGGGACACCGGAAGGAATAGTTATGTAGTCAGACCTATAACCACCAACCTCAACTGCCTGACTGCGATTGCGCAGGTAAGACTCAATCCATCTCAATAAATTCCCAGATATTCCTAATTCTTGAAGTTTACGTAACAAGATGACGTGATCCACGCGATCGAAAGCTTTTTCGAAGTCCGTGTAGATCACGTCAACCTGACCGCCACTCTCCATGTAATTAAGAATTCTGTTTGTAAATAAAGTTAGATTTGTAGAGGTAGAACGACCACGCATAAAACCATGCTGCTGTGTTGGAATCATACGACTCACGTAAGGATAAATATGATCGTAAAATATTTTTTCAGCAACTTTACTAAAAATGTTAAGCTTTGATATAGGGCGATAATTTTCAATAGAAGTCTTAGGTCCCTTTTTATGCACAGGAACAACATGAGCCGTTTTCCATATAGTGGGAAAATATCCTTCAGCAAAGCAACGATTTAAAATATAAGTCAAAGGAAAAGATAAAGCCTTTGCACACTTTACAATAAATAAAGGAGGCAGTTTGTCACTGCCTGGACCTTTAGTGACATCAAGACCTTTGAGAATTGTTTCACAGTATGCATGGTTTACAGAAAGAACACTTACAGATTCAACTAAGGAGGAACATGGATTAACTTGGTTATCATTATAATTAGCAAGTGGTAAACTGAAATTTTTTAAAAAGAAATCATTGAATGCTAGACATACATCCACTCCTCCAATAATACTAGTACCACCGTAGTCCATCTGACCTGGATAAACCGAGTCTGATTTCATTCTCGATCTTACGTATTTCCAAAAATATTTGGTGGATTTTTTTATTACATCTTGTGACCATTTAATGTAGTTATTATAACACTCTGTTTGAAGTTTTTTCTGGCGTGCTCGTAATAATGAAAAAGAGTTATAATCATTAGGATTTGCATATCGTTTCCATAAATTGTGAAACTTTGCCTTTTCCTTCGTTAAACCAATAAGCGCCCGACTGTACCAAACTGGATAATGGTGGTTGCCGGAAACCTTAGACTTAGGGGCAAACCTATCAATTAGTTCGTATAAAATGTTATAGAATTCTTTAATAACAGATTCAATATCCAAATCCTTAAAAAGATTTGACCAGTCATATTTATGTAGCTCAAAACTTATGGCATCAAAGTTAGCTTTTTTAAAAATATAACTATTAACCGGACGTACTTTCATAAAGGAAACCACGATGTCAGATACTTCTAATTCTATTGATGGATGCAGAGCATCCTCCAGTCTGAACTTCTACAGAACCTTTACGTAATAATATTGGTTCGCACGAGCTCCACTTCAAACAGGGTAAATTAAAATCGCCAGCTATCAAATAGTGGTCGTTAGGACGTTCCCTAATAATATCACCAAACAAATTAACAAAACAACGTATTCGTTCAACAAAGTTACGATCTGGCGGAATGTAAACCACAGCGATATGCAAGTCTCGCCGCAAGGTGGACGCGGGGTGGCCGGCGGGGGCGGCGGGGGTGGAAGGGGCGGCGCGAGACAGGCCGCGACCGGGGACTGTGAGCCACACGCACTCAAGCCCTGCGCGCTGCCATTCGGGCCGCGCGCGCGCATGCAGCCGTATGTCACAGAGCGCCAGGACACCGCCGCCGAGCGCAGCGCGGCCGCCGGTGACACCGCCGCCGCGGTCTCGCCTGAACACATCGTACTGAGCATTGCAGATCTCGGTGTTCAAAATTCCATCACATAACCAAGTTTCCGTTATTAGTGCGATATTCAATTCGTGTGTTAAGATATTGTTAAAGAAAGTAGTGGTTTTTGTTCTTAAACCTCGTACATTCTGGTAAAATAAGTGAAATTTACTACTATTCGATAACATTGTGAGATCTGCAATTTTCAAACGAAACTCGGTAGCCGAACAGGCTGTGTTTGTTAATGGTAAAGAATACTAATAGGCGAAGTAAATGACAAAAATCTATCGAACAATTATGTAAGCTCACCAATTCACAAGAATGCACGAAAACAAGCATAGGTTTAAGTATCGTCGGTTTTTTAGTAAGTCGGTATAATAAAATAAGCCATTCAAATAGGTCTACTGTAGTGTAATAATAATTTAGGAATGCTCTGCTATTTGTGTAAAAGTTTATAATGTAGTGTAATGTAAATGTATGCGGTTTTATTGTTGTGTAAGTTAATGAGTGAGAATAACAAAGGCAATTGTGTAGGATAATTAAACATATTAAGTGTAATAATAGGTAACAAATTCTAATTGCAACTTTTAGACAATCTTTTTTAAGTCATTGTTAGTGAGAATCGGTATCGGAGGCGAAGTTTCTTGTTTACGTACAAATATATTGCAATTTTTTGTCCATACAAACTTATAATGCAATTGATTAGCTTTTAATTTACAGTCCCTAAGAAGTTTTTTATTTACTGTCGTTAAATGCTCATTTACGTATATTTTATTTACATTGGGATCAGTACTTAGGCCTAAGTCACTGGCGAGGAAGGTCCGGGTTCTGCGTGCGGCGGCAACCACGGCGTCCTTAGTCGAGCGGCGCTTGAAGCGCACCACGATGGCGCGGGCGCTCCTGGTCCCGGGGGAGGCTCGGCGCGGCTGCACTCGATGGGCAAACTCAATTTCTTCCTTAGGCAATGTTAATCCAAGGCGTTCCGCTACTTTCAGGATGATATCGGTAGTATTTTCGGATTTTAGTTCGGGGACGCCAACAATTTCAACATTTTGTAATCGGGCCCATTGTTGTTGCCGCGCCATGTCACACTCGACATGACTAACACGAGCGTCACAGGCAGCTAAGTCACGTCTAAGAGCTGCATTTTCTTCGGTGAGGGACTTTATCTCGTCTGATTTTTGTTCAAAGCGCTTCATAATATCATCGTATTGGGCACTAATAAACTGAAGCGATGATTCCAAATTGCTTATTTGGAGTTTTATTGGCTGTAGTTCGGTAGATAACGCATTCTTAATCATTGATGGAAGTTGCTTAATTAAAGACTCAAGAGTGGCCGTAGTTGATACGTTAGTTGGTGGCTCCTCGGTTACCGGTGATTTATTCCTTCTAGTCGTTACATTGCTGCGACTGTCGGTTGTGAGATGCAAGCTTTGAGATGCGTGTTGCTCGGTTTGAGGTTTTATCGGGGTATTACTGTTATCGCTTTTAGGAAATTTTGCTGCACATGCCGGACAAGTCCATTTCGTCTGTTTTTTAAAGGTTGTTGTTGTCAAATTAACGCACAGAAAGTGATACGGTTTCGAGCATGAAGGAGTGCAGCAAACGATTTTTTCATTGTTATTCAGGGGTAGTTTACACGCAGCACAAACAGTCATCGTGTTGGTTCGGGAGTTTCGTTAACAGTGCAAGAGCGAGAGGTCTGTGCCACAGTTAACCGTGAAAGAGATAACAACGGTAGGCAGAGTCGGCAGGGGGGGTTTTAGCAATTTAAACACTGCGCGTTTATCACACGAAACTAGCACTTATATTCTACGATTAATAAGGACTAAATAGCGAAATTCGCGCGCTTAGAAAATTTAATTTTCGGATAAAACAACGTATGCGTCTGCTCTGAATAAGTGCGAGACTGAGACTGATATATAAACCGATTTATCGGAAATTTCAGTACCTATTATTATATATTATTGTACTAAAACTAATTATAAAAATCATATTGCCAAAATGTATAAAAATGTAGTCAAGGTTTATTAATTTTGATTATATTCCAAAGACATTCCTAGGAAGATAATAATTCGACAATCGTCGTGAAGTATTCATATACTCGTATCAAGAACTCACGTTTTTTACTTCCCAAAAGTTCAAGCCCTTTCCTTATCTTTATAATAAATGTTAGTAACACTTATATTTAGTTAAGAAATCATTTACGTTTCTTAAGAGAAAATATTTAACGTAAATAAATTGTAAAAAGCGGCGTGGGATTATTTGTCTTATAGTTGAAATCAGTGGAGAAACACTTTTAAAGGACTCATTTGACAACGATTCTTATGTAATAGATAATATTAAATCTCTTTATTTAAAAAAATATTATTGTGTGACTATTTCGTTTTAATTCAGTAGCACTTTGTTTTTTTAATTGAATCTTTCTCTAACACCAACAACGCAATGACAGCTACCGTTTTTGTCTTCAACAGTTGGCACCACGTCTTGTGAGATCCTGAATCTGTAAGTGTTTGTTATTACGGGCGTGAAAACAAAATCTGTTCTGACACTTAAACCTTTCATACCCTTTATACCTTGAACCCGTCAGGTAAAAATATGGAGCGTGCCGCAGTGTTGTGCAGTCTCATTATATGTGGAAAAGAAAAAGGACATGCGTATTTGAAAGATAAGCTGTCTCGAGGCAGTGACATTTAGTGTTCCCTCGCTCATATTTCCATTATTGATCACAGGTATTTCGTCAGTCTCGGTCTGCGTGCGTTCTCGAGCGCACGTCGATCGCAGACGCCTTCCCGCTCTTTTAGCCCCCGCGCTAATTGAGCACCCAAATTTCACTGGTTGTTGTCGTAATATATAATTTCATAGTTGTATACCGTATTAAGTTTCTAACGCCGTTTTCACGGCGGACAGTGGCTCGTTAACCGTACTTCTAATAAGTTTCTCACGCCGTTTTCACGGCGGAAAGTGGGTTTTAACCGTACATCTAATAAGTTTCTAACGCCGTTTTCACGGCGGACAGTGGGCTGTTAACCGTACTTCGTGGAACGTGAGCTTCGTCGACGGAATTTCTTCGTTCCAGGTGCCTCGAGTCTTCGTGTTCGAGTAAGTTATCCGCATCGTCCTCAACCACCCTACTGCGTGTAGGGTGGTTTTTAGGAAGTTAGTCATCGTTGATAGGTTCATAGTATATATATTTATATATTGTTGTCCCTCCACAACCCCTCCGCAATGGCTTCTCTAAGCTCTGATGAGTTTATGAGGAAGTTACTTGATAGTACCGGTGCTGAAGGCATGTCTATAAATGCTGATAAGTATCGTTTCTTGGACTCTCTCATCCCGCATATCATGGCGTTAATTCCCTCAATGGCCCCTCAGGCCACCCCAGTCCCCAAGACCCCTCAGGTCTTAGGCCCTCCCGCGTCCCCTTCCTCCAGTGACATGGAGTGCGAAGTAGACGCCCCTCCGCACCGCAAGCGCGCACCCGCGACCGAGTCATCCTCGGATGCCACCCCAACTGGCCCTGATGAGCCTCCCTCTTTCACCCTTGTTAAGAAGCGCTCTAAGAAGCGCTCGAAACAAGACCCGGCGCCCTCGGCGCCCGTCCCTACACCCCCTGCGGCGTCTTCAACGCCAGCTGCCCCGGTGTCTTCAACACCCGCTCCGGCCCCAACTTCTGTCAAGGCCAAGGTCCCACCACCCGTTTTCCTTCGGGAAAAGGGTAAATGGACTGAGGTTTCGACACTGTGCAATGAGCACAAGATCCATTACACCCGAGCGGCCAACTCGGGTGAATCTATTAAAATCATAGTCTCGTCGATAGACGACTTTCGTGCTTTAACAAAGTTCCTCACCGATAAGCAATATGCTTATCATACTTATGCTCTGTCAGAAGAGCGTGAGATCAGAGCGGTACTCAGGAGAGTCCCGTTCGAATTATCGAACGAGGCTATCCTGGAGGATCTGCAGTCCAAAGACTTCCCGGCACTCGCGGTGCATAAAATGCACAGCAAGTACGGGAGGCGTCACCTTCTCGCTTTGGTGGTTCTCGCCAACGTCCCCAAGTCCAGGGAGATCCTGAAAGGGGTTAGCACTATATGCGGCCTCTCTGGGATCTCGATCGAGGCGCCTCATCGCCGCGGTCATCCCGGCCAGTGCCATCGGTGCCAGTTGTACGGGCACGCGGCGGCCAACTGCGCCGCCCCACCCAGGTGCGTCAAGTGTCTGGTCCCTCACTTCACTAAGGAGTGCAATCGCACTCCTGAAACTCCCTCTCCTCCCGATTGCGTGCTTTGTGGCCAGTCCGCCCACACCGCAAATTACAGGGGCTGCCTTCGTGCACCCCGTTGTATGCGTTCCAATTCCAAAAGGGCGGCACCCAAACAGGCCCCGCCCCTTTCTCAGGAAAACTTTCCGCCGCTGCGTAGCCAGGTTCCTCCGGCTGAAAAGCCTGCTCCAGAAAACTGGAGGCAGCGCCCCGCATCGAATCCCATCCCGGCTCCTCGCCCATAGAAACCAACTCCCCAATCCTCCGTAGCAGACGACATGCGTATCGTCTGCGACGCTATGAAAAATATCGATGTTAGTGAAATCGCAGTCTTAGCCCGTAAACTTAGGGCTTCACGTACTCCGACAGAGCGTTTGCTAGCTCTGGCGGCGCATAGTTCCCTTCTCAATTCATTATAGGTTCATTTAAATGAATTGATCCCTAAATCATGCTTCGGCCGACCTCTGCCCAGCCCCGGCTTCACCGGAGGCTGCCCAGAACGGCCACCAACTCATGTCCCTTTGAGCACCTTCAGTGCAACTTTCACTACAGGAGGAAGACCCGCTAGCGGGTATCCGCCAGCGCGCCCAACTTCCCGACGGGTGTCGCTTCCGATGAAGGCTAACGGTAATAACTACAGCCAACAGGTGGTTTTTAGTGGGTAGGTGCCATTCTGGTGAGTCCCACATAACCCCCCGCAGAAGAATTTACCTGCGGGCGGTATGCATGACGCATCTTCCACCTCCCTCCCACGAGGGTGCTTCGGCAGCAAAAAAAAAAAAAAAACACGGGTATTGCAAAATGTTCTCAACATTATTCGAATCAAAAATAAACCTGCGTAGCCACAAAACAGTGAAATTTTATACTTCACGATACTGAAAACTTCGCGCTACACTTGTGCCTCTCGCGGCGAATTCATACGCCCTCATTGAAAACATTACGAAAATTCTACTTCGATACAAATTATTTTAAAACCTTCATAAGAAAGTAACAATACCGTAAAAATTTAGAAGTTTAAATTTTAAATTGCCATTACATCAAAAGGAATAATAAAAAACTACTTCAAAACAAATCTTATAAACTCATAAATTATTTTTCTATTTTTTTTTCGAAATGGACACTTTATTTATGGCCGTACGGGCCTTTTAAATTTCACCGGGCTTTAAATAAATGATTTTAATCCGATGAGTATGTTTGAAAAAAAACATCATTATAAAATGTAACAGAAAATGGGAATATTTTTATTCGGGTAAGTGAAACATGTGCTAGATGTGACTTATACATATAATTATACTATTTCCATTTCTTTATTTTCTCGATGACAGTTCTAATTTGATATAATGTAGTGTTGTGACCAAATAAGTAATGATATCGATCGCATATACTTATTATATTTTGAACAAGGACAAATACAACAAAAACATTCAAGTATATTTTTTCACTCAATGGCCCACCGCCATTTTGTGTTTGTTTTAATCTATCACTCGCAACAAGACATTTCTGTTCGCTGAGTTTTTTCACATTATCCATATGTTACGTTGTGTATTTTGTGTTCTTCCGTGTTGATTGATGCCCAGCTGTCAAATATCAAAATGCCGAAAGGATCTGTTCTGAAAAGGCAGGCGAGAGAACTGGTGATCAAGGTTCGTAATTACTTTGAAGCAGAGTATCAAAATGGTGGCCCGCTATTACCACTGTCGCAAGTGCGAGAGCGTATTGCGGCCGCATTAGGAATTAGTGGACCTACTGTTTCAAAAATTACCAACGAAGCTTACGGTACAAGCGGCATGCAGGAAAATAAGCTTCGTACGTCGAAGAAAAAACGCCAGCCACGTCGTGTGACATCGGTTGACAACGAAGCAATGGACGCGGAGATTTACGAAGGTTGGTTTAAAGAAATAGTGCAATCTCTGGAAGAACCATCCATTATCATTGTGGAGAACGCTACCTATCAATCCAGACAAACTGATAAAATGCCCACGCAGGCCAACAAAAAACAACAATTTAGTGAATATTTTAAAATCGAAAAAAAGCCTCCCTAAAAGATATGTTATCGACTAAATAGCTGCTGAATGCGGTCATTGGGTTTTTCGACTTCCGCCGTATCATTGCCAGTACAATGCTATAGAACTAATATGGGCACAAATCAAAGGACACGCCGCTCAAACAATACCCACCCCCTTTTACGGCAAACAAGATGTTAGATTTATTAAAAAATGCATGTGCGTAAGTAACTGCCGAAAGCTGGGAAAAAATTGTGAGAAGAACCCAAAATATTATAGCGTCGGATTGGGAAATTCATGGGGCATTCGCTACATACAAGTACAGGAACTTATAATAAATATTGGGGAGAGCTCATCGAGTGACAGTAACGATTCATCAGATTTTGATTAAAATAAATAAATAAATTACCTTTCGTTATAATTATTTCGTTACATTGTCGAGTACTTACCTAAACTTACATATTTTACAACAGCATCGAAAATTTTAAAGAAGTTGGCATTATCAATCAAGAATTTATACGTGTAACATCTTATAATGAAATATAATATTAGTTAATAAATTTGTACAATATCCGGCAGTAGTTTAGTTTCTTACATTTTGTAAAAAAATATCGGGTCTGTTATCGTGTTACGTTTATCGATATAGCTCCATCCCTATCAGTTTCTCTGACTCTGGTATTATATAACCTTGTACATGTGTAAACGTGATATTTTTAATAAAATAATGCATACATAATGTAAAAAAAAACGCTCGCACAAGGTTACACAGGAGCTGTCATCGAGAAAATAAAGAAATGGAAATAGTATAAGAACCAGCATTATAGCAGTATAACTTTTTTCGAATATTTTTATATTTTCGAATAAATCATCTAGGCAAAATTTAAATTGTACCAAAAAATATTATTATATGTTTTTTCCTACTACGTTAAAGTAAGAAATAATAATGCCTTTTGATCTTGGATATGCTTCGCACGCGATATGATTAATTGCATAAAGAAAATAATAACAATTACAAAAATAATATACTATTTTAATTAAAAAAGAAGGAAAAATTGTGTAACATTTTATAAAATTACGCAAAAAAGATGAGCTGTACATGAAGCCCGACCTAAGTAAGGTCAATCGGCGTGGATAATTAAACATGGGCGGTGTTTTTGTACCGCTTATACGTCGCTGTCTCGAGCAGACAAGGATAAAATACATTGTGAGCTTAATGATAACTTTTTTATGAAATACTTTTTGTTTTTTACGGCTGAAGAAAATGTTATGTTATATATTTTATCAATTTATAAGCATTACTAACTTCTGTTCATGTACTTGTTCTCTTAGTTATTCATCTACTTGTGAAATAAAATACACTTACAAGAAATCACAAATAAAATGATAAATCATTTAGCGTTGAAATCGGTGACAATAATACAGAATCAATTTAAGTTTGACCACTTAAAGAAATCGAAAAACTTTTGACAAGCTCACAATAGGAGATTGAATACGTATTTTAGTTCGATCAAAAAAGTTTTGCCTAAAATATATTGAATGGAGTAGATGACAGCACTTCAACATGTTATATTTTGGTATCGTGTTTTGAAAAGACACGATATTACTACTACTCAAAAATAGATGACAAATAAAATAAAACTAATAATAACATAAAAAAAGTTATTTGGCTCAAAAACCAAGAAATTCAGCAAAAAATTGGTTAAATACCTACATAATACAAACAGGAAACAAATCATTTAATATACAATCATTAAATATTGTGCGCATTTCCGTACATTCATAGACTAGATTACAAAGTAGTGACGTCACAATTCAGTATAATTATCTATGAGCTTCCTATACATATCAATTTATCCTGTTAATATTGATTTTAGACCTGTACTGTGGCCATATTATTTATTATAATACTTTATAAATATTATTATTATTATTATTATTATTTGTATCAAATACCCAATTAGAAAGTTTTAAATAAAGTCACATGAGAAGTTTTCCATTGAAATAAACAATAAAGTTTATATAAAAATCTTAAGATTTTTAATAAAACTCAATTGAATATTTTCGCTGTAATAGAATATGGGAAATTTTGGTGTAAGATGGCAGGCGATTAGGAAAATCGTCACGTCCGCGCTCCTGGTTATTGCCAATAAACCGTTTACTTTTTCTCCCCCTCCGGCGTAAGTTGAATCTCACACTTTTATTAACCTAATCCTGACCAGTTTGCATACACTAATTTGATTTTCTTATTAGATATTATACGAAATCTGGTCAAAAAGGATAACTGAAAACAAAACACTTCTTATGATTTTGGTATAAACAAGTTTTCACGGAAAAAAAACTTTGAACAATATGTATAAAATTTGATGATAAAATTCTGGAAATTAAATCTATACATCTGGCTATTGTTTCAATAAAAATAAATTATAAATTTTTACTATTCATAAGTCGTGATATCGACTGTTTAGTTTGAAACACATAAGAGCAATGGATTTGCGCCGTTTATTTCTTTAACCGAAACTCATTGGCAATTTCTTTAGTTTAGAACAATGTTGTAATGTCATACGTGAAAATAAGATTTTGAGTTTTGGAAAATCATTACGAGACTCATAGTCGAAGAGCGAGATATTTAGTTGACCCATGCCCTCAAATGCATTACCTTCTGTCGGTAGTTTCTGACTGTGGCGTACATCCATGTTTTTATAATATTAGGTCTTTACCTATGAAATTGCCGTTTTTCACGAAATAAATGAAGCGTAATTTTTTTATATACTTTTTATTTCTATTAATCAAAATAATCACCCATGCAATCAATGCATCTTTGCCAACGCATTGGTAGCTTATTGATGCCTTTCTTGAAGAAATCAGCTGGACGGGAGGCAACAAATTCTTCAAAGGCATTTTGTACTGCCTCTCGGGTATTGAATTTTTTTCCCACCAAGAAGTTATCCAAATTCTGGAAAAAGTAGAAGTCTGTAGGCGCAAGGTCTGGTGAGTACGGCGGATGACGGAGAACTTCCAACCCCAACTCTTGTAGCTTGGAGACCGTCTGCTGTGCAGTATGAGGTCGCGCGTTGTCGTGCAGGAGCAGTGGAGCCGAACGATTGACCAAAGCTGCTTGGAGACGTGCGAGCTTCTCCATCATTGTGTTCAGTTCTTCACAGTACACATCTGCAGTAATGCTTGTCCCGTTTGGCAAGAAGCTGTGATGAATTACACCCGCGTTAGACCACCAAACAGTGACCATCACTTTTCTAGGGGTAAGTTTTCGTTTAGGGCATTGTTTGGGTGCTTAACCAGGGTCCAACAAACTTGCTGAGCGCTTACGATTGTCAAACAGGATCCATTTCTCGTCACAAGTAACAATGCGGTTCAGAATTCCTTCATTTGTATGCCTGCTGAGCAGTGCAAGACACGTCTCCACGCGTACTTCGCGCTGGCGGTCATTGAGTTCGTGGGGTACCCATTTGTCAAGCTTTTTTACCTTGCCAATTTGACGCAAATGGACCAATATTGTTTTGATGCTAACATCGAAAGCTGCTGCTAATTCAGCCGTGGATTGAGTTTCATCAGCTTCCACAATTGCCTTTAATTTGTCATTGTCGACCAAAGTTTTCGGACGACCACGGGGTTAATTTTTCAGGTCAAAATTTCCAGAACGGAAGCGGGTAAACCAACAACGGGTGGTGCGTTCGTTTGTAGTGTTCGCTCCGTAAACGTCGTTGATGTTGCGTGCCGCTTGTGCCGCTTTGCTGCCACGACGGTACTCATACTCCATAATTACTCGAATTTTTAACTTATCCATGATGACGAAAAATGTTCGAATGCGTTGAAAACAAAATACTAACTGTTAAACAAATGACGATTTTAGAAAAAGAATTCCATGTTTGTCAAATAAAATTAATTTAAAATTAGAATTATCAGTCAAAAAAAAAAATTTCATTAGATCCTTTCAACCAGCTTTGGTCAATCGTTCGGCTCCACTGCTCCTGCACGACAACGCGCGACCTCATACTGCACAGCAGACGGTCTCCAAGCTACAAGAGTTGGGGTTGGAAGTTCTCCGTCATCCGCCGTACTCACCAGACCTTGCGCCTACAGACTTCTACTTTTTCCAGAATTTGGATAACTTCTTGGTGGGAAAAAAATTCAATACCCGAGAGGCAGTACAAAATGCCTTTGAAGAATTTGTTGCCTCCCGTCCAGCTGATTTCTTCAAGAAAGGCATCAATAAGCTACCAATGCGTTGGCAAAGATGCATTGATTGCATGGGTGATTATTTTGATTAATAGAAATAAAAAATATATAAAAAAATTACGCTTCATTTATTTCGTGAAAAACGGCAATTTCATAGGTAAAGACCTAATATGTATATATCGTCCACCGTCAAGAATTAATGCGGATATCTTCATAGAATCTTTAGAAAAATATTGACAAGCACCTAATTTAAAGACGAATGTTATGATAACAGGAGATATTATAACATATATAAATATGTTGGCACAATTAATCTCCTTCCTAGACACAGATTTGATACCAGAACCAATAGTTGCTTAGATGATATTATAACTAACTAAAACTGCTCTCGATTTTCTGCTAATATTTCTGTTCTCGACACTACGAGCACCGATCATAAAATGACAGATGATATCATGGGTGATGTATATAAATACTATCACTCTGAATACATGCCACTGAAAACCAGCGTCATGGCATCCAGGCGATGCTTTGGCTACAAAACTGAGTGGCCACCAATTGGTGGCCACCAATTCGTGGCTAAGATTAGAACATCACCATTAAATTGTAACAAAACATTGTATTGTCTCTGTCCCCATTCTTCTGTGCAAGCTTGAAAAAATGAGAAGCCGAGATAAGTTCTTGCAATTTTATAGACTACCTACAAAACCGTGATCAATGCGTTAAAATCGGTGACATATACAGTTCAAGACAGTGGGCTCGGTCCGACGCTTTACATCAACGATTTAACTAATCCGAAACTCTTTAAAGGCCAAGTGTTTTCGTACGCGGACGACACTGCTTTGTTGTTCCACGGTAATAGCTGGAAAACTGTTTTCAAAGACGCTGAAACAGGTTTGAAGTCTGTGGTAAGTTGGCTCAAAATAAATTTAATTTAATTTAATCACTTTCCATCAGGTGAGATGGAAGACAAACGCCTGCTAATTATTAATAAAAAAAAAAAAAAAAAAAAAAAAATTATTTAACGTTTAACCTAAAAAAAAAACATATTACATAACGTTTTCAACACTTAATTCCACTCAACCTACAGGTAATTTTCAATTACAAGCACATACATGTGATGTGACCAACCCAACAAACTGTTTCTGTTCTCATATTGAAAAAGTTAATACCACAAGATACTTGGGTGTTATTATGGACAGTCAAATATCGTGGTATCCACAACTAGACACAGTAACAAAACGAGCTAGAAAAATTATCTGGATTTTCCAACGGTTGCGACATATCTGTGATAAAAATCTCTTACGGTACATTTATACAACGTTGATAAAAGCGAGAGGGATTAAATGAAACCACATAATATAATGTAAGTGTCTACTGTTAATCCAAAACCATTTAAAAAAAGTTTACGAGAAGTATACGAAAAAACTTTTTTCAAAGAACTTAAATAGCCTAATAATTAGGTTAAAATGTAAATATCCTTTGTTGACTGACCTGCCGCCACCTGCGTAAGAAATTGGCAACGTCGCACTTGAATCACATAGCCCGTGCGGCGGCGGGCTCACCGGCTCACACACATATACAGCGCAGCGCCCGGGTTTGATGTGGATGATAATGTAAACATGTGGTTTAGGTAACAGATTCTCGCTCCGATCGCCGCCCGGTACGGACGTGCAAGACCCCGTTCTCCGTTGATCGGTCCCTTCCCGATATTCCGTGGCGCTCAGTCTACTGGCGTCACGGTTTAGCGTGTTGGTTCCATGCTACGGTTTCCAAGGTTTTTCTACTCCGTCTGAGTACTATCGAAGTGCGATTTTCTTTGCGACTAAGCCCCTTAGTCTTCAAAGTGCTGTGCTAAGTTGTGTTGTGCTTGTGCTGAGTGCAGTGTTGTGCCCAGCGTAAGTAGTCTGGTTTAAGTACAAAGGATACTTAACGGTGACAACGAATTTGTACTGAACCAGTCCTTTTATTTTTATTTTATTCCTCTTCTCTATTTTATTTATTTTTCTCCTATTTTCATATTTATTTTTATCATATCTGTGTATTTTCGTGTGTATTTGTCCTTTCTGTTGGTAAAGGTTGACTCTAACGCGGTCAACTCTTTACCTGCGTACCCTTTTTTTTAAGGTTTCTAGGTAGCGGCCTTCGGCGAACAATGGTTACTTTAAGTTATTTACCCCAGCCCTCCTACCGCAGGTAGGGAGGTTAGCCACTAGGGTTCGCTAGATTTATGTCGATGCACTCCAACCGCGGTAGGCGTTTTACCTTAGCATTAGTTATTTTATCTCATACTCCCAACTCGAGGGAGATCTTCAGAGAGGCTCGCACAATCTGCGGACTCTCGAATATCTCTGTCGAGCATCCCAATCCTCGCGGGCACCCCGGGCAATGCCACTGCTGCCAGCTGTATGGCCACGCAGCGGCCAATTGCTCAGCCCCTCCCAGATACGTTAAGTGCCTCGATCCGCATATCACAAAGGAGTGCACTCGCACTCCTGACTCCACTTCCCCCCCAGCATGTGTGCTGTGCGGCCAGTCTGGCCACACAGCTAACTACAGGGGTGGTCCGCGCGCTCCGCGCTCCGCTTCAAAGAGGGTCGCGCCTAAACCGGCGCCGCCGTTCACTCCTGCCAACTTCCCGCCGTTGCGCAACCGGGGTCCCCCGGAAGCAAAGCCCGTGCAGCCGACACCTACTCCGGCTCTGTCCTGGAGACAGCGTCCGGCCGCTCCACCTGCGCCTTCCCGTCCTATCTCAGCTCCCGTAGCTCCCGTAGGCCCGCGTCCCGCTCCGTCGTCTCCACCTCAGTCGTCGTTGGCTGAGGACATAAAGACCGTAATCGACTTCATTCAAAATGTCGGTATTAAGGAAATTTCCGTTTTCGCACGCAAACTGCGAGTCGCCAGCTCTCCTCAAGAGCGTCTTTTTGCTTTAGCAGAGCATCACTCGCTACTTAGTTCTTTATAAATTCTATTTTTTCTGTCTAGACCCGCAAATCCCGCGTCCGGTCGTATCAAACCCAAGGGCTTATCCCTAGTTTCCTTTAACGCCCGAAGCCTTAGTTTTAACCTTCCTGAGCTCAAACTGTTCCTTCAGAACAACAAGCCAGACTTATTGCTTCTCCAAGAGACATGGCTTACTCCAAACCGCTCCAGGGGATTCGCTATTCCCAAGTACGCGTTTACTCGTAACGAAAGGTCCAACTCCGACGGTTCGGCGGCACTACTATTTATAACAAAAGAGGATTCCGTTGCTGTCCTCTCCCTACCCCTCCTCACCTCAACATGGAAGCCACTGTGTGTAGATTGGCTATGACTGGTTATCCGACAATCATCATAGCTTCAATCTACATACCTAGTGGCACCAGACCAATCCGCAGCGACTTTGGGGCCATTCTCGCCCTCAGCCATTCAGACATTATGTTCGAAGACTTTAACTCCAAACATACTGACTGGACGTGCCTTTCAACCAACACCAGCGGTATTGCTCTCCTCGACATCACAAACTCACCCGACTTAGATGTCATCTCTCCCATCACTCCCACTCACTATCCCGACAACCCAAACCACTCTCCTGACATCCTCGATTTTGCAATTGTCGAAAGAATCAACCTCGACCTCAGGTCTATCGAACCGCTCGATGACCTAGGCTCTGACCACCGCCCCGTCTCCCTCGTGCTAGGACCGCCTAACGATAACGTCACTTCTCCTAAGACTTTTACCGATAGGAAAGGCTTTAAAAATACGTTAGTTTCAGCCTTAGAGGCCCCAAACGCTCCGCTCGCGATCTCGCCCGATCAAATTGATAGTCCGAATAAAATATATTCATTAGTCAATTCTCTCACTTATGCTATCATCTCAGCCATAAGTCACAACGAAAAGGTTGCTAAGCAAGGTAAACCTACGCTTCCCTTAGCCGTTAGCAATCTTGTTAAAGCTAAGAACGCGGCTCTCCGGAGAGCTAAGAAATATCCCACGCCCGCCTATAGATTAGCTGCGAATCAGCTACAACGTAAAGTTAGGTCTTGCCTCGCAGAACTCCGAGACGTTCAGATGAACGATCTCATGGTGAATATCTCTCCGTCCCACCAAGCGTACTATAGTATGGGCCGAGCCTTACGCGTAGACACAGCCTCTCACGTTCCTCCTCTCACTCGTCCCGATGGCACTACTGCCTTTGAAGTCGAAGAGAAAGCCGAATGCTTCACTGACAGCATTGCCGCACAATGCTCGCCCAGCACGCAACCTGCTGATCCCTCACACATCCAGGCGGTGGAGGACGAAGTCCTTCGCAGAGAGTCTCTCCACATCACCGCCGACCCTGTCACAGTCTCTAATGACGAAATCTCGCTTCTCATTAGAAATCAGAAGGTCCAAAAAGGCTCCGGGTGCGGATGGAATTTCCAACCACGCACTTAAGCATCTGCCTCAACAGGTGCTTACCTTGTTAGCTGTTATATTCAAGGCCTGCTTCGCCCCTAGCTACTTTCCAAAAGCTTGGAAAGAAGCAACAGTTATAGGCATTCCCAAGCCGGGTAAACCTCTGAATATCCCGGCTAATCACAGACCCATCAGCCTCCTCAAGGCAATGTCTAAGCTTCTCGAGAGAGTCATACTCGCTCGAATGCGGAACCATCTGTTTCCGACGGATGGCGATCCCCTCATTATTCCCCATCAGTTCGGCTTTCGCGCTAAGCACTCCTGCCCTCAGCAAGTCCATCGAATCGTCGAGTACATACTTGACGGTTCTATCCGCGTCGTTATAAAACAGTTGCGATTTTTGACGTAGCCAAGGCTTTCGATAAAGACTGGCACAGCGGTTTCGTTTATAAACTCTACAAAATAGGCTTACCGGATCGCCTAGTCAGTTTAATAGCGTCGTTTCTCAAAGACCGTACGTTTCGATTTAAACATGAAGGCACGCTTTCCGCGCCTCGTCCCATAAAGGCTGGAGTCCCTCAAGGCTCAGTTCTCGCCCCTCTGTTGTACACCGTGTACACCAACGACATTCCCATTCCGCCGAAAGGCGTCGAACTTGCCCTCTTTGCCGACGACACCGCACCCTATACCAAAGGCCACAGTGTTCCGCACCTTGTAACCAGACTCCAAAAGCCAAGCTCCAAACGCCCTTGGCGTATGGTTTCAAAAATGGCGCATCAAGAGTCAGAAAAGAGTTCTGGGATCGCTTGGACCACAAACGCCGTCGTCCCGCTGGCGATCCCCACGTTCGAATGTTAGGCATTCCCATCCCCTGGAAGCGCAGTACTAAATACTTAGGCGTCACATTAGATCCGACGCTTTCTTTCAAGCCACATGTCGATAGAGTTTCGAAACTCGCCCGTCACTACTTAGGCCGCCTAAATAGCATGTTAGGTAGAAACAGTAAAATGTCCTTCAGAAACAAACGTACACTTTACAAGGTCTGAGTTAGACCCGTCATGTCATATACTTCGCCAATCTTTGCCCACGCCAAACCCTCCCTCCTACACAAACTGCAGGTAGTTCAAAACCTCTTTTGCCGCAGGGCCACAAACGCACCGTGGTACGTGCGTAACGCGGACTTGTATAGAGATCTTGAACTGCCTACAGTACAACAACACCACAAAACACTCTCTGAAGCGTTCTTCAAACGCTCCGAAACCTATCCCAATCCTCTAGTTCGTGATTCAGTCTCATATACTACTCCTGTCTTAGATTCGAAGTTCAAAGTCGCTAGGCCTAGGAATGCGCAAGCGTACTCTTCCACCAGACTGTCAGCCGATCTCGAAGCCCTTCTGGCTGCAAATTCTAATTCTACCGTAAATTCTAATTCTAACGTAAATCCGAATTAATTCAATTTAATTTTGCAATTTTTAATTTTTTTTTTATATACTTTTCATTTTGAGCACCTTCAGTCCTAGGTATTCACCTTCAGTGCTTCGAGCACCTTCAGTGCTATGTAATCCTAGCGGGTGACCCCTTCTGGGCCCCGCTAGCGCGGCCTCTATCTCCAATTGGCCGTCGCTCAGATGAAGGCTGAGTGACAAAAAATTGCACGAGCCGACAGGGGGTTTTTTAGTGCTCATTAGGAGCTTGTCCCGGATGCCTTGTAACGCGCGCGAGAGGCATGCGGAAATGCATTTTTTGCCTCCTGCCCAAACGGGGAACAAAAAAAAATGTAGGTAACGTTGGACGGTATGATCAATGAACATAATAAACAATAATAATTCACTGTAACACTTACACATTAAATCTTCAATAAAATTGTTCGAAATGTCCGCCGTTTGCAATAGTACACAAATTATAACTACGTATAATATTATTATTTAATCGTGCAATAAGGTCACGGTTTGTTGTTAAACTTTTTAATTTACTAAACGCTAAAATAATCCGATTCCTGAGTTCCTCTACCGTATTCACGTCTGTCGCGTACACTTCGCCTGTCACAAACCCCCAGATAAAAAAGTCCATTGGAGTGAGATCCAGGGACCGTGGTGGCCATCGTACTGGTCCAAATCGACCAATCCACTGCTGTCCAAACATTTCGGTGTGTTGCTCTCTGGAAGATATCACTGAATTTGGAGGAGCTCCGTACCATAAATGCCGATGATTGGCTAAGGGTAGTTCTTCGGTATAATCAGCAACGGGACCAGATAATATCTCCAAAAATTTTACACGTTAAGGGCGCCGTCAATAAAAACAGGGCCAATAATTTGGTCCCTGTGTATACCAGCCCACACATTAACAGAGAAGCGGTACTGATGCTCCGACTCCCGAATCATGCATGGATTTTCAATTCTCCAGTATCTGAGATTTTGTCGGTTCCATATGCCATTGCATGTAAATGTGCTCTCGTCGGTCTACATGACATTTAATAAATAGTTCGGGTCATCAGTAACTTTGTCAAGTATCCACTGGCAGTAAGTACGCCTGACTGGCAAACCCCTTCTTGAAAGGGCTTGAACTTTTTTAAATTTGTACGGTTTGCGTTTATTCCTTTTTAAAATATTATGCACGGTTCTATGGCAAACTCTAAACTGGCGTGTGACTCTAAGCAGTCTCAATGTGGGGTTGCGGTCAAAATAGCCGAGAATCTGTTGCTCGCGCGCAGTAGGTATCTGCTGCGGTGGGACTCCCTCCTGATGCGCTACTAATTGTTTGTTTTCCCGTGCCCGTTGCACTGCCAATACTATGGTGCGAGCGTTCCTAGGGCACGTGCGGCTGTAAGTTCGCAGAGCTAGAGCTGCGTTTTCGTGGGAGTCCCCGTAGATTAAAATCATGTCAGTGTATTCTAACACCGTGTATGTAGCACGAGGCATTGTGGATGTCTTACGTACTTATAAAATAATTAAAAACTACTGACAAAACTAAACCTTAAATACTCAGTTACGTGGCCTGTCACAAAAGTAAAACTAACCCTAAATAAATTCCGTGTCCTATCACAATAAAAACTTAACAACAATAGTAAATGGGACGCTTGAGTGACAATAATCTGTGCTGAATTGCGCAACGTGCACCCCGGATCTTCCCACTAAACAAAGTAAAAATTGTGCCCTTGACCTAATAAGCTGAGCCGCCGCCGGCGCAATAGCAACATACTGATCTATTTCTATTTCTGTTACGCTTATTATATTAGAGTGAGATAACCGTGATCTGTACTTTCTTTTAAAGAAAGATTTAGTAACAGTGTACTTCCTTGTTTGTATTGGAAACTTACCATACAAAGCGGCAACGTCGCATCGCTCGCGTGAATTTTGTCGTTTCGCGGTTACCCTTAGATAACTATGTATGCCTATAGTACAAATTTACGATCAGGTGATCGGGAAGATACAGAGTGTTTAAATGAAACTAAGAAAAAACTAAAAAACATTCCTGTGACCAAACTATTGCTCACATTGTTCTGATTTTTGTTGTGTAGCCTGATAATGATACACGAAATGTGTTATTTCATTTAATGCCTCTCGCTTTTATCAACTTTGTATTACTTTGATACAATCGGTTCTTCTCTATTGCATTAGTATTTGGGGGGCAACTTTTAAAACTAAATTTATAAGTATTGAAAGAGCACCACGTAAAATTCTGAAAAAAAGTACTATGTCAAAATAAATTATACAGTACTTTACTAACCTACATAAATACTGACCTTCTCACGGTAAGACAGCTATACATACTGCATTAAAAGTGCATAAACAAAAATTAATTGACCCAGCATTATTGAATAAAAGAAATACTAACTCTATTAAAAAATAAAGAAAGTAAAAACAGAATTTGCCTCAAAGCAATTTTGTATACAATTTATGAAATTATTACAAAAAAATTTAAAATTGTCGTAACTAAAAAACACTTAATTGTGAACAAACAGAAGATTTGCTAAAAACTGTAACTTAATATTTAAAATAAAATACCGTTTTGTAAAATATATATATATATATGTATATATATATATATATATATATATATATATATATATATGACTATTCCTCTTAGGATGTGACAATATATTATATTCAATATTTTTGGTTTTGTTAAAAAATATCCCGAATTAACTACAAAAAATAAAATACTAGTGTTTTGAATAAGGTTTTTAAATTTTTATCATTTACTAATACATCAATAAACATTTATTTGTACTAATACTGGCACAAATATTAAACATTTTAAAATGGCAAGTAAATTCTTTCAAGTAGTAGGCAGTTTTTCAAGTAGTTTGTATACTTAATGTACTGTTGATTTTTCAAAATAAATCCAGTTTTCTATTCACCAAGTTAGTGAATCAAAATAAAACTGTATAACAATTCACTTGTCATTTTAAAATGTTTAATATATGTGCCAGTATTAGTATAAATAAATGTTTATTGATGTATTGGTAACTGATAAAAATTTAAACAACTTTATTCAAAACACCAGTTTTTTATTTAATGAATTTTTTGTAGGTAATTCGGGATTTTTTTGAACAAAACCAAAAATATTGAATATCTCGATAACGAGCCTACTTGGTGTGAGGGACATTATAGTTAATTTTGTTGGAAAGTAGTTGTGTCATCACATTCCAAGAGGAATACGTCGAGTTACAAGTCATCCTGTATATAAATAAAGAAGAAGTTGAGTGTGTGTATGTATACATATGCAATTTATTTATTTTAAAGAGTAAAATATAAAGTAATCTACTATATTTTTAGTAAACATATAAATATTATTCTAATTATATAAAGAGGAACTTATGTATAAAGTTAATTATATACTCGAAACGTCACTGCACATACTTGTCATAATAATCATTAAAATTAAAATAAAAAACGTCATAAGCTTATAACGTGTACATACCTTAACAACAGTTAGGACCGTATCATACTGCGTGACGCCAAACTAACCCGAAAGGTATTATAATAAGAGTCAAACTCAAATAATACTTTGTTACCTTTCCTTTTTTGATATTGTTACCCCACAGTTTGTCACTAGTCACGATTTTTAATATTTGTCGTTTCGTATTATATCTACCCTACAAAAAATATTATATATAATAATAATATAATAATGCGTAACTGCTTGAATTGTTTGCGATTGGAAGAGTGGGCACCCCCAATACAGGTCTGCGTGCTTAACAAGGGTGTCCCACAATATTCTTAAAATAATTTTTGTTAATAAACAAAATAAAAGTATATAAAAAAGTGAAAATTGCGAGCATACGATCAGGCGTGCGTGCCGACATGACATTTAAGTCTTATTCCTTTAAATATCAGATGTATATCAGAGGATATAGCACCTTTCTCGCTTGCTCGCGTCCATCTTTTTCCAGTCATAAATTTTCTACTTTCTATCCGTACTCAATATTCTCCGCACGTGAATATTTTCTTCTGAATCGTAGTAATATAGTGTAATATATTTTGATATGCGTTTGTTCAAGGAAAATTGTGATCAACGATGTGGCCACAACCTTCAGACACAAACACGTCTGGATTCTCTAAGGTCTCTCTTGAATCAAGTCACTGAATACTAACTAATATGATCCAATTTATCCTTCTTCTCAAAATGTTCTGCCTAAAATAGTTTTTTAATTGAAAATTCAGCTTTAAATAACTATTTTCACAAACTAATTTAATTACTAAGGAATATAACGCAAATATTAACATAAGTAACTGAATACATAACTTTGAGATACAGTCGCAAGTTTACCCTTGTAATAACGCACTCTTTTTATAATTTATTATAAACATCTATATAAAGTGTGTCAAGGTTAATAACCGGTTTTCAAAACCGGCTACAAAACCAGGTAAAAAAAGTAAACAAATTAATCCATGACATTCAAAAACAGACTCGCATAATATTCATCTTCATCTCCCTTTCCATCAAATGCTTTCAGTAGAACGCTCAGAGCGTAAAAACATACAAACCTCCGATTTCAGTAACAGTGAATGAAATTGGAACATTAAAATGCAATTTTAGCTAAAACAGTATATAAAAAACTGTGATCTTGATTCGAAATCAAAACATTGATACTTCAAAACGATAGAATATTCCGAGCAAGTAATCTGAGCAGTCAGGGGTTTTTTGTGTTAATATTTCTTTTTAAAACATAGTTACCATGCGAATCTTTAGTTCCTGTTTGTCTACAGACAGATAACTTGGTGGCTTTGTATATATTAGGCTACAATATTGAGGAAGTCGAAAATTAATTAAACTTTTCTATATACATAGAGATTGAATGCGCCGATCGCACACGGTAAAATATATAGTAATAAAAGATATTATGAGCAGCAGAGACTCGTGCGGCGGTGAAAAGGATGTTAAAACTTCGATAGCTGTGCCGCGCCGTCCGAGTCAAATTTTGAGTTATTTTTATCTTGGAACATGAAAACACGATCCAGTCATCGGCGTTGTGCAGTCCGAATGTTTGGTCTGTATAAATACGAATAAAAATATAGTATAATAAAACCCTAAGCACGAACCTTGTTGCTGCTGGCACTCCTTAATTTCACTTTTCACAATACACAAAGTTTATTTAAGTTTTCGTCTACAAACGTTAAATATCAATAGGCATAGGGCGCCGTAAAACACAATTATAATATAAAAACGTGAAAACGTGGTTCACAAGTTCACAGTTGCACCTCCATCATTTTGTCTTCAAAAGTGACAGTTCCCGCCAACTCAACTTTTAAACCCAACCAATAGAGAAGGCAAAGAATAAATACATACAGCCTAGCAAAATAAAATAATGTTATTAAAAGTGTATGAGTGAACCGCAAAATAAGGACTGTATGTTATCGACCAAATAAATACTAAACATCCTCCCGCCCGAGGTTGGCTGGAAAGCCAGAATAAAGTTAACAAGTCTAAACCGCTAGAATACTAAACAAAATAAATATAATAAAAACAAACTTAAATAAGACAACATTAAATTGACATGCAAATAGACTCTACATCGATTGCTCTATTGGCAGTCTACAAATCTTGACAACTGGTCGCAGGAGTGTACCAGAAGAGGTTCCGAGCTTTACGATGCGAACAACTCCATCCTTTCCAGGGACCAACTCCTGGATGCGACCTAACCGCCAGTTCAAGGGACCTACGTGATCCTCCTTTATTAACACTAATTCACCTATTTTAGGTGGGTCGCAATCAGAGGTCCATTTATGTCGCATTTGTAAAGTGTGGAGGTATTGTTCGCTCCACTTACGCCAAAACCGTTGAGCCATAGCTCGCAATAATTCATAGCGACTTAAACGATTATTCGCACTATCCGCAAAATCAAATTCAGGGACTGAAAGTAGAGGTCTGCCTATCAAAAAATGGGCAGGCGTCAGAACATCAAATTCTCGAGGGTCTTGAGACAAGGGGCAAAGTGGCCGCGAATTGAGGACGGCTTCTACCCTAGCAAAAACTGTGGAAAGTTCCTCAAATGTGAGAACTTGCTCACCAATCACTCGCTTCAACAATGTCTTAGCTGACTTGACAGCCGCTTCGAACAATCCACCAAAATGAGGTCCGCCGGGAACGTTAAACAACCAATTAACACCTCGAATAGAAGCGTCCGCCGACAACCCATCCTGAATATCTTGTTTAGATAAATAAGTCCGAACATCATCTAAATGTCTCTTTGTTCCAACATAGTTAGTTCCGCAATCTGAACGTATTACACTCGGTAAACCGCGGCGAGATGTGAAACGTGTTAAAGCGGCAAGAAAAGCTTCTGTGGAAAGATCACCGACAACTTCCAGGTGCACGGCCTTAGTGGCTGAGCAAACAAAAACACACAAGTAACTCTTAAATTGTCGTGATTTCCGCAGACGAGACTCTCTTGTTAAAAATGGACCGGCAAAATCCGTTTGCACAGTATGAAAAACTCCATTTGCATTAACTCTATCACTAGGTAATGCTGACATAATTGGATCAGAAGTCTTTGGCTTCGTCTTAAAACAAAATATACATTTGAATATGCGACTCCTAATAACTTGTCGCGCCGAAACAATCCAAAACCGATTTTGTAAAATAGCCTGTAGAGATGACGGGCCAACATGACAATAAACAATATGGAAATAATCGACGATTAAAATTGTTAGAGGATGAGATTTGGGTAATAATAAGGGGTGTCTTGCTCCCTCCGGTAAACCAGCCGCAAATTCCAATCTCCCTCCAACTCGCAATAAACCGCAATTGTCTAGAAAAGGCATAAGCCTACGTAAACTATTTTGAACAGGTAAGTGTTTACGCAATTTGGCAATATCGGCTGAGTATGTCTCATATTGAGCCATCCGCACAAGGCAATCCAACGCCGCTCTACGCTCGACGGCAGAAAGTACACCGACTAACCGTTTCGATGAATCTTTCTGTTTAATATTATAAATAAATCTTAAACAATAACCCATAACAGCTTGTACTTTTGACAAAGAACTAAACCTTGTAAAAATTGAATTAAACTCATCCGTTTCCGTCAATAAAGTACTAACTACAGTTTTCCGCAAACCTGGTAACTCTTTAACCCCTTTAACAATATTTGGAGGCCACGTATCTTCAGGACATTTGAGCCATCCAGGCTCCCACCAGAGGGGATGTACAATAAGCTCCGACGCGCGACATCCACGGCTACCTACATCCGCAGGATTCATCGTAGACGGCACGTGACGCCACGATATCGGTAACTCGCATCCTACTATTTGTGATACGCGGTTTCCTTCAAACGGCTGCAACATATGCGGCGGTAAGCGCAACCATGACAATACTATAGTACTATCGGTCCAGCCTATTATATCCTGTACAAACACGTTATTTTTTATGGCTTCGTAGACGTACTTAAAAATGCGCGCAAGTAACGCCGCGCCACACAGCTCTAGTTTTGGTGTAGTTAACTTGGACTTTACCGGGGCAACACGAGACTTAGCCATAATTAGCCTGACCTTCGTGTCACCGTAATCATCACCGGACCGCATGTAAACTACAGCCGAGTAAGCTCGATCTGAAGCGTCTGAGAAACCGTGAAGTGAACATCGCTTAGTGTCTGTCAACACAAACCGTTCCAATCTAACATCACCAATACGTGAGAAGTCCGCAAAAATAGAACTCCATTCCGAGGCCACCTCCGCAGGCGGCTCATCATCCCACGATAAATTTAATAACCACAAACGTTGCATTATAATTTTACCCTGGAGAATAACCGGTGAAACCCAACCCAAAGGGTCAAAGGTACGAGCCAAAGTAGAAAGAATACTGCGCTTTGTGCAGTTCGAGTTATCATTCAATTTGACATTATAACTAAAAATATCCGATTTAGGGTCCCACTGAATGCCTAAAATTTTATAAAACTCGGGCCCATCTGCATTATCAAAAACCCGAGGTCTTTCTTGGTCCGCAGTCTGTATATTTTCTAAAACAGCCCCACAATTAGATTTCCATTTACTTAATTCGAACCCCGCCGATTTAAGCAATCCAATCAATTGGTCTTTTAATTCTAACGCGCCAGAAACATTATCCGCGCCACCAAGGATATCATCCATGTAGGCCGACTCCCGTAGCAGTTTAGCAGCGAGAGGAAACCGCACCTCCTCATCATCTGCTAGCTGCCTCAACACGCGAACCGCTAGAAATGGGCTACTTTTAAGACCGTATGTGACACGATTCAATTTGTAAATCCGGACGGGTTCATCCGGGTTTTCCCGCCAAAATATAAGTTGATACATCGTGTCTTCATGGTGAACAAAAATAAACCGGAACATCATTTTAATGTCCGTCGAAAAAACTACCGGAGACAAACGAAATCTACAAATAACTTCCATAATATCATGTTGTAAATTCGGCCCCGCGTGTAAACAGTCATTTAGCGAGACGCCAGACGAAGTCCTACAACTACCATCGAAAACAACTCGGATCTTATCTGAGTCTGCTTTAAAAATACCATGGTGAGGAATAACAAAATATTTCCCCATTTCTAAATCATCAACCGAAATATCTAAGGGAACCATGTGTCCCATATCCGCATATTCTCTCATAAAAGAAATGTATTTATTCCTCATAAAATCATTGCTATGAAGCCGCTTCTCCAAAGCCAAAAACCGCTTCATCGCCATCTTAGCCGAATCACCTAACTCGGGATGGACGGATAAAAAAGGTAACCGTACAACGTAACCGCCGCTTTCATTCCGCGAATGCGTTTCCGCAAAAATTGTCTCGCACTCGACATCCTTAGTGGCGGCGATATTACTCGGAATATCTTCCACTTGCCAAAATCTTTCCAAAATCTGATCGGTATTCAACAAGCATTGTGAAACACCACACACGTCGCTGCCGGGGGTCGAGCAAGAAACAGGACCCATCAGAACATGACCAAAAATCGTATTAAAAACCGTAGGCAGCTCTGGGTCAACTTTAAAACCTCCGCCTAACATTATATTGCCGAGAAGATCCGCACCAATTAAAATATCAATATCTCCTGACTTATAAAACAATCGATCCGCTAAATTAAGTTTATTAAAACGTTCCGCCAAATCCGCAGGTAAATTAAACGACGGCAGTTTATGCGTTATTTTATTTAAAATAACCGCGCGCGTCGATAACTCTGGATCATCACAATGGCTAGGTACAAAATTAAGCGTAACTGCACCCTTACAACTGCCAACCGAGGCTCCGCTAAGTCCTAAAATATCGATATCATATCGAAACCGCCGTAAACCGAACCTCCGCACACAATCGTCCGTTATAAATGTAGTTTGGCTGCCTCCGTCAAGCAACGCCCGCGCGCTGTGGTACTGTCCGCTGTTGTCCCGCACGCGCAGCACCGCCGTGGCCAGCAGCACTGCCCGCTCGCCGCGTGCCGCCCGCGCCGCGTGCGACACCTGCGCCCGCTGCGAGTTGTCCGCGCCCACCTCTGCCCGCTGTTGCTGAGGGGTCGAGGGCCGCACCGGATTATTATCACGAGACGAATCAAAATGTAGGAACGAACTATGCTTAGAGGAGCCACATTTAGTACATTTATACGTTGATTTGCAATTAACAATTCTGTGTTGTCCAAAACATTTAAAACATAGTCCGTTTTCCACTATGAAATTCTTACGCAACACCGGGGACCAAGATATAAACGTCTTACACTTGGTTAAGAAATGTGTGGACGCACCCTTGCAGGCACCACACGTGTCTCGGGCCCTGGCGACCGACGCATGAGCCCGCGTCGGGATCACGCGCGATCCGCCAGTGCCTGGGGCACTCGAACTCGTTTCCAAAATACGAACCTCATCCTCTAAAAACTTCAAAAGGTCATCAAACGTAGGTAGTTCCCTACCTACAAACCGCTCCTCGAAATGTTTGCGTAAAGAAGAATCTAATTTTTGTAAATTTAAATAGAATAGTACATAAGACCAGTCAGGAACTGGCAGCTCAAGTCTTTCGAGTGCCTTAGTATTTTCCAACAATGAATTTAAAAATGGTTTTAAAGAATTCAAAGTTTTATGTACTTGACCAAAGTTAAATAAATTATACATTAATTTATCGACCAACAATCTCTTATTTCTGTACCTATTATTTAACAACTCAAGTGCTACAGAATAATTCCTTTCCGTAATACTCAAATGCTGTATTAACGACTTAGCCTCACCGGTAACCGATCCAAACAAATAAAATAATTTCTCAGTATCACTTAAGCTACGATCGCGTCCAACCATCGAATCAAATAATTCCATAAAAGAAATAAATTCTTCTATCTTTCCAGAAAATGTAGGTAAATGCAACCGCGGCAAACTAATATTGGATTTAAAATCCCCGCCAGTACCTGCGAACGATTTCACCTCATTAGGATTAATAGAAAACAACTCTGAATACCTTCGCTTAATATCGTAATATATTTTGTCATACTTCATGAACTTATCCTCATGTTGTGTTGTATCTAAATCTTCACCTTCATCCAATTGAATCTCAAAATGTAAAGAGGTGAATTCCTCATGTAAACTATCGATGTCCGCGAACCGTACCTTAAATTCCGCTAAACCTATATCATCACCTACAGAAAAGTCCCTTTTACTGAGATCATGAATAAGTTCCAAACGTCGTATGACCGCCTCATACTTTAAATCACGCAAACGTTGCTTACGCGTCGCCATAGTTTACGTAATTAACCGCTATCAACAAATAAAACAAAAGAACAAAGTCTATTTCGTGCAAATGTACTACAGTGAAACAAAAAAAAAAATAAAAAGTGAGCCAAATTGCTCCCGCAAATCGAGATGATTCACTGTAGCCCCCTTAGACAAAAACACGAAACTAAAACCGACCCCAAATAGATTTGACACTCAGGTACCAATCAACGATATACCTACAGTAGTCACCGCGTAAAACAATAACAACAACCGCAATTAAAAATAAAATTATTTACGTGCCCTATACCGAAACAATTAAAAGCAACAACCTTGTTTCTTATCGCCCGCCCGCTAAATTTATTTGCCACAAACCTATAGCAAAAATCAATAAACTAAACCGCAATAAACAATAACAATTGCAATAAGAAACAAGTCAATAAAACCTCAAAAGAAAAAAAAGTATTCAAATCTGGTATCGAACCCAAACAATACCAACCCGTCAAAACTTGTGTAGTGCCAACTAAAGAAAAGAAATGCGCAAAGTCCAAAAGATAAAAATGGCGCCACTGTTGAGTCTACTTGCAAAATAATTTAGCAATAAAACGCAATATGTATGAAAATTAGGAATTTGACCAAACACAGTTTAGACTTATTTTACAATTACAATTACTAATGAGAATTATAATTAATTCCTTAAAAACAAATTGCCCGACAAAAATACAGTCAAAATTTTGCGAATATGTGTGAATACCTAAAATGTAATGTGACGATATAAATGTAATATGGGAATAGGGAGAGGAATAATATAGTTAGATATAATACTTGTGAGTGTAAATATGTGCAGTTTAACTGTGTACTACCGAAAAAACCCCAGAAATTATATCTAAATCAGCCCAAAAAAGTTATTCCTATCTACCCCCAATAGAAAATAATTATGTGTGGTTTGCCAGAAGACTGGAATGTTCCACGACTAAGTAACTCAAATTAACCAATCTAATTGCTATCCGGCTCGAAGAGATGAATGCGCCGATCGCACACGGTAAAATATATAGTAATAAAAGATATTATGAGCAGCAGAGACTCGTGCGGCGGTGAAAAGGATGTTAAAACTTCGATAGCTGTGCCGCGCCGTCCGAGTCAAATTTTGAGTTATTTTTATCTTGGAACATGAAAACACGATCCAGTCATCGGCGTTGTGCAGTCCGAATGTTTGGTCTGTATAAATACGAATAAAAATATAGTATAATAAAACCCTAAGCACGAACCTTGTTGCTGCTGGCACTCCTTAATTTCACTTTTCACAATACACAAAGTTTATTTAAGTTTTCGTCTACAAACGTTAAATATCAATAGGCATAGGGCGCCGTAAAACACAATTATAATATAAAAACGTGAAAACGTGGTTCACAAGTTCACAGTTGCACCTCCATCATTTTGTCTTCAAAAGTGACAGTTCCCGCCAACTCAACTTTTAAACCCAACCAATAGAGAAGGCAAAGAATAAATACATACAGCCTAGCAAAATAAAATAATGTTATTAAAAGTGTATGAGTGAACCGCAAAATAAGGACTGTATGTTATCGACCAAATAAATACTAAACAGAGATAATATCGGGAAAAGTAAGTCAATTATGGAAAAATGTTTAAAAATCTTTTTGATTTCACTTATACACTGCAGACATGCTCCACTGCCTATAAACCACTCTTCCGATATCACGAAGCAACTTCATATCCCTTTTTTGCAAAAACAAATAAATAGATGATCAAATAGCTGGCAGTCGATCGGTCAACACTTGCTCTTTTGGTCGTAGCTTTTATTAAAAATAAGATTCTCAAAGTTAATTTTTTTTTAAATGAATGAAATTTGGTTTCGCCGATTAACATTCTTAACGATTTATTAACATAACATAACTTCCTTTTCTTTATCGTCACCTGCCCACAAAGGGGACGCTTTTTTGCTATCGAAGCTAGACTAATCAGTGTTACTTCAGAATCTTTCTTCAATGCGATAATAAAAATTAACGAGACGTCTTTTAATGCCTTACAATTAAGTTATAAATAAAATATAATTTTATTTATATTTTTGTCTATAACTATAAGCTCAAACCAATTCAGTTTGTCGGTGAGAGAAGAAACCATTCTTTCCTTCGCTTGAAACGGCTTTCAGCGAGGTATCTTGACTACTTTATAATCAATTCTAATACCGAAATCTGGATTGGATTCAGAAGATGAACCCGATGCCCTTTGATAGTACGGTAAAAAATCACCCCGGATATTTAGTATTTAATAATTTTAATAATAAAACCTGAATAAAGTTAGTTGCCTTTGTGGTAGGAAATTAATTTCAATAAATATTTAGTAATTACTGAAATGATTATACCTCGTTGTTGCCGTGTTGCTGGAATTTATTACTCACGAGGAACAAGATTTTAATGAAATTGAATTTCAATGTTCTTATAGGTAAAATAATTTTATTCTACTGGCTTGTTAAGGTAGATATTTTAATCTATATGGGAAGTTTTATAAGTAGTAAATATAATTAGAATGCGGATTTATGCTGGTTGACATAAGTATTGTTATTATTTTTTCAAATTAAATTAAATGTACATATTGTCAGCTTATCGTTTTGTTTAAAAATAACAATCGCAGGATTTTTTTCGTTGAGACAAATTGTAACGACAAATATTGTCATAAAAAAAATATTATTGAGGGTTATAATGTTTGTTAAAAGGTTTAGGTTATTGAGTTCAATTTTACATGTCATAATTTCGACCAATATTTATAAAAAGAAGCGTTACAAAAGTTTGTTTTTTCACAAAAACGGCAAAAGGTTGCTTTGTGAGTTATTTAAAAGGTTGACAAAATATTAATTTTATTGTGTTATTAAATTATAATAGTGATAAAACTAGAATCTTTAGAAATAGAACATTTTCGAGAATTTTTGAAATGTTATTCGAAGTCAAATATTATGAGCTATTTTCCAACTAACATACAAATTTTCACTTCTATAATATTACTAGGACACATTTATTATATTACCAAATGTTATGACTTGTTTCGTCACAGTGGGTCTATTTGAAATCAAATAAAATTAAAATATTTTATTCAAAACTTAACGAACAGGAAAACATAAAGAATCGTAAAGTTGTTAAAACTTCGGCTTTTAAAAGGTCTTATACGTAGACCTAGGGGAAAAATGCTGGGGGAAAAATTACCTCTCGGTCCTCCGTTGTCGAAAATTTGCATTACCTGACGCTTTAATAAGTTTACGACTTGGCTAGGACATGAAATAAACCATAAAGAAAAAAAACAAGCCATACGTGTGACAATTGTGTGTGCTAATATCATGTCATAGCTAAGCTGTTTACACAGTTTTAATATTTTTAACTTTGGGAAACAGAAACAGCCTGTGGAGACCTTTTGTCATTAAAAAAATTATCAAAACCCTTGTTATAAAATAAAATTTTATAACAAGGGTTTTGATAATTAAATATGTAAATGTTTTCTAAAAAGATTTCTTGAATTGATTGTAGGGAAGATTGAACTGATTTCGGAATTTTAATATAACAACGTGACGTATCGATAAGCAATTTTCTGCTTATAGCCAGCCTAAATTTTGGAGACGCTAACTTTTGGTAAATTCTTGTCCCTAGGGAGTTATAAAGACTAGAGTAGAATAACAAAGGACGTTAAACTATGACACTAGTCACGAAACTTACATATTTTGTCGGTTTCAGATTATTGTAGTAATAAAAAAAATATTTTGAAGTTAACATTTCCGATGTAATATTATTGAAATAAACTGTAATAAAAATACCCACCGTTCTATTCCCAAGATTGTGGACCCGGCAGCTTAGATACGCCGACTTGCCAACCAGCGCAGTGACATTCCGCGGGGTTGCGACGTCAAACGCCGGCGCAGCTCGCGTCTGAGCTCCGCCTGGCAGAGAGTTCACTGAACCCGCCCCTCCCGCGACATCGCATTCACCTATGACAAAATTTAAATTAATAAAATTTAAATTTAAACATGACAAAAGCATATGAAAAAGTATCGTATAAAATCTTACTTTCCAAATTATATGGTTCAGGTATTCGTGGTCCAGCCTATCGCTGGTTCCAATCCTACTTAGAAAATAGAAAACAAATAGTACAAATTGACCAATATAATGAAGATAAAAAGACCATTGAAACAATTAGATCTAAAGTAATATCCCTAACTGGATCAATCCCACAAGGCAGTGTTTTGGGATGTGTACTGTTTCTCATTTATATAAACGATCTTCCCAAAACACTAAACAGGACTGAAACCTTGCCAGTACTCTTTGCTGACGACCTTTCAATATTATTTAAGGTAGAGAAGGACATAGACCCAAAACCCCTAATACAAAATACCTTAAAATCTATTGCAGCTTGGCTCGAAGAACATAATTTAGAAATAAACTTAAAGAAAACAAAGTGAATCCACTTCCGACCATATAATGTAGAACCTCTAAATCTAGTTAGCAATTACAAAAACGTAAATTTAGAAACTGTATCCACATTCAACTTGCTAGGCTTAAACATAGACAAATATAAATTGGAAAACCCATATTCAAAATATAAAATCTAAATTAGCTAAATTTAGTTACGCTCTTTTTGAAATTAGGAATTGTACAAACTTGGAAACCGCTTTATCTACATACTATGCATACGCTTACGCCTGGCTGCAGTATGGAGTTATGCTCTGGGGAAATAGTGTAGACTCCCAAGATTTATTCATCATGCAAAAAAAGCTTGTTAGGATACTTGCCAACGTAGACAATTCACAAAGTTGTAAACCATTATTCAAAAAATATAATCTGTGTACACTTCCTTGTATTTATATATTCGACCTGTGTATTTTTGTCTTTAAAAATATTGGAACATTTGAAAAAGTTCATCAAACCCATAGCATTAATACTCGTCATAAAAATAGACTATATATGCCTACTGCAAGAATTAATATGCTGTGAAATAGCCCACATCATATGGCTGTAAAAATATTCAATAAACTACCTCGAAATATAAAACAAGAAAATAAACTATCAACATTTAGCACAAATTTAAAATGATTCCTTATTGAAAATTGTTTCTACTCAGTAAATGAATATTTAAGTAAACCTATTAAAATATAGTCTTAAAGTATGAATGAAACCTAATAAAATATAGTGTTAAGTAGTATATTAAGTAAAAGTTAGTAAATATATAATTATAATAAAAAGAATTATGCAGTGATATGGTAGATCTCAATATAGTAATAAATCATATTGAAATTAGGTAGGTCAAACATTAATATCACATCTGCAATTAAATTAAATTAAATTAAAATTAAAGTAAAATTAAATATATGCAATAAAAATGTCATCTTAATGTTAAGAAACTAAATGAATATTTCATTCTATATTATGCCCTCTAGCATTTGCAATACCCCATGCAGGGGTGATTAAGTTGTAAGTTCTATACTGTTACAAGAAGACCTCTGTAAAACACTTAATATGCAAATAAATAAATAAACATACAAAAACAGTTCTTGCCTTTTAAAAGTAATCACCTCATTGTTACATTTTAAATAAAAGTCAGATAGCTGTTGAAAATGTAATTTATTTCCCTGTGTCGGTAAACAGAACACAATTTATATGAATTTAATTATTCTGAGTTCTGATGCGTTTTATTTTTATATTGATTCCAAAAGTTGAATACGCATTGTAAGATACTGATTTTGGCTAACGTGTTATTTCGGTACACGCAAATCAAATCAAAAAAGTAAATTGTGTTTTAAACGTTGATTACGAGATGAAAATGAATTAAGAATAATTAAAGTAATTTGATATTAATTTACCCCGTAGCTTTTGTTTTTATAACAAAGGGAGCTAATTAAGACATAGAACTTTGAGTAATAATCATAGCTGCAATTATCGCTACTGTGCTAGTTCGGTATTTTTTTAACCTTGCGAAACGAAATAAGACTTGTAGGGAAATTAGTTAAAAATAGTTAAAACTTAAAGCAAAGGATTGAATTTGAAAGACAAAGCCATGAATGTCGAAAACTGTTAAAACTGTTATGAATTTATAAGTTGGGCTCTCAAACCAGACGCGTGCATAAAGTGGCATAGCCTGTATCTCAGCAAGTACTGTTTTTGGGTTAATAATTTTTATTTAAGTATTAGTAAAGAATTTTTTAAATATTTTAAGAAATTCCCAAATCTGTTGCATGTCTGTCTGATTATGACAGATACAGATTTATGGTGGTATATATATGGCTGAGGAATCTGCAAAACATAAATTCATCTGAAGAAATACGTTAATATACGACTTTAATACATTTTACTTAGATACCTATGTGAATTAGTTAAAAAGAAGTAATGACACTAAAGTTAATTGTTAAGAAGTAAATTAAAGTCGAATTTGACTAAAACGTCTGAACTGAGAGCCCAATATTTTAGGCTTTACTGACTAGGTTCAACCATATAGATTTACGCAAATTAGAATAACACTGTTTTGTGAAAACTGCACTGTAAATAGAATTTAATAATATACTTTCAAATATAAAGGTTGCATTACAAGCACAATCAACATTTATAACTTTACATTCTGGCGCTTTTTTGAACTATTCAAGTGCTATAAGAGACCTCATTTCATAAAGGTCTTGATGTGGTGAATGTCTAGAACATAAATGTTGAATGTATCTTGCGATCGAAATATTTTTTTAACATCGATACTCTTTTTGATACTTTGATTTGTATTGTATCCTAAAGCCAAGAGGTTCAATACGGAGTCTACGCCACGCGTGTTCCTTAATTTCATTTCATGTTCACCCTCACGGACACAATTGCATAAATTACCATTTCTTATAAATTTGGTATAACTTTTTACCTGTACGATTAAACATGTTGGAATAAACATCAATGAACCATTGCTAAATGTGGGAACCAGTTGGAATAGCTATTTTTTTTGTAATTTTACGGGCTTATCCATTACTTGCTACTAGAATGGGGTTTGAACGGACTGTAGAAGATATCTTTCATTTTTAAAAAGCACTCCCCTCATTACCATTGCCCACTCCAGCCTCCGATTGTTGTCATCACGCAAATGATGGCCCCGATCAGAACTCGAACCTGGGACCTCCGAAGTATAAGGCAGAGCTACTACCCACTACGCCATCGGCCGTCGGATTAGATTTATCGATGATGATTTCTGTTTTATTTTTGGAAAAATCAGGAAGCAAAATAAAATATCATCGTAAAGAATAATTCAAGAACCTCCTAAATATATATAATTTACTACTCTGATATACATGATACAAAGACCGGGAAAATCAAATGTATTTTTGAGTCATTGAAAAGCACACACACAAATTAATTTGTTAGTCAAAGTTTTTGCTTTTCAGCTTTTAAAATAAAATATTTCTTCGTCTAATTGTACATTTATAGTTAAAACTGAAATTTAAACATTTAATGTGGAGTACAATAATGACAAGACTGTTTAAATTAATAATTTGATTCAAATACATAACTGTGGGAGCTTTCTTTGGGAGGATCAAAAATATTAAGTTTTAAAATGAGTTTGTAAATAAATACATCACTTTAATTAAATTTACTGCATGATCACTTGTTTTACTAGGCACAAAATGTATGAGAAGTAGCGCACATTAGCAGCAATAATACGCACACTGGAGCTCTCCAGTTCATTACAAATGATCCAGTCTTACGCCTGCCATTGTCAAAATTATGTTGTCCACTACGCTTGCAAACTGTGGGTTGGCAGATTTAACGCTTCTAATATAATTTCTTAGGCTAGAAGCGTACACTAGTTTTCCGTGCAAGGGTAATGAATCTATCAGGAATCTCTACGTAGAAAAAATACGGAACACTGATTCAATTAGCTACTGATGGATGAGAACATGATTGACGAGCATGAGTAAATTTTTAGAGGTTCGCTGTTTTAAGCGCTATTTAAAAAACGCTATTGGCCAACTTATACTACTACTAACTATATATACACTGACTAATGGATTAATTAATCAATTCCAACTACTGGCCGGGGCATTCATTTGTGTGATGAACACAGATGTTTGTACTCGGGTCATGGTTGTTGTTATTTATATATGTATGTTTATTCTGGGATTCCCCCAGTTCGCTGTATCCATAACCATAACCTGTAATCCATAACACAAGCTCTGCTTACTTTGGGACCATACAGTTTGTGTTTTTGTCTGAGGATTTATTATTAATATTATAATAATTTTGTATATGAAGGCATGTGTGTAAATTAAATGTTGACTGCTTTATCATTATAATGTAATATTTTCAAAGTTCATTGATTGTGTGGACATCCATCGACTTATATTTATTGTTTATTACATCGGATACGTGAGCCACTATTAAAAGATGTCATCGTTGCTAGGAAATTTTCAAACGCGAAAAAGCGCGATGGACCGCGGTATCCAACATGTGCAAGGAGCACAAAATTAACTACACTAAACCGTCTAACGCAGGCGAAACAATAAAAATTCAAGTCGCGACTAACGACGACTTCCGGTTACTATCGGTAAAACAAATCGCGTATCACACTAACGGGCTCCCGGAGAAGCGTAAGATCCGCGCCGTATTACAGGGTGTCCCGTTGGAGCTAGCGAACGACGACATTCTCAAGGACCTTAAGTTCCAGGGCTTCCCGGCAGAAGCTGTGCATAAAATGCACTTGAACCGGGGCAGACGTTTCTCTCTAGCCCTCGTCATCCGTCAGGTGCGTTAAGTGCCTGGATCCTTACATCACAAAGGAGTGCACTCGCACTCTCGAATCCACTTCCTCCCCTGCTTGTGTGTTGTGCGGCCAGTCCGGCCACACAGCAAACTACAGGGGTTATCCCCGAGCTCCTCGCTCCTCCGCCAAGAGGGCTGTGCCTAAACCGGAGCCGCTGCTCACTCCCGCCAACTTCCCGCCGCTGCGCAACCAGGCTGCCCCGAAAGCAAAGCCCGCACAGCCGAAGCCGACTTCAACTAACGCCTGGACCAGCGTCCGGCCGCCGCACCTTTCCATCCTACCCCAGCTCCCATATGACCGCACCCCGCTCCGACGTCCTCACCTCAGTCGAAGTTGGCTGAGGACATTAGGACCGTATTTGACGTCATCCAAATAGTCGACATTAGGAAAATCGCCGTGCTCGCACACACTCCTGCTCTCCTCAACAGCGTCTTCTAGCGTTAGCCGAGCATCACTCACTTCTTAGCTCTTTATAACTTTCTATAAATAGTTTAAATTCCTTTAATAGTTAATATAATGATAAGACATTTAATTACCGCGTCCGGTGGTATCAAATCCAGGGGCCTATCCCGAGTTTTATTTAACGCTCGTAGCCTTAGTACCAACTTTCTTGAGCTCAAACTGTTCCTACAGAACAACGAGCCAGACTTACTGCTCCTCCAAGAGACGTGGCTCACTCCATCTCGCTCCAGGGGATTCGCTATTCGTAAATACGCGTTTCGGAGGCACGGCTATTTACTACAAAAGAGGCTTCCATTGCTTTCCTCTTCCTACCCCTCCTCTCCTCAACATGGAAGCCACTGTATGTAGGATGGCTATTACTGGTCATCCAATCACTGAGTCGCTCGACTTAGACGTCATTTTTCCCGTCACTCTCACTCATTATCCCGATAACCCGAAACACTCTCCTGATATCCTCGATTTTGCGATAGTAAAGAAAATCAACCTTGATCTCAGTTTAATCGAACCGCTCGATTCCGAGGTTCCGATCACCGCCCCGTCTCCCTCGTACTAGGACCACCAAACAAGAACGGTAGGTCTACTAAGATCTTTACCAACTGGAAAGGCTAGTAGGCTGAAAATACGTTAGTTTCGGGCTTAGAGCCCCTGAACTACCCGCTCGAGATCTCGCCCGAGTCTCTAGATAGCCTGGACAAAATAGATTCATTAGTCGATTCCCTCACTGATGCTATCAACTCAGCCATCAACAGTGTTAACGAAAAGTTTGCTAAGCAAAGCAAACCTTCGCTTCCCTTAGCTAAGAACGCGGCTCTAAGGAGAGCCAAGTTCTATCCCATGCCCGCCTATAGATTAGCTGCGAACCAGCTACAACGTAAAGTTAGGTCTTGCATCGCGAACACCAAGCGTATTATAGTATGGTCCGAGCTTTGTGCGTAGACGCCGCCTCTCACCTCCTCTTTCTCGTTCCGATGGCACTACTGCCTTTGAAGTCGATGAGAAAGCCGAATGCTTCGCTGACAGCATTGCCTCACAATGCTCGCACAGCACTCAACCCGTGGATCCGCCCACATCCAGGCGGTGAGGGACAAAGTCCTACGCCGGGACTCTCTCCTCATCACCGCTCACCCCATCACAGTGTCTAGTGATGAAAAATCTCTTCTTATTAGAAGTCAAAAGTCCAAAAAGGCTCCGGGTGCCTGCCTCAACATGTGCTTACCTTATTAGCTATAATCTTCAATGCCTGCTTCGACCTTAGCTACTTTCCAAAAGCTTGGAATGAAGCTACAGCCATAGGCATTCCCAAGCCGGGTAAACCTCTGAATATCCCGGCTAATCACAGACCCATCAGCCTCCTCAAGGCCATGGCTAAATTTCTTGAGACAGTCTACTCTCTCGAATGTGGAACCATATGTTTCCAACGGATGGCGATCCCCGCATCATTCCCCATCAGTTAGGCTTTCGCGCTAAGCACTCTTGCCCTCAGCAAGTCTATCGTATCATCGAGTATATACTCGACGGCTTCTACCCGTGGCGTAATAAAATGGTCGAAGTTATCTTTGACGTAGCCAAGGCTTTTGATAAAGTCTGGCACAGCGGCCTCGTTTATAAACTCTATAAAATAGGCTTACCGGATCGCCTAGTCAGGATAATCGCGTCCTATCTTAAAAATTCGTTTTTAATACGAAGGCACGCCTTCCACGCCTCGCCCCATAAAGGCTGGAGTCCCTCAAGGCTCAGTCCTCGCCACTCTGTTTTGCACCGTGTACCCTAACGACATTCCCATTCCGCCGAAAGGCGTCAAACTTGCTCTCTTTGCCGACGACACCGCCCTTTACATCAAAGGCCATAGTGTCCCGCAGCTCATCATCAGACTCCAAAGGCCGTAAACGCCCTCGGTGTATGGTTCAAAAGTGGGGTATCGATGTGAATCCAGACAAGAGTTCTGCGATTTGCTTCGATCACAAACGCCGTTGTCGCGTGGATGATCCCCACATTTGAATATTAGGTATTCCCATCCCCTGGAAGCACAGTACTAAATACTTAGTCGTCACCTTAGACCCGACGCTTTATTTCAAGCTACACGTCGATAGAGTATCGAAACTCGCCCGTCTTTATTTAGGTCGACTAAATAGTTTGTTAGGTAGACATAGTAAAATGTCTTTTCGAAACAAACGAACGCACTGTTACACCTGCGTAAGACCCGTCATGACCTATGCCTTGCCAATCTTGGCCCACGCTAAACCAGCAGGGCCACAAACGCACCTTGGTACGTACGTAACGCGGACTTGCACAGAGATCTTGAACTACCTACAGTGCAACAACACCTCAAAACTCTCTCGGAAGCGTTCTTCAAACGCTCCGAAACCGATCCTAATTATTTAATTCGAGATTCAGTCTCGAATACTCCCCCAGTCCTAGATTCGAAGTAAAAAGTCGCTAGGCCTAGGAATGCGCTCGCGTACGAAGCCACGCAGCTGACAGACGATTTCAAATTCTGGCCGCAAATTCTAATTCTACTTTAAATTCCAATTCACCTTGAGCACCTTCAGTGCTATGAATGCACTCTCAGAGCTTTGAGCACCTTCAGTGCTATGTAATTACCAGCAGCAGTAGCATTGTGCCTATTCGAACCTAAAAACTTAATTAATAAAAGAAATGTACAAATTAAAAATTAATAAGTAGTTACCAAAACTATTAACACAAATACCTTATTAATCATTTAAACTTACAACCTTAACTAATAATAAAATAAACAAATAATCAAAACTATTTACAAACAACTAAAAATTAAATTGAATATACGGAACCGTCAAGTACGCTAGTTGAAAATGAACCTCGTTTTGCGCGCACGCATTCCTAATTAGACACCGGAACGCCGGCTGACCGGTTCAGTAGCGAGCTTGCCCGAACGTCACCGTGCTAAACGCGACGCGACGGCCATTTCTATTTCAGCAGCTCAACGAACTGGACCGCTGCATAATTCAGACGCAATTAAGAGTATATAGTTAACCTTGATTTGGAATTTAATCCCGCTGGGGTGAGTTCTAATTTGTTCCTATTAAGTGTTTTAAGTGTAAGGTGTCTCTAATGTAGTTTTTAACGTTGATTAACGCTAGTACTAGTACTAGACGCCACGCCGCCGTAACGGTATTTTTATTGAAACCGCCTCTGACGCTTTTTCTCTCTGGCATTCCAAGATTAACTATTTTACCCAACCTGCGGATTAGAACCTGCCCCGGGACGCTCATTGCTTACCCACAAGGATCCGTAGTAATAATATCCGGAGCCCGTTGGAGAAGTGCGAGCTAACAAAAGAAAGACCATACCGTCAGGCCAGTGTCCCCTACCTACCTATTTTTTACGTCTCCTGATGTGAGGCGGCAACTAAGAAAGAATTAATAAATCGTATGTGAAGGCCATTCCCATCTTTTTTATTTCGAAACCACTACCTGTGGCGGGCCGGCCACGAACCACCGAGTGCCACAGGGTGACCCCATAAGGTTCCCCGCTTGCGCGGCCTTTTTCTCCAATTGGTCGTCGCTTCAGATGAAGGCTGTGAGGCAAATGATTGCCAGAGTAATTCAGGGGGTTTTGTAGTGGGTAGCGGCTCTGGTAAGCTCGGAGCGAGTCCTACACAACCTCGTATTGCGCGCGGCGGGGTATGTATAAGAGCATTTTTTATATCCTCCTGCCCTCCCTAGGAAATTTTCATTGTGTCAAAGTCTCATTTATATTTCATTACAGTGGTGTGCATAATCACAGTACGCACACTACTATAATGAGAAACATCATTTGTATTGAACGGGTAAACCCATCTTGTGATTAGCCATTTATTTAAAAAAAAATCATTAAAATACCAAGAGTTTTCATATTCTGCTCATGCAATGGAGAAAACCAATTAGCTCTGTTCTGACGTCTAATTATCTTCTTCTTCACATTGAAGACATAACACAGTATGGTGATCAGGGCATATCCACCTGGCACAACCTTCACACAAATTTTTTGTGCAACAATTTTGGGTTCGAGAGCACATAAAACATTTGCCACCTCTTACTCTCTTGTTTGAGTGATTATGAGATTTTTTTTATTTATTTATTTAATAGGATTTCCAACAACAAGTACACTAATAAATTGCTTATATTATGATAACACCTTACTTAGAATCTAAATGTCTTACCAATTACAGGAAACCACGACATGCACTATTTTTGTTTTATTTTTAATTTGGTAAACAACTTTTCGTTACTTTTTATTAAAAGTTTAAATTTAACAATACATTTTTGTTTTTGTTGCAATTTTCAATTATTTTCAAAATATCTTTTTAAAATTACTACAGGAAAACAGATCCAAGTTAGCGTAGGCATAAGACTCATACAGTTTGTACGTATGGGATAATGAGCTAAATTTTCTTAAATTTGTACGACAGACTGGCAAGGAAAACATTCTTTTATGATTAGATCGTGGAATTCTGTTCGGTATGTGAAACCTAACTCGAGATAACAAATTAGGGCAATTCAGTACACCATAGCACATAACTTATTGAGGAATACTAGGTCTAAATAATTTCTACGCTAGATATCTCATCGGACACCCCCAAAAGGCTTTTTGTTTTTATTTTTAATTCCCGAGGAAAATAGTCAAGTGCCAAACGTCGCATCTTGAGGGGTTTAGCCAGTTCAAATGACAAGTCAAGTAGGAAATTTCGTCATACTACAGTTTGTTAGCCTTTATTTAGTTGATGTTTGATCAAAGTAATTATACCAGCTATTTTCAAATAATTTCGGACCAAGAGGTCGAAATTTAATATTTTGTGATCTTACTCTTGTTTCTGGTGGACATTCTTTTCTCCATAATGTTACATTCTTGGATTCGTAAACATTTCGATTTGTACGGTTCGATGAGAGTACAGAGTGAGGAACATCTTCGTCAGATGAAACCGCAACATCTTCGCGTTCGAGGTCAAACATCTCTTCCTGTGTAGGTATCGACTTCTCCGTCATCCGAGTCACTCTGGATAAGTTCGTCATCATTTGTCTCTTCCTCTAACCAGCACAAAATCTGGCCATCCATACGAGGCTCCATTTTTCGATTTTGGCGGGAAATTGTGCAATCGTGTGCCCAAGCAGTCACGTCTTGGCCCAGCACTGACCGTTGCGTTATATTGTTTTTGAGGCTTATCTAAGGGTGCGGGGGGAAACACCTAAAAATTAAGGAATGGCGCGAAAAAATTTGAGGGTGCTCTATTAGGTAGAACGCGGGTGCACTGTAGTGTTAAGTAACTAATTGATTGATGGTTACCTCCTCCGATCTCCAAGCAACTAAGCTGATGAAAATCATGTGTATGTATGTTTGAATTGTGATAAGAAAACTCTCAGAACACGTAAATGTGTAATATTGTGACAATTAATAGCAAAAAAATCTGTTTAAAACTCTTGTTTTTAAGGACTGAAAGAATTCTTGCAAAAGAAAAAATTATATCCAAAATTATATCATGATCAATAAAGATAAAATGGATTTAGGTTCGGGAATTCGGTACAAGGAAAGACTTTGAAGCAGGCTTCGATAGGCTTTGAAACGAACACGGTACAAGGTAAGTACTTTATGGCTAATAAATCTTTTACTAATTGTGTACAAATTTGTTTCCAACCCAAAAAAGCAATGATAAAACAAAAGTTTCAGGCTCACCCGGTGGCGTGAAATGAGCCAGCAGACAGAGCGCTGCGAATGCTGCGCTGCCGCCGCCGCCACGCATTACGGAGGCGCACGCAGATCCTTCCCGGCGCGCATACACTCCGGCGCACTTGATTACTGGTGTATTCTAAAACCAATATCATATTGCATTACAATAAAACCTGCATTTCATATAGTTTAAAAACCAAGGTAAGAACGAGTATGACTTTAGAAATATATTAAGTTATAGGGCGTTATTACAGAACTGTACATATAACATAACTTAACCTTCTGAATAAACTGAAAGAACAGTTTAAAGATTCCTTGAACTAGAATAGTATATAGGGAATTTCGTTAAAAAAAATTTAAATACATTTTACAAGGTTATACTTATAAATTGAAATAATGTCTTGAGATTTGTTAAAACAATGCTAAGAAACACAAATGTAAACTGAATTCAAACATTACAACCAATAAATTTTATACAGTTAACCTAGTTCTTTTCATATATTACTTACTGTTTTATGAAAATAATGAAAAAATCCTTATAAACAAGTTAGTAAATCATTTAAAAACATCAATTCAAGCTAAGTCAATTCATAGCGTTATGTCTCAGTAGGTACTGAAGGTTATTGGGATTGATTCCTACTGTAATTTGAGTGTAGTCTTTTTTGGGTTCCTTTTTTATTCCGAGAGTAACGTTTGGTATTTAATAAGGAAAAGTTGTGGATCAATATACTATTAAGTTACATCAGTTTTATTCACACAATGGAAAGAGAATTTAAAAAACTGATGAACTTACGCAAGCCACGCTGTGAATCAAAACCGAGTGTTAAGATAAAGTTTCGTCTAATAAAACTGTAAGTATATATTTATTAAACTTAAAAAAAATCTGCTATCTATATTTTTATTTTTATATATATTATATTTATATATAATATAAATATGGTAAACATTCCTATTATGAGGCTTATAATTAGAATATGTTGTCTGCTGAATTTTTCACTCAACAGTTATTTAGCCTGGCGTTCCGAAATTCACGGAGCACAGAGTAATTAGTGCCGTGCCAGTGAATCGAACTTCGCTATATTAAATTCCAGAACCCTGGACAATAAGGCGGATAATAAAAGTCTAACTAAGCATGGACACTTGGAGAGTTTTTCTGTTTCTTACAATAACAGTTAACAATAAAAGTTTGAGTTATTTCATGAAATTGATTTTAATAGAAGTTATGGACCTATTTCAATAATCTTACAAAATAACCTATCAGAAAAACAAATTAAGTTTTAAGCTACTATATTATTCATGAAGGCCTTATTTTTAGGGACTGCTTGTTATTAAGTTATCCCTTTTAAATAAAAATAACATTATTAGTCGTGTATTGCTAAATTACTTCCTAATTAATTTACTAATTAAGTTATTAAATAATAAAAATGCGTCACTATGCAATTATTTAACAAATGTCTGATTCATACGTCTGAATAGTACAAAATGGGAGCCATTGATTTTGTTCTCAATCCTTGGCGAAGGTACGTAATTCAGTTTATTGCCGACCGCAAAGCAAGCAGTTTATTAAATCACAAGTAGTCCTTCACTCCTGGAACTGATTGATTCTGTAGACTTCATAGGATTTGGCTCGTAAATTGTCAGTTTATGTTCGATTAATTTACACCTACTGGTTTCGGTAAAGATATAATTAAAGAGGAAAACGATTACGCACTGTGGCTATTTTGGTAAACTTTTTGAGTTTGTAATTTGTATACTAATTTTCTAATGTTTGGTTAAGGTTCAAAAAGATGATACGTAACAATTAATGAGTTTATTAATATATTAGTAAATTAATGAACCAATTAATTATTATTATTATAATTATAAATATAAATATCATTCTTTTTTGTACAATTGTTTAATATTTATTAATATTTTATATCAATCGTTTTCTATACAACAATAATAAGCTAAAGTTTTTAAAATGTTAATCGTGGAGCTAAATAAGCCATATTCTGAACATACAACGGAAATTTGAAAGTTCCTGCTTTAATCAATATCTTTATCAAAGCTATTAAGTTGGCTTTCGAACATTGAAGGACAGCTTATTGTAAAAAATTTCATCGCAAACTAGGGAATTAGGACTCTACAGATGAAGTCAAATGAATTAAAAAAATCAAGTTAAAACAAAATACTGATTTAAAAGTTTTAAGTTTTAAGTTATTGATTGCATGTCACCTACATTTATGTAATTAAGTACATTTTCATGAAAATTAAGTGTTTTTTTAAGTGATATTGATTGATTGAGGGTGATATTGATTAAATTAATTAGCGTAATGTTAGAGGAAGACATTTTCTTTTTCAATGTTTGATGACTGATGGCTGAAAATGGTAATTTTTTTTAGTATAATGTAAAATATACGCATTGTACGCGTGACAGAAACTTGTCTTTTACTATATCTATAGTTTGATCGATTTTTCAATTTCTCGTATGTCAATCATTGCACATTTAATAAACTATCTTGTGGTATACTATCAATCCTACCTAGTAAATCTACTTAGGATTATCGATAAATTAAAATAAGCTTTATCTTGGAAACTACCATAAATCGCTGAACATACAAGGGAATTTCAAAAAAACACATGGTAGTCCTCTATCGTCTGGCATCGTCTTGACAAGTTATGTGAAACACCCTGTACAGAGACGTTACTGTCATAATAAACGCCTTCAAGTCACATTGTGGCAACAACATGAACTTGACAGCGTCTGTGGTATCTTTACATTTGACACCACGAGAGACAGACTCGGGAATTATGTTAATAGTAAAAGATATAATAATAATAAATTTGTTTGTAATTATTGTTATACCTGATTATTGGGAAAACAGATCAATTTCTTCGCAACTAAAAAACGTTTAAATGGGAAAATTAGGGGAAAATAGGGGAAAATTAACGATAGAATTTTGATCTCTGTGATATATATTAATATATTAATATGGTAAGCTTTTAAAAAATATTTGTAAAAGCATCTGTCAAAAAAATTTAAAATTGAACAAAACATTAAGAACTTTTTGTGAAAATAGAAAAGAAACAATTATTTGTATCGGTGACGCGCTACTCAACCGACCAATCATAGCGCGTGATTTACATCGCATTATTAACTTTACTGAAGCGATTAGAATACATATGACTTTCCGACAACGATTTTTGGGCCGTGGGCCGCTGTTTACTCATCTTTTCCATCGGTGGAAACGCCTGGTAAAGTTTGAGAAAAAAAAATGCCTGTAAATAAATGCAGTTTATTAATTTTTTATAGATGGTCATAATGCAGGCGAAAATTAACACGTTTGTCGATGATACCATAGAGTAATTAAAGCTGAGGGTTTAAAATCACAGTTTGCTTCAGGAAACGAGTAGCAAAGGCATCAATTAGACCAAGACAATCAATTAAAATTTTTAAATTTTGGTGTTTTACAAATTTTATCTTTATAAATATTTCCAGCGAACCAACGATTAGGATGATGCTACATATCTTTTCTTCTTTATTGAGTTCGTTAATATTTCTCGTAATCAATCCATCCCATGGTAATCTAAAATATTCAGTGCAATACTTATTTTATATATCTTCGTAGTGTCGCAATGTAGTTTATTTACTTACAAAACACATAAAATTAATATTTTGTAGATGTTTTTACATTTAAATACTTTTGATCTAGGACAACCAAGTTCTCAAACTGCCATGTCTGTCTGAAGTCAACTAATGAGACCGGTAGCCTAATTTCTTTATAGATACTTCCTTTATATTATATGTATGACCAAAATAATTCTTAAAAGGAATTATGATTCCGTTTCTTCGCCTAACGTAAAGGCTCATTTTTACTTTTATTTTACACTAGCTGTTGCCCGCGGCTTTGCTGACGTAAAAAAGGGCTTGAGTTTTATTTCTATTAGTATTTTTATTAGTATTATTTCAGCTAACCTTTAGCTGAAAGTAGTAGTATTTCTAGTAAAGTATTTCAGCTAAAGGTTAGCTGAAATAATACTAATAAAAATACTGGATAATAGATGTCTTTATTACGCAACAAAATTGTTTTGCTTTTGTAATTGCTGAATTTGCTTGTAACTAATACAGGGGCATTTCAGATGTAAAATTAAAAGCTATGCCATCAGTTCTATAAACTACAAAATTTGTTAAATATAGATATCATTTTTTATATTATAAAAGTTTGTACCTTTTAAATCTTCTAAGGAAATTGTGATATTATCAGTAACTTTTGAATCAAAAATACTTTCATATTTATGCAGATTGCTCTACAGCATTTTTTTACAGAGTTCAAATTCAAATTCAAATTCAAATATTTATTTCTCAAAATTGATAATTACTTGTTCTTATTGACGTCAAATAAAACATGATTCTACCACCAGTTCGAAAAAAACCTTCGTGAAGAAGAACTGGCAAGAAACTTCACAATTCTTTTCTGCATCTGTTAGCTCGGCAAGTCTCCCTCCCCCCAAGTATGCAAACGACGAACACCCTCAAACGGCACCCGTTCACGAGTTAACGCGGGATCCAGCCATCGCCCTCCTCAACCATATTAGAGGGAAGTGAACGACCCGTCACCCGACGCTACCATAAGAAGACGTACTTTAGTGACAATGACGCTTTAGATATTCATCGGGACGAAGAACTCATCGCACAAACAGACACATTACACATGCTTTGTTACAAATACTAGTACAATCCTGTTAATGAGGGGATTATACCCAAGGGCTTTTATCATCCAAATAATCGGATAGTTTATAATATGCTCTAGCACACAACTTCTCCTTTATAGTTTCTTTGAATTTGTCAACAGGAAGACCTTGGATATCCTCAGGAACCTTATTATAAAAGCGTATACATTGACCCATGAATGAGTTAGTGACTTTATGAAGCCTGCTATTATGAGCTGCCAGCATATTTCTTCCTCTTGTGTTAACATTGTGCCGATCTTTTTTTCTTTTGAACAAGGTTATGTTCTTTTTAACATACATTAAATTTTCTAAAATATATTGTGAATGGAAGGTAAGAATATTTATTTCCTTAAATTTACTTCTTAGTGACACCCTTGGACCGAGCTGATAGATTGCGCGAACAGCCCTTTTCTGCAGAATAAATATAGCATCGATGTCGGCAGCACTCCCCCACAGCAGAATACCATATGTCATGAGGCTGTGGAAGTAACCAAAATAGACTTATCGAGCAGTTGTTTCATTTGAAATTTGTCTAATTTTTTTAACAGCATATGCGGCAGAGCCAAGCCTTTTCGCTAAACCATCAACATGCGGTCCCCACTGCAGTTTGGCGTCTAAGGTTAGTTAAGTTGTAAAGCATATTACTTAAATGTTAAACATAATATAACTAAATCAATTATTTATCCTAAATATCCTTTAATTAGCGCAAATCTACGTATTGGCAGGAATATTCACTATAAGAGTTCACTAAGGGATTGTTTTACTGACGTTAACTAAACATATATAAAACGCATAAATAAATAGAGGACATAATTTTTTTTTATCGAATCTTGAAATATCCCAGCGAATTTAACACAAAGCATGCGCTTTATGACCTTATCGATTCCCTTTCACCCTATTGTACAAATCCTGCGAAGTACGTAAGTACCTGGCTTACCCCCTAATAAGGCAGCTTTTTGTCCTATCTTTAATTCTTCATCAGCATTAGATTACAGGCTTTGATGAAACTTTGACCAATACACAGAGAGAAGATACTGTGTGCATCAAAGAACAATTTATACCAAATTTAGCAATAAGTTTTATCCTTTTCTTGGACCTTATTATGTACAATCTAGTTAGTAAAATTTTGAATCTACATAGTTCAAATAATTTTGAATGCAAACGTCAGGTGTATCTTGGCTTTTATCTCTAAAGTTATGAACAAACAGAATACGCCAATGGAATAGTTAAAGAACACACACATTTTCTCTCTTTCTCATTTTACACACCACCATCATACACAAACAAATATACACACACGTGCGCGCACACGCACACACACGCATACAGATACATTCAAACATACTTTTTCGCTCTCGATGTTTTCTTTTTTTTTCTGATATTATTTATCTCTTTTCCTTAAAAATCATATACTCTCTTTTTAAATTTTTTGTCCTATTGTTGTTTATGGGTTGAGCAGACTTCTCATCGTATGCTCAGAGGGCTCGGCCCCTTATTAGGGAGTAGTACTCAGTATAGTCAGACCAAAATTTTAACTGTTTCTCAATTTTGTATTTATTTAAGTTCTTACTTACTAAAATATACAATTTATTATAATTATCATTTACATAAACGGTATTTAATGAACGCTATTTAACATAAGAGTTTTAAGATGATTTTTTTGATTAATAGAAATAAAAAATATATATATATAAAATTACGCTTCATTTATTTCGTAAAAAACGGCAATTTCATAGGTAAAGACTTGATATACGTTTTTTGTTTTTTTTTTTTCAGAAACCGTACATTTTACCCAAAGTTTTATTATCTAAGAGGTTGCTCGTATACGTAAAGTATGTCTTGAAGTTTTCACGATTCATTATATTTAATAAAACACTTTTTAGCCAGATTTTTTCGCGTTTAGTTAAAGTATCTGTAAAGAAACCGAAACGTAGAGTTAAATGTGAAAATAAAATTAAACACGATGAAATCTGGTTGAAAAGTATTTAGTTTAATCCGTAAAGTATATTTATGCTAAATTTCAAGCAGATCGATCCAGTAGTTGTTGATGCGCGCACAGACATACACACATACAAACATACAGACAAATAAGAATTAAAAATACCGGTGTTTTGATACCCATAAGGGTAATAATGCTCACAACTCCATCAATATTTTCAAAAAATATTTTGTGTAGAGACTTGGCTTTGTTACAATTCTATTATATGTATATATCTAAATAATGACAGTATAAGCCCCAATTTCAGTTCAATTTTTTTTTTGATATTTCAATCGCTAAATTTTCCCAGTTACCAGGAATTTCTCTAAAAAAGATCGGTCCATGCTGATAATTTCAGATCAATTTCTTTGCCAAATCAGACGACCCTTGGATATTTCATGTTTCAATAAGGCTTACGAAGTAAACAGACCTAAAACTAACATAAACTTATAACGGTGAACTTGTATAAATCAAATTCTTTATTTGTAACGGCTTTATTACTTACTGTAAGATACAGAAATCAAGATAAATACCTGATTCATTGAAGTGCTACTGAAGAAGGGCTGGTAAGTCTACCGTACAATGCTCGCAGGGTTTTTTCTAACAGACACTCGTTTTGATAACAACATTTTATTAACAGCCCTATCATGTAAATTGTTACGATGATTTGAGTCGTAGTATTTATAATTCATCCTTTATTAGGATAGGCAAAGGAGCTGAGTCATACAGCCTGTTCTTACAGAATTTAATCTTTAATGTCTTTTACAAGGCAAATATTGCCAAATCTTTTATACATATTTATCTTACACAAGGCATAAAGCCAATTCTTGAATGGTCTGTAAAAAGGCACGTGGGCCAAATCTTTGTTTGTAAAATAATCTTCTTTTTTTCCTCCTTTTCTAAGGCTGACTAGCCAAATCTTCTTCTATTAATTTCGTCTTTTCAGTGATAGGTGTCATTGTCTATATTTCTCCAAAAGAGGAAAGTAATAGTCAAAAGTAGGCTTAAAACAAGTCCACGTTTTTAAAATTTCTTATTTCTAAATTTGAAGAGGAACATTAGACAGCTAAATCATCTGCATATTGTAAATTGTTAACTTCCGAATCTAAAGTAGAATTGAATTTATGAATATATAGAACGAAAAGCAAGGGGCGAAAAATGCCCCCCTGACAAACACCTTTATATGAAGTTTTTGGCGCATACAATTGACTATTATATTTGACTTCTGCCATTTTTTTGATTTCTGCCATTCAAAAAGTTAAATATCCAACTTATAACTTTTTCAGGTAGACCTATGGATTGTAACTCTTCAAGAATAATATTATGATGAAAATTATTAAATGAGCCTACGATGTCAAAGAATACGCATATTAAGAACTTGTTAGAAATAAAAGCTTTGTATATGTCTAAACTTAAATGGTTCAAGCTCTCAACTGCAGACAAGCCACGTCGAAACCCAAACTGATTAAAAAGTAATATTTTAATTGACTGTATAAAAAATTGTAGTCTTTGCTTTAACATTTGTTCAAAGACTTTTCCTACACAAGATTTGAAGGTAATGGGACGAGTCTGGAATGAGTCAGGTAAGTTTTTATGTTGGGATAATACAATCACTTTTACAATCAGGGGGAATACTTGAACTTATCCAAAGTAATTTAAAAATAGTGAGAAAAATAGCTTTACTCCTACAACTAAGATTCTTCAACATTTTTAAGGTATTTGATCTAATCCAATGGTATGGTATGATATGGTAATGATATGGTAAAAGATTTTACTAAAAACTTATTTTCTTCTGTTAGAGGAGCAGTAGTATTAAAATTATATGCAGTTTGGGTACCAGAAGTGTACTTGTTTAAAAAATCAGAGATCCAATTGGTGTTATCTTTGTTATCATAACTGTTAGAATTATTATTGGTTCCACCAAGGCAAACTGTATCTTGGTTTGTTATTAATGTTAAAAATTAATGAAGAGTAGGATTTTGGTCTAGAGTTTAACTCAGAGACACTTTCTAATAAGATTTTATATACATCTTTATATAGTATAGGGTAAGAAAAATCTAAGTTTACAGCTTTCAATTTGGAGTCAACATTTTCTTTATACAACTTCCAATTAACATTTTTATAATTAGGTGATGAATAATTGGAACCTAAGCTTGTAACTGCCTAACTGTTGGAAGGTGGTAACTGCCCATTGGATCATCTTAGACAGACTAATTGCAGTTCAATCATAAGGAAGGAGAAACAAAAGTTAAATCTAAAGCATTGAGTCTCCATATAGGAGAACCCACAGTTGTAACTTGCCCATTATTTAGCAAAAACAGGTTATTATTACTGTCTATAATATCAAGAAGGATAGAACCACGATTATCAGTAGTGTTGCATCCCCACAAGGTATGGTGAGCATTAAAATCTCCTGCTAGGATCAGAGGTCCTGGGACCGATGTAATTAGGTAATCAAGCTTAGAATAAGAAAATCTAGAAGTAGCATTTGTAGGACTGTATACACTAATTATGGAAATAATTTTACTATTAAAATGTAATTTGAAAGCAATATTTTGTAATGAGTCATCACTATAATTAAACATCTAGTTTGTCATATTGTAAACTATTATGAATTAGTATAACAACACCATTATGTTTACTACCAGAGTCTAATCTTTCAATTTTATAGTGTTTAATATTAAATTTTATGTGTAATTAACTTGAACCACGTCTCTAAGATATTAGCAATTTTTTTTTAATTTTCAAATAAGAAATGGGTAAAAGAGTGTTTGTTACTTGGTAAACTTTGAGCATTCCATTGAACAATGTTCAATTGATCCATTACATACTAATGTTGTATATTCTCTGTAGTATTGATCTTGTGAAATGTTTCTTAAAGAACAGATTTAATATTTTCCGAAGTTATCTTAAACTGGTCATCTTTTTTATTTTCAGTGACAATCTTTGTTATAGAAGAAAGAAGAAGGTCTATAAATTCTGGGGACTTGAGAATGAATTTGATGTTATCAACAGGGTTAGGCTTAATTTCAGGGAATTCTTTTTTACAGAATAAACATGCATATGAGGATGTTTTATTTTTGTTTTTGTTCTCCTCAATTTCCTGTTTTTTGACAGGACAATCAGCAGAGATAGAAACATGATTGCCCTTACAGTGGACACAAATAGCTTCAGAAGCGTTTTTTGTACATTTCTTATAGTTATGGTTTTCACGGCATATTGAAAATTTTTGAGCATTTTACAATATATACCAATATGTCCGAATCGAAGGCATCGTAAGCATTGACTAACTGGAGATATGTATATACTGACCTCAAAGTACCATGAGTTAATGTCCACACTCTCCGGCAATGTGGGGCAGGCGAAGGTAATGATGGCGGACAATGTAGGTTTCAGGTTGAAGTTGCCTTCTGTGTCCCGAACTCGTCGCATAAAACGTCGCACTGAAGCAATGTCTTTAGAACTGGACAAACCTTTATATATCTGCTTATTAGACATGTAAACTGGCACATTACGAATAACACCAGTGACCTCTGTAAGAGCTGCTGGAATAGTTGCCTAAGTTTCTGTTCATTACGAAATTTGGTATTATTAAAAGCTAAATAATTGGCCAGTCCTGGGCGCTTAAATATAGCTCCAACTTTAAATTTGTTACTTCTTTTAAAATATTTGACAACCTTATTGTATCTTTTTATATGGTTACCTTTGGACATTAGGTCCCGCTCACCTATAGGTTTCTGAGGATCTTCACTTTCGTAAATAATAAGGTATTCAAAGTTACCTCCATCCTCCGGGTATAGCCTTAAATAATAACTTATCCTAAAAGGATCATAAATGCGCTCCTTGTCCACCGAGCACTCTGAGTCCGAGCTGTCCGTGAACTCCTTTCCAACTGCTTTTCGTTTCATGGGCTTTTTATCTCCCATTTTCGGTAAAAATCCTCCACTTAATTCGACTATTTACACTTGTTTACAGAAAAACCAGTGTATGGGATGTTTGATAAAAATAATTTAAAATTTCAAAAGACCACCTAAACTTTTCCAAGGTTCGCCGCGCTTTTTCACGATCATTTGAAATCAGTAAAACTAAATAATAAACAGAGATTTGACAGACGTCACTAAAACAACATGGCCGCCAAATGCTACCAAAATGTAACCCACCCTTATTGAAAGACCCTTTTTGAAGATATATATTAAAGTTATGAATGAGTATGGATACAAAGTTACAAATAAGATGAAATCGGTAAAAGTAAAAATAAATTAAAGAGTAAAATAAAATTAACAGAAGCTTATCTAAAACACGTATTAGTTATACAATGGTAATATAAAAAAAAAAAACTTTAAAAACTCAAAGTTTTATCCGCATATAAAAAAAAAACACAAAAACTCAGAATTTATATTAGATTCCGAAATTTTTGATCACGACCATACGTGCAAGTTGCCACATACATCAGGAAATCGTACTGTTTGAACGAGATCATTTTGTTATGGTGAAACATCCGGTTGGGGAATAATCATGCTATTTTTGAAGCACTTAAATGTAAAAAGATAATGATATAACATAGCAAACAATGTAAAAGTATGTCATTGTTGATTGATAGAGGTTTATTTTGTTGAGTAGGTTTGTTTATTCGCTTAAATAGCTGTTTCATACGTTAAAATCTGAGAGTGGAAATGCCTGATATCATACCAACAAAAATAATAAACGGGTTCTTAATGTTGCAAGCTTTTGATTATGAAAAACTTCCGATAATTGCGTCTGGAATCAGGACAAAAAAGACAAGCAAAAGACGGACAATTTGAGAACTGGCTCTTGATCAACATAAATAATTATTAGAAAGCTAAAATATACAAAACAATATGACTATCAGTGTGTATTTGGCACCATAGCTCTTAAACCAAGTTTTATCAATTCTCTGTGTTCGTTCTTTCGTTGGCTTGTTTCACTGTAGAGATTTATCAGAATTTTCCAAAGTTTAAATTTAAACTGTTTTATATAGTAATAATGTAATAATAGTAATAATGAATTTAAAAACGAATCAATTTATGTTTTATAATATAAATTTCAAATATTGGTTCTAAGTTAACAGTAGCCTGTGTAGTACAGTAGCATTAGAGACATATATTTTTCTGTTTTTTTTGAAATTACGAATAATTTTGTTACTTTCTGCTGAATTTCGATAAATCTGCTGTAACTCTCTAAATAATAAAAAAAAGTTTTGTTTTTACTATTTTCACAGCCGGCAAAGGAGCATGCGACCCACCTAACTGACTAAACGATGTATTGCCGACAGAGGCTTCGGTTGGAATTGCCTTTGTTCCACTAGCTGTTCCTTCCCTTTAAGCGCAAGACAACGCTTACAGCGGTAAAAATAGGAAGCTCTACTACCACTAAAAATCTGTAGTAAAAAAGTTATAATTAAACCATCTTTTATAACCTGAATCAAGAACTAGGTTGATTTTTTTGTATTAATTTACATTAGAAAATTCAGGACAAGCAATTATGATCGAAATATTATTACATATGGAAAGCCGGTTGTTGTCAATATTTTCTTTCATTCGAACTTAACAACAATGGTGTGGGAGGAACCGCACATAAAAATAGTACTAGATTCAGCCCACAGGAATACTGCGTATGATAAAATAAAGCCTTGGTTTGTATCTATAACAAGATACAATTTTCGAAAGGAAACTTGAAAATGTATCAAAATTAATAAGGTCCAAAAAATATCTTTTTTGTAGAATGTTGTAAAATGTATAACTTTAGAGCACCAAATTTACCTAATATTACAAAAAAATGTCAGTCAAAACGGAAAAAAAAATATTTAAATAAACCCTTCCGAGGAACCGTAGTTTTAAATTATATAATAAAATTTAAGAATTCTTTAAATTTAAATGAGATTCCCTATATTGCCAGACAAAGCCTTAAGCTTACAACATAGCCATGGACTTCTGAAATCACGAAATTGTATTCAATGCTCTGGAAAATAGTAAAATCATGATTTGTTAGGTTTGCATACAAAACCGAGTGGAGAAGTCCTGTGTAATATCAATAATTCATGTTTTTCAACATTGAGCAAAAATACCAAATATAATAATCAAGTTATCTTGATCCTTAGAATATCAAGAGTTGTGAAAAAAAGCTATTTAATCTGCTTTATATTGTCTAATTCTTAAGAGTAGTCAATCAAGTTGCCGTACAATTCGATCAAAATCAAATCAAGGAAAGCCCATCCCGTAGTGTCTTTAATTAAGTCATCTCAGATTCTTCACTTAATTAATGGCTTTGCTCTTATTACTTATCCGATGAATGATGTACAATCGTTTAGTAATTTAGTTGGGAAAATTGTCATTTTAGTATGAATTAAAATTCTATTCATTTTACCATTGCTAACTACAAACCTCAATGTTATTGTTTGATTTATTATTTTGGTGACCATCACGGCATTATCTAAAATATTCTGAAAATGAAAGCAGTAAAAACAATTGTTATAGTTGGCACTTACATTCTCTTGCAATTTCCACAGCTACATGAAAGGTCCATTATACATATATAACTCACTAGCACATGGTTATTTTTTCTACTACACACAAACACATACACATACACAGATAGATACATAAAATACACTTTATTCTGCAATAAAAATCTTGTTAATCACATCATATCGCGAATTATAACAGGCTATTTAGTACGGGCGGTTAATACGGGCACGGGGGTGTGCTCTGCGCGGCTGCTGAGAACTTACTACTGGAGGTTGATCCTCACCCCTCACCCCTGCGGAAAATCCCTTTCAGGGTATATCTGAGCTCAGAAGTTGCAAACAAATATCTAAGTCACTTTTCTAGACGTGTAATGTGTTATACGTGGCAACGATTAGCGAGGAAGGTGACATTTTATTGTTGGTTTGATTTAGTAGCTCCCGTTCGAGCTTTTAACCTAAGTTACCGTGGAAGAAATGTGGTTAGTTTCATTGGATACTTCTAGTTTGACATATTTCAATACAGAATAACGTGAATTTGTTTTTTTAAAGATATGAATGAAATTTTTTCTTTAAATAGTAATATGATAATCATAATAATAATATGACACTTTTTTCCAAACCAGCTACAAAATTAAAATGAACTTAGAATAAAACAACAAAAAAGAAAAAGAGAATGTGGGTGGCCTTATCACTAAAAGAGTGATCACTTCGTTTTATTGATTGTTCTTTTTTTAAATAATTTGTATACTTTCGAGAAATATTGTTAAGCATTCATATAGCAAGTTCTTTAATTTCAACCCGAAGGTTTGAGTTGAAAACACATTTCACTTCACTTGTTATCTATAGCTAGCCTCGTAGTTCAATCAAAGAGATAAAGAAAGTTCGTTTCAAGAATTCCCTTTGTTATCGAGTCCCGCAAAGTGACCTAATTTAATTTTACGAACCAAGTAAGTTTGTTCCACCGAGAAATACCTGATGCTTGGGTTCACTTGCGCTGCTCAACTATGTTGTGGCTTATAACTTTAAAGTCTTTACTAAACCGCAGTAACTAACGGTTATTAACGCACATTTTCCTTTAACATGTGTACTAAATCGTCCAAATAATGTGTTAAAAATAAAAGTTGATATTATTGTAAACATTGTGATATTTTTTAAGAATTTATGTTTAATTTTATCTATGAAATTCAAAAACTTTAATCCTCGGGTTTTAAGATAATTGTACTAAGCATTAATTATTGTAAAATTACTTTGCTATTTCCGCGACACTGTACCTACCTTAACTGCCCTGGCTGGGGCGAAAGACGTGGTGAAAAAATTTTTAAATGTTTTAGATTATTCTGCAATTTACACCGCATGGTATGTGAGGACGTTGAAGTGAGGACGGTGCTGTTGCTTAAAGCTTGTAAGTCTTGCACACTTAAGTTTCACAGAGTAGCGAAGTAATTTTATAACAATTGCAATGGATTTCCGCCAAGTATCGCCTTATTCTATGAACCTAAACGAAAATATCATTGGATTATGTAATCATTCATGTTTTTTTTATTGTTGTAACTTCGTTATTAGCAAAAAGATAAGATTTTGCTTGACTAGTTTGATATATCTATTTTCTGACTTGGTTTGAGTTTTTTTTCTATTACGTGGGTTGGCAGAAATATCATTTAATATTTTTGGCAGGCGGTATGTCTTCACGTAAACATGTTTACTGTATAAGATCTGATTCACTTAACATTTTATAAGTACCTTTACGGGTAGTGTCAGTTTCTTTTCCAATTAAAATATATTAAGGTTTTGAAGGTTGAAATTGAACTATATTTGAGTTGTTATGTAAGAGGGCACCAAGAACATGAAAATGTCGCTTTACAAATGTTGTAGCATGAAATACTGTGGGACAAGTATAATGTTGAGAAGGTTTTTTGCGATTAAGGTAAGAAGAGACTAATTGATGTTTACGTACAGCACTAAGAATATATAGTTGGCGAACAGTTAAAAGCTTGGTGTCCTAGTGGAGTTCAAATATAGGAAAACGGAAGGGTCGTGAAATCATTATCTTTTGAATAGCTCTCTGTATCCTCTCAACCTTGATCATCAGTGAGTTGTTAGCACTTTCCCAAGCAATGAGAGACAGGCTTAAAATCAACTCGCACAGGGCATAGTAGACACATTTCATTTTTGATTAGTCAGCATAATGTCTGAGTGTCTTATGAGCGTGAAGAGTTTTTCTTATTTCAGGTTGATAAAAGGTGAATATGGGGTTGCCAATTTTACCTGTCATTAATAAGAAAACCTGATTTTTAATAGTGGTTGACCGAACAATTGTTTGCAGTCACAAACTAGAGTCAAATATAAAGTAGAGCAAGTTTGCACTTATAAACAAAAATTATTAGGAGCTGTTGTCCTAGCAGAGATCGAGAAAGGAACGAAAGTAATTTATTTAAGTTTTGGGTTAGTAATTATATATGTAGTTAACTCATCACTGTGTTCACAGCTTCTACAGCACTACTTTTTTACGTTTGCACAGTGAGACACAAAGACAAGAATTACTGTATCATCAGCGTAAGTGATGATTTCAGAGTCTTTAAGAGACAACTTACAAAGTTGTACATCAGTACAGGAGGAACAGTGTGGGGCCCAAAATACTGCCCTGAGGAACTCCTCATCGCAGTATGCGCGATTACTCGTCGCTTAGAAAATAATCTATTTAGATTCAGTGGCTACGATTTTTTTAGTAACTGCCAAAAAGATCCATTGCCCTAACCCTGATACCAGCTTGCTGTTGCTATTGAACGCAAAAGGGTTTAGGGGTGGGTAGTGTTACCGTCGCGAGGCAAGGAATGAATCAATTACTGACTATGCCATTTTTGCCGGTATTGTGAATTGCAGAAACACCGGCAGAGAGAATCTTACAGTATAAGTGCCATGATACAATTTAAGATACGTCCATTATGGTGCAATATAATTTACCCTTCTGTTTATTGACTGAAAATTTTTGTTTGCCAATTTACAAATATTTATGTAATTATACGGTGTTCTAAATCAGTTGGGCCGTAGTATCTTGAATGTGTTTGTGGGAGTAGGCACGCGCGTGAATTAAAGCAATTAAAATAACAGCGGCAGGGCGTCGTTAATTATTATTCGATTACTTCTGTAACTGTAGTTATGTGATTAAACATAGTATATCTGCAGAACTAAAAGATAAAATTTATTCTTTTACCACATTTCGAAATTAAACTAAATTCTAAAATACGTATTTTTCGCATCGCTGAAATTGGCAGCGTTAAATATAATTGAAAAAAAGAAAACATACCTTGGAATTGCGTTATCAATTGTAGAGATATTATTAAATAATTCATAATTTTATATACATACGTAAATAATTTAAAATCTTATATATTAACAAATAATTTTTGAATTGTTGACCATCAACAAAGCTAAGAAGACCACAGAAACTTGCACTGACCGTTTCTCTTAAAAATGTTATTTTAACCTTAAGTACAACCACATTTTGTTCATTTTCTCCTGCTCATTCAAGCCTACAGAGATTTCATTGCAACACAACCCAGCTCTCCTATCATCCATTATGAATCAAGCTCGTGGAAAATATTGCTACATTCTTTTAGATTGGTAGCTGATAAAAGTTCAATGAATAGAAAGTTTCGTTGCAAATAATTTTATGAATTAAGATAATATATCTTCATAAGGCTGTCGTACATATGGGTGGGGGCGGGGGTCATAAAATATACCATTGTGATATGGTTTAAATGATTTGTTTGTAGTTGTTTGGGTGGGTAACAAGAATCATTACTCTTGAAAAGTAAATTATTTGTAACGTTTGTATTTTTTTAACGTTTGAAGAGCCTCTAGTTATTCGTGATTAAAGCCATTTGTGTAAATAAATGTATCCCCATTATATATATGACATAAATGTAAGTCAAGTACCAAAGTAATATCGCCTTATACGAGTATGATTATTGTTATTATTTAGACACAGGTAACAATCAGACAGATATATATATATATATATATATATATATATATATATATATACATATATATACTTTTGCGTAAACTTTACATAAAATAAAGCTAAATAATAAATAGGAATTCTAATATTTCATAATAAAATTAAAACAAAGCAAAACTATAACATTTCAGCTTAACAAAAATTAAGTTTCATAGTTAAATTATTTGTAAACTTAAATTATAAAATAGATTTCATTAAATTAAATGATATAATTGCAATATTAATTTCATATTTAAGAATAGAATCAAGTTGAATTAAATTGTGGGATCAGATTTCATTAAACATAGAATTAAAGTTAAAGTACAATGCAAAATTAGGTAACATTACAAATTTTTTTATAATTAACTGGATTACAATGTAAATGATATAAATGTCAGGACTATATTACAAAATACTTAATAGAGAGGGATGTCTTAATGTATGATACATTGTCAATTGTATACAGTAATAACATATTAGTTGAAATAATCGTAAAAAAACTGTTAAAAGTCTGAAATATAGAGTGTTAAATTATTCCATTTATACATTAAACCTGAATAGTGTGAGAGTCAATTCTTATTTTCAGAGGTCCCAGATTGAGTTGTACAAGTGTACAGTAGTAGCCGAGGATAGACCTCGATGGCGTGCGATTGGGGAGGCCTATGTCCAGCAGTGGACGAATATGGGCTGATGATGATGAAGTGTACAGTAACAACGCGATTTATAGCCAGGCAATAAAATTTGGCTGCCTATGCTACCACGAAAATAAAATTTGAATGTTACAAAACAGTTATGAAACAATGCTTTATAAAAAAAAAGATGATTCATAAGGTTTCGCGATAATATTACGACAGCCTCAATAATCCCGCTGCAGAGATATCAGCTTCATCCAACTAAGGGGTAATATATAGTCCACCAAGTTTGCCTACTGCGGGTTTGCAGATTCTACAAATCCTTTAAAAAAATTTCTAAAGTATGTTGGTTTCATTACGATGTTTTTTTTTACCGTTAGAGCAGACGGTTTAGTGTACTTATGTTGTTAAAAACTCATTGATACATTTTGCTATCACCGGGGTTCGTGATCAAGAAGCCAGAGCCTTGCCCACTGCGCCACTAACTACTGATAACATGACGTAATATTCGTAAGTGTAATACCAATATTAAATATTGTCTCGTCATATTAAATTCACCTTAACTTTCTAGAGACTTGCAGTTTTAGACTAGGTTCCTTTTCAGTCCAAGCCTCGTTTCAATATTTTATATTAAAATAAACCGCAATCACTTCGTGATTTTTGGACAGGTCAGAAATTTCAAATACCTACTTCTTCATATTTTTTAGTATTGTGCTTCTCTTATCCTCTGTGTCTGATGATATTGACAATATTTCATGATATAAAATTGTAGTTTTATTTTTTCAACGTATAAGGTAAAACGGCTGGTACTGGTTTCTCGGTATACCCTCTCAATAGCCTTGAGCAGCATACTTGGTATTTCACTCAGTTATTTCGTTATTTTCTCCAAATAGATAGGTATGAGTATTTTGTGTTTTCTTTCAATTCTGTGAAGTAGCTACAGATATTTCTAGGCTCTACACTATTATAGTACAACGATAGAAACTCGTCGATACCGTCTCAGTACCTTCTTATAAATAAACTAGGGCAAGCTGGTATCAGGGTTCGGGCAATGGATCTTGTAGACGGCCTGTTTGGTGTGGAGGTAAGTAGCCTTGCCTTCCATGCCAGAGGTTCCAGAGCAGGGTTCGAATCTTGGTAGGGGCAGATATTTTATCATATTTTCTTTCTTGTCATGGATGTATGTATGTTTATTTAAGTTAATTCCTAACATTTATATAAAAAAAAAAATCTATGTGTGTTTGTATATTTCTTAAGTTTATTTATCCGTTATCTAGTATCCATAACACAAGTTCTTAATGATACTTAATTTGGGCTAGATAATGTGGTATGACTGTTAAAAAAAAATTGCCTTATAAATATCCTACACTGTGTTCAAAAAGATTCATCCCAGTACGTATAAAGGTTGTTTTATGGAGCATGTTTATGTTTGCATAACAATAACCTTATGTTTAGATTATATTATTCATGGTTCTAAATTAAGTCAAAATCTTATAAAATAAAATAAACAAATAGGGGCTCTGTTACTTTAATAAATCAATAGCCATTACTGAACTGGAATGTGAATTTCTTTGTCACGTTTTTAAGCTTAAATGAACTACGCAAAAGATCATAGTAAAATATTTGCACTTGTTGTCATGGGTGCTACAAGAAAAGTTGAGGAATGCACGAGCGAAGCCTGGTATTCATATTTGTAACTGAAAGCCTTTTTAGTAACAATATTAAAAATATAGTTTAGATATTACAATTTTTAATGAAATCATCCAAGATTAATTTATTTCAGATATGCTTTTGAGAATAAATAACGCAAAGAGAGATATGGGAATAAATTAAATATTTCAAGGGAAATGTAGGATAAAACTAACGAAGTCTTTGGCGAAGTTTACAAAAATCTGTTATTTCTTTTTATTTGCAAATAATTATCCCTCTCATAACAATTTGAACTGATTGACAATTCATTTTGAGAAAGACCCGTTTTTTATTTTATTAGAATAAATATTATAATTATTCAGTTCCACTCATTTTTTAAAATTTAGTTTTACTTGAATTTTGCTAAAAGTTTATCTTTTTTCTAATATATCCGTATTTGTCTGGACAGCCAGAGGCAGGTAATATTAACTATACTTGATCTGTAAAAGATACTTTAATATTTTTATTGGAAAAGTAGCTTTTTCGAATTCATAATTTTTGTGATGTATCTGCGTAAAAAATATACGTCAGCTTAACTATAAACAAACGTTAGCATTATTAAGTTATCGGATTCAAGCTTTGTGTATTTGGTCACAACTATAAGTAAATGTTGTCTGTGGTTGAATGAGCGCTGACGAAAAGCAACGCCTGATCCGACATCTTGTCGATTCCAAAGTTTATTTAAAATTAGAAAAACTTTTAGTAAAACCATTGGTTCCATATGCCTATCGACCTATATAAAGACGAGTTTTTTGAAATGTGGCAATTGTTTAAAAGAAATATATGTATATAGAAAGCTTTCGAAAGTTATTTTTGATCTCCGAGTTACACCACACTGACGGAGAATGAATGTTTGAAATGTAAATTACCCTTTTTCTCCAGAAAAAGTACCCAAAACCAGCCATCTTACAGACAACGCTGCGTGAAAAGGGCTTCACTTTGTGTAGAAAGGGTGATAAAGTGTGGGCTTAGTTGGGAAAAGGTTTATAATGCTTATAATCCATGATGAAGACTAGAATGAAGTTAATTAAAACGTTCTGTTGGTATTGTTACATTAATAGTCCAGTGTTTATGACACTTACGAATGTATCAAACATTTATTTGCACTGCAAGTTTACTTACGGTAAGTTAGCAGCTTTCTTCGTTTATTGGTACAGCTCATAACAAAATTGGAATACTTGTATTATAAGTAGAGATTTATGTAAACATTTTGACTTAGGCTGTATAAGGTACTCTAATTTATTTTCAATAAAATGAATTATGAATTTCGCCAAAACATTGTGACCGCGCTCATAGGCAATTCCCATTCTGAATTGTGTGGAAAAATTCGTCATTCAATAAAAATTCAGGGTTTTCAGTCAAAATAGTTGCAAAAAGGTGGTGGATACGCTTTTATCTGGCAATTTTATAAAGTATCAAGTGGACATTGGTTTTGAATTTCACCGCACCAATAACTCAACTCGGAAAACTATATTTTCTTTGCGATATGATCCTACCCCTTTTTGGCAAATGTTCACCTTATGTGCCAATTCAATTTAATGACTAATTGGTAGGAGTTTTACGTGACTTTTAAAAGTACTTATATAATATTGATGAGAATTTGTGAACGAACTATCAGAACTGTTGGAACCATTTAAGTTCCTCCACCATATCCATACATTGAAAAAGTCCAATTTATAGTAAATTTTTTATTTGCATTGCCAAGAAGTGGGTTGAGTTGCCAATTTATTAATACAACACCCTGTATTTTCAAACGAAGAATGAGTGCAAAAACTTGCATTAAAGGATATAGTTTACGTGCGGCCCTTAATATAGGTAAATTGGCGTTTTGTCGTACTGGCCACTTTGATCTGTATTATCTCCTTTTTAGTTAAGAATTCAAATTTCAAATTTATATAGCTATTTACTTAGGCATTTGGGTTTCAAAAACTATAATTCATTTGCTTTTTCCTTTTTTGGTTTTTTCTGTGCGTCACTTAGTTTACAAAATGGAAAACTTGAAATTGAGTCAGATTCCTTGACTCCGATTTCTTACCTAACTAATATTATTATTATAAATGCGAAACATAGTTTGTTTGTAAAAAGAAAGATATATAAGCTACGCGAGATACCGACGCGACGGGTAAGCGAGCGCAGATATGGGCAAAACCTAGTATTTGTATATTTTGTATAATGTTTATTTTCAAACCATAGTTATTTAAATTAAATTTTTTTTAATTATTATAAAATTAAATAATTATACGCTGTTTTAACGTATGATACGAATTCTGGGCATTCAGCAAAGCTGTCTAAAAACCCCAAAACATAGAATCACAAATTATTTCGAACTAGGAAATAATAAATTACATACGTAATAATATACATAATAATTACATACATAATAGTCGTGCCTAAACATGCATTCAGACCGAGATAGAATTTATTTTTGTTGCTATTAATAAATTCAGCGGGAACAATTAACAAATGTGAAAAATCGTAACTTTAAAGTATGGCCCATGAATGTTTCAAACAGTAACAAAATTGGCGTAAAATAATTTATCAAAGCTCAACAGGGCATAGTGCCATACTTTTTAATACGTTAAAGTAAGGTAAAAAGTGTATTTTATAATAGGAAAGTTAAAAAAACGCATGTACTACATTTTCACATCATAGAACGCCAAGCTATTACTTCGGAAGTGAGACATCCTACCAAAATAATCGGATTGTTTAGTCTCTGTTATGTTGTAAGTGGAATATACTACAATATTCATTACACATTTTATTTCGATAATGTTGGAATTGCCATATTCTACAATGTTCATGGACTTATCATCCCCGATTATGTCGGATATGAGAAATAAAACATGGTTAACTGATACGAGAAATGTTACTTTATTATCTTTGTTTGCGTTTTAACTATTTTCGTCGTATTGTTGACGACACTCTAAAACTGTCTTCTTCATCAAACTAATGATTTTTATAGTTGGTATGTTATGACTGACTTCAATTTTTTTGTTCTTTCTTAAACATCGAATGAATAATTTTAGCAACGCCTTTTATTTCGTTTTATTTTATCGCCATCACTTTTCTAACATCTAATCATTGCATCAATCTCCACTACTGGGTAAACATATCATGGCGCGTTATCAGTATTGCGTTTACTCTTTCAAAAGGCTATTTCAAAATAGTGATACCAAATTAGTGTAGCTTTCATGTCTAGTTTGAGCTACTCTACTTTGGTAATGGAAATCAAAAGGGTAATAGCTATCGCGTGAATTACCAAACTGCAACAAATATACCTTCGTTTAATTTGATTTACGTACAATTTTAATTCATCACGTAAATAAGTACCAAATGTAATTTAAAAAACCTAATAATTGCTTATTATTTCATTGGTATATTATTGTCTTCTTTTATTGATAAAATATTATTTTAAAAATGTTACGAATTGAAGAGGTGGGCTATCTCAAAAATCCCTCGGCTATTAATTTAGAATAAAAATTTTGGTATTCCAACACCCGACAAAGGCGTGTTAAATATGAACATGATACAAAGTCCGTTATACCTTATCCGACAATAGTTCATGAGTTCTTAGCAAATAATAATGTGCATAATTGTGTTATTAAATGGCGCACTTATTAAGAACACTTATTAAGGCACAATCATAAGGTTTAACTACTGTTATGGAATGTGTTGCTTCGCCGCATGCGAACGTGTCCACGGTCTTTTGAGAAGCTATATTCTTCTAGAGGGTGCACATAAATCTCCCACTCCTTGCACACTTCCGTGCAAGATTTCATCCTTACTATTTAGTAAGGAAGGAAATTATATTAGAACTAGGAAACATCAGGGACTGTTCCGAAGCCACAACAATAATAATAGACGCATAATAATAGGATGTGGTACAACCAGCACAAAAAGAATATCAAAACTCTTTAATAGTGGTAAACCTGACTGCAATATCATTTGTCCGGTACAATTTTAACCACCTTTTTCAATGGATTGTATTTAAAATGATAAAAGTAAAAACAATACCTTTTTCTTTGTAAGTTGAAATTATGAAACCAACCCTCTCAATTTAATCTCTTGAATTATATAACCCTTTGTAAGGTTACGAAATTATTCAAATTTGCTTCAAATTCCACAGCACACTCAAAATAGAATTTAAAAGATTCTGACGTAGTACTATGGTGATTTCCAGTTGAAGTTGTGTAATGTTAACTTTGACAAATGTATCAATGTAACAATTAAACGTAAAAGTTATGTAAATTAAATATTTAATTTACAAAAAAAAATTATTAATTATGTTCTAAAGTAAAAAAAAAATTATAATTATAGAAACTTATATCTACGTCTAAGATTAAGGCTCGTCAGAAACGCCGGCCCTGCTCAACCCGACGCAAAACCCACACAATTGCAGCATTACCGCGCTTGCATCAGGTATAAACCGGAGCGGGCACCTTATCCTAGTTGCCGAAGCCGTTGGCCAATGTCCCTGATGAAAGTTTGGGCATCGTTCTCCCAACTGCCGGAGATATCTACTGCGGAAGGAAAAATGTAATAGGTCTGCAAGAGAGCAGCGTACTTAATTCGTTTTTTACTAGCTGCTAGTTCTGCGGCCGCACCTGATGCCCATGATGTGTGGCTTAGGTGGGAAGGGGCAAATAACTAACACATGTGGCATCCCACAAAAGGCAACGTAAACTTTGATCGTTGTACGATGTAATAGAAATATGGAACAGGAATACTTATTTAAATAGAGGTGTCAGTACAAGTGTTAGTATACCTATAGCGCCCTTTTACTTTTATGTATGTCCTAACTAGATAAAAGACATAACACTAATAAAGATTCTTAAGAAAATCTTAGAAGTGATTACAATAATTATGAAAAAGAGGAACTAATCATGGTCAATTAGTGTGTGACCTATATACTAAACGACTTGAAATATTTCAACATTAATGGCACCTGTATATTCAAACTCAAATTCAAAACCTTTTTTTTTATCATAAGTAAATATACACATTGAAAGTCTTCTTTTTCTTCATCTTCGTCGAGATTGTGTAAATGCAACTAAACTTCGGCTTTTAAAATATAAATATTATAGGTAGACTGAGAGGAAAAAGGCCGGCGGAAAAAAACATCTCGGCACTCTTTTATAAAATACTTGAAGTGGAAGAAATATTCATATATGTACATCTCGGAGCGTTAGTGCAGGGTTAGACTTGCATTAGAATCCCTTATAGGGTCGGCGTTCCCTAGTACGCGGTGTGCCCAGCAAGAGCGAAGCATTGCAAGCGATTTTCGCCCTTAGCCCGTGCCAACACCGAGTGTATCATAAAAATCTAAATTTACGGGCTAACGGAATAAGGTTTATGATTTCAAAACGTAATTAAACTTTAAGTTAAGATTTTTACGGCATACTTGAGTTCTTATCGTTGAAGTCAGAACCAAGTTACAAAAGCTAATAAAAAGTCATTTAAAAAACTTTCAAGTCAGGAAGAACGTGACAGTGGAACTTGAACGGATCCTGCCTGCTACTGATATTTGGCACGCCGTATTCGCGCAAGACTTCTGTTATTGTTCTTTAGAATATAAAGATTTGATTGAAATCAAAAAATATTTTTCCTCTAGATTCCTCGATTAGTTGCAATTTATTTGATTATTTATTTAGTGTGTCTGTGTGTCTGGTCATAGCGTTTATTTTTTTGTCTGTTTTCGCGTATTTCAAATCAAACATGAAATCATGTTTATTTAATTCCTTCATAGCCGGCAAACACGTGATCTACCTGATGATAAGTGGTACCCGCACCCGTGAATATCATTATTCGTAGGTGTTTTGATTGGTTATATTGTTATATTGTTGTTTATTGATTAGTCATAAGTTGATCTGCCTTTGTTCCGGTGATTGTTTAATCACGCCCCAATTAACACAACCACGTAAATGTGGTTATTATGACGGTGAAAGTAGGAAGGACTGTTATGTAGTAATCTGCAGGTCAGTAATGCCCCAGACGAGATCTAAATGAATTTTTTTTTCAATGAAACTAAAGATAAACTCTTTTTTACGACTTCGCCGTAAAAAACTGCAGTAAAAAAATAATTTATCGAATGCTACTGGATTCGATATTATTTGGATTTGATAGCTAAAACGAGCTTGAAATAACGTTAACATTTTACATAGATATTTTGTATAAGAAATTTGTGCTAGGCTAATTTGTATTTATGGAAACAAATATTTAGGTTGCATACAATGGCAAGCTTGTTCACAGTTCACCATTTATCATACGAAGTAATTTTTCCTTCATCAGAGCACGCGCTAGTGTATTAACTTTGTTTTTTATTAAGTTTAAACTTGAGTCAAGTATAAATATATAAACCATGAACGTATTACATATTACATTACATATCATATTCTGTAGTACCTATGTAGAATAATTGAATAAAAAAGAAAGATAAATTTGTTATACCTGGTAGACACTAAACTACCAGTGAAATATTTTCAACACTAATTTCACCATTATGTGTTATCAGCAAATAAGTAAAAATTAAAAAAATAAATTAAAATTCTGAAGAAATATTAAAGTATTAAAAGAAAATATAAATTTCACTGCTTCCTAAATAATTATAACACCCTTTTTTAATAGACTTAACTTTTAGTCCCTAAAGGTAAACTCGACGTTACAATATTAAAATTAGGTAAATCAGAAAATAAATAATTAAATTAAGATTAGATAATCTGGATCATAACTGAAATAGTCGCATTATTTATTTTCTATTTTCAATCAGAAAAACTGAGCCGAAACCTAATTTTGAAACGATTTGTCAATATCGCCACTATCAGCATATTTCATTCAATGGCACTCGCCTTTTTACTTTAAAACTAGGCCTAGCGTGCCGTCCCCACATACAGTATCATATCAAAGTTACTGAACTTCAAGTTTGAAAACGTATCTTCCGGTTTTCTGTACATAAACACCTTGCTGTAAAATTTGAAATGTTAAATGAAATTTAAAGATAAATACTTGTTAGTTAATACAAATAAATATTAGGTCATTACATATGAAACTGGCTTTTTGTAAGGAAGGAACACAAAGTCAATTTAAAAAAAATATAGTATACAGGGTATTTTTTCAATCATTGCCCAAATTTTTACAGGGGGCTAAGAATCGGTAATATAATCGAATACAGTAAGAAAATCTTTTTTTTTTTCTTTCAAATTTGACCATTTTACTCCCTAAACCACAGTTCTCACTGGTCACACGGCACATGAATGGAAATTTAATAGTAAAAATAATAGTCACAGTACAGTCATTCATAATTACAAACATAAAACTAACCAATCACATTAATGAGATTGTACAGTCATTCATAATAACAAACATAATATTAACTAATCACACACTTTCGTTCTTTTTTTTTTGCTGCCGAAGCAACACCCTCACGGGAGGGAGGTGGAAGATGCGTCGTGCATACCACCGCAGGCATACCGGATACCGCGGGGTGATGTGGAACTCACCAGAGTGGCACCTACCCACTAAAAACCACCTTGCTGGCTGTGGCATGGGAATGTTGAGCAGCCTTCAGCGGAGCGACACCCGGGTAGGGAGGTGGGTGATGTTTGGGTGATGATTAATCGGCCTGGGTAGCCTTAAGCTGGTCCAGATTCGCCGAGAACTGATCGGGGAGATCCGAGAGTGCATTTCTCGGTCTACGGACTTTGTACCTTGACGGCATGGACGGAGCAGTGTTTACTCTCTCGCGAATGAGGGGGTTAGGATGCTCTTCGGATCGCTTGAAGAAAGCAGTGGAGAGCGTCCTAAGGTGTTGTTGCATTGTAGGTAAATCGAGATCCCTGTGCAGGTCTGCGTTGCGCACGTACCACGGAGCATCCATGGACCTGCGCCAGAAGAGATTCTGGACCACCTGCAGATTGTACAGAACGGAGGGTTTGGCATGGGCAAAGATTGGGGCGGCATACGTCATGACTGGTCTGACGCAAACCTTAAAATACGTTCGCTTGTTCCTAAGAGACATTTTGCTGGGCCTGCCTAACATACTGTTTAGGCGGGCCATGTGTACATACGGGCGAGTTTGGTAACTCTAAGTAAGTGAGGTCGGAATGAAAGCGTACGATCGAACGTTACGCCTAGGTACTTGGTGGTTCGTGCCCACGGGATGGGCGTACCTAGCATTCGAATACGGGGGTCGTAGGGACGACGGCGTTTGTGATCTAAGCGTATCGCAGAGCTTTTCTCTGGATTCACATCGATACGCCATTTTTTAAACCAGGCTCCGAGGTCGTTAACCGCCTTCTGGAGTTTGATGATGAGTGTGTCGACTTTAACGCCCTTGATGTACAGTGCGGTATCATCGGCAAAGAGGGAGAGTTGAACACCTTTTGACGGGATAGGTATGTCATTGTTGTAGGTGTTGTATAATAGAGGGGCGAGTACCGAGACTCCCGCCCCAAGGTGAGTGAAGTGGAGGTGGAGAGCGTGCCTTCATGTTTAAAACGAAAGGTGCGATATTTAAGATAGGAGCCGACTAGTTTGACTAGTCAGTCGGGTAAGCCTGTGTTGTACAGCTTATAAATGAGACCTGCGTGCCAGACTTTGTCGGAAGCCTTGGCTACATCAAAGAATACTGCGACTGTTTTAAGCCGCTTGGGGTAGAAGCCAGCGAGTATGTACTCGACGATTCGGTGGACTTGCTGAGGGCAAGAGTGCTTGGCACGAAACCTGAAGTGGTGCGGGATATTGAGGGGGTCACCGTCCGCTGGGAACAGGTGGTCTTTCATTCGAGCGAGTATGATTCTCTCCAGAAGCTTGCCCATTGCCTTGAGGAGGCTGATGGTTCTGTGATTAGACGGGTTGTTCAAAGGTTTATCCGGCTTGAGAATGCCTATGACTGTAGCTTTTTTCCAAGCTTTTGGAAAGTAGCTAAGGTCGAAGCAAGCATTGAACGTGATCGCAAGCAAGGTAAGCACCTGCCGAGGCAGCTGCTTAAGTGCATGGTTGGAAATCATATCTGCACCCGCGGCTTTGTTGGATTTCTGTCTTCTGATGAGGAAAAGAGTCTCATCTTTAAACACTGTAATTGGGTCAGCAGTGACTGGACAACAGTCCTTGACGAGGACTTCGTCTTCCACCGCCTGGATGTGCAAAGGGCAGAGGCCCTTGGATTAGACGGTTGGGTACTCGGGGAGCATTGTGAAGCAATGCTGTCTCCGAAGCATTCAGCTTTCTCGTCGTCCTCGAAGGCGATAGTGCCATTGGGACTTTTCGCCATCCTATAGTACGCCAAATGGGACGGTGAGATATTAATCATGAGATCGTCCCTTTGAACGACTCTGAATTCCGCGAGGGTGGATTTGACCTTAGATTGTAGCCGGTTTGCGGCTAGTCTGTAGACGGGAGTGGGGTAACGCCTGGCTCTGCGGAGAGCGGCATTTTTAGCTCTGATAAGGTTGCTAATGTCCAAGGAAAGCTTGGGCTTGCCATGTTTAGCAACCTTTTGGTGTGAGAAACGGTTGGTGTTGGGACACGGAATCGGTGCGCTTGGGACGTCGGGATGATTGGGTCGAAGCCGTCGCGGTGGCGTCGGTAGTTTCTACCTCCATGACGGAGGCGGATGACGAGGGGGCGCTGTGAGGCAGCGGTGAGGCCTGAAGGGCCTGGGTGGCCTGAGGGGCCTGTAGGGCCATTATGTTGGCGAGTTGCGGGAAAAGACCGCAAAGTACCTGGAACAGTACGTTTGCATCAGTGGGGATGCCTGAAGTGGCGAGGCCATTGGTGAATAGCTTCGCAAGATCCACAGGAGCTTGCAAAGCCATTGCGTATGGCGGCGGGGAGGGTAAACGAATTATAATAATATAATACGTATATGCGCTATGATCGACCTAACAGTCAAATCCTAACTAAGCCTCCCTACTGGCAGTAGGGGGGATGGAAACGACCGAAGCCGTTCCCCTAATTCGGACAACACTGTTCCGTCACCCTGTGTAAGGCCCAGTGCAGTAGAATCGGGAGTTCCGGTTTCTTACGGCCTGAAGGGCCAATAAAGCGCGCCGGGGCAACGCTGAACAGGTTTCGTTGGCACTGTTAGTATCTACCTGAAAAAATGATACGGTAATACAAAGTGTGAAATAAGAGCCAAGTTAGCGTGGGGGCTAAAAAGGCGAGAAAGCAGTCAGCGATCGACGTGCGAAAGGATCCGCACGCAAACCGAGACCACTTTCATTCAACCCCCTTCCCAAACCCTCCGTCGCCTGAGTTGCGCACCCGCCGCCAGCGCGGCGCCGCATTCCAGTGTCGATTTAACCGTGACCTAGTTAGGATTGCTTATGCTATTTTTAGATAATTATTGATTGAGATAACTGTTAAAATGGCGGCAAAAAACCAAATAAATTACTCGAATCGCGAGTATTGTGAGATGGTACGGTGCTACATTTTAGGGTGTGAAAGTTTACGTGGTGTGCACAGACTGTATGAAAGCGAGTCATTATTGCGTTTGCAAACCCAAGGAATTAACTTCAGAGCACCAAATCTGAGGACGATTTTGGTAGCCAACCGAAGATTATTGTAGTTAGTATGGGCAGTTCATTACACCAGCGCATTCATGATTGCGAGGAGGTCATGTCATGATTAGCCCGGCTGTCGAGAATGCTGTGGTCGAGTTTTTTGAACAAGACCCTCGTGTGCAGCTCGACAATTCGGCGTTACTACGTTTGGAACTTACTTGCTTCACTCAATAGGATACCATCCGGATCATTATCAACAAGTTCAAGCACTACAGGAGGCCCATCGTTCTGATGTGACTCGAGTGCAGTTTTGTCAGTGGCTATTATTAAACCTTGAATCTGCTAATATTTTGTGGATTGAAGAAGCATTGTTTACGCGGATAGGAAAACTTTACAATAGTCACAACGAACACTATTGGGCAGTAAACATCCCCACGTTATCAAAGACAGTCATCATCAAGTGCGATTTAGTGTTAATGTTTAGGCTAGGATCATAGGTAACGTGACCTTGGGCCCGTACTTTATCGAGGAACGCTTGACTGGTAGGAATTATTTGGATATGTTACGAAGAGTGATTCCAGAATTCTTGGAGGACGTACCTCTAGCAGTTTTAAATAACTTTTATTACCAACATGACGGTACACCACCACATTATGTACTTAAGTGCAGTGCGTGAATTCTTGGACAGTAAATATGGTGATAGGTGGATAATGGCTGGATCCCGCGTTAACTCGTGAACGGGTGCCGTTTGAGGGTGTTCGTCGTTTAGATACTTGGGGGGAGGGAGACTTGCCGAGCTAACGGACGCAGATAAGAATGACTTTGTATAGACATAAAGAGAATCTGTAAATTTATTTTGAAAAAGATATACCCTCGAAGTTTCTTGCCAGTTCTTCTTCACGAAGGTTTTTTCGAACTGGTGGTAGAGTCATGTTTTATTTGACATCAATAAGAACAAGTAATTGTCAATGTTGAGAAATAAATATTTAATTTAATTTCATAGGACGCGGGAGCCCGATCCCGTGGCGTCCAAGGTCACCGGACCTTACTCCGTTGGACTTTTATTTGTGGGAAGAAATAAAGAGCCGTGTTTACGTTGAAGAAGCTTAAAATTATCAGGAACTTTGTATTAAAATTATCACTGCATTTAGTGAAGTGAAAAGTGCTCAGACACAAATAATTTTAGTAAACAGTTTAAAAAAGCGAGCTGAGCTTTGTATTGAGAGAAACGGACTCCATTTTGAACAATTGTTATAATTTATCAGTGATATTGTTTTTTCATGGGACTAAATTAGTAGGTAAGTTCAATTGTTGTAAATAGTTAATTCCACTTTTTAAATACGCTAAAATGAAAACGATCACTATATTATTTCCATTTCTTTATTTTCTCGATGACAGTTCTAATTTGATATAATGCTCTCTAGCTCCATCCAATAGCTCAATACCTATCAGTTTCTCAAACTCTGGTATTATATAACCTTGTACGTGTGTAAAGGTCATATTTTTATAAAATTATGCATACATAATGTAAACAAAACGCTCGCACAAGATTACACAAGAGCTGTCATCGAGGAAATAAAGAAATGGAAATAGACTGTAATTTGAAGTTAATAAAATAGTATTTTAGCATGTTTGCTTATTATGATGGTCCTAAGCCAGTAAAAAGTATGAAGGAAAATTGGAATCCAACTTATTTAATATTTTACAGATGTTGGTCGTTTGTATAGACATAAAGAGAATTAGTAATGGCCATGTAAGTCTCAATTAAGATAGGGTAGGTTGAGATATATTAAAGTGTCGACATCCTTATAAAACGTGGTTGTTTGTGTCATTGGTCATTTTGTAATAAATGGTATGTAGTGCGTCCATACGTCACGTACTTTTTTATTTATTTATTACGTAATTTACTTATTGCGAGTGATTTTAAATATTTGATATATTTTTTATTCATTTCATTCAGTTCATTGATCCTTTTACTAAAAAAACCATTCGGAAGGGAATCAATAAAAAATTTGAAGGCGCGAATCTGCTGTAATCATTTGGACAGATTTAAGAAAGCTGTAGTGAACGACACCGGCACTAGCCCACCAAACGCTAACAAGTAACTTTTTTTTCAGTCAATTTTCACTCGGGGCAGGATTTTGCTAGTTTGCCAGGGTTCAACCATTGCGATGAGCGTTTCTGTATGTTGTACAGGATCCACTTTTCGTCACAGGTAATGATTCGATTTAAAATCCTTTCACTATTGTGCCGGTTGAGTAATATAACGCAGCAGTCGACGCGTGTTTGTCGGTTTGTGCACTCAATCCATGAAGCTTTACCCACCTCTCAAGCTTTTTCACCTTCCCGATTTGCTTCAAGTGGATTAAAACAGTTTTGTCACTAACATCGCAGCTTACAACTAACTCGGACGTGGTTTGCGAGGGTCCCGCTTCCACAATAGCCTTCAATTCTTAATTATCAAATTTGATCTCCGGCCATCCACGGGGCTTGTTCTGCAGGTCGAAATTTCCAGACTTCAGAAAACTTTAAGTGTTTGCGACAATGCCGCCGTACTCAGCTTTAACATTTCGAGCCATTTCTGCAGCACTGGTGCCACGGTGGAACTCGTACTCGTAAATAACGCGATATTTCAAGTTTTCCATTTTGTAAACTAAGTGACGCAAAGAAAAAACCAAAAGAGGAAAAAACAAATGAATTACGGTTTTCGAAACATAAATGCGTGATTAAATAGCTGTATAAATTTGAAACTGGAATTCTGAACCAAAGAGGAGATAATGCAGATCAATGTGGCGAATCAAAGTACGACAAAACGCCAATTTATATGTAAGGACCTTAAACCATTAAAGTACGCTCATCATATTTTGAAAATTCTCAAGAATCCCATAACTCAGCAATTAAGCATTTCGCGATCTCTCTGATATACGAATAACACAAATGTATTTTCGTCATCCGCATCAAGTGAAATTCCACATTTAGGGCTAGTTGTTAAAATAAATAAACTATTCAGTTTCCAGTGTAACAATTCCATTTTTCATTGATTTATATGATATAAGTACAGAAATTTATTTCCAAAAGGGTCTAATATTGCTACAAATTTTAGCCGTCGCGATTTTGTGCTCGGTAAAGTGGACATTTTCATATTTAACTTTGAAATTGTTTAACGAAGTTCTGACCAAGCGAGAATCCGATATCTGCGGATTCTTTTGAAATTAATAATTACTGCAGTGTAAATAAATCTTACTTTTTTCATAGGAACTGGAACAATGGATATTCAAGCTTGTAGGTACATTGGATTATGACGTAGACGCCTGATGTGAATGTAACGTGTGATTTACATACGGTCTAAGTATTTAAAAATAAATCACAGTGCGTAACCGTGATCTATAATAAATATCTTATAAATAATATAATAAATACCTTTAATATATGAGCACAGGTAACTAGAAATTGACCAAGCCACAAGTTTGGCATTCATATTTCAGTTATAATATTAACGTTATTTTATGCCTAGATTTATAGCCAAAGATCGATAACTGACTGCTAGAACAACATCCTACTAACAAAATTCATCCCAGTTTGTCAATTATTATTATTTTATTTATTTTTATTCTTAGGATAACAAACAGTGATTTAATTAACAAAGTATAAAACAGAGCAGTTAACAGAACACCATTAATATGTTATCGCTTATTACTAACAGTAGCTTGAACAGTGTTGCTTGTACATACAAAAAATAAGTGCAGTTATACAAAAACGGGAAAAAACCATCTGAAACTTTACAAAAAAAAAAAAAAAACTATTACAGTATTTATTTTTTGGGGATTTACTACAAGGAATCGAATCAATAATTCGCTTAAAGTTTAAGGCTTGGAAACAAATAGATCTAGTTGCGGAACGGCCACAAGACCGTTAACGTAGTTTGCAGACCTAATAAAGAACGATTTTTTTCTATAATGAGTGCAACGAGGTATTGCACACAAGATTGCACATGAGAATGCACGTGTAAATAGGAAGGATGCCTAACAGACCTAGAGGGAACTATTAGATAAATAATTGAACTAAAATCAATCTAAAAGTCAATTTTATATTGAACTAATTTAACCAAAAAGAAAACATCTGCAATCCTACGTCTTTCTTTAAGTGGAAATATATGATGTCTTTTTTTTATTGAAAAAGGATTAGACGTTTGTCTTCTATCTCATCTGATGGAAAATGACGATAAAGAAGAAGGTGTTACACGTCTATCCACGAGATACCTATTCACTCGACGCTTGAAAGAACTGGGACTATAGTTTTCTGGAAAAACAGACGCAGGCAGTTCATTCCACACCTTGGCGACCCGCACCAAAAAGGAACTATCGAAGCGTTTGGTTCGACTTCTTGGGAACTTTTTTTGAATTATTTCTAGTCTATTTATGTATACTTATTATGTCTTATTATGTATACGTCGTACTGTGGATTCCAAAGTTGAGAGTTGAATATTCAAGAACACTACGTACCAAGCGGCAATATAGTATTTGTATAAATTTTATACTGCTGAATTGACTCATGACGGACCTCATGACGAACCCCAAGGCTTTATTTGCCTTTTTTGCAGTATAGTCAATATGCCTTTCGAATATTAATTTAGCGTCAAAAAGCTAACCGAGGTCTGAAATTTCCTGAACTCATTTGAGTTCTTTTTTCTTAGGCTTTGACATATTAAATTCAGGTTATTCTGTGCACAATAAACCTCAAATCTGTTAAGATCTTGCTGTAACAGAATGCAATCATCTATCCAAGAAATCTCTGTTTAAATCTTCATTTTGTCTGCATATAAATGTGGTTGAAAAAAAAAATCAGATCCTATTCATATTACGACATAATTGTGTAAGGAAAAACTCCAAATAAAACCCCAGTGATGCTTAGTCAAAGATATTTTTATTCTAAGTACTTTTAGGAAACTACCACCAATTCGGAAAGACCACGCGTGGAGAAGAACTAGAAACTCCAAGGGTTTATTATTATTTGCAAATTAATTGATTTTAAATAAATACAAAGTTCGATAAATTCATTAGCTAACAAATTATGAGTACAACTTAACACAAATACGAGGGTGATTTGAAAAGTTCGCGACCTAACCTAGATAACGTTGTCATATTAATATAAAACTGCCCTCATATGAAACTTACTAATTATTTATTTTATTAAACATTATGTGAGAGTTAGTTTCATTATTTTTGAAAATGGATGGTTTAGAGCACCGTGCCGTGATCCAATACCTCCTATACAAATACAAGAAACAGTTAACTCCAAAGCAGATTCATGAAGATATGGTGGCTACTTAAGGAACATCTGCTCCGTCGTATACAATGATAAAATTTTTTTTTTTTTTTTGGTTCCCCTCCACGGGAAGGGCAGGAGGACATAAAAAATGCTCTGACGCATACTCCGCGCGCGCGATCGGAGTTATGTGGGACTCGCCCCGACGCCTACCAGAACCATACCCACTAAAAAACCCCCTGTCGGCTCGTGCATTTTTGCCACTCAGCCTTCATCTGAACGACGGCCAATTGGAGAAAGAGGCCGCGCCAGCGGAGCCCTTAAGGGGTCACCCGCTGGGATTTACATAGCACTAAAGGTGCTCAAAATGAAAAGTAAATACTTAAAAACATTAAAAATTGAAAAAAAAAATTCCATTTATTCGGATTTACGTTAAAATTAGAATTTACGTTAGAATTAGAATTTGCGGCCTAAAGGGCCAATAGATCTAAAGTTAATTGCGTGGGTTCGCCAGTGTGCGCGTTTCTCGGTCTAGCGACTTTGAATTTCGAATCTGACACAGGACCAGTATATGAGACTGAATCTCGAAAAAGATGATTGGGATGGGATTCGGCGCGTTTGAAGAACGATTCTGAGAGTGTTTTGAGGTGCTGTTGCACTGTAGGCAGTTCAAGATCTCTGTGCAGGTCCGCGTTGCGCACGTACCAAGGTGCGTCTGTGGCCCTGCGGCAGAAGAGATTTTGAACTACCTGCAGCTTATACAGGACGGAGGGATTGGCGTGGGCAAAGACTGGCGAAGCATATGACATGACGGGTCTAACGCAGACCTTGTAAAGCGTACGTTTATTTCTAAAGGACATTTTACTTTTTCTACCTATCATACTATTTAAGCGGCTTAAATAGAAACGCGCGAGTTTCGCTACTCTATCGACGTGTGGCTTAAAAGAAAGCGTCTGATCTAAGGTGACGCCTAAGTATTTGATACTGCGCTTCCAGGGGATGGGAATACCTAACATTCGAATGTGGGGATCGTTGCGGCGATTACGACGTTTGTGGTCGAATAGAATGGCAGAACTCTTTTCTGGGTTGACATCGATACGCCATTTTTGAAACCAAACACCGAGGGCGTTTACGGCCTTTTGGAGTCTGGTGATGTTATACGGGATTATTTTACCTTTAGTGTAAAGGGCGGTATCGTCTGCAAAGAGGGCGAGTTCGACGCCTTTCGGCGGGATGGGCATGTCATTAGTGTACACGGTGTACAGCAGAGGGGCGAGGACTGAGCCTTGCGGGACTCCAGCCTTTATGGGACGAGGCGCGGAGAGCGTGCCTTCATGTTTGAATCGAAACGTACGGTCTTTAAGAAACGACGCGATTAATCTGACTAGGCGAACCGGTAAGCCTATTTTATAGAGTTTAAAAACGAGACCGCTGTGCCAGACTTTGTCGAAAGCCTTGGCTACGTCAAAGAGAACCGCGATTGATTTTTTACGATGCGGATAGAATCCTTCGAGAATGTACTCGACGATTCGATGGACTTGCTGAGGGCAGGAGTGCTTAGCGCGAAAGCCGAACTGGTGGGGAATAATGAGAGGGTCGCCATCCGTTGGAAACAGATGGTTCCGCATTCGAGAGAGTATGACTCTTTCGAGAAGTTTAGACATTGCCTTGAGGAGGCTGATGGGTCTGTGATTAGCCGGGATGTTCAGAGGTTTACCCGGCTTGGGAATGCCTATGACTGTCGCTTCTTTCCAGGCTTTTGGAAAGTAGCTATGGTCGAAGCAGGCATTGAAGATGAAAGCTAACAAGGTAAGAACCTGCTGAGGCAGGTGCTTAAGTGCGTGGTTGGAAATTCCATCCGCACCCGGAGCCTTTTTGGACTTTTGTTTTCTAATGAGAAGCAAGATTTCATCATTAGAGACTGTGACGGGGTCGTCGGTGATAGGGAGAGATTCTCTGCGGAGAACTTCATCCTCCACCGCCTGGATGTGGGAGGGATCCGCGGGTTGCGTGCTGGGCGAACATTGTGCCGCTATGCTGTCGGCGAAGCATTCGGCTTTCTCTTCGACTTCGAAGGCAATGGTGCCGTCGGGACGAGTGAGAGGAGGAACGTGAGAGGCGGTGTCTACGCGTAAAGCTCGGGCCATTCGATAATACGCTTGGTGGGACGGGGAGATATTCTCCATGAGATCGTTAAACTGAGTGTCACGGAGTTCCGCGAGGCGAGACCTAACTTTACGTTGAAGCTGATTCGCAGCTGTTCTATATGCGGGCGTGGGATATTTCTTGGCTCTCCGGAGAGCCGCGTTCTTAGCTTTAATGAGATTGCTAACGGCTAAGGGAAGCGCGGGTTTGCCTTGCTTAGCAATGATTACGTTGTCGCTGATGGCTGAGTTGATAGCATCAGTGAGAGTATCAACTACTGAATCTATTTTAATCGGGCTGTCTAATTGGTCGGGCGAAATCGCGAGCGGAGAGTTCGGTGCCTCTAAGGCTGAAACTAACGTATTTTTAAAGCCTTTCCAGTTGGTAAAGGTCTTTGGCGGTGTGACGTTAACGTTAGGCGCGCCTAGCACGAGGGAGACGGGGCGATGGTCGGAGCCTAGGTCATCGAGCGGTTCGATAGACCTTAGGTCAAGATTGATTCGCTTGATAATTGCAAAGTCGAGGATGTCTGGAGAGTAGGACGGGTTGTTGGGATAGTGAGTGGGAGTGACGGGGGATATGACGTCTAAGTCAAGGGAGTTGGTGATGTCGAGGAGAGCGATACCGCTGGTGTTGGTCGATAGGCACGTCCAGTCAGTATGTTTGGAGTTAAAGTCTCCGAACATAATGACTGAATGGCCGAGGGCGAGAATGGCCTCAAAGTCGCTGCGGATTGGTCTGGTACCACTAGGTATGTAGACTGAAGCTATGATGATGGTCGGATGACCAGTCATAGCCAATCTACACACAGTGGCCTCCATGTTGAGGAGAGGAGGGGTAGGGAGAGGACAGCAATGGAAGCCTCTTTTGTAATATATAGCGGTGCCGCCGTAACCGTCGGAGTTGGGCCTATCGTTGCGAGTAAACGCGTACTTAGGTATAGCGAATCCCCTGGAGCGGTTTGGAGTAAGCCATGTCTCCTGGAGAAGGAATAAGTCAGGTTCTTTGTTCTGAAGGAACAGTTTAATCTCGGGAAGGTTGGTATTAAGGCTACGAGCGTTAAAAGATACTAGGGATAAGCCCTTAGGTTTAATACGACTGGACGCGGGATTCGCGGGTCTAGACATTAAATTAATTTATTTACGAATTTATACAAAAATAAAAGAATTTACAACGAACTTAGGAGTGAGTGATGCTCCGCTAACGCGAATAAACGCTCTTGAGGAGAGCGGGCGGCTCGCAGTTTGCGTGCGAGTACGGAAATTTCGTTAATGTCGACGTTTTGGATGACGTCGAACACGGTCTTCATGTCCTCAGCCAACGACGACTGAGGGGAAGATGACAACGCGGGACGCGGCCCTACTGGAGCTACGGGAGCTGGGATGGGTCGGGAAGGTGCAGGCGGGACGGCCGGACGCTGCCCCCAAGACAGAGCCGGAGTAGGCGTCGGCTGAACGGGCTTTGCTTCCGGGGGACCCCGGTTGCGCAGCGGCGGGAAGTTAGCGGAGGTGAGCGGCGGCGCCGGTTTGGGCGCGACCCTCTTGACGGTGGAGCGCGGAGCGCGCGGGCAACCCCTGTAGTTTGCTGTGTGGCCGGACTGGCCGCACAGCACACAGGCAGGGGGGGAAGTGGATTCGGGAGTGCGAGTGCACTCCTTAGTGAAGTGGGGATCCAGGCACTTAACGCACCTGGGGGGAGCTGAACAGTTGATCGCTGCGTGGCCATATAGCTGGCAGCGGTGGCACTGCCCAGGGTGACCACGGGGGTTGGGACGCTCGACGGAGATGTTCGAGAGACCGCAGATTGTGCGAGCCTCTTTGAAAATCTCCTTCGAGTTGGGAGTATTGGACAGTATTACTAGCGCTAACGGAAAACGCCTACCGCGGTTGGAGTGCATCTTGTGCACTGCTGTGACCGGGAAACCCTGAGACTTAAGGTCATCGAGAATGTCATCGTTGCTGAGTTCGAACGGGACGCCCCGTAGTACTGCGCGGATCTTACGCTCCTCCGGGAGGGCGTAGGTGTGATACGCGATTTGGTTTAATCCGAGTAACCTGGTAAACTCGCGGAAGTCGACGACGGTCGCTAATTGGATTTTGATTGTATCGCCAGCGTTGGCGGCTTTTAAGTAATTGATTTTGTGCAATTTGCACAAGTTGGAAACCGCGGTCCAGCGCGCTTTTTCACGCAGGAATACGGGCGGAGGGAGCTGAGGCTTCGGCAGGACGGGAGCGCAGCGCATCGCTGGCTTCGATGTGACCGACGGAGACGCGGTTACTACGAGCGATTTTATCGGCGCGGGGGCTGGTGTTGAAGACACCGGGGAGGGCTCGGGTATTGAAGATACCGAAGCTTTCTTAGAGCGCTTCTTGGAGCGCTTGGCGACGAGTTGAAACGCGGGCTCAGGAGAGCCGGTTAAGGTGACGGCATCTGACGACGTATCAGACGCGGGTTCGGAGTCGCTCCCGGGAGCGGTACGCTTACGACGCGACGCGTGAGAGGATGCGACCGATTCGCAGTCCATCTCGGACGAGGCGGGAGACGCGGGAGAGCTTAAGACCTGAGGGGTCTCGACGTCGGAGGCCTGAGGGGCCGGGTTTGAGGCCTGAGGGGCCGGGGTTGAGGCCTGAGGGGCCGGGTTTGAGGCCTGAGGGGCCGGGGACGCGAATGATGCCTGCAAGGCCTGCGTTATGATGTCATTCGGGATGTAGACGCCTACCGCAGCAAGCGCCTGGGTGAACACGTTAATAACACTTAGCGGATCCATAAGGGAAAGTTGGGACAGTAATATTAATAAAAATAAGTATAACAAAAGATGCCTAGTTCCTAAAAACCTAGCAAATCCTAGCGGCTAACCTCCCTACCAGCGGTAGGGGGGCTGGGGAGGAAAAACTTAAAACTAACAGTAGTACGCCGAAGGCCGCTACCTAGAAACCTAAAAAGGGTACGCAGGTAAAGAGTTGACCGCGTTAGGGTCAACCTTTACCGACAGAAAGGACAAATACACACGAAAACACACAAATATGATAGAAATAAATATGAAAATAGGAGAAAATAAATAAAATAGAGAAGAGAAATAAATAAAAATAAAAAGGACTGGTTCAGTACAAATTCGTTGTCACCGTTAAGTATCCTTTGCACTGAAACCAGACTACTTACGCCGGGCACAACACTGCACTCAGCACAAGCACAACACAACTTAGCACAGCACTTTGAAGACTAAGAGGCTTAGTCGCAAAGAAAAATCGCACTTCGAAAGCACTCAGACGGAGTAGAAAGACTTAGGAAACCGTAGCACGGAGCCAACACGCTAGACTGTGACGTCAGTAAACTGAGCGCCGCGGAATGGCGGGAAGGGACCGATCAACGGAGAACTGGGTCTTGCACGTCCGAACCGCGTGGCGATCGGAGCGAGAATGTGAATGATAAAAAGTGGACAGCTGAATTTAAATGTGGACGAGAGAGCATCAAAGATGACCCCCACTCTGGACGGCCTTCTACAGCTACGACTTCGGAAAACATCGAAAAAATATGTGATTTCATCATGGGAGACAGAACATTGAAGTATCTGAGATAGCTGAAGCTCTAAGAATTTCATGTGAACGTACACAAAACAAGATTGTTAACGAATTAGGGTTCCACAAGGTGTCTGCAAGATGGGTTCCACGGCTCCTTTCAGTTGAACAGAAACGAACTCGGCTTACGATTTTTAGAGAGTGTTAAGAGCTTTTTCAAGCTGATCCAAACGAATTTTTGGCAAGTTTTGTTACTATGGACGAAACATGGGTTCATCACTATACTCCTGAATCCAAACAACAATCCAAACATTGGAAGAGACCCGGATCTCGGACCCCCAAGAAAGCCAAGGTGTGTTTTTCAGTGAAAAAGGTATAGGCATCGGTTTTCTGGGATTCTCAGGGTGTTATCTTGGTTGATTACTTAGAAAGAGGTCAAACTATAAATTCTGCATACTATTGCACACTATTACGTCGTTTACGCGAAGAAATAAAGCCTAAAATACCAGGATTGTCTAACAAAGAAAGTTTTGTTTCATCAGGACAATGCTCGTGTTCACACATCTGCAGAATCGGTGGCTCAAATAGTGAATTGTGGTTTCGAATTGCTTCCTCATCCCCCTTATTCACTTGACTTGGCACCTTCTGACTTCCACCTATTTCCAAAACTGAAAAAACACTAAGGTGGAATAGAAGGTCAAAGTGGCCTAAGATGCCTTTTTTGAAGACCTTGACGAGACCTTCTTTCAAATGGGATTACGGCTTTGGACGACCGCTGGACTAAGTGCTGTGACCTAGGCGGAGAGTATGTAGAAAAATAAATATAAAAAATTGCATTATTCGTGTGTTTTCTTATTTAGGTCGCGAACTTTTCAATCCACCCTCGTATGTATATCCCAAAGCTACTTACACCCTTAAGATGATCAATGTATACACTCACAAAGTAACGTATGTTCTTCTAGAACGACTTGCTCAAACCAAAACCAAAACCCGACTGCCTCATGGCCCCGAATGCAAATAAGTCACGCCAAGCTCAGTGTTACCAAGTTTGAAGTCCCCAAAATGAATAATTACTTGTAAAATACTTCAAAACTCAATATAAAAATAGCCCCATATAAAAAACCCTACAATTGCTTTAAACTTTCTACTTATTTTAACTAATGTACAGTGATGTTCAATGAAAATATCTAGTTTAATAACTTATTCCTTTTATTTAGATTTTTTCAATTTACTACATCTTACTCCGATGATGGAGCAAGTCAGAATGTATTGTTTCTTTTATGTCATTCGATATATTCAAATATATATTTTCTTTTATTTCAACCTCTTTACTAAAATATCGCGGCATTCTGACTTGCTTCGTAAGGCCTAGCCGTGACGGTACTATATGTGAAAATTAGTTAGCCCGTAACAAAGGCTGTTAAACCAACATCATTCCAATTAAGAACTGTTACAATTTACCTTGATTCTCTAACAACGTTTCTAATGGCCAATGTGGGCACGTGTCTTGTCTGCTTTTTAGGTTATATGTGGAAGTAGGCACGTATTGTAGATGTAAAGGAAATAGCTCCCTACCCCCTGCGAGCCGGCGGGGCCGTTCCGTGGAAGCGGCACTGGTGGGGCCGCAGAGGAAGAGGCATGTCGGTATTGCGGTGCGCCGCTTGCCCTATCCTCTGCGGCCGAGGTGTGGTCGGTGGCAGTACCACAGACCCGATCTGCCACCGGGTACCAGTTATCTGGTGCCCATGGCCTCCTAGTAGCAGACTTAGGGGGAGTCTGCTACAGTACTGGTGGAGGCCGAGGGGGGAGGCGCACCTTACCATCTGGTGCGCCCATTGTGGAGGGCCTTCGGGCTGTGGCGATGGAGCCGGCGGGTTCGCGGATGTGTGCGAGAGCGTTCCCGTGGCCCCGCCACAAGGCGGCGAGGAGGAAGATGGGGGGGTTTTTAGTGGGTATACCGTGGGTCTCATTAGCCTATACGGGAGTCCCACATAACCACTCGGGTGCCCCCTGCGCCCGGGTTGTATGCGTAATGCATTTTCCCCCCCGAAAAAAAAAAAAAAAAAAAAGTTACCTGATGGTAACAAAGATCGTGGAGCTTGTTTGCAAGCCCAGGTTTATGGACAAGTAGAAAAAAATATGTACCTGTCTAACAGAAATTATGAGATTATACATAGATACATCAAATCCATGTACATGTATGTTTAGATTATTAAAATTTGATGTGATAGTCATTGTCAAATACGGAAAAATATAAACAATTTTTTTTTAATACATTTCGTTTTGTTAACCAGGGTGCCTATAACTTATAATAAAGTATTTTCCAAACAAAGCCAGGGGCGAAACTTAGTGAAAGGATAAATGTCGAAAACTTTTTGAGAGAGTATATTTTTTTTGTAGTCGAGCTTTACTTTTTAACATATATTTTTTTTTATTTCGAGAGAATAAGATGCGAGCTGCAATTTTTCAATTTAATTTTCTCATCTTCGACTTTAATATATGCATTTAGGTACATATGGGAGACAAATAGGAACTGCGAATAGACTGTGATAAAGTATTTTATTTTAAATAAAAACTTCCCAATAGAGTTGGTGCTCTAGTTAAGTATAATTTTCGTCAAATTAAAGACGACCATATTTAAAAGGTTAGACGTCGAAAGATTATTTTTTCTACATTTCTATCGCCCTTGAGGCTTGGCGCTGTATTTAATTTTTATTTAAAATCTATCAACTCTATTGGGAAATTTTTTCAAATTCTATGAATAAGTAAATCTATCAAGACATTGGACGAAATATTTTGCACCTAGACCTTTCCTTTTGTCAATATTATTAAAACATTGTAACCCAACGGATCAGTAAGTGCAAAGTTTTTGAAACTTCGGAAATCGAGAGTTTGTGCCATGACTCACGAACACGGTGCAAAAGCTATTTGATTATGTGAAGTTAACTAGGTTTGATGAATATTGTATACAAAAATTTTAAAGCATTAAGTTTTATCGAATTTATTCACACTTTTCCTAAAAGATTCAAGACTTTTCATAATCCGACAAAATACTGTAAAATTCAGAATGAATAGTCATTTTCAATTTATACCCTAGTAGGTTTTGTGGTTTACAAATGTTTTATAATTCTAGATTCTCAACTTCTGTTGAGAATAAAATTAATTTATTTTGAATTTATTATTATGCTAATCTTAACTACACAATACAAGCTGCGTCTTGGCCCTATTTTATGGCAGAGTTAATATTAGGTCTTTACCTATGAAATTGCCGTTTTTCACGAAATAAATGAAGCGTAATTTTTTATATATTTTTTATTTCTATTAATCAACATAATCACCCATGCAATCAATGCATCTTTGCCAACGCATTGGTAGCTTATTGGTGTCTTTCTTGAAGAAATTAGCTGGACGGGAGGCAAAAAATTCTTCAAAGGCATTTTGTACTGCCTCTCGGGTATTGAATTTTTTTCCCGCCAAGAAGTTATCCAAATTCTGGAAAAAGTAGAAGTCTGTGGGCGCAAGGTCTGGTGAGTACGGTGGATGACGGAGAACTTCCAACCCCAACTCTTGTAGCTTGGAGACCGTCTGCTGTGCAGTATGAGGTCGCGCGTTGTCGTGCAGGAGCAGTGGAGCCGAACGATTGACCAAAGCTGGTTGGAGACGTGCGAGCTTCTCCATCATTGTGTTCAGTTCTTCACAGTACACATCTGCAGTAATGCTTGTCCCGTTTGGCAAGAAGCTGTAATGAATTACATCTGCGTTAGACCACCAAACAGTGACCATCACTTTTCTAGGGGTAAGTTTTCGTTTAGGGCATTGTTTGGGTGCTGAACCAGGGTCCAACCAACTTGCTGAGCACTTACGATTGTCAAACAGGATCCATTTCTCGTCACAAGTAACAATGCGGTTCAGAATTCCTTCATTTGTATGCCTGCTGAGCAGTGCAAGGCACGTCTCCACGCGTACTTCGCGCTGGCGGTCATTGAGTTCGTGTGGTACCCATTTGTCAAGCTTTTTTACCTTGCCAATTTGACGCAAATGAACTAATATTGTTTTGATGCTAACGTCGAAAGCTGCTGCTAATTCAGCCGTGGATTGAGTTTCATCAGCTTCCACAATTGCCTTTAAATCGTCATTGTCAACCAAAGTATTCGGACGACCACGGGGTTCATTTTTCAGGTCAAAATTTCCAGAACGGAAGCAGGTAAACCAATAACGGGTGGTGCGTTCGTTTGTAGTGTTCGCTCCGTAAACGTCGTTGATGTTGCGTGCCGCTTGTGCCGCTTTGCTGCCACGACGGTACTCATACTCCATAATTACTCGAATTTTTAACTTATCCATGATGACAAAAAATGTTCGAATGCGTTGAAAACAAAACACTAACTATTAAACAAATGACGATTTTAGAAAAAGAATTCCATGTTTGTCAAATAAAATTAATTTGAAATTAGAATTATCAGTCAAAAAAAATTTATTTTCATTTGAAATGGCCAGTACGGCAAAACGGCAGTTTCATAGGTAAAGACCTATTATTTCAATAGCCACATACAAAACACATTGCCACGCTAAATTATACTGCGAAGTTCAGTTGGTTGTACTGCAATTGTACTTTCCTGTCTCTATTTCGTTAGATACAAATGCGCGGTGACCGACGGACTGCAACCTATTTATTTAGGTTAGATGGAAGTCCATGAGCGTCAGCCAAGCTTCTGCAGGAGACTGATTTCGCAAGCTGATCACGTTGGGATTCAACGGTTTAACTACGAATGCAATTGTGAATTTGATTGCAATGAGAGGAGCACTCGGTACGATTTTGTATTTTATTTTCAATAATGAAATTTCTGACGTTTTGTTCATTTAAAAGACTCATTGGATTTGCCATTTTAATGGTCGACAGATGTTTATAGTGCATAGCACAGAAATAATGGCAACTGTGTAACATTTTTATTAATTCTTATTTTGTTTTTTTTTTATTGGAAATATTGGATATTGGATACGAGTATATCGCCCATCTTACCAGATGAACACAACATTGAACAAAACATTGTTCTTTTTAAATAAAATCTAACATAAAGCTTTTAAATCAACTGGCATTTTGTAAAAATGGCAAATATTGTACAAATTGTTGAACCAGTGAGTGATACTCATGACCTTAGAGGTGTGTTTCCTGCAAAGCTCTGTGAGGGAACTCGGAGAATTTCACCAAAAGGATTAAATTTATTTTTGTAATAAAAAAAACCAGCGATGTATTAAGATTGGTTGATTTATCCTCGCACACCGCCAAAGCCTTCGTTGCAGAGCTTCGTTGGCTGATTAGCTTAAGGTTGGCAATTTCCTTGCTCATTGCATATCGATTGCATAATTCTGACAGCCGGTCGGTAACGTTGCTCCCTTCGATCAGGCGTACATATTTATTTGTAGAGTAATCTGTCGTATTGTTGTTTCAGTCTATTTGATTGACAAAGAGATAATTGTGATAAATAACTGGCTAAAGCAATGTGTAGCCAAGAATTTCTCAATTTGCGATAATATTTGTATCCCAACATACTGTAATCGTTACACTTGAAAATTCCACAAAAGCAGCTGAGCATGTCCCTTACAGCACACAACGACGAGCTACTGTTTGTCGGGAACTAATGAAAATTCGCTTTGTGAAACAATGTGTGTCATGACGTAGCTTAGTTTCATAAGTATATTCCTCTTTGTTTAGTAAGTTGTACTTTGTGGAACGTTATACTGTTGTAAAGGTGTATTCACAAAAAATTGGCTTTGTTATTTTTATTTTGTTTACCGATATTAAGATGACCGAGAAAATTAGTATCAGTTTATTATGTAAAGAATTCCTCTGTGTTGGTAATATAGTTCGACTTATATTATGCGCTATAATTATAATTGGTTGTGTTTTGCTTTAAGGTTAGAAAAATGGGTGCGGATGCCACTTACCATCAGATGGGTCACTTGCCCGTTTGCCGGCTATGTTATAAAAAGACCAAGGATAAATTAAAAAACTGGCTGGATATATTATTATTTAAAAGGAAACTCTCATAGATAAAACAAGAGCGCGCCACAACATACATCGTACACAAGTTAGACACAGATGACCCTCCATAGCCGTGGTCAGGTGGACCCTTCACAGCTTGAACATAATGGAAATTCTTCAATTAGAAACTTACACTGGCTTTAAAACTTTAAACAGCTTTAAAGGGAATAAAATGATAGAACGTAAACAGGTATAATCTTTTCTATTTCCATTTTATACAAGACGATAAATATTTCATGACATTCAGTGTTTTTCAGTTTGTAATAAATGGTCATGAACGAAAATTACTACAAAACACCTTAAAACTGGTTAAAAACTTTATCTACATACTTACGTTGAGCACAATTAAAGCTAATGGAAAAAAGAACAATATTTATTTCAGCGATAGTCTTTTTCCAAGTATAAACTTGGATTATCATACATACTAACTTAACCAATGTTGGCTTCAATTAAATGACTTCATTGACTGACCTATTTGCTCTCCACAACTGCTGCCTGCTTCAATGTCCCGTTTCTATATATCTGATAATCCACTTTTACGAATGACAAAATTTCAAAATAAAACTTTCAGTTTTGCAAAACCATTAGAACATGTTACTACTTAGAGGCATTACAGATGTAAATGTCAACATATTTTAAACACTTACTACTTTTTTAAGTACTTATAATTTTTTCAGAGATGCAAGATTACACAGATTGTGTACTTTTAATATAACATTAAAATTTGTCTTTACAAGACAATTATATGTTTTAGTGCAATCCCAATTAAACATGTTTTACGGTGAGCACAAAACGGTATATTTCGACTTTATGTTACAGCAAATCAGAAGCAAATAGCAAATTGTAAAAAATAGGTTTCAAACAAAGAGTTGCTCGTTTCATCGTCTGAGTCCACGAATGCAATCATAGTTAATAATTGTACTCAAAAATTTTAAACCTTCAGGTACGATGTATATTTAGATACGACTATCAAATACGATGCTTCTTTATAATTTTTCAAATCTTTAATACTGATGAACTATGCGATTTTTACAGAAAATCCAGAACTATTACAAAATATTTAAATTTTCTAATGTTTGCCACTAAAGTCTGTAAGGCCTCATAATTACGAGTGTCTTCTTATGGTTAAGTATTTGAATAAATTAAGCATTTTTAAGATTTATTTCAACTGTTTAGTTGTATCACACACAAATTACTTTACGTAGGATCTAACTGCTACTACTGCTATTACACGACAGGAGCCCGACTAATTAAAAAAGGTTTTATACTTAGATAATACATAACATCATAATATTTATGTAAATTAAATAAATAATATATTATAATAATTCACAGCACGCCTCATTATAAATGCTAGAAAATTTATGCAATACCATGCTTCCGATAGTCCGTACTGCGCGCTCAATATAATCGCCTGCCTAGTACTTACTGCTAATGCAAGATGCCGTGTACGTGCGAAGACAAATTCAATATGTGTGCGTGATGGCACTGGGCTTACACTATATATAAAGAAATCAATAAATAGAGAAAACATTCAAACAAATGATTTTTTATGTTTGGTAGTTTTTGAAGCCAATAATATTTTAAAGAACAATTAATTGCAAGGCGGTGTCAGTCTATCAAATTTGTCGTGTTACAGAGTACAGCGACGCACCCCGTATTGTTCAGAATTATGAAAATGAGTACATTAAGATTTAAACAGTGGAACGATATTTTTGAAAATATCATGTTTATCTTTAATTGTCAATGTTATGTGATTTCGCTTTTGGGATTGAGAAGATATAACTAGGGTTGTTTGAGTGATACACAACGACCCGATCTGCGTCTGGACCCGTTCAGACGTGTTGAAGGTCGCTTCCGGCTGCCGAGTCAAGATTGTTGTCTCACGACTTCTCTCGTAGCAGTACTCAAACGCCACTCTCAGATCTGTTCTGCGTCCGGCCCCGCTCGGACGTGTTCGCGGTCACACAAGCTGTTGAGACACGATTGTCGTCTCATGACGACAACTCGTAGCAATACTCATGAGCTGAGAGTCGTACAAATCTCGCTTCGTCCTCGACGACTTGAGATAAGCCTCTGTAGGACTTACGCTGCGGCCGGTTTCGATCGGCTGCAAATAAGTCAGTCTCGCAGCAACAACAGAGCTGAGCTTACTACGGTCGATTAAATTCGATAGTAGTTCGTAGGCTCGGGCTGTTTTTCTGGCTACGTACTTGACGCTGGGCGCTTGTTACGTTAGTTAGAGACTCGTACTGCAGCCGGTTTCGGCCGGTCGTAACGTAGTCAATCCCGCACTCTTTTTTTTTTTTTTTGGTTCCCCTCCACGGGAAGGGCAGGAGGATATAAAAAATGCTCTGAAAAAACTCCGCGCGCGCGATCGGAGTTATGTGGGACTAGTCCCGACGCTTACCAGAACCATACCCACTAAAAAACCCCTTGTCGGCTCGTGCATTTTTGCCACTCAGCCTTCATCTGAGCGACGGCCAATCGGAGAAAGAGGCCGCGCTAGCGGGGCCCTTAAAGGGTCACCCGCTGGGATTTACATAGCACTGAAGGTGCTCAAAATGAAAAGTAAAATTAAAAAATTAAAAATTGAAAAATAAAATTGCATTAATTCGGATTTACGTTAGAATTAGAATTTGCGGCCTGAAGGGCCAAGAGATCTAAAGTTAAGTGCGTGGGTTCGCCAGTGTGTGCGTTTCTCGGTCAAGTGACTTTGAATTTCGAATCTAAGACAGGAGCAGAATATGAGACTGAATCTCGAACTAGAGGATTGGGATGGGTTTCGGCGCGTTTGAAGAACGATTCTGAGAGTGTTCTTCTTCATCTCCTCTAAATAATCGTAATCACGTTTTATTCATGGCATTTTTAAACTTAACCATTCAATTTACTATGAATTTTAATTTTACTATCTACGGAAACTATCTAAGGAAATATTTAAAAACTAATTTTAAATTTTAAATCGTTAGCACACTGAGAAAAAAAATTAAATTTAAACCTTATTAACGTGCAAAACAGCGAAGCACTATAACGTGAATGACGGTTAGTGGTAGAACAATAGGGTTGCCAGTATAGAAACTAGGTAATCCTCCAAAAATTTTAGTTTTTTACTTTTAAATATTGTCTCTGGAACAAAGTGCAAAATGGCGAGCCTGTATGTGAAACTACATGTGTTATATACTAATATCGAGAACGAAGCTCGAATGTAATGAGTGTCCCCTACGCTAAAACCAGATACAGAGCCAATACATTTACTATACGCGCCCCTAATTATTTTAAAAAATTGCCGAATGAGAAAGATGTTTTCTGCTCCAGCGCAGCATTAGCTATAAAAGGAATATCTGATAAGTTCTTCTGTTAATTGTGTTTATTTCTTCTTTGATCTTCATTTACCTAACTCAACTGAATTTTGCATATTAAGAAGTCTATCTGTCCTCAGTTTTAATTATATTGTTAATTTATATGTGAAGATTTGTAATTAGAAAATTGATATTTAATTAGCTATTAAGTGATAATTAAATCTGTAAATCTTCCTAAATAAATAAATAAATGTATTCTTTTCCTGTGCCATAGCCTATGAGGGAACATCAATTGCGTTTGCGGTCCCAAGTGTCCTGCTAGTTAAGGCATTGTAACGCTAAAAATACGCTACGTTACAGTAGTTTGTACACTGCTCTCTAGGGTGCCCAACACCCAACGCCCAAAGATACAGGCTTTTTCCACCTTTACACCATTAGATTCCAATATAAACTAAAATTAAAGTTACTTAACTTGTCTCTGCCCATCTACAGTATATTAATTGCAATGTTGAGTAGAGGTTTGGCTTACGTCAAGTTAACAAGTTGGCAATTAATATGTTCATGGCGTCTAATTCGCCACAGTCTTTTGGATATGTTGAAAACAGTTTTAAAGTCATTAAACTCGTTTTCCTACTTACCTTTGGCAGATAAGTTTACCCGTTAGTATTATAACATAGAGTTTCGACGGCGCCGTTTCTTGTTACTTGATTTGTTACTTGATTACAGTTGAACTCGATTGATTTAAACCTTTGATTTTAATTACAATTAAGAGTCAATATATAAATGAATTACAAACCAAAAGCTTTAATCAACGGATCCTCATGTACTTACTTTACAAAAAAAACAAAGGATATTGCATTTCCGAATCATTTAAATCTAAATAACAACTTTTTACCCCAAGTACGCACCAGACAAAAACAACAATATATGAAATCTTGAATATAAAATAAAATGATAAAGGTCTAAAAAGTTTACTTCGCTGCAACCACATGAAAAGGCCAAGTACTTGACCGCACACTGGATTATGTTCATGCGGTGCGGGTACTTTGATGTCCGGGGTCAAAGAGAAACAACTTAGTATGTGTTATGAATGAGATACATGAATGAATGAGATGAATGAATGGGTAACCGGCGAATGAGCTGCGTCTCAATCGCAAGTCATCGCGCGCGGGAATTCTGAATTCAGTTGAATATACGAAGCTACAAAGTACACTCGCACTCGTTTTATTTCAACAACTAACATTGGCGACGAGGCGAACTTTTTTTTTTTTTTTTTTTTTAATCTTTATTTATTAACGGGATTTTTGTACACTAAGTGACGATGACAATCCCATCGTGACTTCAAAAAACATTTGAAACTAATAATGACTTACTTAACAAAAGCTAAATTATTTTAGAAAACAAACTTATAATAGTATTATTGTTACTTAAAAATATAAGCGTATATCATCCTGGCAGCACCCGAAGTGGGTTCTGCCAAGATGGCGTGGAATGCACCGACATCAAACAAATTTAATTTTAAAGTTTGTACAATATTAGCTCTTTGGGACGCGTTCCGTTCACATTCCATCAACAAATGATGTAAGTCCTCTTCTCTGCCACAAACTTCACAGTTAGGTGAACTACATTTTTTCATTATAAATGCGAATTTGTTTGATGGAATGTGACCAGATCGAATCCTATGAGCCATAACAATATCCTGTCTTTTCATTTCACTTTTGGAAAACCATGGGATGTGAGGAGGCTGACTTTGTAAAGTTTTATACCATATTCCTTTGCTTTTAGAGCGCTCATCGAAGTATTCTCGCCATTTCATATAAGTTTTAATTCTAAATTTACCCAAAACCTCTGAGTAGTGAGGAAGAGCTGTAATTACAACACCATCTAGTACAGCCGTCTTAGCTAACCTGTCTGCCTCCTCATTTCCCACTAACCCAATATGAGCTGGAACCCATTGCAGTGTCAAACTAATATCACATGTTTTAAAAAATAATATTTGATTTAGAATATTGTAGGCTATTTTCACTCCAACTGTGCCCGATGTACATCGCGACAAGTGTTGTAAAGCACTTTTGCTATCGGTAAATACAACAATTTTTTGGGCTCCTACGCTTATACAATAGGATAGAGCCTCTGACAATGCAATGAGTTCCACTGACATAATCGAAACTTCTCCATCGATCTTAAACATTCCAAACGTATTATTATTGGGGTCATAAAAGGCTGCTCCTTGTCCTTTGGCTGTTTTGGAACCATCAGTGTACAGTTTATACCACCCCTTATATTTAGATTGTAGTTCTTGGACCACATCACATCTCAAACTATTTAATTCGTACGATGTTTTTGAGTTAGAAATGCTATTTAAATCAATCTTGATAGTGCTTTTGGTGTCAATGTTAGAAACCCATGTATCCAGAGTGAACATATATAATGGGTTCGTGGTAGATAATCGCTCTTTCTTAGTTTCATCAAGCGAGGTGCACATCATAGGTTTCTTTTTGTTTCTCCAGTAATTACTTTGTGTTGAGCCTAAATTTAATAGAGTCTGAGATGTAATGCCACCGGACCATGAACCACATTTTAAGCAGAACTTGTATGCAAGATATTGCCTTCTGAAACCCAATGGTTGCAAGCACAGCTCGCTTTCCATGACATGAATTGGAGTTGTCTTTATAAAGCCACCGATGAATCTTAGCGCCCGATTTTGTAATTTATCCAAATTTGATTTGTGAAATTTGGCAGCACCATCGTAAAACAAACAGCCGTAGTTCAATCTGCTCCTTATAAGTGATATATATAGTCTACGAAGATGTAATGGGTGTACCCCCCAACCCGGACCTGCTAGTACACTCAGTAATGCTATAAACTTCTGCACTTTTTTAGAAACTTCGTTTATATGTTTACCCCAGCGCAATGACCGATCCAGCCACATTCCTAAATATTTACAGGAATTCACAATATCAAGAGCAGTGCCATTCACCTGTATGTTGACCGTTAATTGCCTGTGTCCTCTACTAAAAATACATAATTTAGATTTTTGTTTTGATACTTCTAATCCCAAATCCTGTAAAATTATAACTAAAGTATCTAATGAACGTTGCATTAAACATGTGCTGTCCTGTAGTCGTTTCATATTTGAATAGATTACGAAATCATCCGCGTATTGTTCAATAAATATTTCTTTAATACCACGGCACACCCCTATAGTGACTATATTAAACAATAAAGGTGATATAGGATCCCCTTGAGGAATTCCTTGACTTGTCCACCTAGAGTAAGTTACATTTTGTTGTTCATCGCTTTTAATGTGCAGGTGTCTTTCTCTAAGAAACTCCCAGAGATATGTACAGATCTTTGTTCCCACATTTAATTGGTCTAATGTCGTAACCACTTTATCGGTTCTAACATTATTGTAAGCGCTATCAATATCCAGGAAACAAGCCAATGTTGGCGAATTATTAACAAAACCTAGCTGTATATTAGTTATCAGTCGAGCCAAAGCATCCAAGCAAGAATGTCCTCTTCTAAACCCAGTTGTGTTCGGAGATAATATTTTATTATGTTCCACAAACCATTCAATACGTTTGGTAAGCATGAGGTGAAAGGTTTTACACAAACAAGATATCATGGCAATAGGCCTCAATTTAACAGTTAAGTTGTTACTATTCATATTTTTTGGAATCGGAAGTATTTGTATATCTCGCCACGGATTGGGCACTTTCCCAGTGTTTAAAATTTTATTATATATATTTAGCAACATAGTTTTTCCTTTATCCGGAAGATTAAAGATCATTGAGTAGGAAATTTGATCTAATCCTGGTGTTGTATTTTTAGGCTTCAAACTGTTTTCTAATTCTTGTCGCGTAAAATTAGCTTCTAATATCGTATTTACTGAAACAAAAGTTGGGGGTAAAGGATTAACAAACGTGGGCGATAAAGATATCAATAATTCTTTTTTATTTTGTTCACTGGAATATGTTCTAGCTTGTGTAAAGCCTCTCATCCATCTCATTTTCCTCCAAAGATCTGATATTGACGTCGACTTATCTATGGAACTACAGAAACTTTTCCAACTTGTTGATTTAGCTCGTCTGATTAACCTTTGCGCTTCAGATATACATTTATTTAAGTTACTTAAATTATCAGGGGTGGGATTCTTTCTAAAACATTTTAGAGCTAAGCGTCGCTGAGCAACTGCTTTTGATATTTCTGGATTCCAATATATCTTTGGTGTGAATTTACTTGTGGGATTAGAGCAGATTTTAGTATAAGGTATAGTTTTATTTGCAGTTTCATTTATGATTTTAAGAAGTATATTATAGCTTATGTGTACATCCTGCACATTCAAATCCACACCAGAAAGTGACATGTTAATGCAATCTCTATACGCTGCCCAGTTAGCTTCTTTAAATTTTCTTTTAACAAATAAATTAATAGGTTCTTTATATACTAAACTCATTTTGATAACTAAGTGATCACTTCCCAAGCTCTCATTAGTCACCTCCCAGTTAATATTCATAGCGACATCAGTGGAACAGAAAGTTATGTCTGGAGAAGTTTCCTGTAAGCTACCATTCACCAGCCTTATTCTAGTGGGTCTACCATCGTTTAGTGAAAAGAAGCCATTGTCAATAGAACTGTCAAAAAGTTGAGTACCCCTAGTATCTGTCTTACAAGACCAGTTAGTGTGGTGACCGTTGAAATCCCCAGCAACAACCGATCCCTCAGGAAATGTTCTAAATATATCATCCCATTCAGATTGTAAAGTCTTAACATTAGATGGGCAGTAAATCGAGAAAATGTTTTGAATAGGTTTACAATTAAGAATTTTAACATGAATTATTTTTAAAAAATAAGTCTATTTTGTCTTTGATTTTGATTTATAATTTGATTTTCTTGTCACTTGTCCTGCCTGACGGTTTATTTAACCTTCCTCTACCCGCGTGTTGGTCTGTGGGACCAACGAAGTAGATTTGTTGTAGAGCTGCATGATTTGTTGCCGCGATCGTATACGGCGCCAATTAGTCTGTGAGACCGACGCGGGTACAGTTGAAACTGTTTGTGTTAGTAATAATTCGGTTTAATCGATTTTAATATCATATTATGTTTTTTAGCATAATTTAATTATCTTTTATTATTTTTAGGTCTTAGTTTACGACAACGATAAAAGATGACGATATTTTGGATTCTGACTTTGAAGATTTTAAGTAGATGAGGTGTCAATTCCTATTTGCCAAGACGTCTTCTAAAATATGTATATTAGATGGTTCAGAATCCTCAGTAACAGCTGCCAATAGTACAATTGGCCGTTGTGCAAACTGCCCATCAAAAAAGAACCGTAAGACGCGGTACATGTGCGCTAAATGCAAAATCTACTTTTGTATGGAACATGCTATTATGGTATGTTCTGCTTGTTTTAGTGAGACTTGTGCTCAAGATTATTTATTATTTTATTATTTGCCAACTAATAGTCTATAAGATTTAAAAGTTCATTTTTGTTTATTAGAAGAAAAAAATATTTTTGTCAACATTTTCGTAGCACGTATGAAATTGTTTTTATATTCAGAGGCTGTATTGAAAGACAGTTAGTTATTCAATAAAACATACATTTTTTATAAGCTGTGCTTATTTCATTTATGATATCCCCTATATCAATAATATAATAACATTACTATACGTGTTCTTGAAAAAAAAAATAATGAAATTGTGTCCTGAATTTTCGGTCTGTAAGACCATGCGCGGATCATGGTGTTACACAATTTGACGTGGGTGTAGGAAGGTTAACTGAATATCCCTACAATCAAAAGTTCAAACAGAATGTACATGTAATCTATTTTGAAATCGGTATATATTATTATATCAATACATAATGCAGTTGCTAGTTATAGTGCATAATGCGAGGTTATTTATGTAAATCTTAAATCAATGAACGAAAATGTCAATATTTACATATTGGTCGATCGAAAACTAATGAAAATAGTATAAAGTATTGTGGGTACTTGTGTAGCTTAGGTTTCTTCAATATACCAACGAACAATGAAGGAGAAAGGAATTTTCGCGTTGGAGATATGATGTTTCATGTTTTATTTTTTCTACAAGGTGACTCCTTGGAAAAATATTAGTAAAATAAACGTAGTGTATTCGCATAACTTTTTGAACGACGTGGTACCTATGCTTAAGTTCTTGCATAATTTTATGACATAAGAAATCGGTGTCCTAAAGTTAGGAATGTCTTAAGCATTGAGGCATTGAGTTAAGTTTAGTGCAACACAATTCTCTTCGCTAAGCACGTCGTAGAGACTTAAGTATCAACTTAGGAGCTGTCAAAGTTTAGTGCAAACGGGCATAAGTGCAGTAAACGTCGTGCAGTGTTACTAAGTGGCTTGGCGGAACCTACATTTAAGTTAGTGAGAGATCTAGAATTACCTCACAAACTTGGCACATTGGATTACGAAGAAATTATAAAGATGTTGGATGGCCATTTTGAAGTAACCAAATGTGGGTTTGCAGAGAGGCATAAATCCTACACTTCAACTCAGCTACCCTCAGAAAACCTACCGGAGTGGGCGGCGCGCGTGCGCGGGCTCGCAGTGTACTGCCAAATGACTGTCAAACGATCTCGAAGCCCTTTTGGCCGCAAATTCTAATTCTAATTCTAATTTTAACTCGAATTATTTTAACTTCTTTTTGCAATTTTGAGCGCACCTTCGGTGCTATGAATTAACCTTCAGTGCTTTGAGCACCTTCAGTGGTTTGAGCAACTTCAGTGCTATGAATTCACCTTCAGTGCTTTGAGCACCTTCAATGCTATGAATTCACCTACAGTTCTTTGAGCACCTTCAGTGCTTTATAAATCCCAGCGGGTGACCCCTTCAGAGCCCCGCTTGCGTAGCCTTTTTCTCTAATTGGCCGTCGTTTCAGATGAAGGCTGTGAGGCAAAAAATTGCACGAGTCATTCAAGGGGTTTTTTAGTGGATAGAGGCTCTGGTAGGCTCGGAGCGAGTCCCACATAACCTAGACCGCCGTGCGGGCTATGCGTAAGAGCATTTTTTAGATCCTCCTGCCCTCCCCTTGGAGGGGAACAAAATAATATCGCACAATCTCTCTTCATGCTTTTATTTCTTTCTCTTCATTTCCTTTATGTCGAGTTGTTTTTATTTTCAAGTAAATTTCCCTTTATTTTTAATATTTATTAAATCTTATATAACAGTTTATATTTTCATGAAGTATATTTTAATTTTCATGGATTACTGTAACAATTTTAACTTTCAATAATAATTGTTTATTTCTGTAACTAACATGCTTTACATTGTATAGCAAATTAAAAATTGTTACTAATTCTGTTGAAATACCAACGCTATTTTTGAAATTGAATGAACAAATAAATGCTGTGGAAATGTTTAATAATTCAGGTTTTTTTTAGAGGAAGGAAGGAAAGTTTTAGTGTTGTGCCTCATGCGCTGGTGGTCCGAATTCCAAGTTCTAGTGGTGGCATTTATTTGCGTGATGAACTTAGGTGTTTCTTCTCAGTCATGGTTGTTGTATGGTAATCCATAACACAAGCTCTGCTTACTTTGGGGTCATACCGTTGTCTGGAGATTTATATTTATTTATTATAAAAGAGTTATCTACAATGATTTTCACAAGTAAATTTTAAAACCGGGTAGTACCACTTCAACGAAAATAAAAACAGAGCTAGTAGAATATTAATATTTATCCTATAATCAACAAATTAAAGTATGAAAACATACTGGTCAAGTAAATCAGAATTAAACTAATTTCGTGTTCATACTTCGAATACCTTTTGTAGTTACAAATTTCGTGTTCATACTTCAAATACCTTTTGCTAGTTTTTGCAACGGAACGTTTTACTTCATCAGTGAGCAAATCGGTCCTTAAAACCTACCGTAGCTGCCGATTGAATTTTGAAGACCAGGTTTTGGATGATTTTTAGCACTTTTCTTTGTGCTTGCCTGCAGGCTTTTATAATTGTTGTCAAATCAGTAAGAATTATTTCAAAATTTGCTTACAGTGTTTGCATTATACTGTGTACTCTTTTTATTGTGATAAATAAAAAATTTCACAATCGCTTTATATTAAAAAAAACTAGCACAAAGCGTAGCAAAGCGTTTCTTTAAATTTTTGAATATATTTAAATAGTAGTAAACATTTCTCGTGCAGTAATATATAAATGCCAAGCAATGCTTATAAGCATTATTTTATTGTGTTACGGATATTTAAATATGCCCATCATACTTTCAACAAAAATAATTGTCAATAAATAACAAAATATTGTAACTATTTGTACATTCATGTGATGATAAATAATAAAGACACCTTGAAAATATTGTGAGACCTCTAAGAATAGAGTCAATAGTTATTTGGTGCATCATTCCAATATGTAACTCAAACAAAATGTAACCGTTGCTAAGATTACTAATTAGAAATGCGTTTTCCGTCACTGCCCAACTAGCACATTAGTAATAATTGTAGCTAAGTTTATGACTCAAAGTTGTATATCGGTGCTATTTGGGTAAAAATTACGATTACGCATATCGTCTGCTACGGAGGGTTGAGGAGTGGGTTTGTATGGGCGAGGAGCCGGGATGGGATTCGATGCGGGACGCTGCCTCCAGTTTTCTGGAGCAGGCTTGGGCTGAGTAGGCTTTGCAGCCGGAGGAACCCGGCTACGCAGCGGTGGAAAGTTTTCTTGAGAAAGGCGCGGGGCCTGTTTGGGAGCCGCCCTTTTGAAATTGGAGCGCATACAACGGGGTGCACGAGGGCAGCCCCTGTAGTTTGCGGTGTGGCCGGACTGGCCACAAAGCACGCAATCGGGAGGAGAGGGAGTTTCAGGAGTGCGATTGCACTCCGTAGTGAAGTGCGGGACCAGGCACTTGACGCACCTGGGCGGTGCGCGGCAGTTGGCTGCCGCGTGCCCGTACAACTGGCACCGATGGCACTGGCCGGGATGACCGCGGCGATGAGGCGCCTCGATTGAGATCCCAGAGAGGCCGCAAATAGAGCTAACCCCTTTCAGGATCTCTCTGGACTTGGGGACGTTGGCGAGAATCACCAAAGCGAGAGGGTGTTGCCTCCCGTACTTGCTGTGCATTTTATGCACCGCGAGTGCCGGGAAGCCTTGGGACTGCAGATCCTCCAGGATGGCCTCGTTCGATAATTCGAACGGGATTCCCCTGAGTACCGCTCTGATCTTACGCTCTTCTGACAGAGCATAGGTGTGATAAGCATATTGCTTATCGGTGAGGAGCTTTGTTAAAGCTCGAAAGTCGTCTATCGACGAGACTAAGATTTTAATAGATTCACCCGAGTTGGCTGCTCGGATGTAATGGATTTTGTGCTCATTGCACAATGTCGAGACCTCGGTCCATTTACCCTTTTCCCGAAGGAAAACGGGTGGTGGGACCTTGGCCTTGACAGAAGTTGGGGCCGGAGCGGGTGTTGAAGACACCGGGGCAGCTGGCGTTGAAGACGCCGCAGGAAGTATAGGGACGGGCGTCGAGGGCGCCGGGTCTTGTTTTGAACGCTTCTTAGAGCGCTTCTTAACAAGCGTAAAGGAGGGAGACTCAGGGCCAGTTGGGGTGGCGTCCGAGGATGACTCGGTCGCGGGTGCGCGCTTGCGTCGCGGAGGGGCGTCTACTTCGCACTCCATGTCACTGGAGGAAGGGGACGCGGGAGGGCCTAAGACCTGAGGGGTCTGGGGAACTGGGGTGGCCTGAGGGGCCATTGTGGACATTATCGTCATGAAATGAGGGATGAGAGAATCTAGGAAACGGAACTTATCAGCATTTATATGTATGCCTTCAGCACCGATACTATCAGCTAACTTCTTCCTAATCTCATCAGAGCTTAGGGAAGCCATTGCGGAGGGGTTGGGGAGGGACAATATATGAACCTAACAACGATGACTAACTCCCTAAAACCACCCTACACGCAGTAGGGCGGTTGAGAACGACGCGGATAACTTACTCGAACACAGCACTTGAAGTCCTGGAACAACGAAACCCCGTCGACGAAGCTCACGTTCCACGAAATACGGTTAACAAGCCACTATTCGCCGTGAAAACGGCGTTAGAAACTTAGAAGTACGGTTAACGAGCCACTGTCCGCCGTGAAAACGGCGTTAGAAACTTAGTACGGTAAGCAACTATGAAATTTGGGTGCTCAATTAGCGCGGGGGCTAAAAGAGCGGGAAGGCGTCTGCGATCGACGTGCGCTCGAGAACGCACGCAGACCGAGACTGCTGTTCGGTAGTTTGGTATGTGTAACTATGTTTATATACTCTTTAACTGTCCATCACTAGTTGCAAGTAACTGCATATATTTTGAGCTTGTAACTTTTGGAGACCACTCAAATTGATATCCTCTTTTTTTTGTAAATTATTAGATTATACTACTTTATTAAGGATTTTATTTTTTTACTTCTCCTCAAACAATATTAATAGTAAAACTTCCACATCAACTGCTACTTCAAGGCATTATATTTGCAAAGTACTTTCCTGAAGCTTACACAAATCGTTAATTATGCAGCAAACGGCTTTATTTAAAATCATTTTGAAACCTAACCCTAAATGAAATAACGTAATTAATGACAACGCAGGTAGTATCTACACTGAACTACACTTAACTTCACGTTGAAATGAGATAAATCAATAGAAGATAGAAGAGAAAGTGCGAAGGGGCTTGCGGGTATATTCAATTATCAAAGTCTCGGATGTGTAATTTGCAGTAATTGCGAGATTTTCTATAGCTTGTTTACCCTCCGTAGCTCAGTAATTTGAGTCCTAACATTGTTTGTAACTAATAATAATTTGGTTGAATATAGAACAGCAATAAAGTTTGAAAAAAATTATTTGTAGCATTTTATAGAAAATTATAATAAAATATATAATAAATGTCTAGATCTATTCCATATTGCATTTAATAAAAAAGCAGTCTAGTGTAAAAGTTAGAAAACAGTTCACATATTTAACATTTGAATTTAATAAAAGAAAAGGATCACAAGGTTTTGCCCGCGGGTTCATTCGGATATCCCTTGGATGTGTCTTGCACTGTGGTGCTTTGTTCTTAAGTAAGTAACTAAATTTATTCAGACATTATTGCGTAATTTAGTAACAAACTCTAACACTTATGATATGAGTAGGATGAACTGGTTTAATAACATATGAGTTATACTTACTTGAAATAAAAATTAAAATCACATATGGCTACTGTGTGCGAGACGATATTTATTATAATCCACTAGCTAGGAATATGGCCCCAGCTTGCAGGCAACCAGCTTTTTTTTTTCTTATTACGTAATAAGCACATCTTACTGAAATCAGAAGCATGCCAGACAGACTCCTAACTGTAAATATTGTGTTTAATAACGTACAGAATCGGAAATAATCCAGTACTCTTGCGAGTAAAGTTTTTCCATTTCATATTTAAAATGGCTGCCTCGTTAACATCAAGTAACTCACTGCCAAAACCAAGTTTTCGCGCTGCCTCGTTTTTTACGAATCGTTTCTAAATGAGTCCTATAAATGTGTTTATCCTTTAAGGTGCGCAATCTCATGCCGCTTGTTACTGAGTTCTTACGTTTTGGGTTTCGCTTTGTTGACGACTTCCTAATGAAGCTTCCTTTGTGACGTAACTCTGAGCTGTATTTTTTTTATTTATTGTACGAGCACGAGACGTAGCTCTTTGTCAGTAGTAAACGTGAATTGTGATGTTTCTTGGTATTACGGGTCTGAATATTTCTTGGATCTTTTTGATGAAATTCACGAACTTTGTGCCTCATGTTTATATTCAAGAAGTCAAAATAATGCTATTCTATTGGTAACTACACAAATATGCTTATTCAGTAGATTAAGTACTATGTGGCTAAGGCGATGTGCAGTGAGTTGCGACGCCAGTATGTACATTCTGCCGGTACGGTTAACACCTAAACTTGTAGTTAACTTGGAGTCTTCTTATAACTTGTCAAGCTTATAACTTGTCGGATCTTATCATTCAAGCAACTATTAGTATATAACCATATATATATATATATATATATATATATATATATATATATATATATATATATATATATATTTATATATTATACTTAACATATTAAAAACATATTTACTTTGTATTCAAACTGACGAATAGAAAACTAACTTTTTATAATCTTAGAGATTTCGAGATTTTCTCTTTACTACTACTTTAATTTACTACTAGTTTCGACCGCACCTTAGTTCACCGATATAAGTTTCTTCGAGATAATAGTACAGTTATGTATTTTTACTAATCTACCCGCAAGCAAAATTGTATCCAAACCCATACAGTAATTTGTACCTACATAATTGAGTAACAGTCATCCCAACAGACGTTAACTGTGATGTAATTTTTTCAATCATACGAACTTACATTACACATCCATGTTATCTTAGTTCAACTAGTTAACTTAAATATGTTGGGAACAAAACCACGCGTTCCTACTTATAGAAAAGATTGAGCAGCCCACAAAATCACAATTTTTTTTGTTAAAGACTTGTATACATACTAATCCCTAGATAAATCCATCCAAATCCAATAATCCAATAATCGGTTTATAAAGCTGTCGCTATTAAAATCGTCAAGATATTTTGGTTGGTCGATTGAGTAGTATCGCTGCAACCCATTTTCTATTCGGTGATAACCAGATCATAAAGAAAAAGGATAAAAACACGTTTATATACAATATAAACGTGTTTTTTTCAAATTTAATTCAAATATTTGTATATTGTAGTTACCGTTCAAGCGCGATCGCGAACGCACTCGCAATGGCACGGAACACGGTGAAATGTAATAACTGCCATGTTGTGATATGTGAATTACTGGCTTTTGTACAAAACAAGGCAAATGTGATGGACGAAGACAGTATTATACGCTTGTGTAACTCTGCGTTTTCAAGTGAAGAAATCACAGAGGCGAAGAAACTGCTTTTTGAATCTGTTCAAACAGCAAACCGCAATATAAATAGAAGAAAGCAAGGGAAAAGCAAGCGAGAAATCGAGGACATTTTATGTGCTATTAAAGAGACAGATCCTGAACTGATACCTATATTTGTGGCTAGAGACTTACAGCGTCTCCCGCCGGTTACTTTTGATCACATAGATGTGTCTAGATTATTAAAGGATATTATTAAACTACAGAGCGATGTTACAGTTATTAAGGAAACCTATGTTACTAAGGATATGTTAAAGAACCATTCTCCTGTGATTAACTGCAATGTAAATACAAAGCGAAGAGGACCGTGTCGATTAAACAGTCTCGATTGTGAAAGCGGTCCATTTGGTTTACCGCATATTTCGTCGTTTGAACTTGAAAATTCAAACTGCGTACAAAAAGCCAACGACACATTGACTATTGCGCATATACCTGTCTCTCTCTGTACTATGACAGAATGCCATAGCACCATCCCGCTCTCACAAACCGCAATGAGAACTAACGGTAAAAGTAGTTTACCAGGTGAGCGACCGATAACGCAGCCTGAGCGAGAGGACCGCACAACGGTTGCGACGGAAGATAATTTAAACAATCAGAGCCACTATTCTTATCAAACCAATTTATTCATAATGTGGGTGCAGATAGGGCTCAATCTAGTTTGCGGGATAAAGAAGACTGGATCTTAGTACAAAGAAAGAGGTTAAAAAGTAAATTTATTGGTTTAAAAGGCAAGGCTCAATCTCAAGATGATTGTAATTTTAAAGCGGCAAATATAAAAATACCGCTTTATATTTATAACGTGGATAATAGCTGTGATAGTGCGGACATTATTAAATACATAAAATGTAAAACTAACATAGATGTCCAACCTCAAAAAATGAAAATGAAATTTAAGAAAGACTACGGAGCCTACAAGTTGATGATACCTAAGGATAAGCTATCTATATTTATGGATGAGAACCTATGGTCTAGCGGAGTATCTTTTTGTAAGTTCATAAGGTTCAATAATCTGCGTGATAAGGGAGGTAATTCGAGTAGTCCGAATACAATAAGTCAATCGTGATGAACAATGCACCCAACGATAAAGTATTAATTAAGCTATTTAGCTTTAATTGTAAATCATTCTTTTCAATCATTCATAAAGACTTTGGTTTCTGTGGGAAATCAGCTGTCGATACGAGTAAGGAATTACTGCGAGGGCGGCCTTACGGCGGCGTTAGCTTATTATGGAGAAAAGACTCGTTTGACTCGGTATCTGTAATTCAGTGTGTGAGTGAACGTATTATAGCTGTTAAAGTGCGTGTATCGGACCGATTTATGTTATTTATTAATGTGTATATGCCTACAGATGAACAGTGTAATTTAGTTGCATTTGTTGAATGTTTAGGTGAAATATACGCAATCATTGAGAATGAGAATATTGAAACTGTTTATGTACTTGGGGACTTTAACACCGATCCTTTTAAGATGTTTGGTAAGGAAATGTTATTTTATTGCCAAAAACAAAATTTGTTTCGTGCTGACGTTGAAAAATTGGGAATTGACTCCCATTCTTATACCTACATTAGTGACGTACATGGTAGTTGTAGCTGGCTTGACCATTGTTTGACAACGGAGGCGGCATGGAAATCTGTAACTTCAGTTAAAATTCATTACGGTGTTTTTTGGTCGGATCACATCCCGTTAGAAGTAAATTGCGATCTCAAAATGGTCAGGCGCCGGTCTCTGCCAGATCAATCAGATATGACTAAAAAAGTCAAATGGGGTGAACGCGGCATAGAGTTAATTGACATGTACAATAAATATTGTAATAGTAAATTAAGAGAAATACATTTCCCTCAGGAATTGAGTCTGTGCTGTGATAATTTTTGTAATTATTTAGCTCACAGGGGTGTCATAGATAGATTATATTTCTCTATCATTAGTATACTGTGTGAAGGTTCTGAGCTCAGTTATGACACTGATCTCAACCGACAGAGGGTTAGGAGGGAGTCGGCCTATACTAGGGTGGAACAAGTACGTGCGCAATTCGCACAGGGATGCTCCAAGTAAGTACCTTAACTGGGTTTGGCACGGTAAACCGCGTGATGGTTATATATATAATGAAATGGTAATATGTAAAAAAATATTTAAACAAAATCTTAAGTTCTGTCAAAATAACCAAGACCAAATTAAAATGAATATTATAAAGATAGAGCCAAAGATTTTCGTGCATTTTCGAAAAATACTAAAAACTTGAGTTCCAGAGCGGGTGTCCCGGTGAGCGTTGCCGACGCAAATGATCCTGATCAGATAGCCAATCTTTTCAGGAATAAGTTTATAACACAATCTCCTTTAGAGCTAACTGTTAAGGTCGATGCTGAGGCTGACGTGACTGATACCCCGGTCCTCATTCCGGAACGCATAACTGCGAAGCAGATCGCCTGCATACTAAAGGGCATGAAAGGAGGCAAATCACCTGGCCATGACAGCCTCAGCATAGAAAACTTTCAACATGCGGGCCCACACTTGCCTAGATTGTTAGCTCATTTATTCACAATTGTATAAGGCACTCTTATTTGCCGGATGAGCTGATGAGAACGGTCGTGGTTCCGATTAAAAAAAATAAGAATGGTGACATCTCGGATATAAATAACTACCGACCGATCTCTTTAGCAACAACTATGGCTAAGATACTTGACGGTGTGCTTGAGAGACATTTAAATGAATATATTAAACCAAACGATGCACAATTTGGTTTTAGACCAAGACTATCCAAGGAAAGTACGATCCTGTCACTGAAGCACATCGTTAGGTATTACACAGATAGGAATACACCTGTATATGCGGCCTTCCTAGACCTCTCGAATGCATTTGACCAGGTTAGGTATAATATTTTGTGGCAAAAACTACGGACTACCGGGCTTCCGGAAGCGTATATATAAATGTTTAGTTATTGGTATGGAAACCAGACTAACCAGGTCAGATGGTCTAATGCTTTGTCGTACGAGTATAGATTGGAATGTGGGATGAGGCAAGGGGGGTTAACCTCACCTACGCTTTGTAACCTATATATAGATAAGCTGATTGAGGAGCTTCGTAGCGCACGTGTCGGCTGTTCAATTGACGGTATTCAGGTAAATAGCATCAGTTACGCAGACGACATGGTGCTGCTGAGCCCGTCAGTCAGTGCACTTAGGCTACTATTGGCCATTTGTGAAGCTTACGCGAAGTCACATGGTCTTCGGTAAAATGTCACCAAGAGTGAACTCCTTGTGTTTAAAGTAGGCAATAAAAAACCTACTTACGTCCACTGCAAGTGACATTAGGAGGCTTTTCGTTAAAACGTGTCACTGAATTCAAGTACCTGGGCCATGTGGTAACCGAGGGTTTAACAGATGATAAAGACATAGAAAGAGAACGGAGAGCGATGGCTGTCCACTGCAATACGCTGGCCCGCAGGTTTTATCGCTGCACGGCGGAAGTAAAAATTACTTTGTTCAAGGCCTTCTGTCAAACTTTATACACGTGTGCCTTGTGGGTTAGATACACGCGGCGGGCATACGACGCTCTTCGTATTCAATACAATAATGCTTTCAGGCTGTTGTTTGGGCTCCCACGATACTGTAGTGCATCAGGTATGTTTGCAGACGCCCATACCGATGATTTTTACGCCATCATTCGTAAACGAATCGCGTCGCTGCGGCACAGGGTGCGTGGGAGCGCCAACAGCATTCTGGGCGTTACATCTGATAAACCTGAGTGTCCTATATTCCCAGCGCTTCAAAAAATCTAAAAAAATTTATGAATTAATATTATATTATATCTACTAACATAGTCTTTAAGTTCATTGTGTTACTAACCAAGATATGGATTATGGTCCGCAATAAAAGATTTTATTTATTTTTATTAATAATTGCATTACTTCAAAGGTTTTGAAAACGTCTTGCCCGGCATTACTATTAATCGACCACCACTGCAGAGGTTTCTATCCACTTTCTTCAGGTTATTTGTTTGAAATATTATTTAAATATTTATTTTATACTACTAAAATATATTTTGTAAAGTCACAGGGATTAAGAATGCACTTTATTTGCTTGTTAAGTGCTAGACTTACACAATTTGTATCTCTTGGGTGCCTAAAAACTGTTACTGAAAATATGCACATAGAGAGGTATATTTTTTGCCATGTCACAAAAACCTTATATCTACAGTAAAAAATGGCTACTAATAATATTCGTCGTTTCCATCAGAATTAAATAGCCGTGAAACAAGTAAGATGGCTTCACAAAATGTAGTGCTGAATTATTTTACTAGATAACTAGCCATTTTTTCAGCTGAGCCCGCCATCTGTTTGATCGGTCTTGATATTTGGCACGATTAGGTAAATAAGTGGAAGAAACTATAATAATATTAAAATGCAGCTATTGTAGACTTTACAACCTTGAGTTAATAGGAAAGAATATTTTTTAAAGAACGGGGTAGGTAATATTTATTATACTTTGTGATCAAGATGAAGATCGAAGATCCTTTAATTACAGTGATTCTTAGAGGTTTTTTGGGCATTATATCGTATGTTTCAGTACCGTACCTTATTTTGAATATATTTTTCATTTATATATACATATTTGGTCGGTGAGAAAGCAAGTCATACTCAATTTCGCCTTGGCAATCGCGTAGGTGTGCACTCGTGCGTTACCATAGTGGAAGGAGATGTCCTTCATATTTCTACTTATTACGGAAAATCACTAAAAGTTGGTTATTAAATTAAGAATAGGCATCTATTTTGTTTTTATTTCGCAGTAGTTCTATTTATTATTATAAAACGGGATTCAAGAAAGGTACAGAATTTGAATATGAAAACCATTACTTTGAAGCGCTTTTTTCTTTATTGATTTCTTTCTTTCTTTTAATTTATTAAAATTAAATGTCTTGGCTTAATTCTTTATCACACAAGATTACAAATGATTATGTTATTAAGCTATTTGAATAAAAAATATTTGCTTATTCATTTTACAGCTTATGTGCACAAAAACGCAAAATAAAATAACGATAACAATAACAATAAGTAACAAAAATACTAATTATTTCATAAGAAAGCTCTTCCAGTAAATCTGGGACTGGAGATATAAATTCAAACTGCAATTAGTGTGTTGTTTAGACATATCAAAAGAGATAAATAAATAAAAGTATTAACATAAAACAACAAAATTAAGTCTAAGAGTTAATGCTTTTTACGTTATATCGTTTAATATTACTACATACCTCTTTATTGACGTATTCGTATATCCCGAATCCCGTATGTCAATAGACATTTCAAATTGGACTGGTTAATGATGTATTGCGGACCGTAGACTTCTGATAGAACTGTTTTTGTTCTTATAGTTAAACTGGTTTTATCTTTCTTTGGTTCTGAAACTACCCGGCCTAATTTTTTATGGATTGTAATGACGAGACGTTTCTCTTCAATTTTATTTTATGAAAGTGACCATAAACTCTAGAATTGACAAATTTATTAATTGTTTCACAGACCAACAGCACTTAGGTCTAAATTACAGTTGTTTGTATTTAATTTTTTAAACAGACTGCCAATAACAGCTTCACAATTTTTAAAATCATCTTATAGTTTAGAATATGTGAACTTTTTACATTTTTTGGATTGGGATAACTACATACAAACAAAAAACAAATGACAGAGGGAAACACAAAAAAGGAAGTTGAGATAAATTATGACAAATAATTAACAATAATAACAACACGCGTATATGTGTGTGTGTGTGTGTGTGTGTGTGATATTTAGATGGAACACGGAGTACCTTTATACGGCGTTCTTTTTGCATCGCATAATTGCATCCTTACTTACAACTCAATTTGTAAAACGTTCCTACAAAAAGTACACCCTTGCAGTAACAGATTTGTGGCATTTATTTTATGATAAAAATGATCAAATCTGTTCTTATTTGTATGAATCGCTATACTTACATAATATTTGCTACTGATCTTTGTTTGTAAAATGATATTAATTGTTAAATTTGATTAAAGTCAGCAGACATCATTATCCGTTTTAGTTTTAAAATATGAGTAGGATTTGTCTTTTATTTCTATTATGTCACTAACACTTAATAAAATATTAAATGGAATAGTTGTGGCAGCTGCTAAACTTGTAAATTCTGTAAAATTGACGCATTGTAGAAGTAGTATTAAGGTGCTACACCTTACACAGCAATGGAGTAGTAAGTGGATCACTCGTAATTGGTTATAGTGGAAGCAGTTGAATTAAAAAAATATGTTGCGCGTTAAACGCAATCCGCATTCAGTCAGCTCACAATGAAAGGACATAACGCAAAAAGATGTTATACTGGTAGTGTAATAATAAATAATTATCTACTCAAATCAAACGTACAATACTGCAGAACGTACTACACAAAAACTACGTTCAGGGGAAATAAATTAAACAAAATGGTATATATAAAATATTTTTTATTAAATTCTTAATTATTCTATCGTCATAAATGACTAAATATACAATACATACATTACTGACATTGCAATCATCTAATGTGTAAAACCCTTTGCAGTTTGGCACTAATCGTTAAGGCCAGCAGAAAAGCAAAGATGCAGCCGTCACTATCGGACAGCCCGGCGGACCCAGTCTGCATGGCCGCGGGACGCTCGCCTGTAGAAGAAAAATCAACATTATTAATAAATACATTATTTTCTTTTCGTATGATTTACTGGTACGGCAGATGCATATTGCGTGGCCTTGCCGCAACTGTACTCACTCCAAGCGCGAAAGAAAGGAATGCCTCCCTTTCATCTCCAATAGACAGCAACTACTTGAATTCAATGAACCAAGTCTACTAAGTTTCCCCTCTGCCTTTCAAACGTTTCTATTCATTAGCTGTAGAAATAACGCCTTATGATTACAGTTTATCTGTATCATTTGCAGGTATTTTGAAGCACTTAACTATGTTTTTATATATTTATTTATTAATCAATTTATTTATTAACATATTTTAGGAAAACTTACAGCTAGGTTTAATTTTGTATTAAGTAAATAAGAAAAGGCGGGTTAATAACAAGTATCCACGCGTAGCACGACAATTTGTAAGTTTACGACTTATTACTGTTAACATTTGGTTTTTCAAGTGATAACTTGAAGATATTTGTACACCAATCTCTAAATTTCTTGAGTAATTAAACTTTAATTATATTAATTGCGAATATCAGTAAATTTTTTTTTAAATATTTTCTCCATAATTTATCATTTTTTAAAGATCGGGATAATAATTCATATCTTGAAAATAAATACATAGTTTCTACCCTAAATGACCCTAAACCATACCTAAATTAAAATTTGACTTTAAAAAATATTTATATACAAGATGAACTCACCATTGAGAACATGCACTCTGATAGACGCTGGACCAGCGTTGGAGGGTGCGCAGGAGTACCTCCCGGAGTCGCGCGGCGTTGCGTCCTGCACGAGCAAGTGGCTGGTGGTGGCGGGGCCCTTCTCAGTCACCACGGAGACTCCGCCACGAGCGGATTCATATGATATCACCTGCTAAACCAGACACGTCATCATTGCAATCTGTTTAGTTTACTTCAGATCACTGCTGAATTTAGGTCTGCCTATAAGCATCCGATCACTCCCGGCCACTAAATATAATAAAATAGTCATTATGGAATATTTATTTATGATGTAAATCTGTTTCGGGCAAGAAGCGTCTTCAGTTTAATGCCCCAAAAATAAAAATTTAATTTAGTATAACACCCTAAATTTCTCACGTTATCTTATTTTTCATGTATATTCTATTTGTATCTTATAAATAAATTTTATACTATGTTTATTCCAAATTACGGAACTCTGGCGGAACTTATAATTGATTTTGAAACATTTGACCATTTAAAAGTTTAAATATATTTGTTCCAAACTTATATTTCCCTTAAATCTTTTTACCAGCATTAAAAAACGATTGAGTATTATTGAAAAATGGATCTGCGTCGGGAACATTTTCGTGCAAAGATTTTTTTCGACTTCAAGTCCAAGTTGAAACCTAATGAATCGTTAAATCGACTTCAGTTAAATTTTATGAACAAGACGACTTCTTTAACAACTGTGTACCGCTGGTGTAACGTGTTAAGTTTTTTTTAGTGCAGTCACTTAAATTTCACGGACGAAGAAAGAAAACGTGCAACAAGCATTGAACTACTATTACTAGCGTATAGAATGGATACCGCGAACCAGCTTTTTGTCCCAGTGTTTTGTTGCCGACTGGCAACAACTCATTCGGTCATTCGCTAACGCTCTTAGCAACCGGGTGCCGATTAGGTGTCAAAACAAATATTAAAAATGCCGTCTTGTGCGTTAACAACTTGTAAAAACCAATCAATGTGAATAAAAATAAAAAGATAACAAAAAGATAGTGGAGTGAGTTATCATCGGTAAGGAAACAAAATATTTATTTAAACCAATCAAAACTAGTTTAAACATTTTTTTTCTATTGAGTCTACATGTTGTATGAAAATCATAGACCGACGGTCATAGATTAACAAAAGTTAACCGCACAGACTGGACACGTAATACTAACGGTGGTGAACTATAATATAGGGATGACTTACATGTTACTGATCATTACCCGACTGCTTCAGAAGGAGGGTAATTCGAGCGTTTGTATGTATGTATGTGAACCAAAAAACTATGTCATGAGCTACAGTGACAGATCTTATAATAATAGTATAGAAATATAGTGTTGCCGCATAATCGATCGAGTATAGATTATAATCGATTATTAGATGAGCCCCAAAATCATACTATCTATTGGACTATCGAGATTCTCGATACAATCGATGTCAATTATACATCAAAACGATCGATTATAATTGTCTAAATATCCAATACAATCAATTATATCAGTAGTATCGATGAAATTATAAGAGCCATAAAATCGATTAAATCAATACCATCGATTATATTCGACTGTTTTGGACTATCGATAGTTTTACAATTTGCAATACTATTTGGAATTTTTTAACATTTATGTAGTTGAGGACAACTATAGGCCGATATATATATTTTTATAAACATTTCTATCGAGCTATTCTTCTTCTTACTATTTAAAAGAAACGCAGCGTTTTGAAATGACACATAAATGTGAGTATTAGTTTATTATATATGTATAGTATTATGTATCTTATTACTTTGCTAAATTATAAACAATACTATTGCAAATTGTTTAACTATCGATAGTCCCAAACTGTCGATAGTATCGATACTATCGTTGTAAATAAAATCCACAGTATCGAAACTATCGAAAGTTTGTTATTAACGAACTACAATATTATCGATAGTATCGATAGTATTGCACTCATTCGATAGTATTGCCTTGTTCTGTGCTATCAATAGTATTGATACTATCGATAGTCGTACGATTGGTTGGCTTTTGATAGACAATCGATTAATCATCGATAGTCGACTATCGATCGGCAACACTACTCCACATCACCCCATCCGTACGTTTACAAGCTCATTTCATGCCGCCAAGTGACATGGTCGCGTTCCAGCATGATGTAGCCATCGATGTAGTAGGTCAGAGTAATCGTGCTGCATCAGAGAACTGTCTTCAGCTTGTAATTTATTGGCTCGCCGGGTAACTGAATTTTGGAGGGTAGCGGGATCCGAGGCAACGGTGCACAGCTGGCCAACCGCAGCTTTTAGGGGGCCCAAGTAGTGTCCTAACCACATGCGAAAGGCTGTCCCGCCACCTGGCGAAAAATCCCGGGAGGCTTCATCGTGCCAGCTGGCGACTGGTTAGAGAGGATCCGATGACAATCCCCGGGGGGGTTCGGGCGTTCCCGCAGTCTCCAAGCGAGTTCCCCATCGATGCATTGTTTATTGCAAATTGCTTGGTTCCATTTGCAGCGCTTCACTCAACTTCTGTCCTCCTATTTTCCTCCTTTCCTCCCTCCTATATTCAATCACACGCTATGAAAAGTCGTCAAAAGAAGAGTAAGGTTTTACAGTGGTTGCACTTCCTCTCTCTTAAAGTGCACTTCTGCAACATCTCCAGGATGTCCACCACCACCTTGAGACAGAGAGGCCTCACCTACTCTTCCGGTCGGAGACGCAGATCTGTACTCCGTCAGACTCGGCATACCTTTGTTACCCAGGGTACATACTGAAGTCCAATTTCCGTCCACACGCCGCGGTGTGCATGTATGCCAGTGACAAGATCTGTTGTCAGCGTCTCCGTTACTTCAAAGATCTGGACTAATACCGGCCTTGACCAATTGGTCTACACCTGTTATATACCGGTCACATAGCGGAGACCGGGAGACAACGAGGCTCATGGAGTATCTCAGCGATGCAGCAGATAAGGTTCGGCAACGTTTTCCTTCAGCGCAGTTGGGGTTCCTGGGGGATTTAACGCTTATCACAGACAATGGCTATACCCGTATCAGGACACTGGCCACGCTGGAAGAGAGGCTTTTAAGTTTTCCGTGACTCGAGGCCCCTCACACCTTGTGCACGAGCCCACGCGTATCCCTGACGTTGCTGGCCACACTGCATATTGCTTAGACCTTCTGCTGACAACTGATCCTGACAGGTGCTCGGTGTCCGTAACTGCACCTTTAGGGACATCCGACCACTGCGTGGTGAAATCTATGTTGTAGTACTCACCGCCTGACACCCGCCCAAAAGGCGCTAGGCGAGTATGCCGATACAAGTCAGCAGATTGGGATGAAATGCGGCATTTTTTCGCGTCTTATCCTTGGTGGCAGACTTGTTTTATATCAACCGATCCATCGTGCTGCGCTGATGCTGTATCAAGTTTGATGGGCCAAGCAATGGAGTATTTCATCCCTTACGCTGACCTATCCTTTGAAACCAAAGTTCGCCCATGGTTAAATGCTGCTTGCCTCACAGCTGAAAATCTTAAGCGAGAAGCGCACAAAGCCTGGGCTGACGCTCGCAGAACAACGCTGCCGCCAAGTCTTGCAAAAAGGTGATCAGGAAAGCTCGCTTTGACCACATTGGCCATATCGGAGACAAGATAGCGTCATATCTTTCAGGAAGCAAACCTTTCTGATCTCTGGAAAAGTCGTTTGAGTCGAACTTGTGTCGTCCATCGCTGCCACCTCTGAGAAAGCCTGACAGTTCACAGACCCACACCGCAAAAGAGAAAGCAAACCTTTTTGTTAATCTTTTTACAGACTGTTCACGTCTAAATAGTCAAGGTAAAGTCTTACCCCAGTTACCTCAGTTTAGACTCAAAATGGGTACCGTTTATATTCGCCAAAAGAAGGTTCTTAAATGCTTGCAGAATTAAGACGCGAATAAGGCCAGCGGCCCCGATGGCATACCTGCAGTTGTGTTAAAACACTGTGCAGCCGAGTTGTATCCCATTCTAACGCACCTGTATCGACTCTCTCTGGAATCCGGAAAGGTCCCTAAATCCTGAAAGCTGGCTAACGTGCAACCAGTACCAAAGAAGGGAAGCCGTGCAGATCCTATCAACTATCGACCTATTCGACCTATCGAGCTCCTTAGTGATAATATCGTATCTTATCTTATCGTATAGTATCTTTAAACATTTCCAAGGCTTTTGATAGGGTCTGGCGTGATGGTCTCTTGAATAAGCTTCCAAGCTTATTCAAGATACAGCTATTGCTTCACCGTGACCCTCCAAGGCTTCGCTCCATTAGTGAATAGCAATATGCTGGAGCATACGGAATACCTAATGGGCTCTGCGACTGGATACCTGATTTTCTGAGGGAACGGTCGATTCGAGTAGTCTTAGACGGCTGCTCTTCTGACCTAATGGCAATCAATACCGGGGTAACTCAGGGATCTGTTCTCTCTGCAACGTTATACTTGCTGCACATTAATGACCTGCTAACCCCAGGCATTATTGGTTACGCTGATGACAGCACCGTTGTAGAGAGATACATTTCCAATGCGCGAGCGAGTTCTCAAGAAATCCAGGCTTTGGGAGAGTCCATGATTGAGTGGTTGGATTTGGCCTTAAAGAAAGTGTTCGATTGGGGTGAATCCCATTTGGTCAAATTTAACACGTCAAAAACACAGGCGTGTTTATTCTCTGCCAAAAAGAGCAGTTTCACCCTAAACCCCACTTTCCAAAATGTTTCTGTACCCTTAACCGACCACCTAGGGCTTCTGGGCGTAAGCTATCGTCCCAAATGAACTTCGGGCATCAAATTGTGTCCATGGCTCAAACTGCTTCAAAGAAGTTGGGAATCGTTTCAACCATCGTCGGAAACTTGCCAGTTTAGCAGTCTTCTACAGATTACATTTTGGAGAGTGCGCGAATGCTCTTTTTGACCAGGTTGAACCCACACCCTTCTTACATCGGACTACTAGACGCAGACAGGCCTTCCATCCTTTTATAGTAGACATCTCAAGAAGTTGAACCAAACGCTTCGATAGTTCCTTTTTGGTGCGGGTCGCCAAGGTGTGGAATGAATTGCCTACGTCTGTTTTTCCAGAAAACTATAGTCTTAATTTTTTCAAGCGTCGAGTGAATAAGTATCTCGTGGATAGACGTGTGACACCTTCGTCTTCATCGTCAGTTTACATCAGGTGAGATAGAAGACAAACATTTAATTCTTTTTCAATAAAAATAAAACCGGCGGCCCTAAAATGCACTTACACATATACCATATTGGTAGTACTCAAAAGAAATAAAATTCTCATGTACGTTAACGCTCGACAAAAAAAGTATCGGTATGGAATATTGTTAATAAGTAATTTTAATGAAACACTGTTATAATTTCTGAATTTAATAAATCAATTTTTTTTAATTTTATAGTTTAAAAAATAACTAAGCAAATGAAAAATAAATGGCATTTTCAACAAGACTTAATTGGATAGTTTTTTTTAAGTTAGTTACCCCACGTTAGTTACCCCACGTTAGTTAGTTGTCTAATTTTTTTGACAAATCTGGAAGATGGGAATGTGAATACCGTCAAAAACAATATTAGGTAAGTCCGTTAAGTTAAGCTTGGAAATCAACCTTGAACTGCCAATAATAATGGTTTGTGTCTTATTAGGGTTGACTCTAAGACCGAAGGCTTACTCCAATCACAAATTTCGCAAAAATCACCATTTATAGCTTCGATAGCTTGATCTATGTTTTCTAATGAAGCCTGAGTATAAATTTGTAGGTCGTCTGCATACAAGTGGTAGGAAGAAGTTAAATTAGCGGAAATAGAATTGATAAAGATCGCGAAGAGTAACGGAGAAAGCACGCCACCCTGAGGTACACCAGCAGATAGATCACACCATGAAGAGACGACTTTGTCGACGCAAATTCGTTGCTGGCGTCCAAGTTATTGTGAAACCATTCAATAGCCGCAGGAGATATGTGAAGACATAGTATGTCCTCCATACCATTCTTCACATATATTCTAACAATAGTGATCTATTGCTAGAAGAACATGATAAAAATGTAGAATTATCGCTGTCACTGATTTGGTTTGACATACGAAATTAAAATAAATAAAATAATATATATTATGTTAAATATTCAAAACTGAAATAAAAAAACAGATAAGTAAAATTTAAACGGCTTGTCTTTCTGGCCACCAGCCTGCTGAAAGAGATAACAAGACACACAACATAAATAGCTCACTTAAAAATAAAGACACAATAATTTTTTTGCAGAAACGATAGTCCACAATTATATAATTTTAAAGTACAACAAAGGTCTTTCGGAGTTTGAGTAACAATGAATTTGGAGCACAAATGTGAATTTATTAAAATCAATATAAAATTTTCATAGCTTTAACATTAGTAATTTTCACCTCGTGCCGAGAGACAGCTTTACTTTGAACGCACCCGTTTGATAAATGGACTGAGAATGACATTTTGTTTGACATTTAAGACATTGACATTGGATGGTTTGTTTACAAAGTTTGAAAAGGGGAGGGTTTGTTTACATTTTTAAATCTAACAATAATAAAAGTTAGGTAGTTAAGTCATATGTAATGACCTAATAAAAATAAAATTACAAAACCAAAAAATCCACCTGCCTATGTACCTATTCAACTAAAGAGTGAAAAGTGAGTTAAAACCTTTATTTGAGAAATGGAGAATGTAAAATAGCAGGTGAGGGTCAAACTTATAATTCAATAAACTATCACTACTCCTAGTTCCTCCTGTTCATAGGTGTGTCCTACAATTGTTATTTTACATTCGCCATTTCTTAAGTACTTCTTTTAACTTCTTACTAGTTTTTCACTTTTTACTTGAACAATAGGCAGTAATTTTTTTTAAATAATATTTTTATGTTTAGATTTTTAATGTTATTTTCTTTACTTCAATTGCTAGGCTAAGCGAAGACGTCCCCTTTTATACCTTATTTATAGCTCGTCTGTTGAGTGCAGCAAATCGCCGGTGTCTGCCATAGACCGCTTAATCTTCTTTTCGGATTTTTCAAATTATCAGATTTAATCTAACCATATAAGTTTTATATATTCTTTGTAATAGTATTTTAAAGTCTTTTACTTTCATACACCACACGATAGGTTTAGAAAATAATACAAAAATTACCCCATGTTATGAAGGGCCCATTAGCCGCCATTTTGTTTATTTTTTCTATACCATGTAACTAAGAACATTTGGGTTGCCAAAACAAATCTAACGATGCCTTAATCATAACAATCCATCCAGCCAATTCGCCAATACGAGGTAATAAAGAATATTACATACACAGATAGGCATGAAAAATCCTCTTTGCAGTCGGGTAAAAATAGTAAAATCACGCGCATGCTCACATACAGCGGCCCGGACAGAAATCATAGATATGACGGTACAAAGACTGACGAAGGCCTGCTTTCATCTCAAAAAATCTAATGTATGGGCAAAAGCTAGTTGTATATAATATCAATCCATACATACAAAAATCAATGCCACTTTTCGTTGTAATTTTATAACTCAAGAACACCTATCCAAAACAAATGTTTAGGCTTTGTTCAGACTATTTAGTAGATGGTTTATGTGAAGTTTGCACAAAATAGGTCGAGCGGTTCTTCATTTATCACATTTTTTGTAACAAATGAATTCAATAAATGGCGGATCATTTTGTTAATGGGGATTTTGCTGTCAAATTGAAACTTTTTTCAGATGGGGATTGTGCTGTTAAATTAAAACTTTTTCCAGTGTTGACAGTACCAGCATGTTGTTATGTCATTCGTGCGATCATAATTATTGCTTTGTGTTTATATTTTTAAACATATTGTCGAGTGCATTCATACAAACGGTGTGTCTTGAATTGTTCAAATGTACTATGTATATGTTTGCGTGTACTTTACTCAGTTTTTTAGCGAGCCGTCGGCGTTTCATATCGTTTACAGGCTTTATTTGAATTAAATTGTCAAACGCATTTACACAAACGGCATGTTTTGAAATGTTGAAGTGAATTACATGTATGTATGTGTGTTTGTTTATTTGAAAAAACATATTGTGTGCATACGGGTGTTTTATTCTTTTGTAACAGATGGAAGCACGTAGATTCAAAAATGAATTATTTAATGACATTTTTATATACATTGACGTATTGTAACATAATGAAACTATGAAACTTACTATTCTCGGTCCTGTATATATTCCGTTTTAAAATTTTCCTTGTTTTCTTAGATTCCTCTCTATTTTGATTATGCTCTAATTTAATTCTTTTGTAAATTAGATCTTAATGTATTTTTTCATTGTAGATGTCATATTTGTCATGTCACTTAGACAATTTAGTTGATGTTGATGACTTTGTCAAATTGTAATGTTTGATTAATGTAAAATAAACCAAAGAGGTGTTTATATACCTTAAGGCAACCGCACATCATGATTACTTTACGAAAAATGTAACTCAAGGCGGCGATAATACCTACTCGGACGAATTCTCGCCCAATAAATACGACTACAGTAGCGCCCTCACAAGTAAGAACTCGTTCGATTATCCCTGGCCGGCAAGACGGATTCAAACTTTAAACAACGGCTTCGACTGAACATGATTTTCTTATAAGAGCCGATACTGATCGGAGATAGCCAGTCAATCTCAAGCTTCGGAGATATAAACAATACTACCACAAATCTTCATTACTGAGTACTTCAACCCTGTGTGCCTGCTGATCCTGTATACCGCCTCATCCTGCCTGCGGATCCAACTCGCTGATCCTGCACGCGCCAGAGCGCCAGTGGGCGCCTGAGCGACTCTCCACTGATCCTGCACGCGCCAGAGCGCCTTCAACATGGAAGCCTTCGCGGCGACCCTCTTCGATAAATCATGTCCGTGATAGTTTTTTTTTTTAATTAAAAACTTTTATTACGTGACAGTATGCAGTCATATATATTTCCATACACACATATACGCACATGTATAAATACTAATACACCACTATTAATGTAGCAATTTCTTTTTAATTTGATTTATTCTTTTTTATATGAAGGAAAAATGCCACGGGCCAGACGAGCAAATATAGGTCGGCGAACGCGTAATGCAAATGATGTGGCATTACTAAGACGATCACAGACTGCAGATGAACGCGCATAAGCTAATGCGCGTTCATACGCGCGTAATGCAAACGTCGTGCTGTTTTAGCTGAAATGATGCGTGTTGCTTTTAATTACAACAGTCAGATTGATTATAGTATGTACGGATACATTGGAATGATGGACGCAATATGTCCAGATTGTGATGCGGCTAACTTTCCAGGTGAAACGCCTGGCATGTGCTGCGCTAAAGGCAAAATGAGATTGCCAGCATTAAAAACTCCACCCGAATCATTGTATTCATTTAGTTTTGGAACATCTCAAACGTCAATGCTTTTTTTGAGTCATATTCAACAATACAATTCGGCATTTCAAATGACTCCTTTTCGTGCTACTAAAATTATTAGAGATAATTTTATGCCGACGTTTAAGGTAAATACTTGAACAAGATTGTCCCATGTTTATATCAAACTGAATCATAAAGTATTCGATAGTTTTAAAAATTCTGATCCAACATCTACCTAAAATTGCATACATGTTACAGATTCAGGGCCAGATTTATCATCAAGCTGGTGCTGATCCCCACGCTAATCATCAATTTTTGCAAATTTATTTTATTGCTGATGAAAATTGTGAATTGGATCAACGTTGTACAATTGTTTCAAACACAAGACGAGAAATTATTCGTGAGCTACAAAGGATTTTCCATCAGCATAACGCATTAGTTCAATTGTTCAAAATTTCTCTCGATCGTATGCTATCTGATAATCACAACATCGTAATAAGGGCTGATAGAACACCTTTTGGAGAGCATGCAAGGCGATTTAATGCACCGACAATTGATAAGGTTGCAATTGTAATTCTTGGTGATCAGTTTAAATCCCGTGATATTCTACTTCATCGCAGAAATGAGCGATTGCAACGGTTTTCAGAACTTCATCGTAGTTACGATGCATTACAATACCCAATATTGCATTGGAAAGGTGACGATGGCTACCATATCAATATACCAATGATTGATCCACGAACAGGTAAATAATTAACATATTTTCAGTGTGTTGAAATTTTATTTGTATAATTTTCTAAAGTCACATTTTGCACTTTTTTTCAGGTCTACATGTACAGAAAAAAGTTAGTGCCATGAATTTTTATTCGTATCGATTGATGGTTCATCCACAAGAACAAAATTATATCTTGAGATGCAGTAAGCTATATTATCAGTACATCGTTGATATGTATGCCAAAATACAAACTGAACGTCTTAATTTTATTCGTTTCAACTAAGCAAAATTAAGATCCGAAGAATATATTCATTTGCAAGATGCGATAGCGAATGATGCTAATGTTAATGACATCGGACGTTTAACTATATTGCCATCTTCGTATATTGGTGGCTCACGGCATATGAAGGAATATGCACAAGACGCAATGTCTTATGTGCGAAAATACGGTCAACCGGATCTGTTCATTACATTTACATGTAATCTACATCAAAAACAATTTATTTGAAGGACAGTCGACAACTGATCGTCATGACATTACAGCACGTGTTTTTCGGCAAAAATTGAGAGCACTTATGGATTTAATTGTGAAATTATGTGTATTTGGAGAGTAGCGTTGTCATATGTACTCCATCGAATGGCAAAAAAGGGGATTGCGGCACGCACATATATTAATTTGGCTGGTACATACAATTACTCCGGATCAAATCGATAACGTTATATCAGCTGAAATTCCTGATCAAACTGTTGATCCAGAGTTATTTCACGTTGTCGTTAAAAACAAGATACATGGTCCGTGCGGTGAATTAAATATGAATTCGCCATGTATAATTCATGGAAAGTGTTGGAAACGATACCCGAGGCAATCGACTTCAGACACAATAACGGGCAATGACGGATATCCGTTGTATCGACGTAGATCACCTAATGATAATTAGAATGCGTAACCAGGACGTTGAAGTTGATAATCGTTGGGTGGTTTCAGTATTGTCCATTATTATCGAAAATATTCAATGCTCATATAAATGTGGAGTATTGTAATATAATCAAATCCATTAAATAAATTTGCAAGTATGTAAATAAAGGGAGCGATATGGCTGTTTTCAGTGTTGCTGGTGATAATAGAAATGATGAAATTACTCAGTATCAAATGGGGTGCCATATTAGTAGTAATGAAGCTGTCTGGAGGATTATGTCGTTTTCAATGCACGAAAGACATCCTATGGTTGTTTAATTGGCTGTGCATCTTAAGAATGGCCAACGTGTTTATTTTAATGAAGAAAATGTATTGGAAAGAGCAGCACAACCACCAGCGACTACGTTGACCGCTTTTTTCAAATTTTGCGAAACTGATGCATTTGCGATAAATATTCTGAAGTGCCTAAGTATTACACATGGAATGTGTCTTCGAAAAAATTTCAAAGACGTAAACAAGGAAAAGCAGTCGATGGGCATCCAGGCATTTTCCAAACAGATGCAATTGGGAGAATATATACAGTACATCCAAACAATGCCGAGTGTTATTATTAGCGATTGTTATTAGTTAACGTCAATGGCCCAAACACATTTCAAGAATTGAGAACAGTCAACGGTCTTTGTGTCACCTGGTGGTACGGGCAAACCGTTCGTTATATAATTTATTTTAGCGAATATTCGCATCTTCGGGAATTGCTGCTACATTGTTGGAAGGTAGTCGGACCGCGCACTCTGCATTAAAATTGCCATTGAATTTACAGGTGATTGAAACTCCAACTTGCAATATTTCGAGAAATTCTGCTATGGCAAAAGTTCTGCGATTAACGTCAATTATTTTATGGGATGAGTGTACAATGGCGAATAAAAAATCACTAGAAGCAATTAATCGAACAATGCAAGATTTACGTGGTAATCAACAGCTTGTTGGTGGTGCTTTGATATTACTGTCAGGGGATTTTCGTCAAAAATTGCCTGTCATTCCTCGATCAACTCCTGCTGATGAAATAAATGCCTGTTTGTTGTCATCAGTTCTTTGGAGATATGTACAAACATTGACACAGAACATTAATATGCGTATTCACCTACACAATGATCCAGCTGCCAATGAGTTTTCAAAACAATTGTTAGAAATTGGTGATGGCAAAATACAAATCGACAGTACCAACGGATTGATCGCTGTACCGAACAATTTTTGTACAATTGCGCAATCAATAGATGAATGGACTGAATTTGTTTTAAGTGTTATGAAATAAAATAAGTATAAAATAGTAAAATTGGAATATTTACTTTTCGTCCGCTCACCTCGTCCTCGTGGTACCAAAAGATGTAGGCGGGGGCTTCGGGGCTGAACTGGATCAGGCAGGTGAGGTTGATGGTAGAGCCGATGTCCACGTGCAGGTCTGGCCCTCCGAGAATGCGAGCTGACGGCACTGCAAAATATCGTGATCGTTATTTACGTTTTTTGTTATTTACGTATATCAAAAACTTTTTAAAGAACTATATCTAAACATTTTATAATAATATAATAATAATAATATAATAAATCCTCAGAAAAACACACCAACTGTATGGCCCCAAAGTAAGCAGAGCTTGTGTTATGGATGACCATACAGTGAACTGGGGGGGAACCCAGAATAAACATACATATGTAAATACAAACAACCATGACCCGAGAACAAACATCTGTGTTCATCACACAAATGAATGCCCCGGCCAGGACTCGAACCTGGGACCTTCGGCGTATGAGGCAAGGCTACTTTCCACTACGCCACTCCGTCGCCGTTTTCAATACACGAGTATGTAATGTATACTTTATTTAGCGTTGGACTATAATCCTTCAGGGCTGATATTTCAATGCTCAGATAACTTTTATAAGTATATTATTTTGTGAGTTTGACATAATTTCTATGGAAAGTCTCGTCAAGTGTCAGAGTTATTCTCCAGAAAAAAAATATCAGAGCATTGAAAAATTAGCCCCTATTTCAATATTTAAATTAATCAATAAGATAATATAAATAAGAAGCCAAAGGTGACTGATTATGATATGATATAAACCTATGCAACGTTCGTGAAATTCAATATTCGAGATTAAGAGATAAGTTACTATACTGGTGCTATTTAAACTTTACTTCACATTGTATGTACCTTGATAATACTGTATATTTTATATTCTAATGATGAAACATTTAAAAAAAACTGGATACAGTATTTTTTTTAAATTAACCATGCTTGCTTTCATTAGTTTCATTTACAAATATGTGGTTATTAAAATGCATTCATTTCAAAGGAAGCCTAGGATAATAGAACGAATTATAAAGATAAAATTTTAATCCACAAAGGGTTTTAAAAAACGCTATTTTCTACGAAAATTACGTAATACAGTGGGATGCGGTCAAGTATTTACCTACATACCAAAGATATATTAGTGACACGACGCGGTGCAGTGGTAGCTTAGGGCAGCGTGGCGACTGTGGCATTCAACAATTTCAACATGGAAAGGGGTTTCTAAGTTTTTAATTTATAGCTCATTTTATATAACACTCGAGGTTTCACCCACGTCACTTGAAAACTTGTAAACAATTCGTCACTTATTATAGTGCATGTTAGTTATTGATTAACCTTTGTAATGGTAACACAATTTCTAAAATCAGTTCAGTACTTGACATTAACTCGACTAAAGTCAAGTTTAGCATGAGTTCTTAAAATATTCATGACAAGATAAGCAACATAAACACATACCATTCCGACACACACATCCACACACCCACACACACACACTCTCTCACACACACACACACACACACACACACAAATTCAGGATATTAGTAATAATTTTTGTGTAAATATTAATAATGAAAGATGTCATACATCTCTCTTTTATTAAAGCTTATGTATATTTTATCTACGACATTGTTAGTCCTAAGTTGGCTGTCAGTGTAAAATAAAATAATGTTAACATTTAATCTAAGAGATGTGGACTGTGTAGTTATATACAGGGTGACTTGTAATTCGACGTATTCCTCTTGGGATGTGATAATACAACTAATTTCCAACAAAATTAACTATAATCACCCTAATACCAGTAGGCTCGTTATCGAGATATTCAATATTTTTGGTTTTGTTCACAAAATCCCGAATGAAGTACAAAAAATTCGTACAAAAAATGAATAAAGTTGTTAATATTTTTATCAGTTACCAATATATCAACAAACATTTATTAATACTTATACTGGCACAAATATTGAACATTTTAAAGAAGCAAGTGAATTCTTATAAAATGTTGTTTTGACTCACTAATTTTTTATAAGATTATGTGAGACAGACCTTTAAAAATATTCTATAAGAATAATCAGATGACGTCAAGACATTATTTAGGGTTACTTTTTAATGAAAACTAATTCTAAATATTTACATGTCTAAATTGTGGGCACTTCATTACAAGCTATGTAAATTCGATAGCTTCTAAGCGATTCACTAGTAGAAGAATACTTATTACTTAAAAGAATTACTCTACAATATGCATTTATACATTTGCAAATATAAATTTCGTATTTATATCGCATTTTACCACTCCGTTAAGCTAATTCCTGTATTAAGCACCTGAAAGTCGGAGCTAGGTCACCTCACAGTTGCTATTTTGTCTGAAGTGGCCATTTCAGTCTTTTTATGTTGAATTTTGATTCGATTAGAAGTTTATTTACAGATATTAGATAGTTAAAGTAATATATTTCTGACCTTTTTGTTTTTATTATAACAATACCGCATAAAACTTCGAAAGACCAACAATAAATTTATAGTATTTTCTCTTTGAGTTTTATTTTGTGTTAAATAATAAAATTGTGCAATTAATATTTTACAAATTTAAAAAAGATAATATTACAGTTTTATCAGCATATCATTTTAAACCATATCATCATTATATTGATTACCGATGAATTGGATTTTAATTTGTTTTTTGCCTGTCGAGATAATCATTGTAAAACGATACTGTAGAACGTCACAGAATGTGTACAAGGAAAATATGTTTACTCATCTTTGAGTTTGAGTTCAAAATATTCGTGTCGTCGGCCACTTATGTTTCAGTAAAATGTACAGTTATAATTATTTTTATTATAATAATCAATAAGGTTAATTACCATATTTTGTAATCACTTGAGCTAAATACTAATTACTTTTTTAATTTTTTAGTGTTAAAACAGCCATCATTAGAGTAAACTTATAATAACTATATTGTATTGCACCAAAAATTCTTTAATCTAAAAATATTTGTTACTTCATTTAATAGGGAAAAATAGTAAAAATAAGCAATTAACTACTAATTAACTATTTATTGTATTAGTTTGCTATCTCATTAGTAAGCAGGCTGCATTCCCTTGTTGCACAAAAACAGAGCGAATGTTTTTTTTATTGAGAGTTGCCGATCAAAGAAAATAATTTCGCACATAAACCCAAGCAAATAAAAAGCACAAAAATAAAATATTTGACTATAAAGCTGACAAATATATTTTAGTGATATTTTTTAATATGCTATGTTTTCGACATTTTTTAAAGTAATTTATTCAACTGAATATCTGTTTTAAATCATAAAGATTACCTCAAGTATTTATTTTTGCAACCTTGTCTGTATCGGTAAAGATGCACGCAGTTACGTATTCCTTGATTTGCTTTTATGTCTTTTATATACTTATATACATAATTTGGTCCTGACTTTCATTTCAGTAATTATTATAAAATGTTATAAAAATTAAGGTATAGTCATTTTTTGCGTAAAGTACTGAAATCAAAAGCTTGTTGAGGGCCTGGAATGAACTCCACTATTAAGACCTATAAATTGTAACATTTCAATGGACTATTAAGGTAAATAGTATACTGTGTTACTTTAATGGTTGTTTTTATGATTTGTTTAATATTTCATTAGTATTATGTACGGTTCTTGCTACTAATTACTAAAGAAGTTAAAAGTGTGACGGGCAATTGTGGGTAGTAGCCCCGCCACCCGCCAATCACAACATCTTCAATTTATCTTGCGCTTCATAAAACTATAATTATCCTTCCAAGTGACTTTTGGTCACTCTTTGTTGTTAAGCCCGTAAAGATATTTTATTGGGTGGTTTCAACAGGGACTAGGTATAACCAAAACCGTCGTCGATCAATATCTTTTCTTTTATAAATAGCTATATCAAATCCTTAAATGAGGGGTGGTAGGTAGGTAGGTAGCTTCTTTTGTGTAAGGTCTAGTAAGGGGCAGTACTAGAGTTCTTCCAAACTTGACCGCCTTATAAATCTCGTTCACATAGTGTTAAGATCTTAGGTCGAGTGGTGTAGTGGTAAATATCCTTGCCTCGTACGCCTGAGGCCCCAGTTTGGAAGCCGGGCCGTGGTATTCATGATAAACACAGATATTGGTTACGGGTCATGGTTTATTTATTTTATTATATATTAGGGAAAAATGGGAAAATTGTCTATATAAATCGAGTTTTACGCTATTTTATACCTTTTTGTCGATACAAAATGCTGTTGCCCGGCATCATCCGGGTAAATCCCGACGCCGTGGTAATTCCAGATTTTTGATACACGAATGGTGAATAAATTTTAGTATTGATTCAATTGCATCAATTGTTCTCTTTTGTGGTAGTAGAGTGTCTCGGTCTGTTAAGATCTCGTCTGGGGCGCGATTCTATTAATCGATATAATCATGATTCCTATGAATAAAAAAAACACCTACGGTTAACGAAGTCTATAGGTGCAGAGACAACTTCGCATCAGGTGGTTGCAATAGTAAAAAAAGAGTTTGCCGCTAACAACTCTTATAAATAGTTTTTTCTATGATTTCAAAAAGTAATTGATACTATCCACCATGTCCTATGCATATATAGAACATGAGCTGTTTTAAGTAATCTTACAACTTTTAAGTGTAACATGCAAATTCACTGATACGGTGTTCTTGGTTCTTACAAAATTTCACGTTTTCTTTAAATTCTTTAAAAAACAGAACTCGGTTATAAGCGCAAATGCATTTTCAACTCTTTTTCTTCAAAGAACATTGCTTGGTGTCTTCAGTTCTATCTGCTGTTATTAGCCACTTCCAACTTAGTTCAGTCTGCGGTTATATCATAAATAAAGTCAGTGATAAAAAATTTAATTGATTGATGGAGTACGCCTTTGAATATATTATATACTCAATATTTTGTAATTTATATTCGATGAAAATAAAATAGCAGAAGATATGTGACTCTTGAGGCATGGCATGAAATTAAAAATCTTGTTACCGGTCGCCTGATTACTAGTAAAAATGGTTTATTTACTACGCAAACCACACCGACAATGTATAAGAGTTGATTACAATCGTTTTCGTGTCCGTATGATTTTATATATTTACTATAAGCACATTTTAATAAGGTTATTTAAATAATAAAAAAGTTATTGCCGATTTTACTCACTGGGACTGTCGTTAAAGTTTACATTTGACAGACAAATGGTTTTTTACTGAACAAAAAGCGTGTTATTCGTTTGTTACTTTGTTAAAATAGATAAATTATAATGAAATACTGAAATACTGAAATAGGTTTTACTAATGCGAATTTTATCTGAAAATAATAGAAGTTTTCTTAAGAAAAGGACCTTGGAGTGAAAGCTAGTTAAATAATAGAATCTTTAACAAGGTTCTATTTGGACTAAATAAACTTACCTCGATTAAACCAAGTACTTTGCAAGTGTTTCCGCAGCTGAAGTTATAAACTACTATTATAACGAGCCAAAATCCGCGCAATCGGCTCGCGACCCAATTACCATCCACTGCTCTTCGATAGCTTAACGACCACGAGCAAAGCCAAATGTTTAGATTTTATTCATGAAACATGGGACTGTGAATAATTACATCCACGGTCAAATCCCGCGAGTCAAGTGCTTTCTGGATGTTACTATAAAAAGGTTTGGAGATTCTGCAAATTGTGTTGTGCGATGGTGCTGCTGCCAACAACAACGCGGATTTATAGTCCACCGATAACATTTAAAAATATAGTTAAAAAATATATATATTTTTCATTTCATAGCTGGCAGAATATCATTTTTATCTAATGATCATTTTTGCAGAATTTGTGAAAAATATTATAATTCCCGGTCAAAACCAAATTTGACAAAAATCACTCAATCTGAAAAATTATGGAGACGGCTACAAATTTAATACTTAACATAGAAAAGAGCTAGGTAATTCGTGGATATTTTATGGTAAACTTTCATAAAAAATTAGTTATCAATTATGATCTATCATGCAAAGACCATATTAAAAATATTTCTTGTTTTGTGAACGCAAACATAAGAACTAGTTAAAGTGTTCTGATAAAAAATCAAACCTTATTTAGAAGTAAGTGCGTGTTGCTACTAAAAAATAAGGTTATAGATGTAATAACTCGAAAATTTTAATGTTGCAAATAATAACAAGAGAGCTGGTAACAGTTTTTAGGTTTTACAGTATGGTTGTATTGCGTTCCAGATACGGAAAGTAAGAATTTTAGACGCCAAACTGGTGATTTTTAGGACACAATTTATCAAATCCAGTTTGGTTAAAAAAGAAACTTTATAAGAAGTCGAATCTACTTTGTAAAAGCTACTCAGAACGATATTTCCTTAACTTTCTTATGAGTATGCAGTAGGTTTATTGATATGGATTTTAGTTTATAAAAGTGCACTTCCAGAAAAGCCAGTAAACTGAAATATCGCACATCATTGTTCTGCAAGGAAAGTTGCTACAAGTTTGCCTGTGACTTTTTCTTCTCGATCAGTTTAGAATATCATAAATAAGGCAAAGTTGTTTAAGTTGCTTCCAAAGTTGGCGTGATTTACCGACGCTGCAGGCTCCTGTGCGCGTCGTGCAGTCTTCTCGACAAAAAGAGTTAAATAAAAAGTTAAATTTAAAATCAGTTTTTCTACTTACCAACAACGTGCAGAGTGACAAAGAAGGACCGCACAGGCTGCGTGGACACTTGACACTCGTACACTCCCGCATCCCGCTGCTGAGCCCATTTGATCTGCAGCGTCCAGTCGTCCGATAGAGGGGAATGCGTCGCTTGGAATCGTTGGTCGGACGTGTACGTGTAACTGCCGACGGTCAGGATGTGGAGATCGCGGTGCCTGATCCAGGAGACCTAAGAAGAATATAGGAAAGTGTCTGTTGTAGAAATTTTAGTCAACATAAAAAATTTGAACTCAAACATATTATTTCGTTGTATGTTATTGTAAGAATTTGATATTAACTACCGATTCTCATATCTTATAGATCTTTCTAGAGCAGGTCGTTGTATTTGCTAAGCATTTATAATTGTACTTAATACTATTAGAAATGCGTAGCAAATACAAAGTGGAGGTGCCGTATCTGTCTTTCTTTAGAGAGTCAGGCAAAGCCACGCGCGGCTTGAGGGAAGGTATTCATAATTGCTAGTGATGACACAGTGGCGAGAAATAGAATTCGGCAGTAACCAACATAAAACATTTTTATAATACGTCGATACAGTTCAACTATACTTTACTAGATGGCAGATAATTAGACCAGAAGGCCTACTATGAACTATAATTGCGATTCAATTGACGACCTAAAATAAACTGCTTTGCTATTTCATACCACGACGTCATTAAAGCGATCCAGTTTAGGTTGACGCCAAATCAAGTCGGCAATTGGATCGCAAACTGTTTTAGTTCGTTCATTTTTCGTACCATGAGGTGATATTTCAACCTATATTGGATGACTTAAATGTCAAAGTAAGCGATTCAAAAAAAGTTGCTACTTTCTTGGCGTGAAGTGAATCGTTTCGGTTTATCTTTAAAAAAATGGTTGAAAATATAGGTAATTTAAGGTATTTCAGTTGTATATTTAGTGTTTCTGAGTGTTAATGTAAAAAAGTGAGTTCTAGAGCAATTTTTTATTGTAGATGTCTGACGAATTAGTCTTTTTTATTTTCTTGGAAAATGGTAATGAAATAAACACAACACGGAAACAATCGGACCCCTTTTATTTGAAAGATGAAGAATATGCAAAAAGGTTATCGGTTGTCTAAACGATTGGTATTGGAAATGTGTGATGAGCTGAGCCCATTGTTGAAAAATCCAACAAAATAAACTGATTTATCAGTAGAGACAAAGGTAGAAGTCAAATTGGGTGCGTTCTAAACTCGTCATAATCAATTTATTTTTACGACAACACTAAGGAAACCTTTAATTATTTGTAATTTAAAGTATTATATAAATTGCTATTATTTCATGAGTACTAAAACGGGCTTATGGTATATAATTTGACACTAAAAAAAGTGCAATTTTAAAATATATTTGTTGTTATTTTTACACAAAAAACACCGCTAAAATCATATCAACTAGATTTCGAAACGCAACGCATATGGTTCGAGTAAAAGAGACAGACTTATGCAACGAGTGTACAGCGTCATCTCTTTCTCACACGCGGACCACAGACAAATCTCGATCTTTCATTCCTCCGTGAGCGATTCAAACGCCAGTTAGCTAAAGGCACTTCATGGTACGAATCTTAGCGATTCAGTTTAGGTACCTAAACTGGATTGCATCGGAATTGAATGGCAAACTAAAAGTTGATGGTAGGCCTTCTGGGTTGGACTTATCATATCAAGGTGGAGTCATCACGATACGTAATAATATGCTAGGGGTAAAATATTTGTAAATAAATATTTAGTTTGAAAAAGTATTTAGATTATTTTATAATATTTTTATTCATTCTTCTTTTAATTTTGTTGAATAATATAAATAATTGTAAAGAAGATTAAGAATAAAAATGTTTTTGCTTGAATACATCCGTGTCTTTATTTAACTTACTTATAACAGGTGACGCTGAATTTAAAAACAGAAAAACCTAAAGTAAATAAATTCAATATGCGTGTACAGTAATGGATCTTAAACAAATAAATAGCTAGGATGTATATGATAAACGAAAACATTTCTGAATTATATGGGTTCTATTAATAAGCTGTAAATAAAATAATTCCTACACATATTTCATATTTCTAACGATCATGATTTTCTGTCAGTATGTTAAGAAATATTCTCATAATAAAACAAATTTACAGTGTCTCTAATTACACATAATTTTTTATAGGATCAGGCGTTACTTTGCGCAAATCCATTGCAATTGTATGAAATTACTTTGGTACTTTCACGACGGCTATATGCGCAAGACTTTCAAGCGTTTAGTATTAGCACCGAAACCCTACAAAATTTTCAAGCATTGTTCTTTGCAGAACTTTAAGCACACAATGCTTCCACACGTGTTTGGCCTCAGCCAGGGGCATCACCTGGGCACATAATTTTTGCCTATTTATGTGCAACGACCTCTTTTTGGTAAGCAAAATGGAATAGTTCAGCTGGTGCGAGCACTTTCTGGTGTAATTTTAAACACGAAAACACTGTATTGGTTTCAATGATGATGATACATTTCAAATCAAATTTGCTTGCATTTAGATTAATAAATTATTCGATTGTTTTTTAAATAAATGTATCTGTATTAATGACGAAGTATTATTATTTAAGATTTGTTACAAAGATCTAAAGTCTAGGTCTTGGTCTCGGCAATCTCAGCTTTAAATCCAACCACTCCAGAACTTTATCTCGGTTCTCGCCTAAAAATCACCGAAATTGTCAGCCGGAGCCGAGACTTCTTCATATTTTGTATACTTTACATAAGCATGCGGTAAATTTTTATGTGTTATCATCAGCCATTGACCAGCAGCCGTAGCATGGCATGCCAAGACAAGACTTATGTAACGGATTTTAGTATAGCACTTAGTGTTATGTGAAAAGAGTTGCTCACGGTTTAAGGAGTAATAGTCCGTGTTAGGTACAACTATATATTTTCACCGGTACACAGCACTAATAATTCTTAAGAAGGTGTGAAGCGACAGTTATTCTATAGAGCAAATCAAGTCCGGTATACAATAGCAATGTTCGTTGTTACAGTTAAGCACTCGGTAATACAATGAAAGTCAGTAAAGCGGGAAGTAAAGCGGCGTGCGCTTCGCGTCGTGATAGGATTCCGAGCCGAGCGTGCGCGAGAGCAGCGATGACGCCTTTGAGACTCGTCGGGCAAGCGGTGTATTACCAGTGAGTTGGTTTGATTGCGAAATGTATGAGTGTTGAAAGTTGAGTATTTGTATGTATCGCGTATGGTGTAGGTATATGTTAAGTGTACTGTGAAGTAAGAGTGAGTGGGAGAAGCCCACATTACTCCCCCCAGAGACCTGATTAGGGGTGATAGTGATCACAAAACCACACTTTTCTGCCATATCGGGCTGTTTTTGAAGGTGTTTCAGGGGTTTCTTTACGAGGGTTGTTAGGGGGCAGTGTGGAGGGTGGTTCTGGTTCGGGGCCGGCTTTCTCATCCTTCATTATGTAGCCCGGTTTCAGCCAGTCTATATTGACAGTGACCGGTTTTTCTTTAATGAGGAGCGTGAGGTACTTGTCATCTCTGTTTAGGACCCTGTGTGGTCCTGTGTAGGCGGGTTGCAGTGCGGGACAGCGCGTAGCATCTCCACGTAAAAAGACGTGCTCAGCGCTGTGCAAATCTTTGAAAATTTAGATTTTGCTCTTACAGTGGCGAGATGCTGGTGCAGGTTTAAGCTTCTCGGCAAATGCTCGCAGTCTGGCAGTAAAATCAGAGAGGTCTGATGTACCAGGCGTAGTTGGTTGAAAGAATTCACCGGGGAGCCTCAGTGGTTCACCAATTCGGCGGAAGACGTCTGTAGGTCGTCTTTGAAGGCGCTACGTATGCCGAGTAGCACCAAGGGCAACGATTCGGACCAGTTGTGGTCGGCGTGGCAAGGAATGGCTGCTTTTAGCTATCTGTGGAAGCGTTCACAAGTCCATTGCAAGCCGGGTCGGTATGCCGTGGTCCGTTTGTGCTGGAACCCGATAGTCTTGGATAGATATTGAAACAGTGCTGACTCAAACTGGCGTCCGCGGTCTGTAACGATATCTACTAGGCAGCCAAATCGGGAAATCCAGCTAGACAGAAGTGCCTTACCACCGGTTTCTGCTGTGATGTCAGAGATTGGTACAACTTCGGGCCACCGAGTGAAACGATTGATGGCCGTGAGACAGTATCGTAATCCACTGGAGACTGGAAGAGGGCCAATCAGGTGGATGTGCACGTGTTTGAAGCGGGCACGAGGTAGTTCGAAAGTTCCTAGCGGGGCAGAAATATGTTGGCTTACCTCAGTGCATTGGCATGAGAGGCACATTCGGGACCACTCTCTACAGTCTTTTCGCACTCCGGGCCACACGAAGCGTTCGGCCACGAGATTTGCAGTAGTGTTGGCACCTGGGTGGCTAACGGAAAGGAGGCTTTGGAAGATCTGTTTCCGGAATGCCTTCGTGACGAATGGCCTGACAGTTGGTGTACTCACGTCGCACAGCATCGTACAGTGACGTGCGGCTGCCTAGGAAATCCATGTTCTTTAGGCAGAGTGATGGTGAGGTCGCCGCGAGGTACTCGGCGAGTTCGCAATCCGTTCTTTGGCTTTTAGACACTTGGGCAAGGTCGACTGGGGTTTTTAGCTCACCGACACGAAATAAAGCATCGGCGACGACATTGTCTTTGCCTAAAATGTACCTTATATCGGTCGTGAACTGGGCTATTTAATCCAAGTGCTTATACTGCCTGGGCGAACAAATACGTTTCCTATCGTGGAAAGCGAAACTGATCGGCTTGTGGTCGATATAGACGATGAAATGCCTAGCTTCCAACATGTGTCTAAAATATTTGATGGCCTCATAGATGGCGAGTAACTCGCGGTCGTAAGGCGAATATTTGATTTGGGTAGGACTAAGTTTCTTTGAAAAGAAAGTTAGTGGCTGCCATCCGTCGTTGTGCTGTTTTTGTAAAACAGCTCCTATTGCAACGTCTGAAGCATCCATAACCAATGCAAGCTTGGAGTTGCAGTGAGGATGTGCGAGTAAACCTGAATTGGAAAGGCTTTCCTTGGTGTTCGAGAAAGCCTGCAGAGCGTCACCTGTCAGGTTGATAGGTGTTGATCCTTTTACTGCTCCGATAAGAAGGGCATTGAGGGGTTCTTGGGTCTGGGCTGCGTTAGGAAGAAATCTTCTGTAGAAGTTAGCCATTCTCAAGAATCTCCGAAGTGACCTCACGTCCTTCGGGGGGGGGGCAAATTCCGGATAGCTTCGATCTTTGTGTCCAAGGGCTTGGTTCCGCTTTCCGAGATGCGATAACCTAAAAAAGTTACCTCGGGAGCTCCAAAGACGCACCTAGACACGTTTATTGCCATACCGTAGTCTTTGAGCCGTGCGAAAACTTGGTAGAGGTGGTCCTCGTGCTGTGCCTCATCTTTAGAGAAGATTAAAAAATCATCTAAATAGCATTATACGAAGTCCAATCCTCGGGTTAGCTCGTCCACAAACCGTTGAAAAGTTTGGCCTGCATAAAGCAGACCAAACGTCATGTATGGAAATTCATACAACCCAAACGGAGTTGTGATAGCTGTTTTGGGGATTTCCTCTTCTCTGACTGGGACTGGGTTGTACGCCTTTACCAGGTCCAGAGTGGTGAAGACTTGGCAACCTGCAAGACTATGAGAAAAATCATGCAAGTGCCTGATAGGATATTTGTCGGGAATTGTGCGCGCATTCAGCATCCTGTAGTCACAGCAGGGGCGCCAGCCGTTGTATTTCTTCTGCGTCAGGTGTAGTGGTGATGACCAGGGACTTTGAGAGGGCCTGGTGGTTCCATTAGCCAGCATGGCTTCAAACTCGTCTCTGGCTATCGTGAGTTTATCAGGCGCCAGACGATGGGGGGTACAAGAAACTGGCGGGCCTGGCGTTGTGAGGATGTGGTGAGTAGTGTTGTGTGGTATGAATCTGTGTGTGTCCGACGGTCGCGTGATCGCAGTATATGAATCTATAATGCGATGGTATTTCGTGTCGCCAGTCAAAACCTTCACGGAATAAAGGTTTGAGATATTTATAACTGTTAAAGCGGAAGCAGAAAGAGTAGTAACGCTATCGATAAGCTTCTGGTTACCTACGTCTACAACTAAACTATAACACGATAAAAGTCTACACTTATGATGGGTTTCATGACGTAAGCTACTATGAAACTCCATAGGAAATTTTTGCGGAGTCCTAGATCCAAGTTGAGGTGTGCGTAGCCTTAAGTATCAATGCTGGAGCCATTAGCTGCGCAAAGTTGGTAGGTGGTCTTCGGGCGTCGATCTCGCATCATTGATCTTGGGAAGACACAGAGGTCGCTTCCACTATCGACCAGGAACTGCGTCTTCGTCTTGCGGTCAGTAACGAACTGACGACCGGTTGGGCTAGAGCAATCTTCGGTCGTCATTATCGATTGCTTTTGGCGTTCCCCGATGTATAATCGCAGGGTTTGATGCAGTTGTAAGTGCGATCTCCAAACCTTATGTGGTTCCAGCATATAAGGTTCCTTTGGTAACTAGAGTTGGAACGAGACCTCTGGCGTGATGGAGACCGTTGTCGTTGATGGGAACGATGGTTCGGGTAGTTCGGCCGCCATGACTGCTGATCCAACTTCAGCTCCAGGCGCTCCACCATTCGTCGTAGCTCGGCGATCTCATTCCAGGTGCTGCTGTCCTGGCTGGTTCCAGGATACGACGTGGCTGCAACGTGGCTTGTCGGCTGGAAGGTTGCTTCCTGCACTCTGTCTGCCAGGTTTGCCAGCTGCTCGAGGGGCAGTTCTGACTGCGAGGCCAGAACTGTCTGGAGGTTCTGGGGTAATCGGCGGCTCCAGATACTTCGGATAAAGTCTTCTGGTGCTGAGACTCCAGCCAGGTCCTGTAGGTGACGTAAGAACTGTGACGGTTTTCTGTTACCTAACTCCTCGTGCGTCAGTAGCTGCCTCACCTTCTTCTCGTGTGATGCTGAGTGGCTCGCTCAACAACAAAACTGCTGGCCGATTTCCACATTTTACATTAGAGACGAAACTGACATCTAAGAATTAAGATCAAATACAGATAGTTTTAACTTGGTGACTAATGAGCTACCTAAAGATAATGAATTGTTTTTAAAATGTTCTTCCTTTCTAAGGTTACAACGCATCACTGCGTGGTGCCTACGTTTTATATCTACGCAAACTAAAGAGCGACGGATAATTTAAAACTTTAACTACGTCAGAATTAAGCACTGCACATATAATTTTTACACAACATTATAATACTTACACAACATAACTTTTATTTTAAAGAAATCAACCAACTTAGGAATAATAAAACTTTTATTAGGCTTTGCGAATTTATGGGAGGGCTTGGTAGGAAAATGTTAATATAAAAATAAATAAAAGATGCTTAGAATTCCTAGCAAACCTTGCAAACCTAGCGGCTTACCTCCCTACCAGTGAAAGGGGGGCTGGGGAAAATAACTTTAAACTAACCGTAGTTCGCCGAAGGCCGCTGCCTAGAATCCTTAAAAGAGTACGCAAGTAAAGAGTTGACCGCGTTAGGGTCAACCTTTACCGACAAAAAGGGCAAGTGTACACAAAAAGATACAAATATGATAAATATAAATAATATGATATGAAAATAGAACAGTAAATAAATAAAATAAAAGGACTGGATCAGTACAAATTAGTTGTCGTTGTTGGACGACTTTTACGCAGTAATGCGAAAAAAAGTTGCCTCACTGGTGAACAGGGTGCGGTTGAGTTCGAACCGAGTCCTGAGGATGGTTGGGGACCGACTTGATTCAGCCCCGGTTGGCAGATTCCCAGAACTGCTTGTGTTTAAGGTGTAACGAGTCTGCCCATTGGAGTATGTTATGAATACTAACATAGTCTATAAGATATATTGTTACTAACATTAGTATTACTTTTGGCGTTATGAATAATTAATGAATGTTATGAATCATATCATCATCACTCTATGGATCATTGTTCTGAAAATAAATGATTTTTATTTCATTTCATTCGGACTAAGCGAGCAACTGGTAAATGAAACGAATTTCTATTATATACGATATATATATAACGAGTTTATATAATATCCAGCGTGGTAATTCGGTCAGACTTTTGGCTACGTTTCATCGTTTATAACTAAAACCTCTCTTAACAAAAACTTACGTTGAAAAGAAATTTGGTGACGAACTACATTTTGTGATATACAGCTTAGGGCTCTACCTGTAACTTTAGTCTAAAAATAATACGGATACTGTACATACTATTGTTATAAAGATGAAAACCTAGTTTCTTTTTTATTTTCAAACTCTGGAACCATGCTCTGTATTAAATATTGTAAAAAAATATGAGACAGTCTCATAATGTATGTGCAAGTAAAGTAGAATAAATTGTACGTGTATAAATTAGATGTTTTTTTTTAAATATTAAGTACCAAATAATAAAGTGAAAAATATATAATACGATTGTAATAACAGTTTGCAAACCTAAATTTATTTTAATTCATAGTCATCCGATTTGCCAAAATATCAAGTTTTGATATTCGACCTCTAATAAAATAAAAAAGTTTCCCCGGCCATCATTGATTAATTTTCTTTCATGCGATCTTCTTACCTGGAAAGGTATAAAATACTTTGTCATCCACAATTAATTACTTTGTGCTACAAAGAGATTAATTGTTATGGATTGTGGAAACATTGTAACACAATTTAAAAATTAATTTAGAAAAATTCTGTATTAAGGTTATAAAAAACTTTAAAAAAAAATTATAAAATGAATGCTATGGAATTTCTACGAGTATATTATTATAATCTTCACTTTTATAGCAAAATATGAATACTGAAATATGAATAAATATGATTACTCTTATTAGCGCTTTAACTACTGCTACGATGACGCTTTTAAGTATAAATAAATGATAATTACTAAGAAATCCTAGCATTAATTCCAAAGTGAGTGTATTAGTTGTTTGTTAGTTTTGATTTTACCAGATCTTCACGAAATTCTGTATAAACGTTGCTAGAGGAAGAAATGGAAGAAGCCACAGACAAAATTAAGTTAAATATGAATATTAGTTAAGTGTCTACAAGTCTAAACTTAATCTTAATGTAAAAATGTATTTAAATTTAAATTCATTTATTTGGAAAAATTATACAGAGTAACAATTACAAGAGAATCGATAACAGCTACTTTAGTGAGCACTGTGTTGCGGCTGTCATCGCCCACCTCCAGTTTGTATATAAATAGTAAAATGTTGAACAAGTTGACAAACAAAATTATTGAATATACACAAAACAAAAGATAAATTAGAAAAAAAAAGACAATATTACAGCAAAGTTATAGACATCTTGTAGTTTCAGGTTGAGTTAATGAATTTATGGTGTATGTGTATATGGGTGTGAATGGTGAGATATGTGTTTAAATGTGTGTGTGTGTGTGACTTTGAGTGTGAAATAACTGCTAGTTTGAATATTAAGTACTGTATAAATTAATATGAACTTAAAATTTTTATGATAAGTATTTTAATCAATAAAGAAACCTGTGGTTGATTCAACGCCGACTTAAATCTATCTAGTTATGTAGCCATGTCTATCTTATATCAGTTTAGCAGGCACTGATTCATACATAATAATATATCACTGGAGCTTTTTTTTTTAAAGATCCAAAGATTAAATGAAATAGTAATTGTAAATGGTGGTCGAATTTGTACCTGTATCTGTCATAGTCAAATTGCGGCATTCAGATACTTTATTTTATTCAACCTATTGTGATGAGCTAAGATTTTCACTATTTATAAACATGGTATCACGCATGTGAGAAGGCGGATACGCCAACTTTTGAAGGTCTTTGAGATATTTAAGAAGAGAAACTGGGATAAATGTTAGTGTAGGAACCTATTCTTTTCAGAGTGGGCAATAATCAGATTAGTTCTAAGGAGTCATAATCCAACAACCACAACAATAAATATCCATAAAAATGATAAAAAATACATACCTATTATCCCATTCTTTTGTTCATTACCCAAATAGAAATCCTTTTATATTGTTAATCATATTATTACCGAATACCGTTTCCATTTAAAAATGTTATAAGGTATTTTGCCGATGCGATTTAAATAAGTTTGTACCTAATAAGTGCTTATATATTTTTGTCTATAATATTACAAAATATAAAATCCAGTATACTGGGTGATAAATCGCGGTAGGTAAGTATGAAAAAGTCTGAAACTATAAGAGATAGAGATATTTGTTCAAAGGAATTATGTCGTTGATTTAAGATTTAAGACAAACTGCATGTAAAGATTTTCAAAAATCTCGTAAAAACCGACAGTTTTCTAATAATTCGATTAATAAACATCCTAGAAAAAGCTAACGAGCGGTATAACAACCATGACTCGCTGAGTGACAACAAGGCCAAGTGGGTGTGACAGCAGAGGGAGAGTCAAGATTGAAGCACTGCGCTGCGCCGCTACATTGGACAACTTTGTCGGCAGAGGGTTTGTATGCCGAGCTCGTGAACTAGAACGTTCACTGTTTTCAATTTACCTTTGTTGTTGACTGTAGTTGTTGTACACTCGTGCATGCGGGTTTACCCTGTGCACTTTTACTTGTGCTGGTTTTTACAAAGTTTTTAGTATAGAGTTTTTATAAATAAAAAATATAAGGCACCGTATTTTAACGTTAAATTTATTTTGTACTTACTAACGACAGAATGTATATGTCAGTCAAATTATTCGAATTACTTTTTTTTAAATATTTTTTAAATTAAATATGAATGCCTTAAACGGTTTTAAGTATTTTATAATATCTCTGTATAATAATAGTAAAAAACTATTTAATTTAACAGTGGCTACTTTTGATCAGAGGCTAACCATTCTAACGACCACCCCTTTCTCAAAATCATATAATATAAGGGAATGTCATAAATATAAACTTAAAATAAATACACAAACATAATATAAAACCTAGCATGTAACTGTAAAACTTTATTTTAATACTTCTTATCCAAAATATACATAAAACCTTCAGTTATAAACTACAGAATGAGCAACGATATAAAATGTATCAATAAAAATACAATATTCATTTGGCGTGATCATCTAAGGTTGGGTAGGACTCTACGTTGTGTTGTATAGTAACCAAGTTCTTTTCCGATGTGTGTGACAAAGATATGAAACAAAGAATGTACCTAAGAATGAAATGTAAAATATTATTGTAATAAAGATATATAATAAATAAATAAAAATGAGATATATTATAAGGTAATAAAGGACTGTTGAAATGGATTTGATGAATTAAAATGAACTGGGAATTTATAAAAAATGGGGTGTAAGTAGTATCCTCGCCTTATGCATGTGAGGGACATTCTTTCATTTTTTGGTTTTCTCTCTCCAGGATCCACCAATCCAACATCCGAGTGTTAGTAAAGTATAATAATGATTTGTTATTTCCTTGCAAGGATCATAACACAGTTACAATTTGATTTGTAACTTTGTTATTTCCTTGCAAGGATCATAACACAGTTACAATTTGATTTGTAATGAAATTGCCATATCAAAAATCCAATAAGTAATATAAAGAAATTCAATAGTTATTTATGAAATATTTTGCAAACAGATAGATTTATAAGTATTAGTAGAGGATGGAATATGGTGAGATTGTGAGAATGAACAAAGCCAACAATAAATTCCACAATCTTGAATAAAGTTATCTTACAAAATCCAAATCTTGCAGATACTTTAATTTAAACTGAGTAGTGTGATCTTCAAGTTGGACAATTTTCCACAGATGTCCCTAATTATACAGAAGTGTGAATGTAATATCTATTTTATGATTTATTTATTATTTATTATTATCATTATGATAATTGTTATTTATTCAGCCAAGAAATTCTAAATCCAATTTTCTCCTGAGTCTGTCTGTTGAGTCACATCAACAGATAGTCAGAACAATGAAATGAAACTAGAAACTCTAACGACTGTTTAGTATTATGTTCGTTAATAATTCATGAAATAAATATATAAATGAAGAAAAGAAATAAATCGATTTATAATTCATTCTATGACATTTGTTAATTATTCAGCCAAGAAGTTCCAGAACCAACTTTCTCACTGAGGCTGATGCACCGGAGTGTCATGCTGTCGTAACACCAGAAGCTCAGGTCATTGAAATTGGTAACAAGAGACTTCAACCACTGTTTGGTCTTATGCCAGATAACGAGTCACAAAATGAACATAAATGAAGGAAGGAAATAAGAATTTATAAAATTTGTCAATTATTAAGCCAAGAAGTTCCTGAACCAACTTTCTCCCTGAGTCCGAATAGCCGAAACTCGTCCTTGTCGCAACAACAGATAGTCAGATCAATATTTTCATTGGTTACAGGAGATTATATGACTGTCTGGTTGTGAGACAATTGACATAAAGATAAAGAAAGAAAATAAAGAGATAGATATTCTAAATTATCACCTCTGCAAAGTTCACCAAGTTGGAGATTATCACGCTCAGTATACAAATGTATGTTAAGTAAATTTGACTCAATCAAATAACCTTTTAGAATATCTCACCATTGCAATGCATGAATACATTATTTTTAGGCAAATATAAAACACGTCACAAATGACAGCTGTGGCGTTCCCAGACGACTTACAGAGAATCAGTTTATATGTCCAAGTAAACATGCGTGATAAAAGTAAGATCATGAGATGATTAAATATAACTGTATTTCACACGTTTATATTTAGTATATAAGCTCAGTATTTTAACAAATAAATTGTCACTCAACATGTACAAGCCTTTTCCTGGTCGTAATAACAGCATTTTTAGTGTGTATGTATTGCGTTCTGTGTGTGTGGATAATAACTTTAATACAAATAAAATCAAATATAAAATGTAAGTATATATACATTATATAGCATATATACACACACATACACACACACATATATAATAATAATAATAACATTTATTTCAGTACCAGTTTTAAGTTATACAATTTTAGTGCTTGGAATCTTCTTTTAGACTTTCACGCCTGTACTAGACGACTCCGCTCTTCCATAACAATCAATTAAAAATAATAATATTAATAATAAGTACAACAGGTTACATAAATATTAAAAACAATGGCATAGAAAATACAATTTTTGAAATAAATGTGTAATGTGTGTATGTGTTAATGCGTGAAATTGTGTGTGAGTGTATATGTGTGTCTATTTGGGTATGTGTGTATGTTTGTATGTATTTATGTGAGTTGCACCCAAATTTAATTCTGATTAAAATTTGACTTTGACATTTTCTTTATTAAAGTAATAATTTTTCAGTTTCCTCATAATTTTTACTTACTAATCCATTCAGTAATCATCTTTTTGCATTCATGATTGTTTTTTTGGATAAATATTTTATATTTTATTGACTTTATTATACAACAGTGCAAACCGATTTTAAAGTTGCATACTCGCAAATGTAGTTTTAATTTTGGGAGCTTGAGCTACATGAAATTTTCTTCTTTTATTCAATTTATCTTTATCATACGGTATAAATTTACGTTTTCTAAGTACAGTCAGTTTTATATACAGCTTTCTGATGGCAAGCAGTTTGCTTATTTCAAAAAGCTTTTCGGTTAAAAATTTAACTTTTTTGAAGTACATGACTTTTATAACGGCTCTCTGCGCTCGTTTGACGTCTAGAAATCTAGTTTTGGCTGCTCCTTCCCATACAGGTAAGCAGTAAGTTATAACCGATTGTACAAGAACAATATATATTCTATTCAGTAAGGTCGTATCAGTGTGTGATGATGTAACATACCTTAAAATTCTAAAAATCCAGGTCTATTTTCTGATTCTACTGGACAATTCATCAAGGCGGAAGTACCAGGATAACCTGTGATCCAATATTACTCCTAAATATTTGGTGTGCATGACTTTGGTTATAGTGGAGCAGGCACAAATATCAGGTTGATTACATAAATGTATCTTTAGTTAGTAATTTTCCTTGGGTTGGGTGTGACTATAAATGCTGTGACAGATATAATTGGTTTTTGTGGCATGGTAAGGAGGTTATGTTTTAGCCAGTGAGCAATTACAGACAAGGCATTCTCTGCAGTTGACTTAAGTGCACTCCAAGACTTTCCGTAGAAGACTACCGCAGTGTCATCCGCATAGGAGAATATTTTCGCGTTATGTATTTTAATATTGCAAAGATTATTTATATACGGAATAACGTAGGTCCGAGCACACTTCCCTGCGGGACACCAAATGTTACGTCCGCATCAGCACTGACGCAATCCTCTAACTTTACTTTTTGCTTTCTCCAAGTGAGATAATCTTTTAAATTGGATAATGGCCTATCCCTTATGCCAATCAGTTCCAGTTTTTTTATAAGGGTGGGGAGAGACACAGTGTCGAAAGCCTTCTTAAGGTCCAAAAAGACTGACAAACACTTGATGCCCTCATCTAGATTTTCAGTTATTAGTGAGGTCAAAGCAACGACCGAATCCTCTGTGGATTTACCATGTCTGAATCCGTATTGGGATTCAGAAAGTAAATTATATTTGTCTAAATAGTTTAGCAGTCGATTGTTTATCAGCCTTTCAACTATTTTAGATATTCCGGTTAGGACGGATATGGGCCTGTAATTGTTGATGTCGTCTCTCTCCCCTCCCTTATACATCGGGATAATTAAAGATTTTTTCAAAGATTCGGGGAAAACACCTGTCATGAAGCAGAGGTTACATAAGTGTGAGATAACAGGAGCAATACATATATGACGTATTTCAGAAATCCAGTAGATACGTTGTCCCACCTTGAAGCACTGCTGCATTTCAAGTTATTATTATAATTCTTTATATATAATATATTTTAAATATATATAATTCTTATCACTTCTTCTTGTTCAGATACCAACAGTACAAAGGAATAAGCTTGGGGATTTGATTCATTTAAGTAATTAATATTATCATCTGGTTTACAGGAAGGTATTTGCTCTGCAATCTGTTGGCAATATTAGAAAAGAAGTCATTAATTATATTTGCTGATTCAGTTGGACATGAACCTAGTTGCATTAATTCTGAATTCAAAGTGAGGGATTTATTTGTGTAGGGTATATTTTTTATATTATTCCACAATTCTTTATACTATTAATTCCTGTTCATATTTACGTTTCATTTGTTTAATAAGTTTATCACAATGATTCCTATATCGGGTGTAAGTTATTTTTAGAATTTCATTTTGCGGATCATTTCGTAGTTTTTTTTTGTAATTTGTTTCGATTATTTATACAACGTTGAACACCTGGCGATATCCAAGGTTTTTTTAATACGCGCTTTATTTTAGGTATTCTTTTTATAGTAGTACTTTGTTTTAATGCTTCTTTTAGCAAGTAGTTCAATTCGTCAGTTAATATATTAGGATCGTCATAGTTCAGCAGGTTATTCACGTTGTTGTCTAGAAGCCATTTTGACGCATTGTCATAATTTACAATAGGTTTTGTGTTACGTGCAGCTGGTTTGCGTGTAGATTCTGATCAACATAAAAATGTAGTAAAATGACGGTAGTCGTAGTATGTATTACAGCTATTAAGGCGTTGTATCTGCGTTTATCTATTTTCAACATAAAGTGGTCCAATCAGTTTTTTTCTCTTGTAGGTAGGGTATGTCCAGGGAGTATACCATGTGAGGATTAAATAGTTCGTTTTGTTAGTATACTCACATAAGCTTTCATTTTCTTTTGGTTTGATATTAATGTTTAGATCTCCCGCAATTACTAAATTTCTATTTTGGCTGATTTTCTGTAAGTGACTGTTTAATGACTATATTTTTGTTTATTGAAAAAAGATTAGACGTTTGTCTTCTATTTCACCTGATGGAAAGTGACAATGAAAACGAAGGTGTTACACGTCTATCCACGAGATACCTATTCACTCGACGCTTGAAAGAACTAGGACTATAGTTTTCTGGAAAAACAGACGCAGGCAGTTCATTCCACACCTTGGTGACCCGCACCAAAAAGGAACTATCGAAGCGTTTGGTTCAACTTCTTGGGATATCTACTATGAAGGGATGGAAGGTCTGTCTGCGTCTGGTAGTACGATGCAAGAAGGGTGTGGGTTCAATTTATCCGCATTTTTGTTTGATGATGAACGGTATATGCACAAGATTGTTTTCTTGTCATCAGCTAATTTTATTTCCGTAATTTTTGATTTTAATGTATTTTTAATATACACAGTTACACCATCATTTTTTTTTAGATGAAAAGTAGTATTAAAAGAGTGATAATAATTTAATATCGGTGTATTTTTAAAGCTACTTAGTCCACACTCTTTTTATTATATCATATATATATATCACAAAATAATTATATCAACATCCAAATGAAAGTTTTAATAAAGTGAAGTGTGAAAGTAATTAATGAAGTGTTAATAAAAATCATCAAAATTTTTGTATATGCTTCTAATATTTTGATTAATTATTGTGAAACCATTTTTGTGTACTTAAACTTTTTCAGAAATTTCTGAACTATCGCATTCAATTGTACAAGCCACTTCTAACTTGTCTATCTCATTCAATGTGTCAAGAGTATCACCCATGGAGAATTGATAAAGTAAACGTTTTCATTTCAATAGAGCAATACATATAAATATTTGATATGGGAATCAATAGAGGCAGATATTTAAACTTTACTGTATAAATGAATGCAGTTTTAAGAGAAACTATGTAATTAGTAGCAGTGGAATTGTGGAGTGAGCTTGAGTGGATGCATTTTTATTGTAAAAATTTGTATTTTTGTGAAAAAGTATGTCTTGTAGTGTGAATAGTAAAATAATTATATATATTTAAAAGGCTTACGTTTAAAAAAGCTAACAATATCAAATTATATCTAACAAATTTGAAAAAGGTTTTTATATGTCTAGTGCGTGCAACAAATAAATAGAGTTCATCTTTACACAGTGTTAGTCAACTTTGCTGAAGCAACTGATGTATCTAAGCTTCATCCCTTAAATTTATGATAGCCGAACTTTCATTTTTTTCTTACATAGACCTTTCCGTACGCAGTTGAACAGAATTTATAATCCTTACTCTTACTAAGCTCACGAGCTAAAAAGAATAATCTAGCTGCCTTAACAGGAACTAGACAGGAAAATAGGTACATCTTCTTCGGTCTTGAAGCTTAAATGTTTTGCACATAATTTGGTTTTCTGTTTTGTATTATAAGCTTTTCCCATTTTAATAATATTGGTTTTGAGTAAAGTCGAGTTAGTTTCAACGATGATTGGAGTATTTTGCTTTTCAGACTGTTTTGCTCTGACTCTATAAATGTCCTTAATGTCTGAAGCGTTTATCTTACAATCTATGTTCTGGCAAAGGTGTAGGACCATACTGATGAGCTCCTCCTTACTCTCCTTTTTCTTTTTGGGAGCATTCTTGATTTCAAAGTTGGGTTTGCGGCTATTTAGTTGCAGGTCCTCAATCTTATTTTCAACTATCAGTATATATTTCCTGTTTTCTCTATGCGCATTTTCCAACTGTCCGATTATTTTCTTGAATTCATCGTGTTGGGTTGTTAGAAATTCGATAAAAGTCTGTATGTTGCTGTTCGACTGCTGAATCTCTCTCAATGTAGAGCTTACTTGCTTGAGTTCGTTGCCGACTGTCACTGTAAACTGTGCCATGATTTTCCTCATCTCGTCCCTGAATTCGTCCAACAGTGTTGTGGTTGGGCTCATTTCAATTCTAGTTCTTTTGCTGCGTTGGGATGCAAAATTAGGTGGAGCATTAATTGATTGAGCTTAAGTTTGTTTCAGAGGAAGATTTGTCCATTGATGAGTTTCTGTTGTACTAGGATATCAGGACTGGAGAAGAGATGGATGTAATTAAAGCAATGGCTGCCAGTCAGTTATTATTAGGCTTGTCTAGTTGCCACTAATAGTGTTTTAGTAGGCGGAGTCTAAGCCGAGTCAAAGATGGCTTCCTTTGTAGCTGCACGGTATTCCAGTTATAATGGCTGCACTTGAGATAATTTACAAATGATACACACAAGATAATTTATGAATGCATTAATCGAATTATATCAATCGCAAGAATTCTGCAGTAGATGACGTAAGGACTTTTTAAATTTCCAGAATTTAGTATGAAAGTTAAGCTTGATGTACCAGGTTGCCAAGAATATTGCGGAGGTTACCTGAGTAGTTGATTCGATAAAAATCTTATGGTGATAATTGGTACAAAGTACCAGGTTCCCAGACGATTAGAGAGTAATAGCTTGCTAGGAGATAGATTTCGTAGTAATGTTATTTTTAAAATACCAGGTGAGCAGGATTCAGCAGAAGCAAATAAAAATTAAATATTATTCCCGATTTTGTTATCTCTGACTATGTATGATATTTTTAAAGTACCTTTGTGCTGAGAAGTACCAGGCGAGCAGCAGTAGCCAGAAGCTTTCAGTTTGGTTTTTTCTGCTGAGACAACCTCTTCTATGGCTTTGCACTCCTATTTTTTTTTTGTAGTTATTATTTGCAAAAATTTATATTTTTTTAAGGACCAATTAAACCACAGTCTAACACAAAATTTTAAATTTATATTAAAGAACAAATAATACACAGTCTAAGACACGTTTACACCGTTTGGCAGTCTGGGGGAAGGGATAAAGAATAAAATACACAAAATATTAATAAATAAATAAAGACAAAAATTAAATAAATATAATATAAAAGCTAATTTCCCTATTAAATTACCCTACAGCAATAAAATATAAAATAAACGCTCACCTAAAACAGGATTTTTCAAACACAAAACTGTAATATAATATTAAAATACTTCAAAATTAAACTTGTATCTACAAACTGGCAGAACTTTCCGGAAACCTAAATTCCCTATTAATATGTTTATTAAATACATTACATTATTAAATAAAATAAACACTCACCCAAAGACAGGACCCACCTTCAAACACAACACGGTTTCTAATAATTTTAAACAAAGTTAAAAGATCGAATGCACCCCGATACTGAAAATCCAATGTGAATTTAACTGCCGACTCCCAAACGCAAATAGAATCGAGAATCGCTCCAATCGCCACCTGGTACGGACGTTCCAAGACCACTCCGATTGATCGGTCTCTTCCCGATATTCCGTGGCGCTCAGTTTACTGACGTCACAGTATAGCGTGTTGGTTCCGTGATACGGTTTTTCTGGGTTTTCTTACTCCCCCCGAGCGCCATCGTAGTGATTTTTTTTCTTTGCGACTAAGCCCCTTAGTCTTCAAAGTGCTGTGCTGTGTTGTGCTTGTGCTGAGTGCTGTGTGTGTCCAGCGTAAAGTATTCTGGTTTTAGTACAAAGGATACCTTACTGTGACAACTGAATTTGTACTGACCCAGTCCTTTTTATTTATATATTATTTCCTTCTACTATTTTATTTATTTACTTTTCTACTTTGATATTTATTTTTATTATATTTGTGTTTTTACGTGTACATTTGTCCTTTTTACCGGTAAGGTTGACCCTAACGCTCAACTCTTTACCATGTGGCCATCGACGTACCACGGTTAGTTTAAAGTTAGTTTCCCCAGCTCCCCTACCGCTGGTAGGGAGGTTACCCGCTATGGATTGCTAGGCTATTACGAATCCTAGGCATCTTTTATATATTTATATATCTTATAATTAGTGCCGACCCTCCCTAATAGATTCGCAAAGTTTGCTAAACTTTGCTAAGGCCTTCGCCCAGGCACTCGCCGCGTCGGGTGTCCCTGTCAAAGATGAGGTCATAACACAGGCCTTAATTGCTTTTAACGCGTCCCGGGCTCCTCAGGCCACCCTCTCGGCCCCTCAGCCCACCAACTCCTAGACCCCTCAGGTCTTTAGCTCTCCTTCTGCGTCTCCCATGCCCTCCAAGATGGACTGTGTGTCGGACACATCCTCTCGCACGTCGCACCGCAAGCGTGCCGCTCCCGGAAGCGATTTTGACTCCGCATCTGATGCGTCATCGGACGCCGCCACCTCAACCGGCTCTCCTGAGCTGCCATTTACCTTAGTCGCTAAACGCTCCAAGAAGCGTTCAAAGAAAATTGTGGTGTCTTCAACACCCGATCCCACCCCGGTGTCTTATACACCCGCCCCCGCGCCGTTAATATCACTGCAAGTGACCGCGACCCCGTCGGTTCCGTCGAAGCCAGCTATGCGCTGCGCTCCCATCCAGCTAAGGCCAAACTCCCTCCTCCCGTCTTCCTCCGTGAAAAAGCGCGATGGACCGCGGTTTCTAACTTAACGGTGGCCAGTCCGGCCACACAGCAAACTACAGGGGTTGTCCGCGCGCTCCGCGCTCATCCACAAAGAGGGCCGCACCCAAACCGGCGCCGCCGCTCACTTCCGCTAACTTCCCGCCGCTGCGCAACCGGGGTCCCCCGGAAACAAAGCCCGAGCAGCCGATGCCAACTCCGAGAGCTGAGCTCAAACTATTCAATCAGAACAATGAGCCACACTTACTGCTCCTGCAAGAGACGTGGCTCACTCCAAACCGCTCCAGGGGATTCGCAATTCCCAAATACGCGCTAACTCGTAACGATAGGCCCAACGGCGACGGTCACGGCGGCACAGCTATTTACTGTAAAAGGAAATCCATTGCTCTCCTCTCCCTACCTCTCCTCTCCTCAACATGGAAGCCACTGTGTGTAGATTAGCTATGACTGGTCATCCGACCGTCATCATAGCTTCAATCTACATACCTAGTGGCACCAGACCTATACGCAGCGACTTTGAGGCCATTCTCGCCCTCGACCGTTCAGTCATTATGTTTGGAAACTTAAACTCTAAACATACTGACTAGACGTGCCTATCGACCAACACCACCGGTATCGCTCTCCTCGACATCACTGAGCAACTCGCCTTATACGTCATGTCTCCCGTCACTACACTCATTATCCCGACAACCCGAACCATTCTCCCGACATCCTCGATTTCGCAATAGTAAAGCATATCAACTTTGATCTCAGGTCTTTCGAACCGCTCGATGACCTAGGCTCTGATCACCGCCCCGTTCCCTCGTGCTAGGGTCGCCCAACGTTAACGATACCTCTCCTAAGACCTTTACCAACTGAATAGGCTTTAAAAATACGTAAGTTTCAGCCTTACAGGCCCCGAACTCTCCACTCGCGATCTCGCCCAGATCTCTAGATAGCCCGGTCAAAATAGATTTATTAGTCGACTCCCTCACTGATGCTATCAACACAGCCATCACTGATAACGAAAAAGTTGCTAAACAAGGCAAACCCACGCTTCCCTTAGCCATTAGGAATCTTATTAAAGCTAAGAACGCGGCTCTCCGGACATCCAGGAAATATCCCACGCCCGCCTATAGATCAGCTGCAAATCAGCTTCAATGCAAAGTTAGGTCTTGCCTCGCGGAATTCCGAGACGCTCAGATGAACGATCTCATGGAAAATATCTCCCCGTCCCACCAAGCATATTCCCACCGAGCCTTACGCGTTGACGCCGCCTCTCACGTTCCTCCTCCCACTCTTCCAGATGGCACTATTGCCTTCGAAGTCGAAGAGAAAGCCGAATGCTTCGCTGACAGCATTGCCTCACAATGCTCGCCCAGCACCAAACCCGCGGATCCGGATTGTCAATGTTGAGAAATAAATATTTCATTTCATTTCAAGTCCAAAGTCCAAAAAGCTCCGGGTGCGGATGAAATTTCCTACCACGCACTTATGCACCTGCCTCAACAGGTGCTTATATTGTTAGCTATCATTTTCAATGCCTGCTGCGACCTTAGCTACTTTCCAAAAGCTTGGAAAGAAGCGACAGTCATAGGCATTCCCAAGCCGGGTAAACCTCTGAATATTCCGGCTAATCACAGACCCATCAGCCTCCTCAAGGCCATGTCTAAACTTTTCGAGAGAGTCATACTCTCTCGAATGCGGACCATCAGTTTCCAACGGATGGCAATCCCCTCATCATTACCCACCAGTATGGCTTTCGCGCTAAGCATTCCTGCCCTCAGCAAGACCATAGAATTGTCGAGTACATACTCGACAGCTTTTATCCGAGGCATAAGAAAACGGTCGCACTTTTCTTTGATGTAGCTAAGGCTATCGATAAAGTCTGGCACAGCGGTCTCGTTTATAAACTTTTTAAAATAGGCTTACCGAATCGCCTAGTAAGAATAATAGCGTCCTTTCTCAAAGATCGTACGTTTCGTTTTAGACATGAAGGCACGCTTTCCGCGCCTCGTCTCATAAAGTCTAAGTGTTAAGTGTTACTTGATTTTTGTATGTACACATTCTTGTGGAATGCATCCTAGACTGAAGTATGTTTAAGGTTTTGTCTTTTTTAGTTTATTACAGTTGTATTCCGTTGTGTGTAGTAATAAATAAATAAATAAAGTCCCACAAGGCTCAGTCCTTGCGCCTCTATTGTACACCGTGTACACAAACGACATTCCCATTCCGCCGAAAGGCGTCGAATTCGCCCTCTTTGCCGACGACACCGCCCTTTACACCAAAGGCCTCAGTGTCCCGGGTCTCGTCATCAGACTCCAAAAGGCCGTAAACGCCCTAGGTGCATGGTTACAAAAACGGTGCATCTATGTGAACCCAGACAAGAGTTCTGCGATTTACTTCGACTGCAAACACCATCGTGTCGCCGACAATCTCCACGTTTGAATGTTAGGTATTCCCATCCCGTGGAAGCGCACTACCAAATACTTAGGCGTCACCTTAGACCAGACGGTTTCTTTCAAGCCACACGTCGATAGAGTAACGAAACTCGCCCGTTTTTACTTAGGCCGCCCATATAGTATGTTAGGTAGAAAAAGTAAAATGTCTTTCAGAAACAAACGTACGCTTTATTAGACCCGTCATGACATATGCCTCGCCAATATTTGCCCACGCCAAACCCTCCGTCCTGCACAAACTGCAGGTAGTTCAAAATCTTTTCTTCCGCGGGGCCACAAACGCACCTTGGTACGTGCGTAAAGCGGACCTGCACAGAGATCTTGAACTACCTACAGTGCAGCACCTCAAAACACTCTGAAGCGTTGTTCAAACGCTCCGAAACCCACCCCAATTCTCTCGTTCGAGATTTAGTCTCGTATACTACCCCTGTCATAGATTCGAAGTACAAAGTCGCTAAACCGAGAAACGCACACACGAACGTAGCCACGCAACTAACACTAGATCTCGAAGCCCTTCAGGCCGCAACTTCTAATTCTAATGTAAATTCGAATTAATTCTATTTTTATTTTCATTTTGAGCACCTTCAGTGCTATGTAATCCCAGTGGGTGACCCCTTCTGGGCCCCGCTAGCGCGGCCTCTTTCTCCAATTGGTCGTCGCTCAGATGAAGGCTGTGTGGCTAAAATTTGCACGAGTTTTTTAGTTTTTTAGTGGGTTGTGCTCATTAGGAGCTAGTCCTAGATGCCTTGTAACGCGCGCGAGTGGTATACGGAAATGCATTTTTTGCCTCCTGCCCAAACAGGGGAATAAAAAAAAACGCGAATACTTCACTGCTCGAATGCCTAATCCTTCACTCCCTGACTCCCTCTCCAGCCTACTTCGCCTTTTTATACCCAAAAGAGAGAATTTTTTCTAACAGTGCACCGAACACAACACATTTGCGACTCTATGCCCAATTATCAGTACTAAGTTTCAAGCTATATTTCAAGACAAAGTATAATACATTCTTATAAATGAATGTACCTTTGAACTATAATCTGTGTTTAGATGCAGAAGCATCCCTCAATTATTTTTCCTGTAAATAATTACTACCAATAAGACCGTATCTAACAATGAAGGAGAAACTTTAAGATAACAAAGTAGGTATCCCAAATTGCTATACCTTTTAACCTTTAAGTAATATTTATTAGATGTATTTATATCAAATAAGTGTGTAAATTCTGAGATATATGTACCAACTCTAAATTAATATAAATCCATTTTTATTCTAAGAAAGATAAATAAATTTAATTGAACATCCTTTTATATGTGCTTTTTAATCAATGAAATGTATTAAGATCGCAAATAATTTTAAACTTCCTTTTCGTTAACTAATCTTTATTTGATTTATACATCAACAATTATGTCTATCAATATATACAGGTACGTAGTATGTCAATAGGTATTTTTGTAGTAACTTTTGAAAATTAATATTGCCAAACCCTAATAGTAGGTATATTAAGATTATATTCCCATTTTATATACAAAGTTCGAGTTTGTTCCGTCACACGATCTGTGACCGAATCGTATTACCTGGTGCAACCTTTTCTATTATGCCTATCCTACGGCCTCATGCAATTAAGCCAATAAGTATGGCTTTCATATGCAAACTTGCCAGAATGTGCCAGTTCTTCCCTTAGTATCTCAATATCAATGTGATTTCAAAACCTAACCACACAGCTATATTAACGATTTTTGAATAGGTTTTCGTGAACGTGTAATACACCCACCAACTCTACTACATGTCTCGTTACTTCTGCATAAATATGGTTGTATAGCGTACGTACCATCGTCACGTACGTGATAATTCTCGGGCACGAACTAATCATGTTGAATTGGAGCGTATAACGTCTCAGGAATATGAGGTGAAGGTTTAGATAATATTTAAAAAGAAGCTCTTAGTTACGTTACTTTGTTATTATTGTATCAGACGTATACTCAAACTCTTCTTTACTAGTTTTTGTTCCTTCCATAACCTTTGGGCATAAAAAAAAGTTTTTCTGTACGGGAATAATAAAGATAACGAATATGATATCGTTATACACCGTGGGCCACAATAACACAACCGATTTTAACCATCGACTCTGGAGCCTAATTGTTGTACCGAAAGTTGTAAAAAGTTATGTAAAGTCCACATAGTTACTGCCTAGATTTCGAGATATTTAAAAAAATCTAGTTCAAAAACCTCAAGTGTAAAACACCCTAAGTGTGTCGGAGTGATTCGTGAAGTGTCTTTTTCGATTACTCCGTTTCTAGACTAGGTATTGGTTACTCTTACTCACTTTCTCTTTAAAGGTTAGACCACAAGAAAGTTCTAAACTTAACTGATATATTTTGTTTTAATTTTTTTTTAACTAAGTTACATAATTTGACTCGTAGTCTTCGTAACGTCAGAAATACGTGGTAAAATCTGTCGAGTGTAATAAGTTGGGTAATAAGTATTATCTGAGGACACAACTGTGTTTGATATTAGTAAGAATTTACTTAAGCCACCCAAAACGCAGAAATGCCTTTTTAAAAGAAAAATACCTTTTGGGATCACAAAATTTATATAAAAACATCAATGGCTCGTATTAAAACATACTAAGTATAACACTGTGGTGCATAGTTTCAACGCCCACGTACAAGAACGTGTCGAATAACTTGTTAAATTATTATATATTAAATTAAAAGAGGTAAATTTAAAAAAAATCATTCCTGTAAAAAAAAGAGTTGGAATCGTTTTTATTATTCAAATATGCGCCGACAACGTATGTCGCCTCATGACACATATAAAAGTGGAAATGTCAAGTGTCACAAAAAGATATGGTATTGATTTTTTAATTTTTTTTATCCAGCCTTTAAGCTAGCAATTGTGTAATCCAAACATTGTTTAAAACTATTATGTAATAATAAAGAATTACTTTTGTATGTTCGCACGTGATAGTTTGAATTGAAAGTACGTGTAACGGGTTTAATTGAAATACATTAAAAGGACCTTTTGGAAAACATTATTGCAATATAGCCAGGCATAGGTTAATGCAAACCAATATTTGTTTACTTTTGCCAAGTAGTACACCATGATATTTATTGATATTAAGCACATCTTTGCTGCTATCTCCACTAGTGTAATGTGATGGATGACAAAAGGATACTGCACGCCAATTCAAGACCTAGTAGGCAAAAATGCATGTAATTCACCCGATGTTAAATGGAATCCATGCCCAAATTCATCATTAATTGTTGGTTTAAATTTCCTTGGTCTTGTTATTAGATAAAAACAAATTGTTGAAAATTTTATAATGCCGCGTTTGCTGAACTTAGGCTTCTGTTGTTACCGGCAGCTGACCAGTTCTATAACTGGGACATAACCACAGAAACATGGACATTATGACGGTCACAATAAGAAGAATTGCAGTAACATCTCAAACGAGTTCTTTCGTAGATTGTACAGGACATCTCACTTAGTTTGAATTGAGTTCGCGCGCACTCCCAATGGGTATTATGTAGAAAAAAAAGTGTGTGCAATTTTGTTCTGGTTATTTCTTAAAAAAGTGTTGAAAAATATTTTAATATCCAACCTACAGAATAAGCAATGTTGAAAACACGTCAGCGTTTGATGCAATGTATGATGATTGGATGCTCCCAATAGCAAATACATTAGGTGAAAGCGTTGCACTACGATAAGCTAAGCGCTTTATGTTGCTAGTTGCAGTCAACTAAATCGAATGTAAATATTCGTTGAAATTCGATACTCTCGGTACATTCCCGGAGTTGATGATGTGTTTACAAGGAAAACAGCAAATAGGTATTAAAGCAGTATTTAAAATATGCAGATTGAAGAAAACGATTTAAAACTACATGATTTTTGGCGGTCGAGTGGCGTAGTAGCCCTGCCTCATATACCGGAGATCCAAGATTTCATCGGGGAATTCATTTGTGTGAAGAATAAAAATGTATGCCGCTTCCTAATATTTATAAATGTATGTTTATCCTGGGTTCCTCGCCAGTTCACTGTGTGGTCATCCATACCACAAGCTCTGCTTACTTTGGGGCCATACAGTTGTGTGTTAGTCTGAAAAATATTGTCAATTTATTCAAATTAATATCATTTATTTTGCATCTGTCACTCGTTAATTTATCTTGGCGAACTATAAATAGGTAATTTACAAACCACACAATCCATGATTATAGATTTACATTAGAATAAAATAAAAGAAAGCAAAATTAAAACCACAACATTTCCCAACCTGATGAAGAGCTTATCTGGCTCATTATATCTCCAGAGGATTGAGACACGGACTCTGATGGGCCTAACGAATCATTTATCAAATAGTACTTTGTACAGAGCATAATTTGTATGAATTCACGATACATTGATATTCATATTTTGTTAAGCCTGTGTACTGGCGATACTACCTACGTAGATCTTGTTTATACGAAATTTTTGGTAAGTTGTTAATTCACACGATCTGATATAAAAATCTTTTGTTTGATTTCTTCATTAGGATTATGATCCTCGGGGTGTATGTAATTATGACAATGATATTGATATCAGGAAAAGCATGGAATTTAAGGTAAAAGTTTTTAAGTTTTATTTACAAATCTTATTTTTTCGCACAATTATCCATGAAACGTGAGTTACTGAACTCTATTTATTACCTGAAAAAAAAGGAAGGCAAACAAAAATATTGTAATGATATACGATAAGTGCGTTACAGCGCGCAGCTGAAGGAATTATAGCCAATTCGAGATTTAATGATTAGCTCAGGGCGTTCATCTTAACGTGAAGCTTATAAAATATTAAGATCCAGTAAATTTACCTGCTTTTTGTAACATTATTATTAATATGAGCTATGGAGACAACGATTACGTCGATGGCAATGTTGCCAGGAAAGACGTTAGCCATAGTGTTCAAGAATCAATCATGTTATAAGACTATTACAACTTTGAATCATTTTGCATACTCTCGATAAGCCGTGCTGAGAAAGTTTTCTTACATTATTTCAAACTTCATAAACTTGCGTAAATTTTGAAATTAAATGACAATGAAAGTCGTATTTTATTGTAAAACTTCGGGACAGACTGAGAGGTATAATAAATTTGGCACGCCTTTTTTTTTGTTTTAAATAATTTAGAAAGAGTCATAACTTCACAGAGAAAATCAATTATGTTTTTTATTAAATACAGTGAACTTAAAAAGATTTTACATAAACTAGACTTTAATTAAAATTTTATTTAAAATTAATTCAACTTGTTTTATATTTTGGCGACATAATTTTGAGTAATGAAAGTAAGAATTTGCCAACATTGTTTTCATTTTTAAATTTAAAATGTGACAAAACAACAAAATCCCGTTTAAGACATCCAGATGCTGTTTAGTGGTAGCGCGATAGCTATGGATGAAGGATGTTAAACCATAAAGAGTGTTGACTCACGGCTGGTAAGTGACGTCCAGTCGTTGTGCCGTGCGGAGGCTGCGGCGTTATCGACCGCATCGCGCAGACGCGATGTAGACGGACTTTAACCTGCATCTGCTTTCCATTTCTGCTCTTACACGCAATTAGCATGTTTTAAAAGTTTTTATCTCGTTACAAGTTTAAAAGTCACGTTTTACCAACAACAAAGCAGTTGAACATAAACTTCAAATGAAGTCAATATATGTTTGTTTTTATGTTATGAATATATTTCTATGCTATACTTTTATGTAGTAATAACACTGTCAAAATTATAACATTTTATTTTGTTATTGAAATTCTTATGCCATGTTATCCTGTAGTTAGAATGTAGATGAAATGAGTCCTTATCATTTATATAACATGTTTAAGTACAATGTCTCAATGTAATTTATTTATTGAGATACACCAACAGTGAACACATTAAAGTTACATTACCAAACATTTCTTAAGTCTATATTTTGATATGAGCACAATTTATAGGTGTATACAGCATTCAATGTTACAGTGGTTATTATGGTCACGGAAAGTTAATTTAAAATAATTTTTTAAATTAAATTAATTTGGTATAAAGGCACACATTGAAACTCTTTAGTTGCAGGTCTATTGGAAGATATTTCCTAGGAAATAAGTAGTACCTTTAAGCATACATTTCCTATTTTCTCTTTAATTGTAACTGCTACTATATGTGTACGTATATAATTATGTGTATGAGTATTGAGTATTGAGTATAATTAAATAAACAAATAAATATAAAATGTTTAAACTATAATTAATCGGCATTGAGTTTTCGCTTCTTTTAGAACTTGGATAGAAAGCGTTTAATTAATTAAAGGAAAAAAGAAAAAGGCATAGAAAAATAGCTTTATTTTCAAGGGGAGGAGTTAAGTGTTAAATTAAATTAAATAAGCCTTAATTTTTTTTTTACCTTATACCCTAACATATTGTGTACACACACAAAACTTGTGAATAACAACCTATAAAAGACATACTATGTCATCAATAGGAATCACACAGACCCGATCTGCGTCCGGACCCGTTCGGACGTGTTGACGGTCGCTCCCGGCTGCCGAGTCACGATTGTTGTCTCACGACTTCTCTCGTAGCAATACTCAAACGCCACTCTCAGATCCGTTCTGCGTCCGGCCCCGCTCGGACGTGTTCGCGGTCGCACCAGCCGTTGAGTCACGATTGTCGTCTCGCGACGACAACTCGTAGCAAAACACTCATACGCTGAGATTCGTACAATATCTCGCTTCGTCCTCGACAACTTGAGATAAGCCTCTGTAGGACTTACGCTGCGGCCGGTTTCAATTGGCTGTAACTAAGTCAGTCTCGCAGCAACAACAGAACTGAGCTTACTACGGTCGATTAAATTCGATAGTAGTTCGCAAGGCTCGGGCTGTTTTTCTGGCTACGTACTTGACGCTGGGCGCTTGTTACGTTAGTAAGAGACTCGCTCTGCCGCCAGCTTCGGCCAGTCGTAACGTAGTCAATCCTGCACTCTGTGCACCCCTCGAATAGATACCCCACCTCGGTGGGAGCAGCAACAACAGAGCTGAGCTTACTACGGTCGATTAAATTCGATAGTAGTTCGCAAGGCTCCGGCTGATTTTCTGGCTATGTACTTGACGCTTGGCGCTTGTTACGTAGTCAGAGACTCGCTCTGCGGCCGGATTCTGCCGGTCGTAATGTAGTCAATCCCGCATTTTCAGTACAACCCAACCTCGTCAGGTCTACGGCCGGTTTTTGTTGTCAATTTATTGACAACACACTCCGTAGTTGACTCGCGTTTGATCAGGCGGATACTTAACGGTGACAACTAAACCTGATAGCGTTGCCCCGGTGCGAGGCCCTTCAGGCTAAGGAGAAACCGGCTGACCCGATCCCATTGCACTTGGGCCTTTCCCAGGGTGACGATACAGTGCTGTCCGAATTAGGGGCACCACTTCGCGCCGTCCCCAGCCCCCCTACCGCGGGTAGGGAGGTTTAGGTGCTAGGTTTGTTAGGGAACCTAGGCATTTTTATATATTTATACATTTTATATTGTAGTACCAAGCCCTCCAATGGACTAGCAAAGCTTGGTAAACTTTGCTAGGTCGTTCGCCCAGGCGCTCGTTGCGGCCGGCGTCGTTTTTTCCGATGACGTACTAACGCAGGCCTTAAAGGCAACTATCGCGTCCCCGGCCCCTCAGGCCTCCAACGTCCAGACCCCTCAGGTGTACAGCTCTACCGCGTCTCCCGTCCCGTCCGAGATGGACTGTGAATCGGTCACATCCTCTCGCACGTCGCGTCGCAAGCGTGCCGCTCCCGGGAGCGACTCCAAACCCGCGTTCGATGCGTCATCAGATGCCGTCACCTTAACCGGCTCTCCTGAGCCCGCATTTCAGTAAGGCGCCATAACGCTCTAAGAAGCGCTCTAAGAAAGTCTCGGTGTCTTCAACACCCGCCCCCGCGCCGTTAATGTCACTACAAGTGACCGCGATTACGTCGGCTCCATCCAAGCCAGCAACGCGCTGCGCTCCCGTCCCACCTAAGCCTCAGCTTCCTCCGCCCGTCTTCCTCCGCGAAAAAGCGCGATGGACCGCGGTATCTAAGCTTTGCAAAGAGCAAAAAATTAATTATGTCAAAGCAACCAACGCAGGCAATTCAATTAAAATCCAGGTCGCGACCATCGACGACATCCGCGCGTTCACTAGGTTACTTTTATTAAAACAAATCGCGTATCACACCTACGCCCTCCCGGAGGAGCGTAAGATCCGCGCAGTATTACGGGGCATCCCGTTCGAGCTCGCAAACGCAGAAATCCTCGAGGACCTTAATCCCAGGGTTTCCCGGCTGAAGCAGTGCACAAGATGCACTCCAACCGCGGTAGGCGTTTCCCACTCGCTCTAGTAATCTTAACTAAACCCAACTAAAGGGAGATCTTCAGAGAGGCTCGCACAATCTGTGGACTTTCGAATATCTCCGTCGAGCGTCCCAATCCCCACGGTCACCCTGGGCTGAGCCACCGCTGCCAGCTCTATGGCCACGCAGCGGCTAACTGCTCAGCTACCCCAGGTGCGTCAAATGCCTAAACCCACATATTACAAAGGAGTGCACTCGCACTCCCGAATCCACTTCCCCCCCTGCATGTGTGCTGTGCGGCCAGTCCGGCCACACAGCAAACTACAGCGGCTATCCGCGCATCCGCCCTCCTCCATTAAGAGGGCCGCGCACTCCGTGCCCCTCCATTAAGAGGGCCGCGCCTAAACCGGCGCCGCCGCTCACTCCTTCCAACTTCCTGCCGCTGCGCAACCCTCGGGGTCCCACGGAAACAAAGCCAGTGCAGCCGACGCCTACTCCAGCTCTGGCCTGGAGGCAGCGTCCGGCCGTTCCACCTGCACTTTCCCGTCCTATCCCAGCTCCCGTAGCTCCCGTATTATGTTTGGAGACTTTAATTCTAAACATACTGACTGGACGTGCCTATCGACCAACACCAGCGGTATCGTTCTCCTCGACATCACTGAGCAACTCGCCTTAGACGTCATCTCTCCCGTCACTGCCACTCATTATCCCGACAACCCGAACCATTCTCCCGACATCCTTGATTTCGCAATAGTAAAGCATATCAACCTTGATCTCAGGTCTATTGAACCGCTCGATGCCCTAGGTTCTGACCACCGCCCCGTCTCCCTCGTGCTAGGACCGCCTAACGATAACTTCACCTTTCTTAAGACCTTTACTAACTGGAAAGGTTTAAAAATACGTTAGTATCAGCCTTAGAGGCCCCGAACTCTCCGCTCGCGATCTCACCCGATCAATTAGATAGCCCGGATAAAATAGATTCATTGGTCGACTCCCTCACTGATGCTGTCAGCTCAGCCATCAGTGACAACGAAAAGGTTGCTAAGCAAGGCAAACCCACGCTTCCCTTAACCGTTAACAATCTTATTAAAGTTAAGAACGCGGCTCTCCGGAGAGCCAAGAAATATCCCACGCTCGCCTATAGAACAGCTGCGAATCAGCTAAAACGTAAAGTTAGGTCTTGCCTCGCGGAACTCCGATTCCCAAGCCGGGTAAACTATGAATATCCTGGCTAATCACGGATCCATCAGCCTCCTCAAGGCCATGTCTAATTTTCTCAAGAGGGTCATACTCTCTCAAATGCGGAACCATCTGTTTCCAATGGATGGCGATCCTCTCATTATTTCCCCATCAGTTCGGCTTTTGCGCTAAGCACTCCTGCCCTCAGCAATTCCAATGAATCGTTGAGTACATACTCGACGGCTTCTACCCGCGGCGTTTTAAAACGGTCTCAGTTTTCTTTGACGTAGCCAAGGCTTTCGATAAAGTCTTGCACAGCGGCCTCGTCTATAAACTCTACAAAATAGGCTTACCGGATCGCCTAGTTCGAATAATCGCGTCGTTTCTCAAAGACCGTACGTTTTGCTTTAAACATGAAGGCACGTTCTCCGCGCCCCGTCTCATAAAGGCTGGAGTCCCTCAAGGCTCAGTCCGTGCCCTTCTATTGTACACCGTGTACACTAACGATATTCCCGTCCCGTCGAAAGGCTCTCTTTGCCGACGACACTGCCCTTTACACCAAAGGCCTCAGAGTCCCGGGTCTCACTACCAGACTCCAAAAGGCTGTAAATGCCCTCGGTGCATGGTTTCAAAAATGGCACATCGATGTGAACCCAGAGAAGAGCTCTGCGGTTTATTTCGACTGCAAATGCCGTCGTATTGCCGACAATCTCCACGTTAGAATGCAAGGCATTCCCATCCCATCCTCCCATGCAGGGCACTACCAAATATTTAGGCGTCACCTTAGACCAGACGCTTTCTTTCAAACCTCACGTCGATAGAGTAACGAAACTCGCACGTTTTTACTAAGGCTGCCACAAACGCACCTTGGTACGTGGGCAACGCGGACCTGCACAGAGATCTTGAACTACCTACAGTGCAACAGCACAAAAAAAAAAAAAACACTCTCAAAATCGTTCTTCAAACGTGCCGAAACCCATCCCAATCCTCTAGTTCGAGATTCAGTCTCATATTCTGCTCCTGTCTTAGATTCGAAATTCAAAGTCACTAGTCCAAGAAACGCGCACACTGGTGGACCCATGCAATTAAAATCAGATCTCGAAGCCCTTCAGGCCACAACTTTTAATTGTAACGTAAATTCTAATTCTAACGTAAATCCGAATTAACTTCTTTTAATGTATTTTAACTTAACTTCTCTTTGCAATTTTGAGCACTTTCAGTGCTATGTATTCACTTTCAGTGCTTTGAGCACCTTGAGTGCTATGTAAATCCCAGCGAGTGACCCCTTCTGGGCCCCGCTAGCGCGGCCTCTTTCTCGAATTGGTCGTCGGTCAGATGAAGGCTGTGTGGCAAAAAATTGCACGAGTCATTCAGGGGGATTTTTTAGTGGGTAGTGGTTCTGGTAGGCTAGGAGCGGGTCCCACATAACTCCGATCGCGCGCGCGGATTATGCGTCAGAGCATTTTTTATCACCCTGCCCTCTCCGTGGAGGGGAACAAAAAAAAATCAATAGGAACATAATTAATTCCAGATAGATTTTTTGAGATACATTTATCTTAAAAAAGGTATCAGCCTCATTTGTTTGTTTGTCCAAATTCGTACATAAAATCGTAAATTCGTATATGTTAAAAAAATTTATTCCAAAAACATTTTGACGTTTATGGAAACAATGAAATTTTAGAAAGGGAAGTTGTTCAAGCGTTTTGAATATTAAAATTATGGTGTCAAAGATGCTGTTTGCCCTTGTCGGTTTTGGAGGGAACATAGCTAAAGAATGGGAAATTTACTAAAACGTAATGAGCTGAAAAATTTTTTAGAGAATGATCATTGGTGTGAAAAGTGGATTACTTACGGCGTTAATGTGCAAAAAAAACTCATTCAAGAGCGGTCTGCGGAGCGGAGAGCAAAATCATTCTCGCTCCGATCGCCACGCGGTGCGGACGTGCAAGACCCAGTTCTCCGTTGGTCGGTTCCCTCCCGATATTCCGTGGCGCTCAGTCTACTGACGTCACAGTATAGCGTGTTGGTTCCGTGCTACGGTTTGCAAGGTTTTTCTACTCCGTCTGAGTGCTTTCGAAGTGCGATTTTTCTTTGCGACTAAGCCCCTTAGTCTTCAAAGTGCTGTGCTAAGTAGTGTTGTGCTTGTGCTGAGTGGAGTGTTGTGCCCAGCGTAAGTAGTCTGGTTTCAGTGCAAAGGATACTTAACGGTGACAACGAATTTGTACTGAACCAGTCCTTTTTATTTTTATTTATTTCTCTTCTCTATTTTATTTATTTTTCTCCTATTTTCATATTTATTTCTATCATATTTGTGTGTTTTCGTGTGTATTTGTCCTTTCTGTCGGTAGAGGTTGACCCTAACGCGGTCAACTCTTTACCTGCGTACCCTTTTTTTAGGTTTCTAGGTAGCGGCCTTCGGCGTACTACGGTTAGTTTTAAGTTATTCTCCCCAGCCCCCCTACCGCTGGTAGGGAGGTTTGCCGCTAGGGTTCACTAGGTTTTTATTTAGGAATCCTAGGCATTTGTTTTATATTATAGGCATACATTATATATTTATATATAACATATTGTAATTCCAAGCCCTCCAATGGACCTTGTTAACGCTCTTAGGTCATTCGCCCAGGTGCTCGCCGCGTCCGGTGTCAGCATACCCGATGACATACTAACGCAGGCCTTACAGGCATCTATCGCGTCCCCGGCCCCTCAGGCCTCAACCCCGGCCCCTCAGGCCTCAAACCCGGCCCCTCAGGCCTCCGACGTCCAGACCCCTCCGGTCTTCAGCTCTCCCGCGTCTCCCGCCTCGTCCGAGATGGACTGCGAATCGGTCGCATCCTCTCACGCGTCGCGTCGTAAGCGTACCGCTCCCGGGAGTGACTCCGAACCCGCGTCTGATACTTCGTCAGATGCCGTCACCTTAACCCGCTCTCCTGAGCCCGCGTTCCAACTTGTCGCAAAGCGCTCCAAAAAGCGCTCGAAGAAAGCTTCGGTATCTTCAATACCCGAGCCCTCCCCGGTGTCTTCAACACCAGCCCCCGCGCCGTTAAAATCGCTCGTAGTAACCGCGTCTCCGTCGGTCACATCGAAGCCAGCGACGCGCTGCGCTCCCGTCCCGCCGAAGCCTCAGCTCCCTCCGCCCGTATTCCTGCGTGAAAAAGCTCGCTGGACCGCGGTCTCAAACTTGTGCAAAGAGCACAAAATCAATTACTTAAAAGCCGCCAACGCTGGCGATACAATCAAAATCCAAGTAGCGACCGTCGACGACTTCCGCGCGTTTACCAGGCTACTATCATTAAATCATATCGCGTATCACACCTACGCCCTCCCGGAGGAGCGTGAGATCCGCGCTGTACTACGGGGCGTCCCGTTCGAACTCAGTAACGAAGACATTCTCGATGACCTTAAGTCTCAGGGTTTCCCGGTCACAGCAGTGCACAAGATGCACTCCAACCGCGGTAGGCGTTTTCCCTTAGCGTTAGTAATCCTGTCGAATACTCCCAACTCGAGGGAGATCTTTAGAGAGGCTCGCACAATTTGCGGACTCTCAAATATCTCCGTCGAGCGTCCCAACCCCCGTGGTCACCCTGGGCAGTGCCACCGCTGCCAGCTCCATGGCCACGCAGCGGCTAACTGTTCAGCTCCCCCCAGGTGCGTAAAGTGCCTGGATCCTCACTTCACTAAGGAGTGCACTCGCACTCCCGAATCCACTTCCCCCCCTGCCTGTGTGCTGTGCGGCCAGTCCGGCCACACAGCTAACTACAGGGGTTGCCCGCGCGCTCCGCGCTCCACCACCAAGAGGGTCGCGCCAAAACCGGCGCCGCCGCTCACTCCTGCCAACTTCCCGCCGCTGCGCAACCGGGGTCCCCCGGAAGCAAAGCCCGTTCAGCCGACGCCTACTCCGGCTCTGTCTTGGAGGCAGCGTCCGGCCGTCCCGCCTGCACCTTCCCGACCCATCCCAGCTCCCGTAGCTCCCGTAGGGCCGCGTCCTTCTCCGTCATCCGCACCTCAGTCGTCGTTGGCTGAGGACATGAAGACCGTATTCGACGTTATTCAAAACGTCGATATTAACGAAATTTCCGTGCTCGCACGCAAACTGCGAGCCGCCCGCTCAACTCAAGAGCGTTTATTTGCTTTAGCCGAGCATCACTCGCTCCTAAGTTCGTTGTAAATTCTTTTATAATTTATAAATTCGTAAATAATAAATTATAATGTCTAGACCCGCGAATCCCGCGTCCAGTCGTATTAAACCCAAGGGCTTATCCCTAGTATCTTTTAACGCTCGTAGCCTTAGCACCAACCTTCCTGAGATTAAACTGTTCCTTCAGAACAGACTTATTCCTTCTCCAGGAGACATGGCTTACTCCAAACCGCTCCAGGGGATTCGCTATACCTAAGTACGCGTTTATTCGTAACGATAGGCCCAACTCCGACGGTTTCGGCGGCACCGCTATATATTTCAAAAGAGGCTTCCACTGCTGTCCTCTCCCTACTCCTCCTCTCCTCAACATGGAAGCCACTGTGTGTAGATTGGCTATGACTGGTCATCCGACCATCATCATAGCTTCAATCTACATACCTAGTGGTACCAGACCAATCCGCAGCGACTTTGAGGCCATTCTCGCCCTCGGCCATTCAGTCATTATGTTCGGAGACTTTAACTCCAAACATACTGACTGGACGTGCCTATCGACTAACACCAGCGGTATCGCTCTCCTCGACATCACTAACTCCCTTGACCTAGACGTCATATCCCCCATCACTCCCACTCACTATCCCAACAACCCGTCCTACTCTCCTGACATCCTCGACTTTGCAATTATCAAGCGAATCAATCTTGATCTAAGGTCTATCGAACCGCTCGACGACCTAGGCTCCGACCATCGCCCCGTTTCCCTCGTGCTAGGACCGCCGAACGATAACGCCTCATCTCCTAAGACCTTTACCAACTGGAAAGGTTTTAAAAATACGTTAGTTTCAGCCTTAGAGGCTCCGAACTCTCCACTCGCGATCTCTCCCGAACAATTAGATAGCCCGGATAAAATCGATTTATTAGTAAATTCTCTCACTGATGCTATCAACTCAGCCATCAGTGACAACGAAAAGGTTGCTAAGCAAGGCAAACCCACGCTTCCCTTAGCCGTTAGCAATCTTATTTAAGCTAAAAACGCGGCTCTCCGGAGAGCCAAGAAATATCCCACGCCCGCCTATAGAACAGCTGCGAATCAGCTTCAACGTAAAGTTAGGTCTTGCCTCGCGGAACTCACAGACGCTCAGATGAACGATCTCATGGCGAATATCTCTCCGTCCCACCAAGCGTACTATAGCATGGCCCGAGCCTTACGCGTAGACACCGTCTCTCACGTTCCTCCTCTCACTCGTCCCGATGGCACTACTGCCTTCGAAGTCGAAGAGAAAGCCGAATGCTTCGCCGACAGCATTGCCGCACAATGCTCGCCCAGCACGCAACCTGCTTATCCCTCACACATCCAGGCGGTGGAGGACGAAGTCCTTCGCAGAGACTCTCTCCCCATCATCGCCGACCCTGTCACAGTCTCTAATGACGAAATCTTGCTTCTCATTAGAAATCAAAAGTCCAAAAAGGCTCCGGGTGCGGATGGAATTTCCAACCACGCACTTAAGCACCTACCTCAACAGATGCTTACCTTGTTAGCTATCATTTTCAATGCCTGCTTCGACCATAGCTACTTTCCTAAAGCTTGGAAAGAAGCGACAGTCATAGGCATTCCCAAGCCGGGCAAACCTCTGAACGTCCCGGCTAATCACAGACCCATCAGCCTCCTCAAGGCAATGTCTAAACTTCTCGAGAGAGTCATACTCTCTCGAATGCGGAACCATCTGTTTCCAACGGATGGCGATCCTCTCATTATTCCCCATCAGTTCGGCTTTCGCGCTAAACACTCCTGCCCTCAGCAAGTCCACCGAATCGTCGAGTATATACTTGACGGTTTCTATCCGCGTCGTTATAAAACAGTCGCGGTTTTCTTTGACGTAGCCAAGGCTTTCGATAAAGTCTGGCACAGCGGTCTCGTTTATAAACTCTACAAGATAGGCTTACCGGATCGCCTAGTCAGGTTAATAGCGTCGTTTCTCAAAGACCGTACGTTTCGATTTAAACACGAAGGCACGCTTTCTGCACCTCGTCCCATAAAGGCTGGAGTCCCTCAAGGCTCAGTCCTCGCCCCTCTGCTGTACACCGTGTACACCAACGACATTCCCATCCCGCCGAAAGGCGTCGAACTCGCCCTCTTTGCTGACGACACCGCACTCTATACCGGGGGCCACAGTGTTCGGCACCTTGTAACCAGACTCCAAAGGGCCGTAAACGCCCTTGGTGCATGGTTTCAAGAATGGCGCATCGATGTGAACCCTGATAAGAGTTCTGCGATGCGCTTCGACCACAAACGCCGTCGTCCCGATGGCGATCCCCACGTTCGAATGTTAGGCATTCCCATCCCCTGGAAGCGCAGTACTAAATACTTAGGCGTCACATTAGATCCGACGCTTACTTTCAAGCCACACGTTGAAAGAGTTTCGAAACTCGCTCGTCACTATTTAGTCCGCCTAAATAGCATGTTAGGTAGAAAAAGTAAAATGTCCTTCAGAAACAAACGCACACTTTACAAGGTCTGCGTTAGACCCGTCATGACGTATGCCTCGCCAATCTTTGCCCACGCCGAACCCTCCCTCCTGCACAAACTGCAGGTAGTTCAAAACCTCTTTTGCCGCCGGGCCACAGGCGCACCGTGGTACGTGCGTAACGCGGACTTGCATAGAGATCTTGAACTGCCTACAGTGCAACAACATCTCAAAACACTCTCTGAAGCGTTTTTCAAACGCTCCGAAACCCATCCCAATCCTCTAGTTCGTGATTCGGTCTCATATGCTGCTCCTGTGTTAGACTCGAAGTTCAAAGTCGCTAGGCCTAGAAATGCGCAAGCGTACTCATCCACCAGACTGTCACGCGATCTCGAGGCCCTTCTGGCCGCAAATTCTAATTCTAACGTAAATTCTAATTCTAACGTAAATCCTAATTCTAACGTAAATGTGAATTAACTCAATTTTATTTTGCAATTTTTAAATGTTTTAATTATTGATTTTCATTTTGAGCACCTTCAGTGCTACGTATTCACCTTCAGTGCTTTGAGCACCTTCAGTGCTATGTAATCCCAGCGGGTGACCCCTTCTGGGCCCCGCTAGCGCGGCCACTTTCTCCAATTGGCCGTCGCTCAGATGAAGGCTGAGTGGCAAAAATGCACGAGCCGACAGGGGGTTTTTAGTGGGTATGGTCCTGGTAGGCGTCGGGACGAGTCCCACATAACTTTGGAATCGCGCCAGAGTATGCGTCAGGGCATTTTTATCCTCCTGCCCTTCCCGCGGAGGGGAACAAAAAAAAAAAAAAAGGAGAGCAAAATATGAAATGAGCTGCTGGCGTCAAATTTTCCAGAAACATGCAGTCCCGGAATCTTCAAGACTCGAATGAGTAGGCACCTCTATGACAGATGCGTAACATCCTAGTCGTCATCATCACTTAACATTAGGTAACTTAAAGAACAAACGTAAATCCAATTTAAAAAAAAAGATTATCATTCAAAAGTTAAATATAGCGTGAATTAATGTGTTTACACTTCTTTATAATTTAATAAAAAATGCATTGTTTACAGCTATTGAGTTCATTAAATACAATTTCCGTAATACTCGGTTATATTAATAAATAGCTGGTAATAAAGCTAGCGGCAAAGGAGGAGTCTATTAAAATTAATGGAAATCTTGTTTATAAATGGTATGTATTCATACAGAGACTTCGTACATGTATTTTGTATTAAGATAATGGTCGTGGTCGTGTCGGACAAGGTGATCATATTTCGAAAGTAATCCACGGGATACAAGATAGTTCGGTGTGTTTTGTCATCATGCTCTAATCTTATATAATAGTCTTGGTATCTTGTTAGAATAATAATTGTTTTAAATCGTTAGGAAAAGTTGGTTACCTTTAAAAATTTAAACCTTCTTAAGGAAATAAACATGTGAAGCTTTATCTTTCAAAATTGGCCCACTATTGCTATTATAAATATGTATTATTGTAATATTGGCTGTTAGTCTTCCTTTAATAAATAAATAAATAAAAATAAATAAATGATAAAAACAATAGACATATTATTTATTTGTCCTGTCTTTTCGTTTAGATGCGTGCATATAGGCGTTCAATGGTGCTTGAATTAGTGCGGGGTATGGTATGTGTTCGCGATAAAAGTTTATCATGGCGAGGAATCTTCGGAGTTGTTCTATGTTCGTAGGCTTCGAATATGCAGTGATGGCTTCGGTTTTTTCTTTAGGTGGTTTGATTACTGCACTGTTTACTGTATAGCCAAGAAATTGAACTTCTTGACAGCCGAAGGTGCATTTTGTTGGGTTGATTGTAATGCCATTTTCTCGAAATCTTTCTAGGATGGTGCGTAGGTGTTCTTGGTATTGTTTCTAGTCTTCTGAAGCTACCAGGACATCGTCGATAAAGGGAAAGGCGTAGTCTAGGCCTCGTAGCACTTCGTGTATAAAACGCTGAAAAGTTTGTCCCACGTTGCGTAGACCTGGACACATACGAGGGAATTCGAATAATCCGAATGGCGTAATGATGGCGGTCTGCTCTATGTCCGTCTCGCTCACTCTCAGTTGTGCATAGGCTCTGTTCAAATCTAGAGTAAAGAATATTTTCTTTCCATGAAGTTGGTTTGTGAAATCTCGAAGTCTTGGTACAGGGTAGCGATCGGGCTTCGTTATAGCGTTCAAACGACGATAGTCACCGCAGACGCGTAGTTCTCTATTCTTTTTCATTACGACGTGCTGTGGGCTTGCCAAGGAACTCTTGCTTGGGAGGCACAGTCCTTGCTCCATCATAGATAAAACAATAGCTAATTCATTCATAAACCAATCTACAGGTGTGTAATCAGGAAAATTCCTTTTTTATACATTATTGGATAGTCAAATTCGCGACGTTTTTTTTTTTTTTTGTTTTTTTTGTTCCCCTCCGCGGGAAGGGCAGGAGGATAAAAATGCCCTGACGCATACTCTGGCGCGATTCCAAAGTTATGTGGGACTCGTCCCGACGCCTACCAGGACCATACCCACTAAAAACCCCCTGTCGGCTCGTGCATCTTTGCCACTCAGCCTTCATCTGAGCGACGGCCAACTGGAGAAAGAGGCCGCGCTAGCGGGGCCCAGAAGGGGTCACCCGCTGGGATTACATAGCACTGAGGGTGCTCAAAGCACTGAAGGTTAATACATAGCACTGAAGGTGCTCAAAATAAAATAAAATTGAGTTAATTCGCATTTACGTTAGAATTAGGATTTACGTTAGAATTAGAATTTACGTTAGAATTAGAATTTGCGGCCAGAAGGGCCTCGAGATCGCGTGACAATCTGGTGGATGAGTACGCTTGCGCATTTCTAGGCCTAGCGACTTTGAACTTCGAGTCTAACACAGGAGTAGTATATGAGACTGAATCACGAACTAGAGGATTGGGGTGGGTTTCGGAGCGTTTGAAAAACGCTTCAGAGAGTGTTTTGAGATGTTGTTGTACTGTGGGCAGTTCAAGATCTCTATGCAAGTCCGCGTTACGCACGTACCACGGTGCGTTTGTGGCCCGGCGGCAAAAGAGGTTTTGAACTACCTGCAGTTTGTGCAGGAGGGAGGGTTTGGCGTGGGCAAAGATTGGCGAGGCATACGTCATGACGGGTCTAACGCAGACCTTGTAAAGTGTACGTTTGTTTCTGAAGGACATTTTACTTTTTCTACCTAACATGCTATTTAGGCGGACTAAATAGTGACGAGCGAGTTTCGAAACTCTTTCGACGTGTGGCTTGAAAGAAAGCGTCGGATCTAATGTGACGCCTAAGTATTTAGTACTGCGCTTCCAGGGGATGGGAATGCCTAACATTCGAACGTGGGGGTCGCCATCGGGACGACGGCGTTTGTGGTCGAAGCGCATCGCAGAACTCTTTTCAGGGTTCACATCGATACGCCATTTTTGAAACCATACACCAAGGGCGTTTACGGCCTTTTGGAGTCTGGTTACAAGGTGCCGAACACTGTGGCCTTTGGTATAGAGTGCGGTGTCGTCAGCAAAGAGGGCGAGTTCGACGCCTTTCGGCAGGATGGGAATGTCGTTGGTGTACACGGTGTACAGCAGAGGGGCGAGGACTGAGCCTTGAGGGACTCCAGCCTTTATGGGACGAGGTGCAGAAAGCGTGCCTTCGTGTTTAAATCGAAACGTACGGTCTTTGAGAAACGACGCTATTAACCTGACTAGGCGATCCGGTAAGCCTATCTTGTAGAGTTTATAAACGAGACCGCTGTGCCAGACTTTATCGAAAGCCTTGGCTACGTCAAAGAAAACCGCGACTGTTTTATAACGACGCGGATAGAAACCGTCAAGTATACACTCGACGATTCGGTGGACTTGCTGAGGGCAGGAGTGTTTAGCGCGAAAGCCGAACTGATGGGGAATAATGAGAGGATCGCCATCCGTTGGAAACAGATGGTTCCGCATTCGAGAGAGTATGACTCTCTCGAGAAGTTTAGACATTGCCTTGAGGAGGCTGATGGGTCTGTGATTAGCCGGGACGTTCAGAGGTTTGCCCGGCTTGGGAATGCCTATGACTGTCGCTTCTTTCCAAGCTTTTGGAAAGTTGCTATGGTCGAAGCAGGCATTGAAAATGATAGCTAACAAGGTAAGCATCTGTTGAGGTAGGTGCTTAAGTGCGTGGTTGGAAATTCCATCCGCACCCGGAGCCTTTTTGGACTTTTGATTTCTAATGAGAAGCAAGATTTCGTCATTAGAGACTGTGACAGGGTCGGCGGTGATGGGGAGAGAGTCTCTGCGAAGGACTTCGTCCTCCACCGCCTGGATGTGTGAGGGATCAGCAGGTTGCGTGCTGGGCGAGCATTGTGCGGCAATGCTGTCGGCGAAGCATTCGGCTTTCTCTTCAACTTCGAAGGCAGTAGTGCCATCGGGACGAGTGAGAGGAGGAACGTGAGAGACGGTGTCTACGCGTAAGGCTCGGGCCATGCTATAGTACGCTTGGTGGGACGAAGAGATATTCGCCATGAGATCGTTCATCTGAGCGTCTCGGAGTTCCGCGAGGCAAGACCTAACTTTACGTTGAAGCTCAATTTCAATTCAATTTATTTATTTCAACAAAACTTACAAAACATTTGTATGATTACTTACACTAAACATAACTGTGAACTTATAAATCTAGATTATTCATTCTTACAAAAGCAAAATAGGCACTTAATTTATTAGCAACAAACAAAAAAGGAAAAAAAAAATTACAATATGTGACAAGCTGATTCGCAGCTGTTCTATAGGCGGGCATGGGATATTTCTTGGCTCTCCGGAGAGCCGCGTTTTTAGCTTTAATAAGATTGCTAACGGCTAAGGGAAGCGTGGGTTTGCCTTGCTTAGCAACCTTTTCGTTGTCACTGATGGCTGAGTTGATAGCATCAGTGAGAGAATTTACTAATGAATCGATTTTATCCGGGCTATCTAATTGTTCGGGAGAGATCGCGAGTGGAGAGTTCGGAGCCTCTAAGGCTGAAACTATCGTATTTTTAAAACCTTTCCGGTTGGTAAAGGTCTTAGGAGATGAGACGTTATCGTTCGGCGGTCCTAGCACGAGGGAAACGGGGCGATGGTCGGAGCCTAGGTCATCGAGCGGTTCGATAGACCTTAGATCAAGATTGATTCGCTTGATAATTGCAAAGTCGAGGATGTCAGGAGAGTAGGACGGGTTGTTGGGATAGTGAGTGGGAGTGATGGGGGATATGACGTCTAGGTCAAGGGAGTTAGTGATGTCGAGGAGAGCGATACCGCTGGTGTTAGTCGATAGGCACGTCCAGTCAGTATGTTTGGAGTTAAAGTCTCCGAACATAATGACTGAATGGCCGAGGGCGAGAATGGCCTCAAAGTCGCTGCGGATTGGTCCGGTACCACTAGGTATGTAGATTGAAGCTATGATGATGGTCGGATGACCAGTCATAGCCAATCTACACACAGTGGCTTCCATGTTGAGGAGAGGAGGGGTAGGGAGAGGACAGCAGTGGAAGCCTCTTTTGTAATATATAGCGGTGCCGCCGAAACCGTCGGAGTTGGGCCCTCCCCTGGGAATCCCCTGGAGCGGTTTGGAGTAAGCCATGTCTCCTGGAGAAGGAATAAGTCAGGTTCTTTGTTCTGAAGGAACAGTCTAATTTCGGGAAGGTTGGTGTTAAGGCTACGAGCGTTAAAAGATACTAGGGGTAAGCCCTTGGGTTTAATACGACTGGACGCGGGATTCGCGGGTCTAGACATTATAATTTATTATTTACGAATTTATACAAATATAAAAGAATTTACAACGAACTTAGGAGCGAGTGATGCTCAGCTAAAGCAAATAAACGCTCTTGAAGAGAGCGGGCGGCTCGCAGTTTGCGTGCGAGCACGGAAATTTCGTTAATATCGACGTTTTGAATAACGTCGAACACGGTCTTCATGTCCTCAGCCAACGACGACTGAGGTGCGGATGACGGAGAAGGACGCGGCCCTACGGAAACTACGGGAGCTGGAATGGGTCGGGAAGGTGCAGGCGGAACGTCCTGACGCTGCCTCCAAGACAGAACCGGAGTAGGCGTCGGCTGAGCGGGCTTTGCTTCCGGGGGACCCCGGTTGCGCAGCGGCGGGAAGTTAGCGTGAGTGAGCGGCGGCGCCGGTTTGGGCGCGACCCTCTTGGCGGTGGAACGCGGAGCACGCGGGCAGCCCCTGTAGTTAGCTGTGTGACCAGACTGGCCGCACAGCACACAGGCAGGGGGGGAAGTGGATTTGGGAGTGCGAGTGCACTCCTTCGTAAAATGTGGATCCAGGCACTTAACGCACCTGGGGGGAGCTGAGCAGTTAGCCGCTGCGTGGCCGTAGAGCTGGCAGCGGTGGCACTGCCCAGGGTGACCGCGGGGGTTGGGACGCTCAACAGAGATATTTGAGAGTCCGCAAATTGTGCGAGCCTCTCTAAAGATCTCCCTCGAGTTGGGAGTATTCGACAAGATTACTAAAGCTAACGGAAAGCGCCTACCGCGGTTAGAGTGCATCTTGTGCACTGCTTCGGCCGGGAAACCCTGGGACTTAAGGTCCTCGAGGATTTCTTCATTCGCGAGCTCGAACGGGACGCCCCGTAGTACTGCGCGGATCTTACGTTCCTCCGGGAGGGCGTAGGTGTGGTACGCGATTTGATTTAACCCGAGCAACCTGGTAAACGCGCGGAAGTCGTCGACGGTCGCTACTTGAATTTTGATTGTATCGCCAGCGTTGGCGGCTTTTAAGTAATTAATTTTGTGCTCTGTGCACAAGTTAGAAACCGCGGTCCAGCGCTTTTTTTCACGCAGGAAGACGGGCGGAGGGAGCTGAGGTTTCGGCGGGACGGGAGCGCAGCGCGTCGCTGGCTTCGATGGGACCGACGGAGACGCGGTTACTTCGAGCGATTTTAACGGCGCGGGGGCTGGTGTTGAAGACACCGGGGTTGGCTCAGGTGTTGAAGACACCGCGGCTTTTTTCGAACGCTTCTTAGAGCGTTTGGCAACTAACTGGAACGCGGGCTCAGGAGAACCGGTTAGGGTGGCGGCGACCGACGAAGCTTCGGACGCGGCGGAGTCTGAATCGCTCCCGGGAGCGGTACGCTTCCTGCGAGATGAGCGCGAGGATGAGACCGACGCGCAGTCCATATCGGATGGAACGGGAGAGGCGGGAGAGCTATAGACCTGAGGGGTCTGGGTGTTGGAGGCCTGAGGGGCTGGGGTTGGGGCCTGAGGGGCCGGGGACGCGATTGATGCCTGCAAGGCCTGCGTTAGGATGTCTTTTGGGATGGAGACGCCTGCCGCAGCAAGCGCCTGGGTGAACGCGTTCGCGAAGTTAATAACGCTTAGCGAATCCATTAGGGAGTGTTGGGACAATAATATATATAAATATAAGTATAATAAAAGATGCCTAGTTCTTAAAAACCTAGCAAAATCGTAGCGGCAAACCTCCCTACCAGCGGTAGGGGGGCTGGGGAGAATAACTTAAAACTAACCGTAGTACGCCGAAGGCCGCTACCTAGAAACCTAAAAAAGGGTACGCAGGTAAAGAGTTGACCGCGTTAGGGTCAACCTTTACCGACAGAAAGGACAGATACACACGAAAACACACAAATATGATAAAATTAAATATGAAAATAGGAGAAAAATAAATAAAATAGAGAAGAGAAATAAATAAAAATAAAAAGGACTGGTTCAGTACAAATTCGTTGTCACCGTTAAGTATCCTTTGCACTGAAACCAGACTACTTACGCTGGGCACAACACTGCACTCAGCACAAGCACAACACAACTTAGCACAGCACTTTGAAGACCAAGGGGCTTAGTCGCAAAGAAAAATCGCACTTCGAAAGCACTCAGACGGAGTGGAAAGACCTTGAAAACCGTAGCACGGAACCAACACGCTAGACTGTGACGTCAGTAGACTGAGCGCCACGGAATATCGGGAAGGGACCAAACAACGGAGAACGGGGTCTTGCACGTCCGCACTGGGCGGCGGTCGGAGCGAGAATCACGACGTTTTTCCATTGTCCTAGTTTTTATAGGTACTAGGATTACGTGGACGGAAGTCTTCATACATGCAAAAACAACGAGTGGGTGCCGAGTGGGGGATGTGTAGTGGGTTAGAGCTAATGGACCATAGAAGCCAAAAACAAACGGTAGAAGGGCTGTCATGCGAAATTGGTTTGGATCCAGACGTCTCTACGCATAAACACAGTTGTGCAGCAATATTTCGCGTACATTCAAAGATTCTTTGTTTACAGGCAATCCTAATCAGCCTGCTCACATTCATCTTTAGTTGTGTAGTAGTGTCTATCAACTATTTAAATTTACACATTCTCATAAATATAATATGTTAAACATATTTTATATAGATTTTATCCTTATTTAAAATATGTTTAAATTAACTAAATATAACTATATAACTAAGTTTATTCACATGAGTTTTCACAGTAAAAAGAAGATCATTAAATAGATAAATCCCCAGAGAAACACACCAACTGAATAGCCCCAAAGTAAGCACAGCTTGTGTTATGAATGACAACCCAGAATAACATACGTATACTCACTTGCCTCTAATATGGTTGAGGAGGGCGATGGCTGGATCCCGCGTTAACGCGTGAACGGGTGCCGTTTGAGGTTGTTCGTCGTTTGGAGACTTGCCGAACTAACAGATGCAGATAAGAATAATTTTGTATAGACATTTGGACACACTGTAAATTTATTTTGAAAAAAATATATACCCGTGAAGATTCTTGCCAGTTCTTTTCCACGAAGGTTTTTCCGAACTGGTGGTAGAGTCATGTTTTATTTGACGTCAATAAGAACAAGTAATTGTCAATGTCGAGAAATAAATATTTGAACTTGTATTTGAATGACCATGGCCCTCGGGGATGATCATTCAAATTCAAAAATGTTCTCGAACAAGTATCTATCTGTGTTTATCACACAAATGAATGCCCCGACTAGGACTTGAACGTCCCAGGTTCATAAGTATATGGCGTATAAGTCAGGGCCGTAAATACAAGTCAATCATCAGTCATGATTATAAGTAAAAAAATAATTAATAGTAGCTAGCATAGGGAAAACACGCATACTTGATTAGTTTGATAACAATATGATTGCATAAAACCGTTTTAGGAAATGTTTTTTTAACTAATTTTCGACTACTATTGAACAATAGCGACTGAAGACAAACTAAGTTCACCCATAGTTTACAAAAATAATTGGTATCACTATTAACATTTCTTTTATTTTTTTTAGGAGATAAAGCCTTCAATGTTTTAAAAAGGGTATTTACTAAAATTTATTAAAATGATTTTCTAGAAATTAAATATAATTAATCTTATTTGGTATACTTCAACAACTACAATCTATAGGTACTTACTTTGAAACAAATTTTAATGTAATCACTAACACTGTTTTTAATTTATGGAGTCAACCCTTATGACACATTGTGAACTTGTCCTAGCACATGAACACATTGTGTTTATGTGCTAGGACAAGTCAATTATTCATAATAAACTAGCATTTGATAAAGTTTAATAGAAATATATATAATAGTTCAATAAGATTGTTGTTTTACTCACAGTCAAATAACTCATCTGAATATGAACTTCTACTTAACGCCCAGAATAAGTATTCTATTTGGTTCGACTCTTAAATTATTATATTTATATATAATGAGAATTATATTTAATAATTAATTATATTAACGTAAAGCTTTTGCTTACGAAAAAAGTATTTAAATATTTGTTAACCTGATAATGCATCTTCTATAACCTTTCGAGAAATCACGAAAAGCAAATAAACATAAATAATTTTTGCAATCATAAGTTCAGATATATTTGGGACTGCACGCATTAGTGAAATCAAATTTAAACTACTTCTTAAGCATAATAACAAATATCCCCTTTAAACAAATAATACAAAATTTCATTGAGGCGTGTAGTTAAATAAAACCCTTTGAAATAGGATGAAAATTCAAAAGAATTACGTTACACAAAGCACATTATAAAGTCTAACCTGCATCGTCCATTTTAGAGTTTATTTCGTCGATTAGTTTGAGACCTTGGTCACGGCAAAAGGGTCTCTTTGTAAAGTATTTCGGTGAATGAACCTGTGAATGCGCTACGCACACCGCATTCACCGCATGTGTAACCGCAGCCGCCGGGGAATACCTGAATTAAATTCCCCTAGGATACTACGTTTATAAGCAGAATCGTGGTGTAATATTGTAAAAATTATCCAACCCATTTTTAAATAAAGAAGTTTATTTATACAGTGTTTTATAAATATCGACATTGTCGATGCTCTTATTCAAAAAGTTAAATAATTAAAGCATTGTACAAAGTCATTGAATAAAGCAATTGTTTTGAATTGAATGTAACGATATAAAATTCTAAGATTTTTTGATATAAAGAAAGAAGCTAATCTTCGTATGAAACAACATTCAAATTGTAATTATATAGCTTCAGATAAATAGAAGTTGGATTTCCATTTTATAGCGTATTATTTCACTAAAAAGTTTCGGATCTTTCAAGTTACATTTCTGATGTGACCCAGAAACTAGTAAATAGAGCTTTCACGTGTGGAGATCGCTCAGCATTTGGAAACTTAGGTAAACGTTTACTCTGCATAAAGGGATGTATTTGGATCTAGCTTATAAATATTTGGTTGAATGAATAATTTTTTTCAATTACATCCGAATTTTTGTACCCGGCTCTAAGGCATTCTTAAGGGACAGTACTTTTTTTCCGTCTCCCTATTTCTTTTTCTGTATCCTGACAACATTATAGTTAGATAATGCGATAAGGGATCTGGCTTAGCTTGTAGTTGTTGGAAGAGTGGCTTGAAGAAAGTATTCTGAATAAATAAGTGATTTGCCTTTATTATTGATAGACATTTGTAATACTGTTTAATTTATTTATTTTTTCAGATGTCGGTCTCTATCTAAATATATACATTATATACATTGTGTAAATTTTGAGATGCTACAATACTTAACGGCTTAATATGTATTGTACCACCGACTAGTTTGTTCAAAAGATAAAATTGGAACTAAAATATTTAAAAAGAAATGTTAACAAAGAAGAATGCGCCACCCTTGAATACACAGATATTTGAATGGTTGAAATTATAAGTATATTAAGATCACTATTTTGCAAAAGGCTAATTTTTTATATACAGTGTGGCTTTTTTACCTTTACTTTTTTACAAAATTGGCAGTTGACCCGAATATAGAGCGTGAAGAGTGTGTTATATTGTTGTTGCCCAAAATCGTGTTCTGATCCCATTTAAACACTATACGTATGTTTGTAGCTAAACATTGAGTTTTGAAAACTTCATTATATGGATGTTTGAAAGTAGGTATTGAACTAATAATCGGAACTGAATTATTAAACGCCAAAATATAAGAAATATGAAAAAGCAGTTTTATTATAGCCGAATCATATTCGAATTCTATTAATATAAATTTAAAAATAAAGTTACAATTATTTTTGATTTCGAAGGTGAGTGCAGCAAATATTTTGTCATCTTACATCCTCATTCTTACACCGGCATTCCTCTTAAGTACTATTTATTAGCTGTGACGACATTCTCGCCCCGATCGCCACGCGGTGCGGACGTGCAAGCCCAGTTCTCCGTTGATCGGTCCTTTCCCGCTATTCCGCGGCGCTCAGTCTACTGACGTCACAGTCTAGCGTGTTGGTTCCGTGCTACGGTTTTCAATGTTTTCTACTCCCTCTGAGTGCTATCGAAGTGCGTATTTTTCTTTGCGACTAAGCCCCTTAGTCTTCAAAGTGCTGTGCTAAGTTGTGTTGTGCTTGTGCTGAGTGCAGTGTTGTGCCCAGCGTAAGTAGTCTGGCTTCAGTGCAAAGGATACTTAACGGTGACAACGAATTTGTACTGAGCCAGTCCTTTTTATTTTTATTTTTATTTCTCTTCTCTATTTTATTTATTTTTCTCCTATTTTCATATTTATTTTTATCATATCTGTGTGTTTTTTGTGTGTGTATTTGTCCTTTCTGTCGGTAAAGGTTGACCCTAACGCGGTCAACTCTTTACCTGCGCACCCTTTTTAGGTTTCTAGGTAGTGGCCTTCCGCATACTACGGTTAGTTTTAAGTTATTCTCCCCAGCCCCCCTACCGCTGGTAGGGAGGTTTGCCGCTAGGGTTGCTAGGGATACTAGGCATTTTTATATATTTATATATTATATATCGTAGGACCAAGCCCTCCAATGGACCTTGTCAACGTACTTAGGTCGTTCGCCCAGGTACTCGCCGCGTCTGGCTACAGCATACCCGATGACATACTAACGCAGGCCTTACAGGCATCTATCGCGTCCCCGGCCCCTCAGGCCTCAACCCCGGCCCCTCAGGCCTCCAACGTCGAGACCCCTCAGGTCTTAAGCTCTCCCGCGTCTCCCGCCTCGTCCGAGATGGACTGCGAATCGGTCGCATCCTCTCACGCGTCGCGTCGTAAGCGTACCGCTCCCGGGAGCGACTCCGAACCCGCGTCTGATAAGTCGTCAGATGCCGTCACCTTAACCGGCTCTCCTGAGCCCGCGTTTCAACTCGTCGCCAAGCGCTCCAAGAAGCGCTCTAAGAAATCTTCGGTATCTTCAATACCCGAGCCCTCCCCAGTGTCTTCAACACCAGCCCCCGTGCCGTTAAAATCGCTCGTAGTAACCGCGTCTCCGTCGGTCACATCGAAGCCAGCGACGCGCTGCGCTCCCGTCCCGCCGAAGCCTCACCTCCCTCCGCCCGTCTTCCTGCGTGAAAAAGCGCGCTGGACCGCGGTTTCAAACTTGTGCAAAGTGCACAAAATTAATTACTTAAAAGCCGCCAACGCTGGCGATACAATCAAGATTCAAGTAGCGACCGTCGACGACTTCCGCGCGTTTACCAGGTTACTCGGATTAAACCAAATCGCGTATCACACCTACGCCCTCCCGGAGGAGCGTAAGATCCGCGCAGTACTACGGGGCGTCCCGTTCGAACTCAGCAACGAAGACATTCTCGAGGACCTTAAGTCTCAGGGTTTCCCGGTCACAGCAGTGCACAAGATGCACTCTAACCGCGGTAGGCGTTTTCCGTTAGCGCTAGTAATCCTGTCCAATACTCCCAACTCGAAGGAGATTTTCAAAGAGGCTCGCACAATCTGCGGACTCTCGAACATCTCCGTCGAGCGTCCCAACCCCCGTGGTCACCCTGGGCAGTGCCACCGCTGCCAGCTATATGGCCACGCAGCGGCTAACTGTTCAGCTCCCCCCAGGTGCGTAAAGTGCCTGGATCCTCACTTCACTAAGGAGTGCACTCGCACTCCCGAATCCACTTCCCCCCCTGCCTGTGTGCTGTGCGGCCAGTCCGGCCACACAGCAAACTACAGGGGTTGCCCGCGCGCTCCGCCCTCCAACACCAAGAGGGTCGCGCCTAAACCGGCGCCGCCACTCACTCCTGCTAACTTCCCGCCGCTGCGCAACCGGGGTCCCCCGGAAGCAAAGCCCGTTCAGCCGACTCCTACTCCGGCTCTGTCTTGGAGGCAGCGTCCGGCCATCCCGCCTGCACCTTCCCGACCCATCCCAGCTCCCGTAGCTCCCGTAGGGCCGCGTCCCGCGTTGTCATCTTCCCCTCAGTCGTCGTTGGCTGAGGACATGAAGACCGTGTTCGACGTCATCCAAAACGTCGACATTAACGAAATTTCCGTACTCGCACGCAAACTGCGAGCCGCCCGCTCTCCTCAAAAGCGTTTATTCGCGTTAGCCGAGCATCACTCGCTCCTAAATTCGTTGTAAATTCTATTATTTTTGTAAATTTTAAATAAATAAATTTTAATGTCTAGACCCGCGAATCTCGCGTCCAGTCGTATTAAACCTAAGGGCTTATCCCTAGTATATTTTAACGCTCCTAGCCTTAGCTCTAACCTTCCCGAAATTAAACTGTTCCTTCAGAACAACGACCCAGATCTTTTTCTTCTCCAGGAGACATGGCTCACTCCTAATCGCTCCAGGGGATTCGCGATTCCTAAGTACGCGTTTACACGTAACGATAGGCCTAACTGCGACGGTTTCGGCGGCACTGCTATCTACTACAAAAGAGGATTCCATTGCTGTCCTCTCCCTACCCCTCCTCTCCTTAACATGGAAGCCACCGTGTGTAGATTGGCTATGACTGGTCATCCGACCATCATCATAGCCTCAGTCTACATACCTTGTGGCACCAAACCTATCCGCAGCGACTTTGAGACCATTCTCGCCCTCGGCCGTTCAGTCATTATGTTCGGAGACTTTAACTCCAAACATACTGACTGGACGTGCCTATCAACCAACACCAGCGGTATCGCTCTCCTCGACATCACCAACTTACTCGACTTAGACGTCGTCTCCCCTATCACTCCCACTCACTATCCCGACAACCCGAACCACTCTCCTGACATCCTCGATTTTGCAATCGTCAAGCATATCAACCTCGACCTCAGGTCTATCGAACCGCTCGATGACCTAGGTTCTGACCACCGCCCCGTCTCCCTCGTGCTAGGACCGCCTAACGTTAACGTCACTTCTCCTAAGACCTTTACCGACTGGAAAGGGTTTAAAAATACGATAGTTTCTGCCTTAGAGGCCCCAAACTCTCCGCTCGCGATCTCGCCTTATCAATTAGATAGCCCGGATAAAATAGACTCGTTAGTAAATTCTCTCACTGATGCTATCAACTCAGCCATCAGTGTAAACGAAAAGGTTGCTAAGAAAGGCAAACCCACGCTTCCCTTGGCCATTAGCAATCTTATTAAAGCTAAGAACGCGGCTCTCCGGAGAGCCAAGAAATATCCCACGCCCGCCTATAGAACAGCTGCGAATCAGCTACAACGCAAAGTTAGATCTCGCCTTGCGGAACTCCGAGACGCCCAGATGAACGATCTCATGGCGAATATCTCCCCGTCCCACCAAGCGTATTATCGAATGGCCCGAGCCTTACGCGTAGACGCCGCCTCTCACGTCCCTCCTCTCACTCGTCCCGATGGCTCTATCGCCTTCGAAGACGAAGAGAAAGCCGAATGCTTCGCTGACAGCGTTGCGTCTCAATGCTCGCCCAGCACGCAACCCGCGAATCCCAATCACATCAAAGCGGTGGAGGCCGAAGTCCTCCGTAGAAACTCTCTCCCCATCACCGCCGACCCCGTCACAGTCTCTAATGATGAAATCTCGCAATTCATCAAAAGTCAAAAGTCCAGAAAGGCTCCGGGTGCGGATGGTATTTCCAACCACGCACTTAAGCACCTGCCTCAACAGGTGCTTACCTTGTTAGCTATCATTTTCAATGCCTGCTTCGACCTTAGCTACTTTCCAAAAGCTTGGAAAGAAGCGACAGTCATAGGCATACACAAGCCGGGTAAACCTCTTAATATCCCGGCTAATCACAGACCCATCAGCCTCCTCAAGGCAATGTCTAAACTTCTCGAGAGAGTCATACTCTCTCGAATGCGGAACCATCTGTTTCCAACGGACGGCGATCCTCTCATAATTCCCCACCAGTTCGGCTTTCGCGCTAAGCACTCCTGCCCTCAGCAATTCCATCGAATCGTCGAGTACATACTCGACGGCTTCTATCCGAAACGAAAGAAAACGATCGCAGTTTTCTTTGACGTAGCCAAGGCTTTCGACAAAGTCTGGCACAGCGGTCTCGTTTATAAACTCTATAAAATAGGCTTACCGGCTCGCCTAGTTAGGATAATCGCGTCGTTTCTCAAAGACCGCACGTTTCGTTTCAAACATGAAGGCACGCTCTCCGCGCCTCGTCCCATAAAGGCTGGAGTCCCTCAAGGCTCAGTCCTCGCCCCTCTTTTGTATACCGTATACACTAACGACATTCCCATTCCAGCTAAAGTCGTCGAACTCGCTCTCTTTGCCGACGACACTGCCCTTTACACCAAAGGCCGCAGAGCCTCGGGTCTCGTCACCAGACTTCAAAAGGCTATTAACACCCTCGGTGCTTGGTTTAAAAAATGGCGTATCGATGTGAACCCAGAGAAGAGCTCTGCGGTTTACTTCGACTACAGACGCAGTCGTATCCCCGACAATCTCCAATTGAGAATGCAAGGCACTCCCATCCCCTGGAAGCGCAGTACCAAATATCTAGGCGTCATATTAGACCAGACGCTTTCATTCAATCCTCACGTCGATAGAGTAACGAAACTCGCACGTTTTTACCTAGGCCGGCTTTACAGTATGTTAGGTAGAAAAAGTAAAATGTCCTTCAGAAACAAACGTACGCTTTATAAGGTCTGCGTTAGACCAGTCATGTCATATGCTTCGCCAGTCTTTGCTCACGCCAAACCCTCCGTCCTGCACAAACTGCAGGTAGTTCAAAATCTCTTCTGCCGCAGGGCCACAAACGCACCTTGGTACGTGCGCAACGCGGACCTGCACAGAGATCTTGAACTGCCTACAGTACAACAGTATCTAAAAACACTCTCAGAATCGTTCTTCAAACGCGCCGAATCCCATCCCAATCCTCTTGTTCATAAATCAGTCTCATATACTGCTCCTGTCCTAGATTCGGCATACAAAATCGCTAGACCGAGAAACGCGCACACAAGCGAACGTTCGAAGATAACCGTAGATCTCGAGGCCCTTCAGGCCGCAAATTCTAATTCTAACGTAAATTCTAATTCTAACGTAAATCCGAATTAATGCAAATTTAATTTTCAATTTTTAATGTTTCATTATTTACTTTTCATTTTTAATGTTTTTATTTTTTATTTTACTTTTAATTTTTGAGCACCTTCAGTGCTATGTAAATCCCAGCGGGTGACCCCTTAAGGGCCCCGCTAGCGCGGCCTCTTTCTCCAATTGGCCGTCGCTCAGATGAAGGCTGAGTGGCAAAAATGCACGAGCCGACAGGGGGTTTTTAGTGGGTATGGTTCTGGTAGGCGTCGGGACGAGTCCCACATAACTTTGGAATCGCGCCAGAGTATGCGTCAGAGCATTTTTATCCTCCTGCCCTTCCCGCGGAGGGAAAAAAAAAAAAAGCTGTGACGACACACGCGACGCGTTCAGTGAAGCTTCACATTTTTAGAAAGTCGGTGACAGCTGCGAACCTTTGAAAGTGGAGCAAATCAATGTATGCTTTAATATAACTTGGGAAACAAAATTACGTTATAATTTACTGTCATTTAAATGTTTATTTGGTTTGTTTTTTTTTTATATAAAGCGGACTTCAAACTTGAATTTAAATAGTAAAGTTTTTAAATTATCCTACCAATTTGTTATGATTAGAGTGAACATAACATATAGGCATGCATCATATTCAACATATACCTACACTATTATGGACTTGTTCGCTATTTTTATACCTTTGCGGAGTAAAACAAGTGGGATCAAATTTCTTATAAAATTATGAGACAACCGTCAAATAAACCGATGTTTTTAGGGAAAAATTATACAAATACAACACTGAGAATAAAAAGCTACAGTAGAAATAGTTATTATACTTTTAGTGTAGGCAATTTCAATTTGATCTTAATTAAACTAAATATAACATATTTTATTTTTAAGATTCGAAGAGAAGAGTTCAGTGACGAGGTCCTTTACAAAGAACTGTGAGTCCTGCAGTGGACAATTTTATCTACATTGAAATCGTTGACAGATATTTCGAAAGATCTGTATGAACATAGTTGCGATCGTTTTTATGCTTGCCTTTGGGTACAAAATTTTGCGTTATTTGCTTAAAATTCACTTACAAAAGTGAAAGTTTCAAAGTGTTAAAGCATTTAAATGAAGCAACAAATGCCGCGCCCAGGGTATGTATAATTACATAATGAACAAGGCAGGGGGGTTATCAGAAAATTTATAAATCCCGAAAGCTAGGTAACTACACAGGAAAGGTAAGACTTCGGACAATGCGATTTGAATCATTTTGTATTCATAGTTTCATTACCTCGGAGAGAAGAATTGAACGTTTAGTGTTTAGTGAGATATCTAACGTTTTCGTTGAATAATATTAGGCCATTACATATAAAACTGGCGTTTTGTACGGGAAGAACATAAAGTCATTTTTTTAAATATAATTTATTTATTTAATCTTAGGATGCACCATTGCTATCTATGCACTTTTGCCATCTCATAGGTAGTTAATTGATCCATTTACTAAAAAAACCATTCGGACGGGAATCAATAAACTCTTTGAAGGCGCTTTGGACTGCCCCATCGGAGTTGAATTTCTTCCCTTGCAAGAAGTTATCCAAATTTCGAAAAAAATGGTAACCTGTAGGAGCAAGGACCGGAGAATACAGTAGATGTCTTAGACATTCCAATTGAATCTCCTCTAATTTGGTAGCCGTCTGTTGTGCATTGTGTGTGGTCTAGCGTTGTCCTAAAGCAGCAGTGGCCCAGAGCAATTGACCAGGATTGGTTGTTTAGCAAGCTAGCTTTTCCATCATGATTTTCAGTTGCTGACAACAGACATCTGCCGTAATCGTCTGGCCAGATTTAAGAAAGCTGTAGTAACTTTTTTGAGTCAATTTTCGCTTTGGGCAGGATTTGACTGGTTCATGAGGGTTCAAACAATGCAGTGAGCATTTCCGATTGTCGTATAGTATTCACTTTTCGTCACAGGTACAGATTCGATTTAAAATCCTTTCATTAATGTGCCGGTTGATTAATTTAAACGCAGCAGTCGACGCGCGTTTGTCGGTTTGCTGCACTCAATTCATGAGGTACCCACCTCTCAAGCTTTTTCACCTTCCCAATTTGCTTCCAGTGGATTAAAACAGTTTTGTCACTAACAACGCAGCCTACAGCTAACTCGGACATGGTTTGCAATGGATGCGCTTCCACAATAACCTTCAATTCTTCATTATCAACTTTGGTCTCCGGACGTCCGCAGGGCTTTTTCTGCAGGTCGAAATATCATGAACGAAAACGTTGGAACCAAAAACGAACTGTGTTTTCTTTTGCGACACTACAGCCATGCACAGCATTAATACTTCGAGCCGTTTCTGCAGCACTGGTGCCATGGTGGAACTCGTACTCGTAAATAACGTGATATTTCAAATTTTCCATTTTGTAAACTAAGTGACAAAAAGAAAAAACCAAAAGTGGAAAAAGTAAGTGAATTACGGTTTTCGAAACACAAATGCGTGAGAAAATATTTGTATAAATTTGGAATTGGAATTCTAAACCAAAGAGTAAGACAATAAAGATCAAAGTGGCCAGTACGACAAAACGCTAATTCCATATGTAAGGACCTAATACTTTCTTACCGTAAAGTTTCCGCATACGTACCTGAAAAGAAATCTATTGTCAATATTATACAATATGGTTGTTTAATAACATTGAAACACAGAATCTTATTTCAAATCATAGCGCCAGTAAATTGCATTCTCAAAGACAGGCAATCCTTTGATCAATAAATTCAGTCCACAATGATCTGATCCTAAATTATATATTTAGAAGTAGTAGAGGTTATTTTGTTTAGATTGCATCTGGTTACTTTCTACATTAAGCAAAGTGGCCAAAAAATTTGCAGAATTTCTTCGTTGGCTTGCTATTTGTCTTTTCACATGATTTGGGTGTCTTTTTTACTATATTAATAGCCGGCAAAATGCATATGATATGATAATGGTAAGTGGCACCTGCGCCTCTGGACATAATAAAACGTGATTATGATGCAATGACGACTCTAGGTATCCTGAATACTCCGGCCCGGCTTCAAACCTGGGACTTACGGCATATGAGGCAAGGATACTTACCACTAAATCACTCGGCCGTCGGATCTTAACGCTAGAAAGAACTCTAGTACTTCCCCTTACGAAACCTTACGCAAAAGCAGCTCTACCACCTCTCATTTAAGGATTTCAGATATTAGGCGTAGTTATTTATAAAAAAAAAAAAAAAAATTGTCTTATGGGCTAATGCCAAAGAGCGACTAAAAGTCACTTTAAAGAATATAGTTTTATGAAGCGCCAGAAAATTGAAACTGTTGTGATTCGCGGATGGCCGCTCATTAATATTCTACATAAAAGGCATTGTTCGATGGAAATTCAGAGCAAGGAGCTGGTTTAGCCATCGTAATCATAACATTTCGAGCAATTGTTATTCTTGCTTACTTATATCAAAATTGTGTTTTATCTAGTTATCTTTGCTGAATACATTTTATATTATTAAGAAAATATATATTTCCTATCCTATCATTTCGTACGAAAAGTTGTAGTTCAGTTTTTTTGACTATATATAAAGTTTATTTTTATTTATTAATAACAAAATTTCAATTTGAAATTCAAAGAAATATTCGTTAATTTCAGTATTTTGCTAACTGGGCATATTATGAGCCTTGAAATAGCAGTAAGCAAGAGTAAGTACTTCGTTATTTTAGTTCTTACAGGGACAAAGGCTTTATAAGCTGCGATCAGTTATAATCAGTTTCAAAATTGAAAAAACTTTTGTCTTGAAATGATTAATATAAAACAAGAACATTCATGCACAGTTGCACCCATCTTTGTGACCATGCCAAAACTTTCACGTTATACCCTTCACTTTTATGGAAAGGCTTTAGGAGAAATACAAAATTAAAATGTTATTGTATTTATTTATATATTTCATAATGTATGTAAACACAGGAAATCACATTAATATAAATAAATTATTACACATCTAAATTTTCATCTCAGATTTCTTAAATCGTTCTACAAAACACAAGTTTGTTTATTCTAATTTTGTCATTTTTCAATAACAATAATTTTTTTTTTATTGTTACATCTAATTTAAGGTTACCAATCCTTACATTATTTGCAAAGACTAAGGGCCGATTGTTCAACACTCAGATAACTTTTATCGTTAGAATAATTTTGAGACTAACATAATTCCTTTAAAATGTCTCGTTCAACGTCCAATTTAACCTCAAAAAAAAAGTAATCTGAGAATTGAACAATTAGCCTTAAGCTAGCAAATTGTATTTACTCTTTGAAGTTTCCTTAGCTTAGTAACACAGTGAGCTGAAGCACACCAGATGAGTAACAACTTGACTTATTTCATTTAACTCTTTAGCGCTGTACTCTGTGCAGTAAAGTTATTTAACCATTGCGTTAGGATTTACTTCTTTAAGTTTCATCTTGTGCTAAACCTAAGGCAACCTTGGTATTAAGATTCATTCTCTTATAATTTATGTTATAGGAATATATTTAATGGTAAGAATGACGTGGCAGTTTTTTTAGAAAATTATATTTAATATTTATATGTAAGTGCTTATTTAATTTAAATAGCGGAATATTATGTGACTTTCTGAAATGACGTACTGGAGCAATGAATGCGGTACTTACACAAACTCTTCTGAAACTTCAAAAGGAATAAAATTGCCAAAGATATAGAATAAAGCAATGGTACAAGACGGAATATAATGTGTTCGTATTCAGTATACGTTGTAACACACGCATTGCGCAGTTAAGTCAGGCGACGGGGACAATATTTACCTATAAGGTCAGTGCGTCAGCTATTCAGCTATCTTCCACTGTTTTAGTTTAATCAAAGTACATAAGTCTTCATATTTTTTCGAGAAGGAAATTATTTAGGGACCGTTATATTCAGAGAGTTTATTTTTAGTTATTTTTATTTTTATATCGTATTGGCCGCGTCCGTCTGCTATCCCACCTGAGGAAAAGTGATGATGCAGACTATGATGTACCACGTAAAAAACACAAAACCTTAACTAAAACTTAATCGGATTTCAGCAAAATTTATAGGTTTTTTAACAAACTTATTTAAAGAAACCTTTTGTTTTTTCTTTTGAAAATCTTGCACAACATTTTCTTTTCTTTCATCGGATTATTAGACGTGGATAAAGGTTTTATCCTTTAATATTGTTTAACAATAAAAACCTGAAATTTCCTTTTGTATCATAAAATGGTATTGTTCTAATATTATCAGCCTTCACTAGTTGAAGAGTCATGTTGAGAAGAAGAAAATCAACCCCTATAACTAATTTGTCTATAAAAATTGCAGAGAGTTTAAAATAACAAATTTTAATTTTTTCCTAGAAGTTAAAAGCTCATTATTCACATTGAAATACATTATTATAAAAAAAAAACTTGTTACTACAGTGCAGTATTCCCTATTTTTTCTTTTTCTATTTCAACTTTAAAAATGTTTAGTTCTAAAACTGTTATTGCGAGTCGAATCGGGTTATCCAAGTTGTCGAGCTCCGAAATGGTTTCGAAGTGGTTTGTTTGCCACTAGAGTGCAATTCAAATGCGAGAAGCCAGAAGCTCGTGATGGAAGTCCGGAGGTACTAGCTAGCACGGAAGACAAACGCCTGTGAAAAGAATCATGACAAGTTTTAATTCGACACTGGATCTTTGTGGCAAACAAATTATGTCATATTACATGCTTTAAGATTTTATACGTTTAAATACAAAACTAAAAAATTATAAATATTTAATTAAGTGATAATTAGAGCGCAAAGCTGATTTTGGATGGAAGGGAAACCAAAGCTTCATACGTGTCTTTATTGTGAATGTTTACCAACTGAGAGGGAAAAAAATGCCCGAATCAAAAATAATTAAATGTGTTTTGATTTGGCCTATGTAATAAATTACTATTAAAAAGAAGATGTTGTTGAAAATGAAAAGATCTACTGCCCTAAAACATTTTCAAATCAAAACAAGTTAAAAGGGATTTGTGTTCGACCACTGAAAATAAAACTTTTGGATAAATTTTTTTGGAATCCTGAAATATAATGTGGACAAAATTTTGATAACAATTTATGAATTTCTTTTATGTACCTAGGTAAAAAGCTCTTTTTTCTTAAAAGTACTAAGAATGATAATAAAGCTTTACCAATCTGAAAAGTATTAAAAATTGTGAACAAAGCAGTACAAAAATAATAACAGATTCTAAGTAAATAGGTAACTAAATTTTTTACTACTTAGTTCAATCTGGAACGGAGGTTTGTCACGCAGCGCTAGGAACAGTCGGATGACTTGTTACAGGTTTAGATTCGCATTATAATCCCCAGCAGTATTGTCGTTCCCTTGTATGCTGAGAGCCTCCGAACAACGTGAAAGGCGAAAACAATTTTCGCCTTAGCCGGACCCTCGGCCGACTGTACCTACTGACGTGTCGTACTGCTGGATAAGTTTTGTTAACACTTATTGATTTAGAATTTGTCGTTGCACGGACAATTATTATAATCAAAAAATCGTTGATGTTTTATTTCTGAATCACTAAACTTGTAATAATATAATACCATATATATTACTTCCAACTTTAGGTTCATAAATAATTTTTATAATAAATATGTACATTTAAAATTTTACAATAATAAAAAACGAAATAATACATGAAGCAAAACCAACGTTCTAGTACCTAAATATAGTTTAAGAAATGTTTTATCTTTGATTTAAAAAGATTTTGCTTACCTTTATACATAAAGAATCAAACTTCTAATCTGACCCAAACCCTGTGTTTTTAGCATCTTCAATGTTTTTTGTAAATATTCATCTATTCAAAGAACCAGCTTCACAAAGGACAAACCCGCGGTATTAAAAACATTCGGTATAATTACGGTCGAGTTCCCTCCTCCTTTAAATGACGAATCGCTTTATATTGTCCTAGAATATCATATTTTTACAAATAATAATCATATCTTTTTTTTTCAGGAAAACGTTTTGATTGCTTTGAAATATTTCGGATATTTGATTCAGCTTGAAATCTTAATCAGTATATTTTATTTGTATTCTTACATCGAACTGGCTTTTGCCAAGAAAAGATGATGAGGATTATCTTGCTTTAATTATTAATTAGAATAGTACGTGTAATGGGGGATTTTGTAATAGCTTGGAAAATTGTTTATAAATTATACGACAAATGGCGCCAGTAAAATGATGGCTCAAATGCTGGCTAGACGGTCCAATTTTTGTTAACACGTGCCGTATTTATTATTTTTAAATTTATTTATTTGTTTAACCTCTGAATAGGCGTTATTTTATTACTGTAGCAACTTCGTCTTCTTTTCAGCCTACCTGTCTCTTAATATACGTTCGGACAGGCTTTTCTTAGCACCATCTATCGAAGTAATTAGGAATATTCTTTTTCTTAATTTGATCAAGGAAAATCGGTACAGGAAAATGAGGCAATCAGAAAAAAACCGACTGAAGCTTGTGGTCAACAACACAACATTAATCAATTTCCATGTCCCCCAATCATTGCAGTACACGATAAAATCTATGAGTATTAATGTCCATGGCCTCAGATCACACGAAGCATCAAGAGTTTCGCACGCTAGTTCCTTTGTAAGAACGTGTAAAAAAAAATCTCTTTACTTTTGTCTGTTATATTCTTTACTTGTAAATCCTGGTAATCCAAACTTATCACAGTTACGTTTTATTCATTTCTCCGTATTTTAAAGATGCGCCTCGTGTTTGGGGCGCGATTTTTTCTGCGCGGTTTTGCCGCTCGGCAGTGTTGTTTAAAACCGACACGAATAAGTGGGTAGCGCTCCTTTACGTCATATTTCCTTACTTGGTACTTATTATTTGGCACTTTACTACCTTACGTATTATTTAAACAAATTAATTATTATAATATTATTAGGCCACTTTGATTTGTATTATCTCCTCTTTGGTTAAAAATTCAAACTTCAATTTATTCAGTTATTTACTCACGCATTTGTGTTTCGAAAACCGTAATTCATTTGTATTTTGCCCCCTTTTCTTGCGTCACTTAGTTTACAAAATGGAAAACTTAAAATATCACGTAATTTATGAGTACGAGTTCCACCGTGGCACCAGTGCTGCGGAAACGGCTCGAGGTATTAATGCTGTGTATGGCAGCGGTGTCGCAAAAGAAAACACAGTGCGTTTTTGGTTCCAACGTTTTCGTTCTAGAAATTCGACCTGCAGAACAAGCCCCGTGGGTGGCTGGAGACCAAAGTTGATAATGAAGAATTGAAGGCTATTTGAAAGCGGATCCATCGCGAAACACGTCCGACTTAGCTGTAAGCTTCGGTGTTAGTGACAAAACTGTTTTAATCCACTTGAAGCAAATTGGGAAGGTGAAAAAGCTTTACAGGTGGGTACCTAATTAAATGAGTGCAGCAAAGCGACAAACGTGCGACGACTGCTGCGTTACATTACTCAACTGGCACATTATTGAAAGGATTTTGAATTGAATCATTACCTACGATGAAAAGTAGATCCTGTACGACAATCGGAAACGCTCATCGCAATGGTTGAACCCTCACGAACCAGCCAAATCCTGCCCCAAGCGAAAATTGATTCAAAAAAAGTTACTTGTGAGCGTTTGGTGGACTAGTGGGCTTTCTTAAATCTGGCCAGATGATTATGGCAAATGTCTTTTGTCAGCAACTAAAAATAATAATGGAAAAAGCTAGCTGCGAAACAACCGAGTCTGGTCAATCGCTCTAGGAAACTGCTGCTTCAGGACAACGCTAGACCACACACTGCAGAACAGACGGCTACCAAATTAGAGGACATTCAATTGGAATGTCTAAGACATCCACCGTACTCCCCGGTCCTTGCTCCAACAGGTTACCATTTGTTTCGAAATTTGGATAACATCTTTTAAAGGAAAAATTTCAACTCAGATGGGGCAGTCCAAAGATTTTATTGATTCTCGTCCGAATAGTTTTTTTAGTAAAGGGATCAATGAACTACCTAAGAGATGGCAAAAGTGCATAGATAGCAATGGTACATACTTAGATTAAATAAATAAATAATATAAAAAAATGAATTTATGTTCCTCTCTTACAAAACGCCAATTTCATATGTATAATATTATGTACCTAATATTATACAAGATATTATAATTAAAAAATATTGGAAAAATCCAGGTGAATACAAAAATAAAGTAATGTCCCCATCCCAAATACATTTTAAGGCTTTAATAACCTGTAAAAATGTTGAAACATCTTAAAAGCAAGCATCCGAATTTTTCCATTAGTTGGCCATCACTTCGACATTGGTAACTTAGTGGAAGTAAATCATATTAAACTGAAAAAATACGACATTTCTACTGTTGACAGTCAACCTTTACGGAAATTTTAAGTTATAAATCATGGTAAGAAGATTTCAAACCTCAAATGTTATTTATTTATTTTATCGTTTTTGTAACTACAATATAAAAAAACATAATGAAACTTATAGATATTGTACAAAGGTACAGCTTATTTCTAACAGAAATCTCTTCCAGCAGACCTGAGACTGGAGAGTGTGTAAAAAGAGCAAATTTAGTGTACTAGTAGTGCTAGTTTTGTTTTACATATGTAAAACAAAAACAATAAATACATACACATAAGAAATAAATCCATATAAAATACAATAAACATACATACATACATACATAAATATATACATACCTACATAAATATAAATCGATAACTTGTAAATAAACTAGTGAAATAGTGACAGAAACTTACATATTCGACAAGTAATGTTCTCTTACTTGTTTCTTGAATGAGGATAGAGTTTTGATTCCCGAATTTCGTAGGGTAATGAGTTCCACAACCTTACCGCATGTATTGTGAAAGAGTAGGAAAAAAAGTCTGTTTTATGTAATTTTAAATTTAATAAAGTTCTCTTATTCACTCTGCAATGCTCATCTTCATTGTGTGCAAAGGAAAAACGGTCACTCAGGTAACGTGGAGAGCTTGGGTTGTACAGGACGTTAAAGAGTACATTTAGGATGCGGGCGTTTCTACGATGTCTTAAGGGAAGCCATCGGAGTCTTCTACGGTATTCAGAGACATGATCAAATTTCTTGACCAAAGATAAATCGAATACACAGATTCTGTAATCGTTCTAGTTTATTTAGGAGATCCTGAGTAATATCCAAGTAACAGACGTCTGCGTTTTCGATAATTGGTTGGATGAGGGTTTGAGCAAGAGAAAAGCTGCGAAGGCACTTGAGCTTGTGATAAGAATAATATACTTTTATACTGATTTCACTGACATTTGCATTCCAAGTGAGACAAGAATCAAATGTAACCCCTAAGTTTTTAGCCGTATCAGTGAACTCAATAAGAGTACTATCAAGGACAACAGAGGGCAAGTTGGTCAAGTCGATGCAGCCACGCATATGCCGACTGCCAATAATCATGGCTTTTGATTTGCTCGGATTTACACACAAGCCGTATGACTTAGCCCAGTTACTGATGCTACTAAGTTCTTTATTTATAGCAGCAATAGTTGTTGAATAATCTGGGATAGCAAAATGGCAGTAAATCTGCAAATCATCAGCGTGAAGGTGGAAATTACACGAAAGAACTGTGGTTATAGAGTCAATAAATACTGAGAAGAGAAGAGGGGAGAGAACGCCACCCTGAGGCACGCCCCCTACAAGATCACACCAGTTAGAGTGAGACTCACCATGGCGAACTAGCTGCGATCGGCCTCGAATATAAGAGTTGAACCAGGCCACTGCAGAAGGAGAGACGTTTAGAGATGTTAAAGTGCCAAAGAGAATGTCAAAGTCGACAGAATTGAATGCACTACTAAAGTCTAGTAGTACTAATAGTGTAAGGGATTTATTTTCCATGACCCATCGAATGTCATCGGTGACATTTATAAGCGCAGAAGTTATACTGTGCCCTGGTCGGAAGCCGGATTGAAAGCTACTAATAAGGTTATTGTCTACAAGGAACTTTGAAAGTTGAGCGTGTACGATATGCTCAAGCACTTCGGAGAGAAAAGGTAGGATGGATATTGGACGAAAATGGGAAAGAGAACTAGGGTTAAGAATCTTGGGTAACGGAATAACATGAGCATGTTTCCAGGAAGTAGGGAAAGTGCTGGTTGTAAGGGAGAAATTAAAAATATGTGTGAGTACTGGTAGCAGAATCAGTAATATCAAAGTAATCATTTTTCAACACAGCTTATCCTCACCGACAGCTAGAGAAGTTATGGAGAGAATGGACTTCTTAACGTTATCTTCTGTTACAGTTTTTAACACAAAAGGAGAATGAGTCGAAGGAATATTTGATAACGATACTAAAGTATTATCTTTAATGGCAGAACTAACAACAACAGGAGGTTGGGAAAACAGTTGTTTCTGTGAATCTAAATTGAAGTTGTGAAGTTCAGTAGATGGAGATCAGCCAATGCCTACGGACTTGAGAAATCTCCAGACTTCTGCAGGGCTACGGTTTATAAGGGAATCATGGAAGTGGCGCTTTTTGGCATCGCGACATAGACGGTTGCATCGGTTTCTTAGATTTTTATAAGAAATCAAGTTATGTTTAGTTGGAGTGCGTTTGTACCTGCGTTTGGCCTTGTCTCTGAGACACATGGCGTCTTTAATAGTCACTGACACCCAGGGAGCTGGATTATGCTTAATTTTAACTCTTTTTAGCGGGGCATGTCTATCATACAATTCCAAAAGTAGCGAGTTAAAGTTTTCGACTTTGCAATCGATGTCGTTGCATAATACCACTGGCGACCAATCTATGATTTCAGCGTCAAGCTGTAGGGATTCAATATTGATGTTATTAAAGCTCCGGAGTAGTAAAGACGGTGGTTTCTGTTTGGGTAGACGTACACGAAAAGATAAATAAATTAAATCATGGTAAGAGAAAGGTGCATTGAGTTGCCCGTGGTTCACTATATACTGTGGGGATGATACTAACATGAGGTCTATAAGAGAGGGAACACAACCAGAGAAATGATGGGTGGGAGATAAAGGTAACATGGATAGATTATAGGAAGAGACGATGGATTGTAATCTGCGAGATCGTGAGTTGTTTTTAATCATGCAAGTGTTAAAATCACCTAATACAAGAACCTGATCATAGGTGGAACAAAAATTATGGAAATAGTTATCAAGGATCTCGAAATAATTGGTGTACATATTGGGACTGTAAAAAACTGTAAGTAAAATCTTAACATGATGAACAATTATTTCGATCCCAAGATACTCTGCAGATTCTGAATAAGGAGAAGGAGAGGAGCTTACTATTGTATAAGGGATGTCGGCGCGGAGATATATGGCCACTCCACCACCTCCTTTTCGGGTACGATCATTGCGAATGAGTTTGAATCCAGGAAGAGAATACTGTGTAGAAGGAAGGGATGGCTTGAGAAACGTCTCTGATATAAGTATGGCATCGGCATTGCTAGTAGAAAAGGTAGCCACAAGGTCGGAGTAGTGACTAAGTACGCTTTATGTGGATGGTTTGGGAAGGAGGAAGATATTTGTTGATGCAGAGTTGGTGATAACGAAGAAGAACTATCTGCACTTGCGAAACTGCAAGAAGAAGTCGAGCAAGAGAAGAAACTGTCATCAATTTCATCAATGAAGTCCATGAAAACAATTTAATATAAATAAATAAACAATAATATACATAATATATAATATACGTATAAAATTAACCAGGCTGTAAATACCTTAAATTAAGTTTCAGAGCCGCAATCCACAACTCACCACTCACAGGTTGCTGAAAATGATACCACTATAGGTGCTAAAAATGTTCGCACGTATACAAATTATTCATGAACGTGACGTTTCCTCAGCGAGATGGAGCGATCTGTCAAAATTTAAGAATTGTTGCAAACGTCACACAACAGGCAATAAAACAAATAAAAATAACCTAAAAACAGAATTGAGTTATACATACAATGAAAACTTGTAAAAGATGTACAGACAATTTAAAAGTACCGACGTAAAAATTTCAAAAGACTTTTCGTATAAGTTGGCCAAGTTAAGAAGTTTGGTTAAATTAAGATTACATAATTTTTGATAAATGCATTGAACTACTATTACTAGCGTATAGAACGGACACCGCGAACCAGCTTTTTGTCCCAGTGTTTTGTTGCCGACCGGCAACAACTCATTCAGTCCCTCGCTACCGCTCTTAGCGACCGGGTGCCGACTTAATGTCAAAACAAATATTTAAATTGCCGATTTGCGTGTTAAAAACTTGTAAAAACCAATCTACTGTGAATAAAAAAGATAGTGGACTAAGTTATTATTGGAAAGTAAATAAAATTTTTAGTTAAAACCAATAAAAACCATTTTTGTACATTATTTTCTATTGAACCGGGCATTTTGTATGAAAATCATAGATCAACGGTCATAGATTAAGAAAAGTTAACTGCACAGAATGGACACGTAGTGGTGGTGAACTATAATATAGGGATGACTTAGATGTAACTGATCATTACCCCACTGCTTCAGAAGGAGGGTTATGTAATTCAAGCGTTTGTATGTATGTATGTGAACCAAAAAAAGTAGTTCATGAGTTACAGTCACAGAACCTATAACAATAGTATAGAAATAGCTTTGTTTCAATTCACCAGCAGTACCACTGACACTTGCAAGTAATGCTAACACGCAAATAACTAGAATTACAGAACCCGTACGTTTACAAGCTCATTTTATAACCAGAGATAATGAACATTATTACCGTGACATCATCGTAAGAACCGCTGGCCCTAATATGCACTTCATTTATACCATATTAGTAGTACACAAAAGAAATAAAATTCTCATGTAGGTTAACGCTCGACAAAAACAGTAAGAACATTTGCCTCAGCAAATCTAACGATGCCTTGATCATAAAAATTCACCCAGCCGAGTCTCCAATACGAGGTAAGAAATAATATTACATACATAGATAGGCGTGAAAAACCCTCTTTGCAGTCGGGTAACAATAGTACAAAGAGAAAATCTAATGTATGGGCAAAAGCTAATTTTATATAATACCAATTTATATATAAATGATATTATTTTAACTTTATTTAAGTTAAAATAATATTTTTAATTAATTACGCCTAAGCTATCGTATATATATCCACTTAAATGTTCATTTACGTATATTACAAAATATATATTCATTTTCCATGCAGTTAGGTGAAATTTTAATATTTTGTCCATTCTGTACCACTTGTATAATCTATTGGTATGACAAATTGCAATTCGTTGATTGGTCGAGAGATATTAAACATTATTGTAGCAATCCAAGCGCTGCATGTTTGAATCATTTGACTAGACAACTTAAATTTTTTGTAGCGCTGCATCTAATAATAAATGATTGAATAGGTAAAAATGGAATGTGACACAAAATTTGTTTTGAATAGCTTCTCTAGTACGTAGTACATAGTAACTCAATGGATAAATGTTGAAAAGTATAAAATGGAGACAAACTTATTGACGGCGGCGCGTCTTCCTTGGCGATTTTTCCGTAATTTTAGGAGCTGAAGCTATTAACTTACGATTAGTACTGTATTTATTAAAAATATGGTTTACGTGAAATATCTTTGAGTTACAATGTTGAGAAAATAGTTACCATTGTGAGGTTGCCAATACACCTCATACAACTGAGCATACTGTCGACACATTATCTATTCTATTACTTATTAAACACGGACACTGTTTACTTGACTTCATACCAAGCGAATAAATTAGTATAACAACCACCCGGGAAAATAGGGTCTGGCGGGGGCACAGAATAGCATGAAACGAAAGTTAGAGCACTTAACCACTGAAACGTCCAGGTACAGATTGTAATGACGCGCTATCTGTCCGCGCTCGCGTTAGGTCACCGTCGCGTCGTGCGCCCCGTGCCATCATCTAGTTTAAAGTCTATTTTATAGTAAACTACGGCAGCTATTGCTAGTAAAAAAATACTTAAGAAAAGCTAACACTATAGAGAAATAACTTATGTGTAAACTAATAAACGATGCTTAATTTTCAAAGTATAAAAAAATATTGAACTTGATAGTATGGTTTAAATTTGACAAAATTATTGGTTTAAACAAGATTTTAAGGAATATTTTGTAATATATATCAAATTTTACCTACGCATCAGTAAACTAGATTAAATAATCTTTTTTTTTTATACCAAAATATCATTTCTTGGTTTATAAAGTAGCACAGTAAACGAAAACAAACCACCCATTCCCGCATCAGTTTCATATCGCCTGCCGTGGATGAAATAGCGAGAAGATATACCATATTAGGATTTTGACACACTGGGCGACTTTTTAGTTGATATTTAAAAAATTTGACAAATATTAGGTTTTGTAATATTTATTTGGAATAACCTTTAAATAATTCTGACATGACAATTACAACATAATGAATAAATACAATTACAACAATGTAACAATGTGGAAACTTAATCATTGTTACATGTGTGTTTAATGATGTATTATATTTTTTAAATGATAAATTAAATACTTTATCATAATTATACTGTGCACGCGGCTTCACTCGCGAAAAATGTCATGTTTGATAATCCTGTCATTTTTTTGGGATAAATAGAATTCTGTGTATCAATCCAGTTACAGGTACCCTTAGTCTCATAATTCATCAAAATCAATTGTCATTTTAGCGTCTATTGTTATAAATAAATATTTACATTAAAAATCTATAAAAAAATGGTTTGCTTGGTAAAAAAACGCATTTATTACTTTTCTTTCCATTTTAAATCTCTACTATCTTCTAATATGTTCACTTTATTTGTACATCGAAAAGGATAATTTCAATGACATGCTCAACGTAATTATCGTTTTAAATTAATACTGTTCCATTTAAAGTAACTCTGAAATAGCATTAATTTTTGTAATGTGTAAAAGATAAAAATATTTCCGTGAATTTTTTTGACCAAAATTTTTGTAAGATTCTCCATTCTCTGAATTGCAAACAGACACACAGAGCTATTTTGTTGAATACTACACCAATATGGGAACCATTATGCACGGCTGCACCTCTGGAGATATCCTCCTAAAAAAAAAAAAAAAGCGATTGAATATAAACTATAATAAATGTAGCAGAATATATAAAAAAATAACTTAAGGAAATTACGTACTTTGTTGCCGTTTGCTATTATCAAAATCATGTTAAACTTACTCATGATTCCTCCATCTGTACCAAGCCCTTATTTTAGTACTGAACAAAATCGTAGGCGACACCGGCGGCACTTTGGTGCCCACCTGAAGAAGAAAATATAAAATCTTATAATCCTACCTGTATTAATTATATTTATTACGCTTAAATCTATATTTATATTAGTTATGACTTGTTCTTCTAATGACAAGAGGAAATTTGATTCAGAATGCAATAAATCATACAAAAACTTAATTATAAAATAGGCCTACAAAAATGGAGTAATTGCATGTCCATTTTATCGCATGTAAAAATATCGTAATAAACTTTGGATACATAATATAGTTCGATATTTCTAAAGATTGTATCTTAAGGTTTATTTAAACATGTAACACTAATAATTACACATAATAAATAAATGATTACTTACATTTTTATCACAGGTTTCACAATTATTTATAAATACACAAGCAATTGAAAATTTACGTACTTAAAAAAAAATGTTTTCAATGTCAGCCTTCCAAATCTGTGCTTCTTTACCATCAAAAGATGCGGAATTTAATAAAGTACCATCTAGTATATTTTACTTTACGAAACGTTTCATTGATAAAATTGCGTTCAAAACGAAAATTACTTTTTTTCTACTAGGCTGCTCGCCCGGACAGTTGACGCGTATAATATTTAGGCTGCTCTAGTCGCCTGGACAGTTCGGTAGTTAAAATGTTTAAATTTTTGTTGTTAAAAAGTTTTATAAGTGTATGAAGACGAACAGAAACTTTAGATCCAGTATAGAAACTGAATATGATGACTGTACTGCAACGTTTGCTTGTGCCGTATTTAATAAAAGAGGTTATTGCACAAACAAACTTGCCGACATTTATGACTGGCAACTTATAAGTCTGTCATTATTTGATTTTATTTGTAAAATGTAAAATATATAGAATATGGAAGATTGTTCCATGGTATTCCTTGACGGACTTCCTTTACGGAATTCTATTGTGGGCTTCGTCCCCAAAATAGTCTAATATTTATCATTGTATTTTATTATAAAATAGATTCATCTTAAATAAAAGTAATTTCAAGTTATAAGTGTTTTTCCTTTGTTGATTAGGAAGACCTCCCTAGGTTAGATTAGGTCCATCTAGGGTCCCGTACCCCGCCAGATGGTGGAGGCGCAGCGTACAGTTGTAGTGTTTTGCTTTTTTTTAGATCATTTCAGCTATATACGCCACTGAGTATGGCGGAAAGAAAATTTTAGAAGGCAAGAGCCATCTGATTACCAGGAGTAAAGGAAAGACTCTAAAAAGTGACAACGCTTTACGGCAAATAAAAGAATCATAAAAAGTTATATATATAAGAAAATTATAAAAATAGCCATGAATTTAAATAAGTACTCTGGCATTTCGACAGTTTTGGTGAGCGAATTTTTAGCCCAGTTCGAGATTATTGCTGCATTACATAAATACAACGATGAAAGCAAGAGGCTAATTATACAAACATATTTAGAAGGACCTGCGTTGTATTTTTACAAAACGATAATTGATACATGCGAAACGTTCGATGAAATTAGAAACAGATTTATACACGAATTTGGCAGAGAAATAGATCATGTGGCTCATTTTTATTCACGGAAGCAACAAGCCAAAGAAGAGCTTATATATTATTATTATGCATTGGACATGTGTGCAAACAAAGCTGGTGCAGTAATAACAGATAATATATTTATAAAACATTTTTTGCAAAATTGCAAATACACGTATAAATGCCGACTAGCGTCTCAAATCTATACAAATAAAAAAATGTTAAAAGAAACGATCATGCAGATGCACGAAATGTTCACTGGAAAGCAGGAAGAAAATTTATATCTTCAAAACAACGTACAGATGTCACAAGAAATACCAGTAAATTCTACATCACCGAGGAGTGAGAAGGAAGATTCTCAAAGGTTAACTAACATGGACTACGGGAACGCGAGAGGAAGATTCTCAAATAATAACAATCGATCTCCATATAATTTAAGAAGAACACAGGATCGAGGTGATTCATCCAACGGGCGAGGAAGGAATTTCCCAAACTTCAACCGGCGTCAGTAGGACAGCTTGGGACATTATTGATGCCGATTAATCAAGACAATATTATATGTAAGTGTAGTCCCAATATTAAAGTTAAAATTAGAGAAAGATTTATCTCAGCTTTACTTGTTACAGGCGATTCAGTGTCTGTAATATCTCAACTATTATGTAATCAATTAAATATTACAATACATAAGGTTGAAGATATAAAAATCCGAGCCGTTAATGGTAATCGAATGAATATAATTGGTAAAATACAAATATGTTTGGAGATTGAACATGTTGTGTATATACAGAATTGTTATGTAGTTGATAAAATTGAAAGAAATTTAATTCTCGGGCAAGACTTTCTTCAGAAGTCTGGTGCAATATTAGATTTTAAAAAAGGTCATGTTCAATTTGTAAATAATATTTGTAAATTTATTAGAAATAATGAAATTAATAATTTTAATGTTAAAGATGTGAACCAAAATACCCTTCAGGTAATACAGGTTTCACGTGAATTGAGTAAGGATGAATATATATTTTTTTCTGATTTAATAGATAAAAATGATTGTAGATTGTGGGAAATACTGGTAGCTAAACCAAATGAAAAAGAATTTAATTTATCTTCGAATTTGTCGGTAAAAGAACGAATTGAATTATTAAAAATATTAACAAAATATCGGTCGACGTTTGCGTTCGAAAAAAAAGAGTTAGGAAAGTGTAATATCGTCGAAGTCACAATTGATACAATAGATGAAACTCCAGTACATAGAGCACCTTATAGAATATCTAATGAACAACATAAAATTATACGTGAACAAGTTGATGATATGCTTGAAAATAATGTGATTAGAAAATCTAGAAGTGCGTATGCATCACCGGTAGTACTAAAAAACCAGACAATACATGGAGATTTTGTGTGGATTATAGAAAGCTGAATAAGAAAGTAATTACAGATTCGTATCCTTTGCCTATCATCGAAGATATGATAACGCAGCTGAATGGGGCGAAATTCTATGCTGATTTAGATTTAAACTCTGCCTATTGGTAATTATCGATAGCGGAGAAAGATAAACACAAAACAGCATTCATCACACCGTCTGGATTATACGAGTTTAACGTATTACCATTTGGATTAAAAACTAGTGGAGCTTTTTTCCAAAGGACAATGGATGAAGTGTTAGCAGGTATTAAGTATAAAAATGTGATTGTTTTTATTGACAATGTGATCGTGTATGGTGATTCGTTTAATGAATTTATAAGTGCTTTAGAAGAAGTGTTTCAACGGTTGAGTGCGGCAAACTTGACACTCAAACCGACAAAGTGTAATTTTGGATTTAAAGAAATAACTGTGTTAGGACACACTATTTCTGGAGAAGGTATTTTACCAGACCCAAAAAATATTGAGAAAATAAAAAAAGTAAAAGTACCAAGAAATATTAAAGAATTGAAATCGGTATTGGGTTTATTTTCATATTATAGAAAATTTATAAAGAATTTCTCTTCATTAACTCACTTCATTAAAACAAAAGTAATGACTGCCACAACGAAATTCGTATCTTTTAATTGTAAGAACATAACACGATCTGTGGAATGCGTTCGTAGACTGTGTAAAACTTCAGATCTTATTGTTTTACAAGAAACTTGGCTGTATCCGCACAATTTAACGTTTCTTGGGAGCATAGACGACAACTTCGCGTTCACCGGGAAGTCTGCTATCGATACGTCGGCGGATGTACTACGTGGTAGGCCCTATGGTGGGATGGCCATCCTGTGGAGAAAGAGTGTGTTTTCCCGAGTGTCAATAATCGAATGCAATAGTGTGCGTTTAATTGCAGTGAAGTTAGAGTTGTGTGATCGAACCGTGTTAGTAATTTCTGTGTACATGCCTACAGACTGCCCGAGCAATTTAGCAGAGTTCACAGACTGTTTGGGCGAAATTAATGCAATCATAGATGGAAATAACATTGACAGTGTGTTCGTAATGGGTGACTTTAACGCGCACCCAGGCGAGTGTTTTTCGACAGAATTGTTGGACTTCTGTGCAGAACAATCGTGGATCTGTTGCCCCTGGACACCTTTACGTATGTAAGTGACTCTCACGAGAATTGTAAGAGGTGGCTCAATCATTGTGTTGTGACAAGTGCTGCAAGGCGCGCAATTGTTAATATTAGGGTTCTATATGATGTGTTTTGGTCTGACCACTTACCTTTAATAATAGAATGTGACTTTAATTTAGTAAAATCAAAAGTGATCGATCCGGTTTTTTCATTAAATAAAATAGTGTGGGGACTAAGGGGTATTGTAGAAAAAGAGAAATATCAAAATATTTGTAATTCAGACTCATAGACTTTCCTACAGAATTCTGTGATTGTGCTAATAAGTTCTGTGATAACTTAAGCCATAGAAAAGTAATTGATCGGTTGTACTTACAACTTATAAATACACTTAAACAAGCTGCAATAGGTAGTTATAAACAAAAATCCCAGAAAAAGTATAAACATGTTATTGGCTGGAATAAATATGTAGCTACAGCGCATAGGGAGGCCCGCTTTTGGTATCAACAATGGGAAAGTTATGGAAAGACTCGATTTGGTGATATATATAAAAATATGTGTGACTCCAGAAAGAATTTTAAGAAAAAGTTAAAATATTCCCAAGACCATGCTTCACAAATAAAAATGGACATTATTGCTAATCATCATACTAAAAAGGATTTTGTAAATTTTTGGAAAAGTACCAATAAATTGAACCACAAGCGGAGCCTCCCTGTGACTGTGGGGAATGCTACGGAGCCAGAGCAAATTGCTAAATTGTTTCAGACTCACTTTAGGGTACAGTCCCCGCTCTCCCACAGTTCACAGGTGTTCACCGGTGGGGAGCTGAGTGGTGACGTTAAGGTTAGATTCACTGCTAACGATGTTGCTAGTGTAGTTAATACAATGTCGAGTGGAAAGTCTCCGGGACACGACAGCCTTAGCATTGAACACTTGAAATACGCTGGGGTCCACTTGCCCAGGGTACTTGCATTATTTTTTACCTGTGTATAAATCATTCCTATTTACCTGCTGACCTAACGTACACCTTTGTTGTGCCAATAATAAAAAACAAAACGGGCGATGCCTCTGATATTTCCAACTACAGGCCCATACCTCTGGCTACAATTGTGGCCAAGGTTTTGGACAGGCTGCTTGACAAACAGTTGAGTAAGCACATTAACCTTCACGACGCACAATTTGGTTTTAGGCCGGGATTGTCAACTGAGTCTGCTATTATCTGTCTCAAGAAGACTGTCCAATACTATACGGTACGAAAAACACCGGTATACGCATGTTTCTTGGATCTATCTAGGGCTTTCGATCTCGTTTCCTATAACAAGCTCTGGCACAAGTTGCGAACAGACACTGACGTACCTCCTGCGATAACAGCTGTTTTTAAATATTGGTACAACAACCAGAGGAATACTGTGACGTGGGGGGGAGCGAGGTCTGACGAGTACGGGTTGGAGTGTGGCGTGAGGCAGGGGGGTGTGACCTCGCCTACGCTCTTTAACTTGTACATGAATGGTTTGATCGCTGAGCTTGGCAGCACTAACATTGGCTGTCATGTGGGTGGTATTTGTGTAAACAATATTAGCTACGCTGATGACATGGTGCTGCTAAGCCCGTCGATAGGTGCCCTAAGAAAGTTGCTCAATATTTGTGAGCAGTACGCTGTGGCTCACGGACTCAAGTATAACCCGACTAAAAGTGAGGTGATGATCTTTAATGCTGGTAATAAATGTTACAAATACCATAACATAACATAAAATGGTAAACCTCTAAAACTAGTTCACCGATTTAAATACTTGGGTCACTGGGTCACGGATACTCTAAGTGATGACATGGATATAGAGAGGGAGCACAAGGCTTTGTGTGTGCGTTGTAATATGTTGGCCCGTAGATTTGCTCGCTGTAGTATCCCAGTAAAACAGACACTTTTTAGAGCATACTGTCAGTCATTTTACACCTGCAGCCTATGGGTCAACTACACACAGCGCGCGTACAGAGTCCTGCGGGTGCAGTACAACAACGAATTCAGGTTGTTGTTTGGTTTGCCACGATTTTGTAGTGCGTCGGCCATGTTTGCGGAGGCGCAGATAGATTGTTTTAATGCAATCATCCGTATGCGTAGTGCCTCGCTGTTGCGTCGGGTGCGCGGCTCCTCTAACACCATTCTGGATGCGTTGGTGAACAGATGGGATTCTCCCTTATTACAGTCATTAGTAGGTATTCATGCGACTGGCTGTCAGCCAGGCGCTTTCATTTATTAAATACTGTCTTTTTTTTTAATTTATTTAATTGATTTGACTTTGTTCTGTTCTGACATTTGTATCTATTTTTGACATATACATTATAACCTGACATTATTGTTTCACCTTATATTAATGAAATAGATGTTTGGATGTAATTTTGATGTTTAAAATAATAACTGAAATAATAATAATGCATTTGAGATATGACATATTTCTTAATTCTTATTGACATGTATTGTCTGATTACTGTTTATATAATAAAAATTTTTTAAGTGCTATTGTAAACTATGGCTTTAGCTGACAATAAAATGATTTGATTGATTGATTGATTGATTAACTCTTCCTTTAACAGATCTATTAAAGAAGAATACGAAATTCATTTGGTCACAAGTACAACAAAAGGTATTCGATAAAATGATATCGTTAATGGTTGAACCACCATTATTACGACATTTTGTTAATGACGAAAAAATATGTACAAGATTGTATGTAGACGCGAGTGATTTAGCTCTGGGAGCATGTTTGATGCAAGGTCAACAAGAAAGATAGTTACCGATATGCTTCGCATCACGAAAATTAACAGAAGCAGAAAAAAAATATTCAATAACTGAAAAGGAGTGTTTAAGTTTAGTGTGGGCATTAAACTATTTTAAACATTATTTATGGGGATTACAATTCCAGTTAGTAACGGACCATAAGGCATTATGTTGGTTAAGGACGAGACAGGTCTGGAAGACTAGCCAGATGGGCCTTGGCGATTCAAGCACACGACTTTGAGATTGTATATTGTTCCGGAAAACAGAACGTTGTAGCGGATTTTTTAAGTCGAAACCCTCTAATAGAAGATGAAACTAGTACAGGAAAAGAAATAGAGGATGGTCTACAAGTGTTCTCGATTGAGGTGGAGAATTTATCACGACATCAAGAGGAAGATAGTTTTTGCCAAAGCTGGCGCGAAAATGTATCGATCAGTCGACGAAGTGTATATAAAGGTTTTATGATATCAAATAATGTGTTATATAAATGTATTAGAAGTGAAATATAATAAAAAATTTAATTGTTTTACCTAAGTCGTTATTTAGTGAAATCATGAGACAATTACATGATGACGCACGTACGGAAGGCCATTTCGGGATGATGAAAACTTTAGCAAAGTTCAGGGCAAAATATTTTATGCCGAACACATCTAATGAAATCGAGAAATATATTAAGAGTTGTATACCTTGTCAAGAAAAGAAAATATATAATAAGATAGTGCCATTACGCCCTATAGTAACGGATCGTTTATTTCAAAAGATAGAGATCGATGTACTAGGTCCTTTTAATCGTTCAGTAGATGGTAATAAATATATAATAACATGTATAGATTGTTTTTCAAAATATGCTATTTGCAAAGCAGTCCCACGAGTGACAGTTCAAATAGTATATAATTTCTTTATTAATGAAATTTTAACAAAGTTCGGGACGGTATGTGAAGTATTGTCAGATAAAGGTTCCATGTTTACATCAAGGTTAATTAAGTCTTTATTAAGGCAATGTAATATAAAACATTCCTTAGCTACCACTATGCACCATCAAACATTAGGTTTAGTAGAAAGATTGAATCAAACCATTTCATATTCATTAGCTAAATATGTAAACCAAAGTCAAAGGGATTGGTGTGAAATTTTACCTTTTATAAAATATGCTTATAACTGTTCAAAACAAGCTTCAACTATATAATATTCGATAAAATAAAACTAATTATAAAATTATATCTATATTTATATATATAAAACAAAGTTTTTGTAAATACATTTATTTCTTGAAATATTATAATATTATTATAATTTCTTTATTCTTAGAATTAATAGAGTAAAAGTACACATTTAGGTGTACAAATATGTATATCGTTCATTTGTAGATATGCAACGGTTAGAATTTCGTTGGGGTTTTAGAATAATATAAGAAACTAATATTTTTTTTCTCAAATTCTATGTACACTTCACAACGCAATGTTCCGAGATGATATATCCTGCAAAACCAATCCAAACAGCATCACCAAAAAGGAGATGCAATGGATGGACGATGCAGATAAAAGAAAATAAGGAAAAGGTTTTTATATATTGAGATATGAGGGTCTCTCTATATACATATATATATATATTATATTTAATGATTTAATAAATTAATTTTAGATACCCGGAGAGAAACCTCTAAGGGGCGGCAGGTACACGCGGCACGTATTTACCGCGTTACATTTTATTTACGAATCATAGATATACGTGTGGTGCCAATGCTCTAAAGAAGTCAATTTTCAAAGACTAAAATAACACTATTGATAATGTGCACGTTTAATTTGAGCCACGCCTAATAATCTCCATAAGAGAGAAGGTGATAGCCGATTTAGCTATGCGGCCAAAGTTTACGAGTATATATAATATTGTGATATTGCTGTCTGTGGGTCAACACGCGGATGTAGAATAGGATCCTCAGTGGGGTTAAATAGTAAAAGGGTTGTGATGGAATAGGTAATGTATTTTAAACGTTATTGGTATAGAATTTTGTCAGGTGTATTTCGGTGCATTTTGAAAAAGTTCTCTGCATTGCGTTGTGAAATATAAATTCGTTAATTTATAGGTATCATTCTGGGTTAAGTAAAATACTTTGGATCCAATTTTATGATTTATTCATAGGAAGGTTTGTCCGGTAATAGTTAGGCAGGTAAAATCTTAAAACTTAGGTAGGTAATGTTTAAACTTTCGAAAGTTACAAACTTTCAAATAAACTTTTAATCATTCAGAAAAGTTTAAAGTTAATATGACAGTTCATGTCAAACGTGTTTGTTTTGCCAACTGAATGATAATGTTTGATAATATAATTTGATTAATTTTGTATTAATTTAAATAAAAAGTATTAATTAAATTTACTTTTATTGGGATATTAATGTATTTATTACTTATCAATTAATTATAATTATAATTTGATTGTATTCAATGGGTTATTTTAACAATTGTTGATTAATTTAATAATAAATATTGGTTATTTGAACTTGCGTATAATTGTGTAACGTAAATGATTAATATGGGGTTGTTAGTTATTCATGAATTGTATGAGAAATTATAATAACTTACACTGTTTTATTTAGATATTAATTAACCAGCCGGAATCTTGTCTGATTTTCATCAGGTTTTGTGGCTAAGGCTCTATTGATGGAGAATAAATACTATAAGATTATTTTTGGTGTAATAAGATGTTGTAATTTAAACATGATCAAGTTTATATATTCCTATCGGTAGGGGGCTCATCTGAGAGTAATCCCGATTAATGTATATGGTCCTGATTTAAGTAGGGTCGTTATTTAAGAATGAAATGTATATAGGAATTTATTTTATCAGCTTCACTGATTAAATAAATTAAACAAGAGGGGCGATTGCAACGTTTGCTTGTCCGTATTTAATAAAAGAGGTTATTGCACAAACAAACTTGCCGAAATTTATGACTGGCAACTTATAAGTCTGTCATTATTTGATTTTATTTGTAAAATGTAAAATATATAGAATATGGAAGATTGTTCCATGGTATTCTTTGACGGAATTCCTTTACGGAATTCTATTGCGGGCTTCGTCCCCAAAATAGTCTAATAATTATCATTGTATTTTATTCTAAAATAGATTTATCTTAAATAAAAGTAATTTCAAGTTATAAGTGATTTTCCTTTGTTAATTAGGAAGACCTCCCTAGGTTAGATTAGGTCCATCTAGGGTCCCGTACCCCCAGAGTACCATATTTATTTTTTGAATAGGTTGCGAGTTAATTATGACGCATTAGAAATACAAAATACAAAGTAATTGAAACCTGTAAATAGCCCTTCCCATGATGAATTAACAATGTGACAACAAGGTATTCTAGTTGAGAGTTTGCTTGCTTACTAGTTCAATAAATATAACTTATCGCACGTGTACAAACCATGCTATAATATTTTCATCTTCGTCTTTGTCTCAATCATGTACTTGATGGTAGTGATATCCGTGACCATTAATCGTAGATGTAATGTAATTGATGATATTTTGTTATATTTGATTATCGATTAAAGATACGTTGCCGACCGTAGAATTACCCTTGTTCCGATAACTAAACTGGCTGCTCCTTCCCTTCATGCGGAACACAACCACGTAATCGGTGGTCAAAACAGGTCCTTCCTATAGTACCGCCTAGATGAGATCTTACCATAACAAACTTTACTACCACTAAACTTTTATCGTAAGCTCCGTGCAAGATTTCAGATCTAATCTTTCTAGGTCCAGGGCTAATTTTAATATTATCTAGAACTAGCAATTAATTATACTTCACTATCCCGGTTATTTAAATTGAAGCGGAGTCTCAGCGATCATGGTGCTTGCAACAGTGCCAAAGTATTGGAAACTTGAAATTAAAATTCAAAGTCGCGTCAAGAAACTTGTGTTGTTTAATTATTGGTTTATTTGTTTTAAAATTCAATAAATTTTAAACCAAACACAGTTGTGAAAGTGTATCTATTTGGCGATAGCCCAACTTCGATGAAATGTGTTGATTTCTGTAAACAGAAACAGATTTTTAGTCTAGTTTTATTGCACTGAACGTATACGTATACTTTTTCAAAACAATCTTCATAAGAACAGATCTTGTTCTTTTTTGAACAATAACTATTACTGTTGATTGATGACCACAACTGAGCGGGCGATTGTGCCGCCATCATTAGTGATTGGTCGGATATCAACGAGAATTTATGGCTATAAATCACAACTTTACTGCCTTTGTGCGGCCTTATGACAACTTGTGATTGGATTTTGCGTAATTTCATTTTATTTGACTGGTGACTTTGATGAACAAAAACGGATGGATTTAAATATTTCAGTGTATGACATTTATCGAACAAACGACATTTTCAAGTTACAGGCTTATTTAGCACAATCGGTAATTGGCAATATTAGGTATTGCTATTTAGTGCTATTTCACAATGACCGACTTCTAAACATCGTTACCAAAAAGTCATCAAAGTTTCCTCACAATAAGACAAATAGTTAAGGATCAATAAGCATAGAAACCAACGTTTTATCTAAAATATATAAGATAATATAAGTGAACCTTTCATATCTTTTTACGGAACTAATTTATTTGAAATTAAACAGTCCGGCAATTCTAACACAATTTAAGTAATAAGCTGTGCAAGTAGCTAGAGGCAAACTATAATTTTATTTGAAAAGCGTAACAAAAAAATTTAAAACATTTCCTGTTTTCAAGAAAAATGTTATGATTCTTTGAAACATTATTTTTAACTATATTTAGTAATTATTTCTACACGAGAAAAAGAAATTACCACGAACCCGAAAGCCAAAGCAAGTCAAAAATGAAAATTTTGCTTTCTTAAAACAGCAACAATTGTATTATCTGATAAAAACAAAGCTTAATTGAGAACGAAGCATAATGAGACTAAAATTATGCTTCTCAATTTTTATTGAATATTCAACACATATTTTTATTATAAATCTTTCTATTTAACTCCTATGCATAACAAAAACTTGCAAAAATGCTATACCCTAGATAGCAAGATACTTTGGAGCGCCTTAAGTTACCATTAAATGTCTCTGCGCACGGCCACTAATGAACCTAATGATTACCAATAACTACATAGAAAAAGATTTCACTATTTTGACATTTGTGCATTAACTTTATCTGAAACAATGTATTTTTTATGATAAACAAGGTATAAAACGATTCGAATGACGGATATTTTTGTGTTTTGAAACTAACCCACGTTTGCTGTTCCTAACTTTTATTTCCAACTACACTGTTATATGTCAATGAATCTATATTTCTACATACGATTACATGTCTGGTTTAGTTTTGTATGTTTCAACGATGCTATTAAAGTTTTTTACGATAAAATATTATACGTGGTAGAGGAGAAATCAAACTAAAAATTTTGCCTGCATAATGACATTGTTGTGGATTCACCATAACATAACAACGTCTATAAAAGCTTATGGTTGTATCATAAAATATCTCATAGTCACACTTGAAGCAAAATATATCCATTTGGATAATCAATGAATCTATATTCTATATGATGATAAGGCAATATGATTCATAAGATCGTGTTTATTTGACCAATAAGGTGATTTAATTTTGTACTCAAAATAAGAAACAGTAAACATCTTGCACGCTTAAATTCGATAATGATCCGAGTTCATTATTTGTTGAAGTAGAGGCTTTTTTGTTAAGATCTTGGAGTAAGTTTTTCTTACATTAACCGCCATAACAAACACGTAAATTCGGTAAAGTTTCAGTTTAAAAAAATGAAAGAGCCAGTAATATTACTAGTCAAAATCAATCGCTTACAATACATGCCACAACTACAATCCAATACGTTAACAGGTACGAATTTCACAAACCATCAAAAATATTGCATGTTTATTTGACTGGTAAACAATTTAAAAAAAGTCTTATTTATGCTCTTGGCAACTTATATTATTAGGCTGTGGTAGGTTAGTAGTTTGGAAAAAATCAATAATAATTAAATTAAATAAAAATAAATTAGAAACATGAATCATTTACTTCTTTCTTAACTAATTTACTTCTCATAAATATCATGAATCGTAGGTGTTGTAAATAACATGTACGGTTATTGATTGATTTTGGTTGGCGACCGTTTCCCTTCAACCTGAACACAACCACGTAAACTTGTTTATTATTGCAGTTAAAATAGGAGGACCCAGATGAGATCTGAATGAATTCTACTACCACTTGAATAGTAAAAACATTATAAATTGGATCAATGTTTAAATTAATATTTGGAAAATGATGATTTTTTTTATTAACTGGTGTTTTTACAGTTATACAAAAAATATAAATAAAATTTAAAAAAAAATTATACAGCCAGAATCAGAATAATGCACGTTATCTGAAGTACGCATTAATTCCAATTAAAATTTGTACAAATTTTTGGAAAGAAAAAAAAATTAAAAGCTTTAAAACAGAATTGGCTATTAGTACAAATTCAACCATAAAAAATTGAATTTCGATCGTATCAATATTTATACTACCTTTATATTACCTACCACAGCATACTAAAGTAGAAGTAAAAGCAATACAAGTTTTCAAGATTAACAAATCGAATAAAATATTACCTACAAAAAAACATAAAAATACATTAAAATGAAATGAAAGAGAAAATTTTAATAAAATTTACAGATACAGGAAGCACGAACAATAAAGATTATCTGATCTGTAATGTTTTAAATAGATCCATTACAAAAAAAGACACTAATTTTGTTTGTTTCTTTTTATACTGATTAAATGATTTCATTAAACTGACAAATTAAATATGATGAATTATGTTTCTTTTTATTTATTTCTACAAAGTAATTTGACGTTTTTGTACAAGGCTTGTCACGTTAGTGCAAGTTACGTTGTGTTTGAACACAAAATAAACATAAATGCAACATCACATGAGAATATTTTCTTTTTCAAAATTGTACGTACCTACTTACTTACTTACATTATAATTAAAGCATAAAAAAAGAAAATGCAGTAAATAAGAATGTTATATTAAAGTACCAAAACTTTTTTTTTTTTTTTTTGTTCCCCTCCGCGGGAAGGGCAGGAGGATAAAAATGCCCTGACGCATACTCTGGCGCGATTCCAAAGTTATGTGGGACTCGTCCCGACGCCTACCAGGACCATACCCACTAAAAACCCCCGTCGGCTCGTGCATTTTTGCCACTCAGCCTTCATCTGAGCGACGGCCAATTGGAGAAAGAGGCCGCGCTAGCGGGGCCCAGAAGGGGTCACCCGCTGGGATTACATAGCACTGAAGGTGCTCAAAGCACTGAAGGTTAATACATAGCACTGAAGGTGCTCAAAATGAAAATCAATAATTAAAACAAAAATTAAAAAATTGCAAAATAAAATTGAGTTAATTCGCATTTACGTTAGAATTAGGATTTACGTTAGAATTAGAATTTACGTTAGAATTAGAATTTGCGGCCAGAAGGGCCTCGAGATCGCGTGACAGTCTGGTGGATGAGTACGCTTGCGCATTTCTAGGCCTAGCGACTTTGAACTTCGAGTCTAACACAGGAGTAGTATATGAGACTGAATCACGAACTAGAGGATTGGGATGGGTTTCGGAGCGTTTGAAAAACGCTTCAGAGAGTGTTTTGAGATGTTGTTGTACTGTAGGCAGTTCAAGATCTCTATGCAAGTCCGCGTTACGCACGTACCACGGTGCGTTTGTGGCCCGGCGGCAAAAGAGGTTTTGAACTACCTGCAGTTTGTGCAGGAGGGAGGGTTTGGCGTGGGCAAAGATTGGCGAGGCATACGTCATGACGGGTCTAACGCAGACCTTGTAAAGGGTACGTTTGTTTCTGAAGGACATTTTACTTTTTGTACCTAACATGCTATTTAGGCGGACTAAATAGTGACGAGCGAGTTTCGAAACTCTTTCGACGTGTGGCTTGAAAGAAAGCGTCGGATCTAATGTGACGCCTAAGTATTTAGTACTGCGCTTCCAGGGGATGGGAATGCCTAACATTCGAACGTGGGGATCGCCATCGGGACGACGGCGTTTGTGGTCGAAGCGCATCGCAGAACTCTTTTCAGGGTTCACATCGATGCGCCATTTTTGAAACCATACACCAAGGGCGTTTACGGCCTTTTGGAGTCTGGTTACAAGGTGCCGAACACTGTGGCCTTTGGTATAGAGTGCGGTGTCGTCAGCAAAGAGGGCGAGTTCGACGCCTTTCGGCGGGATGGGAATGTCGTTGGTGTACACGGTGTACAGCAGAGGGGCGAGGACTGAGCCTTGAGGGACTCCAGCCTTTATGGGACGAGGTGCAGAAAGCGTGCCTTCGTGTTTAAATCGAAACGTACAGTCTTTGAGAAACGACGCTATTAACCTGACTAGGCGATCCGGTAAGCCTATCTTGTAGAGTTTATAAACGAGACCGCTGTGCCAGACTTTATCGAAAGCCTTGGCTACGTCAAAGAAAACCGCGACTGTTTTATAACGACGCGGATAGAAACCGTCAAGTATATACTCGACGATTCGGTGGACTTGCTGAGGGCAGGAGTGTTTAGCGCGAAAGCCGAACTGATGGGGAATAATGAGAGGATCGCCATCCGTTGGAAACAGATGGTTCCGCATTCGAGAGAGTATGACTCTCTCGAGAAGTTTAGACATTGCCTTGAGGAGGCTGATGGGTCTGTGATTAGCCGGGACGTTCAGAGGTTTGCCCGGCTTGGGAATGCCTATGACTGTCGCTTCTTTCCAAGCTTTTGGAAAGTTGCTATGGTCGAAGCAGGCATTGAAAATGATAGCTAACAAGGTAAGCATCTGTTGAGGTAGGTGCTTAAGTGCGTGGTTGGAAATTCCATCCGCACCCGGAGCCTTTTTGGACTTTTGATTTCTAATGAGAAGCAAGATTTCGTCATTAGAGACTGTGACAGGGTCGGCGGTGATGGGGAGAGAGTCTCTGCGAAGGACTTCGTCCTCCACCGCCTGGATGTGTGAGGGATCAGCAGGTTGCGTGCTGGGCGAGCATTGTGCGGCAATGCTGTCGGCGAAGCATTCGGCTTTCTCTTCAACTTCGAAGGCAGTAGTGCCATCGGGACGAGTGAGAGGAGGAACGTGAGAGACGGTGTCTACGCGTAAGGCTCGGGCCATGCTATAGTACGCTTGGTGGGACGGAGAGATATTCGCCATGAGATCGTTCATCTGAGCGTCTCGGAGTTCCGCGAGGCAAGACCTAACTTTACGTTGAAGCTGATTCGCAGCTGTTCTATAGGCGGGCGTGGGATATTTCTTGGCTCTCCGGAGAGCCGCGTTTTTAGCTTTAATGAGATTGCTAACGGCTAAGGGAAGCGTGGGTTTGCCTTGCTTAGCAACCTTTTCGTTGTCGCTGATGGCTGAGTTGATAGCATCAGTGAGAGAATTTACTAATGAATCGATTTTATCCGGGCTATCTAATTGTTCGGGAGAGATCGCGAGTGGAGAGTTCGGAGCCTCTAAGGCTGAAACTAACGTATTTTTAAAACCTTTCCAGTTGGTAAAGGTCTTAGGAGATGAGACGTTATCGTTCGGCGGTCCTAGCACGAGGGAAACGGGGCGATGGTCGGAGCCTAGGTCATCGAGCGGTTCGATAGACCTTAGATCAAGATTGATTCGCTTGATAATTGCCAAGTCGAGGATGTCAGGAGAGTAGGACGGGTTGTTGGGGTAGTGAGTGGGAGTGATGGGGGATATGACGTCTAGGTCAAGGGAGTTAGTGATGTCGAGGAGAGCGATACCGCTGGTGTTAGTCGATAGGCACATCCAGTCAGTATGTTTGGAGTTAAAGTCTCCGAACATAATGACTGAATGGCCGAGGGCGAGAATGGCCTCAAAGTCGCTGCGGATTGGTCTGGTACCACTAGGTATGTAGATTGAAGCTATGATGATGGTCGGATGACCAGTCATAGCCAATCTACACACAGTGGCTTCCATGTTGAGGAGAGGAGGAGTAGGGAGAGGACAGCAGTGGAAGCCTCTTTTGTAATATATAGCGGTGCCGCCGAAACCGTCGGAGTTGGGCCTATCGTTACGAATAAACGCGTACTTAGGTATAGCGAATCCCCTGGAGCGGTTTGGAGTAAGCCATGTCTCCTGGAGCAGGAATAAGTCAGGTTCTTTGTTCTGAAGGAACAGTTTAATTTCGGGAAAGTTGGTGTTAAGGCTACGAGCGTTAAAAGATACTAGGGATAAGCCCTTGGGTTTAATACGACTGGACGCGGGATTCGCGGGTCTAGACATTATAATTTATTATTTACGAATTTATACAAATATAAAAGAATTTACAACGAAGTTAGGAGCGAGTGATGCTCGGCTAAAGCAAATAAACGCTCTTGAGGAGAGCGGGCGGCTCGCAGTTTGCGTGCGAGCACGGAAATTTCGTAAATATCGACGTTTTGAATAACGTCGAACACGGTCTTCATGTCCTCAGCCAACGACGACTGAGGTGCGGATGACGGAGAAGGACGCGGCCCTACGGAAGCTACGGGAGCTGGGATGGGTCGGGAAGGTGCAGGCGGAACGTCCGGACGCTGCCTCCAAGACAGAGCCGGAGTAGGCGTCGGCTGAGCGGGCTTTGCTTCCGGGGGACCGCGGTTGCGCAGCGGCGGGAAGTTAGCGTGAGTGAGCGGCGGCGCCGGTTTAGGCGCGACCCTCTTGGCGGTGGAACGCGGAGCACGCAGGCAGCCCCTGTAGTAAGCTGTGTGACCAGACTGGCCGCACAGCACACAGGCAGGGGGGGAAGTGGATTCGGGAGTGCGAGTGCACTCCTTCGTAAAATGTGGATCCAGGCACTTAACGCATCTGGGGGGAGCTGAGCAGTTAGCCGCTGCGTGGCCGTAGAGCTGGCAGCGGTGGCACTGCCCAGGGTGACCGCGGGGGTTGGGACGCTCAACAGAGATATTTGAGAGTCCGCAAATTGTGCGAGCCTCTCTAAAGATCTCCCTCGAGTTGGGAGTATTCGACAAGATAACTAAAGCTAACCGAAAGCGCCTACCGCGGTTAGAGTGCATCTTGTGCACTGCTTCGGCCGGGAAACCCTGGGACTTAAGGTCCTCGAGGATTTCTTCATTCGCGAGCTCGAACGGGACGCCCCGTAGTACTGCGCGGAGCTTACGCTCCTTCGGGAGGGCGTAGGTGTGGTACGCGATTTGATTTAACCCGAGCAACCTGGTAAACGCGCGGAAGTCGTCGACGGTCGCTACTTGAATTTTGATTGTATCGCCAGCGTTGGCGGCTTTTAAGTAATTAATTTTGTGCTCTTTGCACAAGTTAGAAACCGCGGTCCAGCGCGTTTTTTCACGCAGGAAGACGGGCGGAGGGAGCTGAGGTTTCGGCGGGATGGGAGCGCTGCGCGTCGCTGGCTTCGATGGGACCGACGGAGACGCGGTTACTTCGAGCGATTTTAACGGCGCGGGGGCTGGTGTTGAAGACACCGGGGTTGGCTCAGGTGTTGAAGACACCGCGGCTTTTTTCGAACGCTTCTTAGAGCGTTTGGCAACTAACTGGAACGCGGGCTCAGGAGAACCGGTTAGGGTGGCGGCGACCGACGAAGCTTCGGACGCGGCGGAGTCTGAATCGCTCCCGGGAGCGGTACGCTTCCTGCGAGATGAGCGCGAGGATGAGACCGACGCGCAGTCCATATCGGATGGAACGGGAGACGCGGGAGAGCTATAGACCTGAGGGGTCTGGGTGTTGGAGGCCTGAGGGGCTGGGGTTGGGGCCTGAGGGGCCGGGGACGCGATTGATGCCTGCAAGGCCTGCGTTAGGATGTCTTTTGGGATGGAGACGCCTGCCGCAGCAAGCGCCTGGGTGAACGCGTTCGCGAAGTTAATAACGCTTAGCGAATCCATTAGGGAGTGTTGGGACAATAATATATATAAATATAAGTATAATAAAAGATGCCTAGTTCCTAAAAACCTAGCAAAATCGTAGCGGCAAACCTCCCTACCAGCGGTAGGGGGGCTGGGGAGAATAACTTAAAACTAACCGTAGTACGCCGAAGGCCGCTACCTAGAAACCTAAAAAAGGGTACGCAGGTAAAGAGTTGACCGCGTTAGGGTCAACCTTTACCGACAGAAAGGACAGATACACACGAAAACACACAAATATGATAAAATTAAATATGAAAATAGGAGAAAAATAAATAAAATAGAGAAGAGAAATAAATAAAAATAAAAAGGACTGGTTCAGTACAAATTCGTTGTCACCGTTAAGTATCCTTTGCACTGAAACCAGACTACTTACGCTGGGCACAACACTGCACTCAGCACAAGCACAACACAACTTAGCACAGCACTTTGAAGACTAAGGGGCTTAGTCGCAAAGAAAAATACGCACTTCGATAGCACTCAGAGGGAGTAGAAAACCTTGAAAACCGTAGCACGGAACCAACACGCTAGACTGTGACGTCAGTAGACTGAGCGCCGCGGAATAGCGGGAAAGGACCGATCAACGGAGAACGGGGCTTGCACGTCCGCACCGCGTGGCGATCGGAGCGAGAATCTACCAAAACTTAGAAAAACATTTACGAAAAAAGTAATTATCCACTGCGAACACGTCAGGGGGCGTGAAATTCAGAACAAACGCTGGACTTGAATTAAACAGTTTTTTATTAACATTCATGCACGTGTTTCCTAAAATTAAATATTCAAAATGCCATTTTGGAATAATTCAAAAAAGGATTACGTTACGTTTATTAAAAAGCATTTAGGTGGATTCGCGTGGAAATTACCGTTGTAGGCTTGCGAAACAATCGGCCCATTTGCAACTTCATTTAGCGCTGATTTTTAAATGCTCAGATTTTAATAATAATTTCTTCTGAAAATCTCTAAGCTCTAAGTCACTCAAACTTTCAAACAGATGTGGGTTTTTCATTTGGGTGGTTTTGTAAGAACTTTCAATTTGCATAGGGTCTATATAACGATTTTGGTTTAAATTTTAATGGAAAAGCGATATCTTACGACTTTGAGATTTCTTGTAATTGTCAAACTTCAGCATTCTAGGTCAAAGATTTGTAAGGCTGGGCGTTTATGAATATATCAGTTTCTGTATTGCTTTGTCTACATTGATGTATTGGAGGATTCTTTGACAGGATGATTTGACAGGTTCCTATTGTAAATTTAAATTCCCCAATCCCACTAGGGAGATAGGGAGCAGATGACTTTTGACTTTGAACAGATGAAAAGTCTAAAGTCTTGACCTTCATGTAGTCAAAAAAAAGATAACAAGATTCAAATAGTCGTATTTCGAAAGGTATTGTTCAATTATAATTTAGAAAATACCATGCACTTTAATATTTATACATAAAATAATGATGTTTATCGGAATCATTTCGGTGTTTTGACCTAACAAATAAAAAATTTACAATGTTTTCGTTACAATTTCAAGTTTATCCTTAACGTTCATCCCGTTTTTTTTTTATTTTTTATTCATTTTTAGAGTTTGAGCAGATAATTGACAGTAATAAAAATTAAATAAAAAAATCAGAATGGCAAATAAACTCAAACCAACCAAAATATTTCAAAAACAGTGCAACAAGTGGGCAATTTCACAAAAAGAAAAGAAATGACGCTAAAAAAAACCTCGTGTCGTTACACCTCTCAACTAACGTTTTTTATCGATAAGTTTACGTAACTAATCAACCTACTTTGGCCGGTCACTTCTCCCTGGGACACACTGTATAAGAGAAATAAAAAAATACTATATTAGTATAAGAAATGTTATTTGGGTTCAATTTTAAAGCGCATCCAAAATAGTTATAGGACAAAGATGAAAATTATAGGAAAACGATTCCTTACATAGATAATTTAGTGTACTTATGTTGATTTTATATATTTGTTTTTAAACCGAAACTTTCTCTTTTGTATGACCTAAATATCAAGGTCCTAGGAAAATAAAATCTTTGAAATTTTCAATTACGTACAAGAAAATAAAAGTAGTTCAAAACAATTTGTATGAATCCTTTTTTTACTCTTTCCTCACATGAGTAGTTTTTACGCCTCATGCCAAACGCCTCTAAAGTTCCCTTTTTATTACAGTGAACACAGAGTATGAATTTTACTGAGTAAAAGACGTGAAGGCCTTGTTGTTCTTATGTTTTGTTTAATACATAGGAGCAACAAGAACACGTAATAAATATTAAAACTACCGCACTAATATTTAAAATTATTTTACGATAAGAAAGCTACGGAATCCAGAAACGATATTGGATTTTTTAACCCTAAATTACCACGGGGCTACCGAAATCATGTGCTACGCTGAAATCTCACATCACTAAGTACACACATAGGTGTCGGGATCAGAAACTATGCAGAAATAAAATCGCAAAACTCCTAGTCCCGTATCACTAACGCCCGCACTTAGGCTGAAGTCTAGTAAAGGTATTGAGACTTGTCTCAGCTAAATGGTCAAATTAAAAGCGACTTTGTTTTAAGATCCATAGCGATGAAAATTTGCTGTGAAAATTTTTGACACGATTGGTGTTACATGTCTTTAGAATATGTATACAATTTTCTAGGAAACAAAGTCGCTTTTTGTTTCACCTTTTTTTGGTTAAGACTAGGTACGCTTTATAGGTTACTTAAAGCGGTCCTGATGAGAGCTTTTGCTAAGCAAAACTAGTCCCTGAGTGCGGCAATAAATTGCAAATCAAGCTTAAAACGAGTTGAAGTGTTTCATTTGAAGCATTAAAATATGGGTTATATTAGTATGGAACTTCACATTTAATTCTTCTCCATTTGATGAGATTTTCCGTTTTTCTACCTTGGTATTTTTAGTTTTAGATCTAGAACTAAAATAATTTAAAAAAATAGGTTGCGTTCTTATGTTGTTCGTATGTTTCACATCAATATAACAATCACATTCAATATTGATAAATAACACACCTACGACTAATGCTGTCCATAGACGCAAAAACCACTTACCATCAGGTGGATCGCGATCTCTTTTGCCAGCTATGAATATAGTAACAAAAAGAATAACACACAACTAAAGACAGATACTCAGCTACAACAATTAAACAAGTCTGTAAACTCATTAGGCAAGCCTCGCAAATTGTATCTTACTTCACAACTGGTTTTAACAATACTGTCAATAACTCGACGCTGTAAAGTTGCTCTGAAGCAAACTTTCTGTAATTGAAAATATCCGCAAATCAATCCCCACTTTATCTTGTATTGACTTATCCCACTCCACCGTAAAATTAAGCGGAGTTCAATATATTGACTACCCGCGGAGTTAATAAACGCATTAATTCGTTATTGGGAAGCTTTCATAGCTATTTTGAATACGGCACATTCACCTTACTAATGAATTAGGCCTTTTCAAGAAATATGTAATAATTTTTTTTTGAGTTACAAAAATTCATCCATTCCTCAAAAATATATATTATTTAAATATTTTTGTCGCACCAATTGACAATTACTTGTTCTTAATGACGTTCAATAAAGCGTGATTCTCCCAGCAGTTCGGGATTATTTTTTTTCAAAATAAATTTACAGGGTCTCTGTATGTCTATACAAAGTTATTCTTATCTGCATCCGTTCGCTCGGTAAGTCTCCCTCCCCCCAAGTATCCAAACGACGCACACCCTCAAACGGCACCCGTTCACGAGTTAATGCGGGATCCAGCCATCGCCCTCCTCGACCATATTACTCACAATAAAAATATATACTTATTTAACATATAACCAATATGTAAGTATTGGCGACTGAGTGGCGTAGTGGTTAGTAGCCCTGCCTCACACGCTAGAGGTCCCAGGTTCGAGTCCCGGCCGGGCATTCATTTGTGCGATGAACATAGAAGTTTGTTTTAGGGTGATGGTTGTTTGTATTTATATATGTTTGTTTATTCTGGGTTTCCTCCAGTTCGCTGTTTGGTCATTCATAACACAAGATCTGCGTACTTTTGGGCTATATGGTTGGTGTTTATGTTCGGGGATTTATTATTATTTATTAATTATTATTAATATACATATTTGTTCTGTATAACAATCTAGAAACAAACATGAGAACCAAGTTTAAAGTCTTTGACCTATTATTTAAAGAGCAAAGACGGTTTGTTTCGTTTATTTAGCTAGCCTTAATACGTATATTTCTATAATGTTCAATTTCAACTTCAACAAAAGCTTTTAGAGTATCCTTTAAATGTTGCATAACAGTGGCAAAAAAGTAGCTTTAACGAAAAATACATCTCTCAAACACGTTAAAGCGGGTTGTTGTCCAATAAATGGCCAGTTTTGACAGAACGGTGCCTGCTTTGTAATTGAATGCCGATTGTTGGACCTTTTCCCTCCTTTTATAAGTTTAATTAATTTTTTCAAAAATCTATTCGTATTTTGTATTTGTGAATAATCCTTTAAATTTGTAATAAAATTGCAATAATGCAATTGTGTGCTGGGGATAAGAATTATGTACTTTCTAAACTTGCTTACATGATATACGAGTAATACGTGAAGTTTTATTATTTTTTTATTAAATAGGGTTAGACGTTTGTCTTCTATCTCACCTGATGAAAAATGATGATGAAGACGAAGGTGTTACACTTCTATCCACGAGATACCTATTCACTCGACGCTTGAAAGCTAAAAAGTTGGTTTTTCAAGTTATTTTACAAAAACTCATTATTATACGTTAAAATGTTTACCACGCTTTAGTACACCTGATCTTTACTATTCAGTAGAACGTTCAACAATCTTGGAACTCAAATTAAACCAACTTTTAATCGAAGTATCAAGTTGAAACTTTGAGAATATAATTTATAACTCAAGACAGTAAAATATTTTGTTTTCTATCAAACTGATGACGCAACCCGGTAGTGAATATGGGATTGGCTTCAATGGCTTCAAGCAAAACTATTTGTTAGTATTAAAATATGTTGAATCAAAACTTTTGAAACCTTCGTGAAGAAGAACTGGCAAGAAACTTCACGGGTATATTTTTTTCAAAATAAAATAAATTTACAGGGTTTCTTTATGTCAAAAGTATTCTTATCTGCATCCGTTCGCTCGGTAAGTCTCCCCCCAGTATCCAAACGACGCACACCCTCAAACGGCACCCGTTCACGAGTTAACCAGGGATCCAGCCATCGCCCTCCTCAACCATATTAGAGGGAAGTGAGCGCATCCGTCACCCGACGCTACCATAAGAAGGCGTACTTTAGTGACAATGACGCTTTACATATTTATCGGGACGAAGAACTCAACGAGCAAACAGACACATTACAAATGTTTTGTTACAAATACTAGTAAAATCCTATTATTGAGGGGATTATACCCAAGGGCTTTTATCATCCAAATAATCGGATAGTTTATAATATGCATCTGCATCCGTTAGCTCAGCAAGACTCCCTCCCCCCAAGCATCCAAACGACGAAGACCCTCAAACGACACCCGTTCACGAGTTAACGCGGATCCAGCCATCCCCCTTCTCAACCATATTAGAGGGAAGTGAGCAACCCGTCATCCGACGCTACCATAAAGACGTATTTAGTTGCCAATCTATTACCGCTTACGATATAGAAAACTGTAAGGAGCATATCGTTAAATCCCATGATGCACTACACACTTAACGAATTTTCTATAGCGTAAGCGATCATAGATTTTCAACTTAGCTAAATCTGCTGATGTTATTACAACATATTTGGCGATGTGTATTGAGACGGTACGCCAACAATAAAACATATTGAGTGAATTCATGTGTTATTTCTATAAGTTTAAATTTCATCGCTACTCTTATACACCATGCAATATAAAAAGGTTCTCGTATTAAGTGAAAGATTCATTCATGCAAAACCTAAGTACTTCAACAGATCATCTTAAAACATATACATTAATTTATGAAAAAGCCTCGCTTCGTATTTGAATCACGTTCATCGCTACAATGAGGTGGGTTCGACCTCGGGCAGCCGAGTTTCAGTTCCCTACAGCGCGTACTCGTACAAGGTGTTAATTTGAGAAAGTAACGTGATCTATATAGAACTTTGTAGCGATCTTGTTTCCTTTTTTAAATTTCATTGCTGATAAATGATGCAATCCGCATGTAGCTGAGAAGTACATGGATGACCTTTGATAAAATGTTTGTTGGAGTTTTTGATGTATGGTGATGCCGACCACAGGCATAATCACTTCTCACTAATCCTGTGGTCGGCATCACCATTTCTATTTATACATCACCAGTTTTATTAGCTATCCAAACAAAATTTTATAAGAATTTGCTGGCTATTTTAAAATGTTCAATATTTGTGCCAGTATTGGTATTAATAAATGTTTGTTGATGTATTGGTAACTGATAAAATTGTAAACAACTTTATGAAAAACACTAGTTTTATATTTATTGATTTTTTTGTAGTTGATTCGGGATTTTTTTGAACAAAACCAAAAATATTGAATATCCCGAAAACGAGCCGACTTGGTAATAGGGACATTATAGTTAATTTTGTTGGAAATTAGTTGTACATCCAAAGAGGAACACGTCGAATCACAAGTCACCCTGTATATCTTTACCTCTTTCGCTCTTTCTTTCTCTTTGAACTCTTTTACACAGTTTTTCCCGGTGATGTTAGTTCCACGACAACAGTATTTTTGAACATTCATAATTTATATTAAGAGTTAACAGCGGATTCCTAACACCATGGCGTAGTCATCTCCATAATAAGTACTAAGATAACCCTCGTCAGCCATGGCAGATTTATGTTGCGGGTAACGCTGGTAGATAAACCTTTCATGGCTTAAGAAAGAAAGGGGACCTCGTTAAGTAAAGAAAAGTGGTTTGGATGGGTTATATAATTAACATTTCATTTTGGTAATCGTAAAAATATAACATTTTTAACGTTGCATTTTGCTTCGATGTGGATCCAATCCCAAAAAAATTGAAAATAAATCACTGTTGCAAAAAAAATCTAAGTTAAGTAACATAAATCTTACAAGCAATAACATTGGTACATTGGTTACCCTAAAAAGTTATATACTTTCAAAAGATCTTTCAAGAATAATTTATTTGGCAACAATCTACGAAATAACGCTAGTCTCTAAATAACATTATTCTGCATTCATAAAGGCCATACGAACCAACAGCAGAAAATATTAAAATGAGCAATTGTAAGGTTTTATTTGGTACAGATAATCACGAATTCGGCGATTTGGGAAGTTTTTCACACACAAACGACGGGCCTCATCGGCACTCCTTCTAATAAACAATATCAGCGTACTCTTGGCTTGTTAACGAGTGTCTCCTCTGTCTTTCAGCCATAACTAGTAATAACACGCGAAGCACTGCACAGTAGTTATAAATCAAAGTCCATTAACCGATTCCGTGCGGATGGCGCCGTAGAAGCTCCATGAGTATTTTTTGTGTATGGCGCATGGCGCTCGAGAGGTGCCAAAATGTTTACCTGTAAAACTTGGATAAAATGACATATTTCAAAGGTTACCCGTAAATAAAAGTGTCTTAATTTTTCACGCACATTACGGTTCCTGTGTTAGCTTCGGGATATTGCATGAAAATTCACACTTCAGGAGTTGCAAACCTTTTCAATAGAATAGAACAAGTTTGTTCGACAAATTCGTCGTCGTCACATTGCTTCCAATTTCAGACTTCTGTTGGGAACAAATCTGTTCGACAAAATCGTCATCGCTTCAATTTCTGACTCTACCTGAGTCTGTATGTGTACTGTATTTTCTTTTTCTAGAAAATCCTAGAATAAATCATGAGGTATTATATCAATCTATAGTTAATCTATAATATATCCTGATTGATTAAGCTACAGAGGCCAACAGCTACACAGGACATATTTTAGTGTACAATCGAGTGAGTGATAGATATTTCTACTTAATAGTTTATTTTTCGATTGATTAGCTTTGTTTGAAACAGACATTTTATTTAAAAGTTTAATAAATAGGTGCAATGTTAATTTTTTTATGAAATACTATTTACACACAACTAGCATGGTGATTTCCCGATCTACGATAAAAAGAAAACGAATTGATCAACCAATCGAACCAAACATAAAGCAAAAGGTTTAAAAGGTTTACAACGCATTCTCGCTCCGATCGCCGCCCGGTACGGACGTGCAAGACCCCGTTCTCCATTGATCGGTCCCTTCCCGATATTCCGTGGCGCTCAGTTTTCTGACATCACAGTTTAGCGAGTTGGTTCCGTGCTACGGTTTTCATGGTTTTTCTACTCCCTCTGAGTGCTATCGAAGTGTGATTTTTCTTTGTGACTAAGCCCCTTAGTCTTCAAAGTGCTGTGCTAAGTTGTGTTGTGCTTGTGCTGAGTGCAGTGTTGTGCCCAGCGTTAGTAGTTTGGTTTCAGTACAAAGAATACTTAACGGTGACAACGAATTTGTACTGAACCAGCCCTTTTATTTTTATTTTATTTCTCTTCTCTATTTTAATTTATTTTTCTCCTATTTTCATATTTATTTCTATCATATCTGTGTGTTTTCGTGTGTATTTGTCCCTTCTGTCGGTAAAGGTTGACCCTGACGCGGTCAACTCTTTACCTGCATGCCCATTTTTTTAGGTTTCTAGGTAGCGGCCTTCGGCTTACTACGGTTAGTTTTAAGTTATTCTCCCCAGCCCCCCTACCGCAGGTTGGGAGGTAAGCCACAAGCGGCCAGTCTGGCCACACAGCTAACTACAGGGGTTGTCCGCGCGCTCCGCGCACCGCTTCAAAGAGGGTCGCGCCTAAACCGGCGCCGCCGCTCACTCCTGTCAACTTCCCGCCGCTGCGCAACCGGGGTCCCCCGGAAGCAAAGCCCGTGCAGCCGACGCCTACTCCGGCTCTGTCCTGGAGACAGCGTCCGGCCACTCCACCTGCACCTTCCCGTCCTATCCCAGCTCCCGTAGCTCCCGTAGGCCCGCGGCCCGCTCCGTCGTCTTCACCTCAGTCGTCGTTGGCTGAGGACATGAAGACCGTGTTCGGCGTCATTCAAAACGTCGACATTAAGGAAATTTCCATACTCGCACGCAAACTGCAAGCCGCCCGCTCTTCTCAAGAGCGTTTATTTGCGTGAGCCGAGCATCACTCGCTTCTGAGTTCATTATAAATTTTATTTTTTGTATAAAATCGTAAATAAGCAATATAATGCCTAGACCCGCAAATTCCGCGTCCGGTCGTACCAAACCCAAGGCCCTATCCCTAGTTTCTTTTAACGTTCGTAGCCTTAATACTAACCTTCCTGAGCTGAAACGGTTCCTTCAAAACAACGAGCCAGACTTATTGTTTCTTCAAGAGACGTGGCTAACTCCAAACCGCTCCAGGGGATTCGTTATACCCAAGTTCGCGTTTATTCGTAACAACAGGCCCAACTCCGATGGTTTCGGCGGCACTGCTATTTATTACAAAAGAGGATTCCATTGCTGTCCTCTCCCTACCCCTCCTCTCCTCAACATGGAGGCCACTGTGTGTAGATTGGCTATGACTGGTCATCCGACCATCATCATAGCTTCAATCTACATACCTAGTGGCACCAGACCAATCCGTAGCGACTTTGAGGCCATTCTAGCCCTCGGCCATTCAGTCATTATGTTCGGAGACTTTAACACCAAACATACTGACTGGACGTGCCTATCAACCATCACCAGCGGTATCGCTCTCCTCGACATCATTAACTCACTTGACTTAGATGTCATCTCTCCCATCACTCCCACTCACTATCTCAACAACCCGAACCACTCTCCTGATATCCTCGATTTTGCAATAGTCAAGCGAATCAACCTCAACCTAAGGTCTATCGAACCGCTCGATGACCTAGGCCCCCCCACCGCCCCGTCTCCCTCGTGCTAGGACCGCCTAACGATAGCGTCACCTCTCCTAAGACCTTTACCAATTGGAAAGGCTTTGAAAATACGTTAGTTTCAGCCTTAGAGGCCCCAAACTCTCCACTCGCGATCTCGCCCGATCAAATAGATAGTCCGGGTAAAATAGATTCATTAGTCAATTCTCTCACTGATGCTATCAACTCAGCCATCAGTGTTAACGAAAAGGTTGCTAAGCAAGGCATGCCCACGCTTCCCTTAGCCGTTAGCAATCTTATTAAAGCCAAGAACGCGGCTCTCCGGAGAGCCAAGAAATATCCCACGCCCGCCTATAGATTAGCTGCGAATCAGCTTCAACGTAAAGTTAGGTCTTGCCTCGCAGAACTCCGAGACGCTCAGATGAACGATCTCATGGCGAATATCGTTCTGTCCCACCAAGCGTACTATAGCATGGCCCGAGCCTTACGCGTAGACACCGCCTCTCACGTTCCTCCTCTCACTCGTCCCGATGGCACTACTGCATTCGAAGTCGAAGAGAAAGCCGAATGCTTCGCTGACAGCATTGCCGCACAATGCTCGCCCAGCACGCAAACTGCTGATCCCTCACACATCCAGGCGGTGGAGGACGAAGTCCTTCGCAGAGGCTCTCTTTCCATTACCGCCGATCCCGTCACAGTCTCTAATGATGAAATCTCGCTTCTCATTAGAAATCGAAAGTCCAAAAAGGCTCCGGGTGCGGATGGAATTTCCAACCACGCACTTAAGCACCTGCCTCAACAGGTGCTTACCTTGTTAGCTATCATTTTCAATGCCTACTTCGACCATGGCTACTTTCCAAAAGCTTGGAAAGAAGCAACAGTCATAGGCATTCCCAAGCCGGGTAAACCTCTGAACGTCCCGGCTAATCACAGACCCATCAGCCTCCTCAAGGCATTGTCTAAACTTCTCGAGAGAGTCATACTCTCTCGAATGTGGAACCATCTGTTTCCAACGGATGGCGATCCTCTCATTATTCCCCATCAGTTCGGCTTTCACGCTAAGCACTCCTGCCCTCAGCAAGTCCATCGAATCGTCGAGTACATACTTGAAGGTTCCTATCCGCCTCGTTATAAAACAGTCGCGGTTTTCTTTGACGTAGCCAAGGCTTTCGACAAAGTCTGGCACAGCGGATTCGTTTATTAACTCTACAAAATAGGCTTACCGGATAGCGTCGTTTCTCAAAGACCGCACGTTTCGATTTAAACATGAAGGCACGCTTTCCGCACCTCTTCCCATAAAGGCTGGAGTCACTCAAGGCTCAGTCTTCGCCCCTCTGTTGTACACCGTGTACACCAACGACATTCCCACAAACACCGTCGTCCTGCTGGCGATCCCCACGTTCGAATGTTAGGCATTCCCATCCCCTGGAAGCGCAGTACTAAATACTTAGGCGTCACATTAGATCCGACGCTTTCTTTCAAGCCACACGTCGAAAGAGTTTCGAAACTCGCCCGTCACTACTTAGGCCGCCTAAATAGCATGTTAGGTAGAAAAAGTAAAATGTCTTTCAGAAACAAACGTACACTTTACAAGGTCTGCGTTAGACCCGTCATGACATATGCCTCGCCAATCTTTGCCCATGCCAAGCCCTCCCTCCTGCACAAACTGCAGGTAAGTCAAAACCTCTTTTGCCGCAGGGCCACAAACGCACCGTGGTACGTGCGTAACGCGGACTTGCATAGAGATCTTGAACCGCCTACAGTACAACATCACCTCAAAACACTCTCTGAAGCGTTCTTCAAACGCTCCGAAACCCATCCCAATCCTCTAGTTCGTGATTTAGTCTCATATACTACTCCTGTCTTAGATTCGAAGTTTAAAGTCGCTAAGCCTAGGAATGCGCAAGCGTACTCTTCCACCAGACTGTCAGCCGATCTCGAAGCCCTTCTGGCCGCAAATTCTAATTCTAACGTAAATTCTAATTCTATCATAACTCCTAATTCTAACGTAAATGCGAATTAATTCAATTTTATTTTGCAATTTAAAATTTTTTCTTTTTAATTATTTGATTTTCATTTTGAGCACCTTCAGTGCTATGTATTCATCTTCAGTGCTTTGAGCACCTTCAGTGCTATGTAATCCCAGCGGGTGACCCCTTCTGGGCCCCGCTAGCGCGGCCTCTTTCTCCAATTGGCCGTCGCTCAGATGAAGGCTGAGTGGCAAAAAATTGTACGAGCCGACAGGGGGATTTTTAGCGGGTAGTGCTCATTAGGAGCTAGTCCTGGATGCCTTGTATGCATTAAATGCATTTTTTGCCTCCTGCCCAAACGGGGAACAAAAAAAAAAAAGGTTTACAACTCCTGATAAAATAAGTCACTTACCTTCCATTTCGGTATAACACTTAGATAGTCACTTATAAACACTTGAAATGATTTTTATTTATTTATTTATTTATTTATTTATTTATTTATTTATTTATTTATTGTATTATGAATATAATGAACCACTTACATACGCTGTTGGGTGGCGACTATAATAATAAGTACATGGCGGGTGGCGCACGAGAGGAGCCATGTAAGTCCCTGGTGCTTGGCGCCTCAGAGTAGCCACGAAACATTTCTTCTTCGCCAGGCGCTAAGTTTAAAAAAACTACCGCAGCATTGAATCGGTTAACAACACGTAAAAAAAGACCCAAATATTAGCAAGTGAACACATCCGAACGCAATAAATCCCAAGCCCGGACTAAACACATGGGCACAGGGTGAGAAACAATCCCGAGTTATTTGCCTAGTAACGGTACTCTTTGTATAAGCCTGTACCTGCGCCTGCGCTAATTGGCAATTATATTTGTAGTTATTTGGCCGATTTGGGATTGTAATACCTCTTTCAAAAGCTAGTAAAATAAAAATGTTTTTAATATAATCTGCACGAAAATTGTATATGTGAGTTTTTGTTTTAAAATCACTGTTTTGTGAAAATTACTTAGAAGAAAATGTGAATTTTCAAATGTTTTCGAGCACAGTGCCTAAGTTTAGGTTGATGATGTCGACCTAATTGATATAGTATTTATGGGAATGTTTTTATTGTAAACCTAATAAAAAATTGTTTCAAACAGATTAAAATTTTTTTAAACTGACTTTGAGATGACCCTTATGATTTAAAAAAATCATATAAGATTTGAAATATCTTGGAACAATTCACTTTTGGACTATACATTATATAGTGAAATCGACTGGGAATTTACCTCTTCTATAACCCCTTGTAATATCGGCCACTAATAACCAGTTATCCTGTATATTCGCTAACAGTATTTTAAAATGTAATAATAATTATACTTACATCAAATGTTTGTTGGTCCTTGTAATTCGGCATCTGATGAAAATGATTGCAAAGGAAATATATGGAACTAAACTCTACGCTTTTTAACTGAATTAACTTAAAGCTGGTGTTGGATAACACTCCTAATGTTCCTGAGAAGTTTTACAAAGAATACAATATAAACTACTTATAAAATTTATAAGAACAGCTAGTTCCATTATGCAGGAAGATTCAATTTATAAATACCTACATAAACTAAAATAATGAAATATCATTGAGTGGTTTCATTTCTTCAAACTTAAAGAAATAAAGGGTTAAGTCCATTTTAGGCCGTCAGTAAGCTTTATGTTTCAGCACTTAATGGACGAATGGAATGCACGATAATTCGTATCATTTATGTAAATGATTATTTGAAAAAGTATCAGACCTAAAATTTTTTCCAATAAAATTATCTAAATTAATAAGAAACAAAACCTGAGGAGTCTCCATACTATAGCTGCGCAACGTTGGGGTTACCGATTCAATGCAAAAGAAGTTTTGCTGGTGGCTTATTCTAAAGATAAAGGCATAAGGCTTTTCATGAACAATAAAGTAAACATAAAGTATACATTTAAAACTAAATAAATAAAATCAAAAACATATTACAAACTTAATTATGTTAATAATTGTATAATTTTGCAAAGCATTATTTCGATTGCAACTATAACGTTTTGTGAGTTTTATTTTTTTTAGTTCGGGATCCCTATCACCAAACTTCAAAATTCGAATACGTCAATCCAATTTGTTATTTTGCAACAAGTGGATGTGCTCTTTCGGTTTTCCTTTTTTTTTAGATTTTTACTTCCCATGTTATTTCCTTTTTGATTTTCCTTGTGTGAAGTCTAAACGCGACAAACACTCGCTTCGGGTCGAGAGATAATGTGGCTCAGTAGCATCAGTTTCTCGCATTTTGACGCCTCCTCGAATTGTCGCGGGTACAGACCTCTTCCTTTAAAAGCCTTTAGGTTAGTCTTATGTATAAATGTGTCTTCTTTCTATATTCTAATTAAATTTTGGACACGTGACTCTAGTGTTGTACGTAAGATTTCCTTTGATTTCATTATTTAATTTCAATACCAAAAACAAAAAAGTTAGTTCAATAACCTTTTAAATATGGTTTATGACTGTATAGTCAATCTATTAAAAATAATCATGACGGTATTATATGCTGAAACATCATTGGCCGACGGCTCAAACACTATGGACTTTAGCCTTTAAAAATAATTAATATAACTTTGCATTTACAACCCACAACAGCTTTATAAAGTGATGAAAATATTATTATTAAAGCGGTGATTTTCTTTTCATCTAGAGTGATTCAACTTAAAAGTAATGCATAAATAGGCAAGTGGGGAATGAAACATTATTTGGTTGTTGCTTTGTAAGTTCATTTTCCTGCATTAGAAATAAAACTGAAAATATATCTAGATTGTGAGCTTACAATTATAAAAACAAGATATTACCATTAAACATTCAATATCAAAAGGATGAATGCATTTAAAATTGGTTATGTGTAAAAAATACTTGAAGAACTTACCGAAAAATCAGCTAATAAACTAAGCACACAAATTATTTTGTAACACTTGTAAGTTGTAATTTTATACAAAATTACAACTAACTACCTTTCTTGGAAAAATGCGATGAAACATGAGTTTAGTCGATAGAAGAGTCAATATTTTCACAATGGAAGTCAGACCAGTAATGAAAATAAACAAAACTGAAAGGGATATGAAAAATAACAAGACGCTCCAAAAACCAAAGTTTCAAAAGTATGACAAAATATAAGGATAGCGAATTGAGGAATAAAACGTTTTGAGTTGTCAATTAAAAATAAAGCCAACGCATCGCGTTATAACCTTCCAATATCATTTATTTATTGATGAGGAATTTTTATTGGCTAAATACTTCCATCAGTTTAGTATCGTAGTTATAAAACTAAAAGGATGTCTAATTATTTTATTACTTACTCCCCAGGTACTTTTGAGGGTAAAATTTTTGCCAATGTTTATTTAGTACATCGATGTAGTTCCTTAATATTAATGTGAAACCACGGTTATCTTAGTATGTTCCAGTTACTGGGAAGGCAGATCCAGTGAATTACAGAAAACAAGCAATTCCAACCAAAACCTCATTCGGTCGGCGCAATCAATTGAACATCGGCGCAATCAATTAATGATGTCCATGGACACCGATACCACTAACCTCAGATGGAACGCTTGCTCATTTTTCCACTGTATAATTTATTTTTATTTAAGGATTATGACTGTCATAAGCAGGTTTATATCGGAGCATATAAGCCTAGCATAAAATAATTTTACTGAGCACACTTCGCTGCGAAGTACATTATTTATTTTCAGGAAATCTCGGTGAATCATATGATGGCGCCAACCTACAACAAATTATGGCAATAACCCAAATAAATTATTACTTAGACAAAAATGTGTTTATTTGCTTAGTCTCAACACGACACGCGCACCATAAATCACACGATGCATAAATTTGAAATTTGCTTCACCATTCCAAAGCGAAATTTACTCTACGTAATAACAGCCACGAGGATGAAAATTATGCTATTTAACCAACTTCACAGTACTGTTTTATATGGTTGTCGTGTTGTGTCGTGAAACTAGGTTATTAACTGCTTGGATGTTTTGATTAATATTTTAGTTCATTATTAAAGTTTGAGATAGTAATATCCGATCTCAGTTTTATAATTATACTTAGTTTCAGAGCTTCTGTGGTACAGGAGGTTGCTTAATATCATCTATTAACTCGCCTCTTGTACCTTTGCGTCTGGATGTATGTTTGTAACAATCTGTTTAAACAAAGATTTTGACTTCATTTTAGTTATTTTAATCAAGAAATTATTTAAACACAAAACGTATTTTTAACTTACACAGTAAAGGATAGAAATAAATAATATTTAGAATAAAATTCAGCGGCAAATAAATTTATCGTTAAATGATTTCAATAGCTTCTTCTTTATAATATTAATGTTTTTTTTTTTTAATATTTTGTGGGGAACGTTGTTCAATACCGCACTTAAAAGATTATTGGTATGGAATTTGTTAGGCATCGCTAAATGAACGTTGTGACGATGTTGAACTTGTATTAGACACACGCTGATTCTTGACTCCTTTCTGTTGTGTCACTCGTTGGAAAATGACAATGAAACTAAAATGGTATATCCAAGAGGCAATAGTAATATACTTACATTTTTATCTCCTTTTTGTTATTTATTCTTGATTTTATAAGCGATCTTTAAATCTCCTTTTTGTGTTTTTTAAACTTTCATTTTATATTTTCATTTGATTTTTCTAAAATTGTTAACTTTTTGACAAATCATGTCATCTAAATTTTTATGACAGCAATGGAGGCTGCCAAACAAGCTAAGCCTCTTACACGTGAATTCTGACAAAAAGATTGTAAGAAAATATACATGATTCCTGGCTAATAAGATTAAATTCAAAATTTCAAATTGCGGTTCCATAGGAATGCGGTCCCGACTATATAAGCCGATTGCTGGCCTTAGAATGGCAGTCTATTTCAAGCCATCCCATGGATAACATCTGGAGTCTATTTCAAGATGTCCTGCCGATAACATCTCCAGTCTATTTCAAGCCGTCCTGCCGAAAACATCTCCAGTTTTTTTTGAAGCCATCCCGCCGATAACATCTCCAGCCTATTTAAGGCCGTCCTGCTGATAACATCTCCAGTCTTCTGCAGGTTACTCTGAAGCTGCCTCCTACTGAAGCTACTTGACTCTGAAGCTACCTGACGCTGAAGCTGCCTCATGCAGAAGCTACCTGGAGCTGCCTCATGTTATAAACCCCGACATTGACGCCTGATCTTTCTCCTGCTGCTGACCCAACCTGCTCCTCCAGTTTCTGCTCTCGCCGATCCTGCACGCGCCAGAGCGCCAGTCGGCGCTTGAAAGTCTCCACTGATCCTGCGCGCGCCTGAGCACCCTCACCGTGGAAGCCTTCGCGGCGACCCCTCTAATTCATGTCCGTGATCGTTAGTTTTTGGAACTAATTATTACGTGATTCTCATTACATCTTTATTTTATCCAGCCAAAATATTTTTATTGTTTATAAAAGTGTTAGAAGTCTGTGAAAATCAGACTCAAAGGACACATTCAATGCTATAACAACTTGTTGGGGTGAATAAAATGAATGAGTAACTATTTTAATCAAGTAATTGAATGAAGTGTTTTGGCAAATTCTTTGCTCTGGGTAAAATTTTTCACAGTTTTGATTGATTTATTTTTGATTGATTTAGATTAATTTTATTTAAATATTTAAAAATAATAAATAAAGAAAATATTAAATAAAGAAATGTCATGCGATAAATGATAAATTAAATCTATCGGCTGAAACGTCGTAGGATAATTTGGGAACAACCCCAAAAAATACATTTCTACCTTAAATATTAAGTATTTTCATTGTACGTCTCTTTTCCATCACACACAAAAGATGATTATTTGTCTTTCATGTCTCATCATGAATAAAAACACTTAATTGTTTTCAGCGAAAATTATGGTTTTGAAATTCGGATCGCTGGAATTTTCCATAAAAATATATTTGAAAAACATTTTCTGTTAAATTCTTTAGTTTCAGATCCAGTTGAGTCAATGCCAGAAAGCATTTCAGAATTAAAAATTTAATAGGACAGCTTTTTTTTTGTTACCCTTCACAAAGAGGACAGGTGGATAAAAAATGCTCTGAAGCGTACTCCGCGCGCGCGATCGGAGTTATGTGGGACTCGCTCCGAGCCTACCAGAGCCCACTAAAAAAACCCCTGAATGGCTCGTGCAAAATTTTACCACACAGCCTTCATCTGAGCGACGACCAATTGGAGAAAGAGGCCGCGCTAGCGGGGCCCAAAAGGGGTCACCCGTTTTGATTACATAGCACTGAAGGTGCTCAAAGCGTTGAAGGTGAATACATAGCACTGAAGGTGCTCAAAATAAAAAAAAAATTGTGAATTAATTCGAATTTACATTAGAATTAGAAGTTGCGGCCTGAAGGGCTACGAGATCTAGCGTTAGTTGCGTGGGTTCACTGGCGTGCGCGTTTCTCGGTCTAGCGATTTTGAACTTCAAATCTATGACAGGGGTAGTATACGAGACTGAATCTCGAACTAAGGGATTGGGGTGGGTTTCGGAGCGTTTGAAGAACGATTCTGAGAGCGTTTTGAGGTGCTGTTGCACTGTAGGTAGTTCAAGATCTCTGTGCAGGTCCGCGTTACGCACGTACTAAGGTGCGTTTGTGGCCCTGCGGCAGAAGAGATTTTGAACTACCTGCAGTTTGTGCAGGACGGAGGGTTGGGCGAGGGCAAAGGTTGACGAGGCATATGTCATGACGGGTCTAACGCAGACCTTATGAAGCGTACGTTTGTTTCTGAAAGACATTTTATTTTTTCTACCTAACATACTATATAGGCGGCTTAAGTAATAACGGGCGAGTTTCGTTACTCTATCGACGTGTGGCTTGAAAGAAAGCGTCTGGTCTAAGGTGACGCCTAAGTATTTAGTACTGCGCTTCCAGGGGATGGGAATACCTAACATTCGAATGTTGGGATCGTTGTAGCGATTACGGAGTTTGTGGTCGAATTGAATAGCAGAACTCTTGTCTGGATTCACATCGATACGCCATTTTTTAAACCATAAACCGAGGGCGTTTACGGCCTTATGAGTCTGTTGATATTTTTTGGGACCTCGCGGCCATTGGTGTAAAAAGCTGTGTCGTCAGCAAAGTAGGCGAGTTCGACGCCTTTCAGGGGTATGGAAATATCGTTAGTGTACACGGTGTACAACGGAGAGCCGAGGACTGAGCCTTGTGGGACTCCAGCCTTTATGGGACGAGGCGCGGAAAGCGTGCCTTCATGTTTGAAACAAAACATACGATATTTGAGAAACGACACTATTATCCTGACTCGGCGATCCGGTAAGCCTATTTTATAAAGTTTATAAACAAGGCCGATGTGTCAGACTTTATCGAAAGCTTTGGCTACGTCAAAAAAACTGCGACCGTTTTATTGGTGGCACTACCCAGGGTGACCGCTGGGATTGGGACGCTCGACGGAGATATTCGAAAGTCCGCAGATTGTGCGAGCCTCTCTGAAGATCTCCCTCGAGTTGGGAGTGTTGGTTAGGATGACTAAAGCGAAAAGGAAACGCCTACAGCGGTTGGAGTGCATCTTGTGCACTGCTTCAGCCGGGAAGCCCTGGGACTAAGGTCCTCGAGGATTTCAGCGTTCGTGAGCTCGAAAGGGACGCCCCGTAATACTGCGCGGATCTTACGCCCCGCCTGGAGGGCGTAGGTATGGTACGCGATTTGTTTTACTTGATGCAATCGTTGACAGATTTTATGAAATTATAGAATCGATAATATCACATCATGTCCCCACTAAGTTAATATCTGGGTCTCCCAAGTATCCAATATGGTACACTGCCTCTCTGACAAAAATTATAAAAGAAAAGCTGAAGTACCACAAATGTAGGAATCGTTTTGGCAACTACAGCGACTATTAAACATTTTCATTACTTCGAGAGCGCCGAAAAAGTGTAAGCCAACAAACTTACTCACATTATAAAAATAAAATTGAATCTTTAATTAGAGTGGATGTTAAACAATTTTGGAAGGGTTAAGTTAAAGAAAAGCTCTGTAGATGTTCCTGATACTATGTTCCTGGGTGATGTACGTACCTTTGACGGTAAAAAAATTGCATCTTTTTTTAATGACCACTTTAGTTTGTCCTTTCTGACCAAACTCCACTCCGGTACCACTCTGACTTCAAGTAATGAAAATAATAACATATCCACATGATATTTGGATATCTCTGCAATAAATATATCAATTGCTACTATAAAAAAACACCTAAAACTACTTGATATTCGCAAGACTGCAGGGCCTGATGGTATACCTCCTGTATTTTTAAAATCATGTTACCTTAGTCTCGCTCAACCTTTGCATATACTTTTTAATTTGTCATTAAAATTGGGATTCATGCCTGTAATGTGGAAAAATTAATGACATCAGCAACGTTGTTGGTGAAATGAACGTTAAGTTTACGTATAATGATGTTCGTTTATTTTCGTTTTCTTTTACAATTAATTTCTTCCGATTTGATTGGAAAGATCTTCACGCGTTGCGTTAGTTGCGTATAGGTAGGAGAGATAGACGACCAAAATTATTCGTAAGTGAATACGCAAGTTTTTGACGGTGACACCTCAGATGGACAGACGCGTTCCGTTGCGGCCAAAGCGTTGAAAACCGAACATTGCCGGCCACCTTGGAAGCTTTAGCTTCCAACAGTTAATTCGTATTTGCTTGAATAGGCAATGGGCAGATTTTATTAAAAGCGCGTCGAACCACCCCGTTTGCAGTACGGATTTCGGCCACACTTGATATGCCGTCGCTGCCTGGGTAAAGTTTGCAAATCCTGCCTAGACTCCATTTTAAGGGTGGAAGATCTTCCTTCACCAATACCATAGTATCTAGTCGTAGGTCATCGTCATTTGAGCGCCATTTCGTACGAGTTTGGAGTTCAGCGATGTACTCCAGGGACCATCTTTTCCAGAAATGCTGGCGCAGCTGCTCGATGCGTTGATAGCGGGGCAGGCGATGTGGAGGCGCGGCCGCGATGTCTTCACATGCTGGAGCGGTTAATGCTCGCCCCAAGAGAAAGTGCGCTGGGCTGAGAGGGTTAAGGTCAGCTGCGTCTGAGGAGAGTGGGGTTAAAGGACGGGAATTGAGGACGGCCTCAATTTGAATTAAAACCGTGTTTAATTCTTCGTAGGTTAAATGCGCGTTACCGATTACGCGACGTAGGTGATATTTGCATGAGCGCACCCCCGCCTCCCACAAACCACCGAAATGAGGAGCATACTTTGGATGAAATATTATATTATCAGAAGCTGAATATTCTCGAATTTTGTTTAAATTATTTTTTAAGAAATTAGCAAAGTCGTTCATGGCCCCTACGAAATTCCTGCCGTTATCCGAATATATTCCTACTGGTTTGCCGCGTCTTGAAATAAACCGCTTAAGAGCGAGCATATATCCTACAGTAGACAAGCACGTAACGAGTTCCAAATGCATCGCACGAGTTACGAAACAAATAAATAAGCAAATGTAACATTTTTCTAACTTAGCGCCTCTACCTTTGCGATTTAAGATCAGTATAGGACCCGCATAATCGACACCGCATCTGAGAAATGGAAAACCGGGATCGAGTCTTTTAGATGGTAGGTTGCCCATAATAGGTGTTATTGTGTTACCTGTAACGCGTGTACAAACAACACATTGCTGAACTACGCGCCGTGCGAGGTTGCGCCCGCGCAGTACCCACCAGCGCTCGCGCACGTTACTCAGCAGCAGCTGGGGACCGCCATGCAGCAGCTGTTTGTGCTGGTTAAGAAACACCAATAAACTGAAAATATGTAAACTGCATAATAGCAACGGGTAACACTTATTGTAATCAAAGGAAGAGTTTTTTAACCTTCCACCTACACGAATTAAATAATCTTTATCCATGAATAAATTTAAACTTAAAAAATAGTTTACCGATCAAGTCAAACGTAATGTATTAAACATTACGTTTGACTTGATCGGTAAACTATTTTTTAAACTGAAGTACTCATCTGGAAAAGATTGCATTTGAGTAAGTCTTGTGAGTAAATTAAGGGAGGAATTTAACTCCTCAACTGTTAAAGGTCCTGAAATTTTATTTCTTGTTATTTTTTTTAATTTATTTTTATTTGATTTACGTGTATTATAAAGAAAGCGCAACATATATGCTGTACCGCGTTGTAATCGATTTAATGAAGAAAACCTTTCGAATTGAATAAAATCTCTCACAGTTACTCATGAATTAACCACAGTATTCTGCTTTATTTCTGGTAACGTTTCATTATTGTGATAAACTTGAGTAGGCCACTCGTTTAATGGCTCAAGCAAAAACGAGGGTCCATTCCACCACAAAGCGTTATTGTGAATCGATGACAGATCATTGCCACGAGATAGAATATCTGCTGGGTTTTCGGTACCTCTCACATGACGCCATATTGTGTCGCTAGTTAAATCATTAATTTCTACACAACGGTTTTGAACAAATGTTTTCAAATTATGAGGCGGCATGCGTAGCCAGCCCATTACAATAGTACTATGTCCAAAAATAGCTAATATTATAATGTAAATTAAAAGCTTCATTAATTTTATGGTACAGCCGAGCACCTATCAAAGCCGCACATAACTCTAACTTAGGGATGGTAATTGTTTTTAAATGGGCAACCTTAGATTTGGCACACAATAGCTCTACGGTGACCTTGGAGTCGGAGTCGTCGTAGCTGCGTACATAAGCACAGGCTCCGTATGCATCCTGAGACGCATCTGTGAATATATGCAATTGAACCAACTTTGAGTGAAGAACATGTCGTGGAATACGTATATTACCTAAACTATGAAGTGAAGATATAAAGCCTGTAAATGATTTAACTATTTCGTTTGGTACGGGATCGTCCCACCCTATTTTGTATAGCCATAATTTTTGTAATAATATTTTTGCTACAATTATTACCGGACCTAATAAGCCTAGCGGATCGTAAATTTGGGAAACATTTGACAGTATAACTCGCTTGGTAATGTTTTTATCAATTTGTACTAATTTTGAAACAAAGTGTAATTCGTCGCTAATGTTATACCAACCGAGACCTAACGTTTTTGTTTGACAATGTTCGCCAAGAGTTAATTCTTTCGAAAAATAATGATCGTTGTCCACTTGAGTGTTAAAAGTCCACTTTCTAAAGGAAAAACAACCCGCCATCAGCGCGCAAGAAACCTTGTCGCAAATTTTTAATAAGGTATCCTTATCATCGTGCCCCGTAATTAAATCATCAACGAACATATCGTGGTTGATGGCGCGTGCTACAACCTCGTCACCGCACTCCTGGGCCAGCTGCCGCAAGCAGCGCATGGTCAGGTATGGCGCCGACGTAAGTGACGGTGTTTAATTGATAAACCTGTAACGGATCATTAGGATTATCTCGCCAAAGTATTAACTGAAGGTTACGTTGATTTTCTTGAACAGTGATTTGCCTAAACAATTTCTCAATATCCGCACAAGCTACAAATTTAAATTTTCTAAATCGCAATATTAAATTAGAGATATCTGTATGTAATGAAGGCCCCGTATACTGTATATCATTTAATGAAATGCCTGAACTTGACAGAGCGCTCGCATTGCAAACAACTCATAATTTAGTTGTAGTGCTTTGTTCGCGTAAAACACCGTGATGCGATAAAAAATAATACTGTTTAGAATAGCTTACTATCGGACTCATATGTCCTAGTCGTTTGTACTCCTGCATAAACTCGAAGTATAATTTATGATATTGCGGAGAACGTTGCAATTTACGTTCTAAGGATAAAAAACGAGTTTTCGCGATCGTATAGCGATCACCGAGCTCGTCAGCTGATCGTTTTAGAGGTACCTGCACAATAAACCTATCACTTGCATCCCGTATAGTCGTATCCGTAAATAACGTTTCGCATTTTTGTTCATCGACCGTAAGTAGTTTTTTTGGATTAGTGGAAACTTCTTCGATCTCCCAAAACCGCCGAAATTGCAAGTCTAGAGAGGTAGTTGAATTACATGACTTAACTCCGTTACACGTATATTTATTCATGTAAACTATACCAGACACTATCCATCCGAGATGTTCTGTAGGTATGGCCCTATAGGTAATCTTATCCTACCATCAACGATTAATTCCCAGAATAAGTCGGCGCCGATTAATCGATATCTGAAGACGTATAAAAATTAGGATCGGCTAACTCAATATTATTCGGAATATTAAATAATTTCAAATCTAAGTCGCAAGGTGGAGTATTATTCGTAATCGTAGGTATTACCAAGCATCGTATACGATTACTAAATTCGTTTCATCTCGATTTCACAGTGATCTCAACTGCCTTTGTGGACTGTGTGATCGACTGTCCTACGCCTGTAATTTCGACTGTGGACTGTATATAATTAAGGTCTAATTTATCGCATAAACGTTGTGTTATTATTTATTGCTCACTACCATTGTCAAGCAATGCGCCGACGCAGTGAACTTGTTTGTGTTTACCAATGATCCTAACAACGGCTGTTGATAACAAAACCGGTTTGGTAGCGGCTAGCGGGACGCGCGCGCTTGTATTTTCGCAAAAATTTATTGATTTAGTGCACAATGCAGCCGAGGATGGAATGGTCCCGTCTATCAATGACGCTTGTATGTCGTCTAAGAGAATGAGAGTATTGTGTTTTTGATTACACTCCTTACAGTTCCAAACAAACATTCGTTATAGGTATGACCTGAACGTAAACAATTACGACATATATTTTTATCCGCGATTAATTTTATCCTATCTTTTACGGAAAGATTTAGAAAATGAGTGCATACTTAAAGTAAGTGGTTCGAATTACACATTACACAAGTGTGAGTGCGTTCAGTTCTAGGTTTAGTTTTATGTGAAGTATGACTGAATATTTTGTGAAAATGGTTTTTACCCGAAATTAAATGAGTGCGTATTTTTACTCTGAGTTTCTTGTGATTTATTATTATTATTTTTTACCATATCTAACATATCAGCCCTATCGTTTAGAAACTTCAATAAGTCATTTAGTTTTATTTTCATATTTTTGTCATTTAAATTCGTATTAATTATGCCTATATGTTGTTCCCACTCACGCTCGGTCATGCTATCTAATTTAGAAACAATTAAATAAATAATTAAGGTATCCCAGCTATCAGTAGGTTCACCCAGGCTGTTGAGGGCACGTAGGTTACGTAAAATGGTATCTATCAACTTTCGTATATGCATAGATGATTCCCTTTGAATAGCCGGAACATTAAATAAAAACTTCACGTGATTATGCAATAGTAAACGATTATTATTGTATCTGCTTTCGAGTAGTTGCCATGCATGCAGGTAATTATCGGCAGAAAAATCTAATGCACTTATTACTTGTAAGGCACTGCTTCTAAGTGAAGATTTAAGATAATGAAACTTATGAATAGGGTCTAGGTCCGGTCTAGAATGTATCATAGTAACAAATGAGTTTCGATACTCCAGCCAACGGTCAAAGCAACCGTCAAAGGTAGGTAATGATATCTTGGGCAATTTGACTTTGGCGTTACAATTGGAACTAGTTTGTACTAAATTTTCATTACATAATAGTTTTGCTTGGGCTATGGTTTTATAAAATACTTTCTCGAAATTTTCGCGTTCTTCTAATTGATTCAAAAGTTCACTTTCATCAACGGCAACGTTCAATATAGCTTTGAATTTTATTAAAATCGTTAAAAAAGTAGATGCCGCTTGAATGCGTAGTTTTATTTCCTCCATTCGATGAGGTTGAAGTATAGTATCAGCTACCTTAGTAATGTACTTCTCAAAAAGTGTAAGCCGGCCCTTTATAATGCCCCGTTGCTTACGAAATTCGCCTAAATCACATTTTTGTCTTGGAGATTTAGTAGATTTTAGATCGTACCTTTTACCTTTTAGTATGCTCTTCATCACTCATTTCGACGCTTTGTGGAAGACGGGAGTACTCACACAAAGAACCAACCACGTGCACGTTTCTCAGTAGGTATCAGTCGTATTATAGCTTCAAATTACTGAAATGCAATAAATACACGGAATTAAAGCAAATGAAGCCTGGAAATCGGAAGGTTAGGTAGAATACTGCCCTTTTCCTCTCGCCACGTTGTCGCACAGGTCGTCTTCGATTCTATCTCCGGTCGAAAGTCCAAACTTTTGTTGGTGAAATGAAACGTTTAGTTTACATATAATGATGTTCGTTTATTTTCGTTTTCTTTTACAATGAATTTCTTCCGGTTTGATTGGAAAGATCGTCTCGGTCTGCGTATGTTCTCGAGCGCACGTCAATCGCAGACGCCTTCCCGCTCTTTTAGCCCCCGCGCTAATTGAGCACCCAAATTTCATTGGTTGTTGTCGTAATATATAATTTCATAGTTGTTTACCGTATTAAGTTTCTAACGCCGTTTTCACGGCGGACAGTGGCTCGTTAACCGTACTTCTAATAAGTTTCTGACGCCGTTTTCACGGCGATCAGTGGCTTGTTAACCGTACTCCGTGGAACGTGAGCTTCGTCGACGGGAATTCGTTGTTCCAGGACTTCAAGTGCCGTGTTCGAGTAAATTATCCGCGTCGTTCTCAACCGCCCTACTGCGTGTAGGGTGGTTTTAGGAAGTCAGTCATCGTTGTTAGGTTCATATATTGTCCCTCCCCAACCCCTTCGCAATGGCTTCCCTAAGCTTTGACGAGTTTAGGAAGAAGTTAATTGAAAGTACTGAAGGCATGTCTTTAAATGCTGATAAGTACCGTTTTTTAGATTCCCTTATCCCTAATCTCATGACATTAATATCCACAATGGCCCCTCAGGCCACCCCAGTTCCCCAGACCCCTCGGGTCTTAGGCCCTCCCACGTCCCCTTCCTCCAGTGACATGGAGTGCGAAGTAGACGCCCCTCCGCGCCGCAAGCGCGCACCCGCGACCGAGTCATCCTCGGACGCCACCCCAACTGGCCCTGAGTCTCCCTCTTTTACGCTTGTTAAGAAGCGCTCTAAGAAGCGTTCGAAACAAGACCCGGCGCCCTCAACGCCCGTCCCCACACCCCCTGCGGCGTCTTCAACGCAAGCTGCCCCGGTGTCTTCAACACCCGCTCCGGCCCCAACTTCTGTCAAGGCCAAGGTCCCACCACCCGTTTTCCTTCGGGAAAAGGGTAAATGGACTGAGGTCTCGACACTGTGCAATGAGCACAAGATCCATTACACCCGAGCGGTAAACTCGGGTGAATCTATTAAAATCACTGTCTCGTCGGTAGACGATTTCCGAGCTTTGACTAAGCTCCTCACCGATAAGCAATATGCTTATCACACTTATGCTCTGTCAGAAGAGCGTAAAATTAGAGCGGTACTCAGGGGAGTCCCGTTCGAATTATCGAACGAGGCTATCCTTGAGGATCTGCAGTCCCAAGGCTTCCCGGCACTCGCGGTGCATTAAATGCACAGCAAGTACGGGAGGCAACACCCTCTCGCTTTGGTCACATTGGACACCTTCTCGCCAACGTCCCCAAGTCCAGAGAGATCCTGAAAGGGGTTAGCTCTATTTGCGGCCTCTCTGGGATCTCGATCGAGGCGCCTCATCGCCGCGGTCATCCCGGCCAGTGCCATCGGTGCCAGTTGTACGGGCACGCGGCGGCCAACTGCCGCGCACCGCCCAGGTGCGTCAAGTGCCTGGTCCCGCACTTCACTAAGGAGTGCAATCGCACTCCTGAAACTCCCTCTCCTCCCGATTGCGTGCTTTGTGGCCAGTCCGGCCACACCGCAAACTACAGGGGCTGCCCTCGTGCACCCCGTTGTATGCGTTCCAATCCCAAGAGGTCGGCACCCAAACAGGCCCCGCGCCTTTCTCAAGAAAATTTTCCGCCGCTGCGTAGCCGGGTTCCTCCGGCTGCAAAGCCTACACAGTCTAGGCCTGCCCCAGAAAACTGGAGGCAGCGCCCCGCATCGAATCCCATCCCGGCTCCTCGCCCATACAAACCCACTCCTCAATATGATATGCGTATCGTCTGCGACGCTATAAAAAATGTCGATGTTAGTGAAATCGCAGTCTTAGCCCGTAAACTTAGGGCTTCACGTACTCCGACAGAGCGTTTGCTAGCTCTGGCGGAGCATAGTTCCCTTCTCAATTCATTATAGGTTCTGTTGCGCGTAGTTTTGTTGCGCCGGCTGGAGAAGATGCCGCCGTATGTACCCTTTGGCCCCGAAGACACCACGACCTGACTAACCACGGAGTGACACCCGACTTGATCGAGTGCAGGTTGGAGCGCAGTGAAAACAACACAAATCTTCAAAGTAGGAACGTTTATTGCGTATACAATTAAACCTTAAGTTTAAATAAGCCTATGAACCGCAATCGTTCCTGTAGTTCAGCTTCTTTCTTCAGACCTCTTCACTGGCCTCCGGATACACCGAACAGCGCTTATGTGTTCTTGGGTCTTCACTGGCCTCCGGATACACCGAACAGCGCTTATGTGTTCTTGGGTCTTCACTGGCCTCCGGATTCACCGAACAGCACTTTCTTTCTTCTAACTGGAAGCTTCTGAACTTTTCTTCTTAGACTTTTTCTTTCTTCTTATTAGACTTTTTCTTTCTTCTTATTAGCTGTTGTTTTCTTCGCTGCAGGCACCGAACTGTTTCTTTCTTCTTATTAGATGTTGTTTTCTTGCTTGTGGGCACCGAACTGACTTCCAAAGCTCGGCGTGCGCCTTTTATACAAATTTCGCCCTAAATAATTCCAGCGCTCTGATTGGCTGGCGCGTTTGTGCAATTGGCACCTAATTACACTTAAGTTTTACTTGGATTCTAAACTTTACATCGAATTATCTTTCAAACTATTAAGCAAAACTATTACAATATTATATTCAAATAATAGAGCGAAACGATTCCTACATGTTTACATAAATACCAATTTGATAAAATTAAATACAAAAAACTTTCTAGAACAAAGACTATCTCAAAACACCGTTTGCGCCGGCAGACTGTTTACTTAGCCTAACATTGTACCTAAGGCGAAACGGTTACAAACATAATTTTATCATTTTACATTATTAAAATATGCAAACATTCTAATTACAATTAGATTTTAACATAATCAAACAAGATATAACTACCAATTAGGAACATATACAACAACAAAGGTTTTCTCGTTATTCTCTTCAAATACGTAAAACACCATAAAAATAATTATTACATTTCAATAAAAGAAAGCAATTTACACATTATTATCAATAAACCATAACAATAAACCATATAAATTACGTAGTTATTCAACGAGAAAATCTCTAACCATAATACGTCATTTATTACTTCAAATGCGTACTTTATTATATGAACCTATATACAATAACGTTATATCTGCCATTATCTACCTAATCTGATAAGAAATAACCATAAATTTACCACAATTATGACAAATCTGAACAAATCAGTATTTTACAAATTACCTAGGTCTAAATTCTATCCAAAACATACATAAGCTTCTCATATTATGCTTATATTATACCAATGAAATCTCTAAGAACTTTATTAAACACAAACATCATCAATTCAACCATAAATCAATGTTATCAAAATAGAATTCAAAATATACCTATACCTAGGTTCCTATAACATCATAATTTCCTATAAGAATCTTATTAGTACTTGCTTACGTCACACTCGAAAATAACCACCTATCCGAGGACGGGCGCAAGTAGTGAGGGCGTGGACTAGCGTTATTTACAAAACTATTTGAATGGCTATGTCCCTATTATGCCGAATCCATTTCATGTTGCGTCGCTAACAGTCTCCCCCGCAGTGCGTAGCACTCCATCCTGCGGTTGCGACGCTGCAGCTGGAACCAGGATGACGACCCGTCTCGTTGGCCGCCTCAGGATTCCCCATGGTGTCTGCACGTCCAGAACTCGAACTCTCCCATCAGGTCCAGGGTAGACTCGGTGAACTCTTCCTCTCGGCCAGGTGTTCCTCGGCAGTGTTGCGTCGACGACCATGACAATGTCGTCAACGCGCGGATCCTGCTTTGCTGCTCCGTTGACCTTCTTCGGCAGCAGGGTAGGCAGATACTCCTTGATCCACCTGTTCCAGAAGTGATCCGTCAGCCGTTGTGCCGTCTTCCACGTTGCCCTTCCGACGAGCTCGATGTCTGCAAACTCTCCAGGCGCCGGTGCTCCACAAGATCTGCCAAGTAAAAAGTGGTTCGGCATTAGAGCTTCCTCGTCGTCAGGGTCTACGCTAACGTGGGTGAGTGGCCTCGAGTTCACCACGTGTTCGACTTCGGTCATCAGTGTGTGTAGGACTTCCTCTTGTGGTGTCCTGGACTGCAGCACCGTCGTCAGAGCCGTCTTCACCGATCGTATGAGCCTTTCCCAAGCGCCGCCCATGTTTGGACAGCCAGGTGGTATGAACTTCCACCGGGTTCCCTCTTGACTCGCTGCCTTTTCCAGTTTCGGTGAGATGCATCTGGGTATTCGAAGGTCTCTCAATACGGACACTTCCTTTACGTATTTGGCCCAGGCTGCTCGCTGGTCTTCGGGAATCTCGTCGTCCCAGCCGATCTTCGTGCGCCATATGTCCGGAATCAGCTTATTCCCCTGAATTAGAACTGGGGTAGCAAGGCCCAGGGGGTCGAAGGTGGACATCATGGCGCCGGTGACTTCTCTCTTTGTCGGCGTCTTCTTGCCTCCGAGTATGTCCGGGCTGGTATTCCGGAACCCAACGTTGAAGGCCAGCAAGTCTTCTGCCATCAGCCATCTCAGCCCAAGGGTCTTCTCTTCAGCAACCAGTTCTGTGCTGTCTTCTTTGAGCTGATCACCTATCCCGTCGAGGATCTTCGGCCTGTTGCTGCTCCATCCCCTCAAGTGGAAGCCTGCCTTTGCGTGAATGCTTTGCACCTGATGCGCGATCCTTCTTGCATCTTCCTCTGTGGCAAAGCTCTGCAAATAATCATCCATATAGTGATTCTTCTCGATAGCTTCCACTGCCGCCGGGTAATCTTCTCTGAAATCTTCTGCGTTCTTGTTCATTACAAAAATCGCCGTAGACGGTGATGAAGCCGCACCAAACACCACTGAGCACATTCGGTATTCGTCTGGTGTCCCATTTCTTCTGTCGCCGCGCCACAAGAATCTCAGGCTGTCGCGGTCCTCTTCACGCATCTGTACCCTCAGGAACATATCTTGAATGTCGGCGACGACGGCGACCGGCTTCTCTCTGAATCTCACAAGCACCCCAAATAGCGATTGCAGAAGATCTGGTCCCGGCAGGAGTGCGTCGTTCAGGCACTTCCCGTCAAATTTGGCAGCAGCATCCAGGACTATCCTTGGCTTCTTCTTCACGGGATGCATTACCGCAAAATGCGGCAAATAAAATGTTCTTCCAGCGGTCGTTGATACTGGAGCCTTCTCTGCATAACCATTTTCTATCAGCTTCTTCATCTGGTCTTCATATGACGTCTTCAGGGTTGCATCCTTGTCCAATTTCCTTTCGATCCCAATATGACGTCGATGAGCTTGCACGTAGTTGTTTGGGAGGGTTTCGTCTTCACTCTTCCACAGCAGCCCGGATTCAAACCTCCCCTCTGGAAGGCGCTTCGTCGTTGACTGCAGGACCTCAAGCGCTCGTTGGTCTGCGTCGTTGCTCGGGCGGCGAGGCTGCACTCCGATTGATTCGATGTCGAAGTGTCGCCGCACCAAGGCTTCTGTCTCATCTTCTTCGATGAGTCTGCTGTGGTTGACGAACTGTACTGGTGACGTCTTCCCGTTGTGACGCCCATGGAGGACCCATCCCAAGCTCGTTAGTGACGCAACTGGATCGGACCTTTTCCCTTTCTTCAGTCTTCTCGTGACGATGAGACCCCAGTTGTCTTGCCCGATGAGAAGTTTTGGCTCTTCATTTTCATATATCAGTTGACCTTGGATGCCTTGCAGGTGCGAGCATCCTTGGATGACACCTCGATCCACACCTTGTCTTGAGAGCTTCAAACTGTCGATTGTTCGAACTTCAATTGTTTCCTTCTTCTTACGATGAGCTCCCTTGATCTTGACGCTTGTCTTCTGCGAGTCGCACCTCTTGATTCCATGTTCTCCAATTGTCTCGACGGTTATCGGACTCGCCTTGCCTTCAGCCCCAATCATCTGCGCCACCCCAGCATCCAATAACGTGACTGTTGACCCCTCATCCAGAAGGGCCAGTACGCGTGCTGCGCCCTTCGGTCCATACAGGTCCACTGGGATCATCTTCAGATACACCTGCCCATCACTGGCAGTGTGCACGGAGGTGACGACTTCTTTGGGCTCTTCTCTGCGACTGGAGACATTGCAGCGGGATTCTTCTCTATCCCCAACAGCTGCTGGTGGACGGCTTTCATCATGAAGACTGGTGTGGTGCCATCTTCCGCACTTCTTGCAATCTGCTGCCCTGCAGGTCTTCCTTGAATGTCTTCCTCGTAGACACCTGAAGCATAAAATTGCCTTCTTAGCCATTTCGTACTTTTGACTAAGGTTTGCTTCTTTGAACTTCTTGCATTCGTAAATCCAGTGTTCGCCGTTACACACTGGACACCGATTCTTGCGGGGGTGCTCTTCATTCCCCTGCACGTAGTGAACCTTCTTCACTGGTCTTCGCTCGTGGCCCCATGATGTCTTCGGTGGTGCAGATCGCTGACGGTCTTCTTTCTTCCAGGATACTTCAGGGTCGGCTATTTCCGCGTACCATTCGCTTTCAGCCTCCAGGAATGCGTTCATGACTTCCAGGTCCCGAAGTTCTTCGTCAGGATTCGTCCTCTTGTATGCGATCCACCGGTGCTTCATTGTAGTCGGCATCTTCGCAATGAGGGCCCTCGTGGTTCTAAGGGCATCTAAGTACTTGCTTGCCCCCATTGCCTTGATCGTGGCCACGGCGTTCCTCACGTGGCTGTAGAACGTGCTCACGTCGTTCGGATCCTCTGTGACCCGTGGCAGGTTCTCCAGCTTCTCCAGCTCCGCAGTTGCCAGAGCTTCGGGTCTTCCGAACCTCAGTTGTAGCCCCCTCATGACTTCGTTGGGATGCTCCGCCGTAAACAGGAGGCTCTTCACTGCCTCTCGCGCCCTCCCTTGCAGCGCCTTCCGTAATCTGGCCAGGTTCTGCACGTGACTGAAGCTGGGTGCCGTGTCTTCGAATGTCCTCTTGAACGCCAGCCATTCTTCTGCGGCGCCATCGAAGTTGGAAAGCTCGATGTGTACAGCTTCCGACCGGCCTCTAGGTAGCTTCCCCAATGCTTCAGCCAACTCCTGGATGTCGGTCTTCCTCGATGCAGGCGGCGGCTGTGGTAGCCGCGGTGGTGGTGGTGGTGACGGTGGTCGCGACGGCGGCACCAAGGGTGGCATTACCCTCGCTCTCCTCTCAGTATTCTGTAGCCACTCCTCCACGTGGTGCTGCCGCTCCTCGTCTGCGAAGTCCTCTTCGCTGCCGGACTCGACCCGCACGAGCTCCAGTTCGGCCTCGGCGAGATCCAGCTTCCTCTGGGCTATTTCCATTTTCAATTCGGCTTCTCTTCTTCTGGAAGCCCTCGACCTGGTGGTGGAACCAACCCTCCTGGGTTCCACGGGCGCTGGTACCGCGAACCGTGCCTCTTCGTCCGCAGCGCCCCTTGACGCAACCCCATCCATTGCTGGCGGTACGGTGCAACCTTCGGCGTGGCGTGCTTCAGGCGCTCCTCCGGCGGGGTGCGTTGGTGCCCCTGGTGTCAACGTCGACCCCGTAGACGACCCCATCGTGTCTGTCGTCTCTGTCGGCGTGGCTGCGCTCCAGTCCCTCGAAGACTCCGTGGCGGTGGTGGGCTTCGTTCTTCCAGTCGACCGTGTGGTTGGCATCTTCTTGATCCAGGATCCGGCTCGAAGGACCAGGAAAACTGTTGCGCGTAGTTTTGTTGCGCCGGCTGGAGAAGATGCCGCCGTATGTACCCTTTGGCCCCGAAGACACCACGACCTGACTAACCACGGAGTGACACCCGACTTGATCGAGTGCAGGTTGGAGCGCAGTGAAAACAACACAAATCTTCAAAGTAGGAACGTTTATTGCGTATACAATTAAACCTTAAGTTTAAATAAGCCTATGAACCGCAATCGTTCCTGTAGTTCAGCTTCTTTCTTCAGACCTCTTCACTGGCCTCCGGATACACCGAACAGCGCTTATGTGTTCTTGGGTCTTCACTGGCCTCCGGATACACCGAACAGCGCTTATGTGTTCTTGGGTCTTCACTGGCCTCCGGATTCACCGAACAGCACTTTCTTTCTTCTAACTGGAAGCTTCTGAACTTTTCTTCTTAGACTTTTTCTTTCTTCTTATTAGACTTTTTCTTTCTTCTTATTAGCTGTTGTTTTCTTCGCTGCAGGCACCGAACTGTTTCTTTCTTCTTATTAGATGTTGTTTTCTTGCTTGTGGGCACCGAACTGACTTCCAAAGCTCGGCGTGCGCCTTTTATACAAATTTCGCCCTAAATAATTCCAGCGCTCTGATTGGCTGGCGCGTTTGTGCAATTGGCACCTAATTACACTTAAGTTTTACTTGGATTCTAAACTTTACATCGAATTATCTTTCAAACTATTAAGCAAAACTATTACAATATTATATTCAAATAATAGAGCGAAACGATTCCTACATGTTTACATAAATACCAATTTGATAAAATTAAATACAAAAAACTTTCTAGAACAAAGACTATCTCAAAACACCGTTTGCGCCGGCAGACTGTTTACTTAGCCTAACATGTACCTAAGGCGAAACGGTTACAAACATAATTTTATCATTTTACATTATTAAAATATGCAAACATTCTAATTACAATTAGATTTTAACATAATCAAACAAGATATAACTACCAATTAGGAACATATACAACAACAAAGGTTTTCTCGTTATTCTCTTCAAATACGTAAAACACCATAAAAATAATTATTACATTTCAATAAAAGAAAGCAATTTACACATTATTATCAATAAACCATAACAATAAACCATATAAATTACGTAGTTATTCAACGAGAAAATCTCTAACCATAATACGTCATTTATTACTTCAAATGCGTACTTTATTATATGAACCTATATACAATAACGTTATATCTACCATTATCTACCTAATCTGATAAGAAATAACCATAAATTTACCACAATTATGACAAATCTGAACAAATCAGTATTTTACAAATAACCTAGGTCTAAATTCTATCCAAAACATACATAAGCTTCTCATATTATGCTTATATTATACCAATGAAATCTCTAAGAACTTTATTAAACACAAACATCATCAATTCAACCATAAATCAATGTTATCAAAATAGAATTCAAAATATACCTATACCTAGGTTCCTATAACATCATAATTTCCTATAAGAATCTTATTAGTACTTGCTTACGTCACACTCGAAAATAACCACCTATCCGAGGACGGGCGCAAGTAGTGAGGGCGTGGACTAGCGTTATTTACAAAACTATTTGAATGGCTATGTCCCTATTATGCCGAATCCATTTCATGTTGCGTCGCTAACAGGTTCATTTGAATGAATTGATCCCTAAATCATGCTTCGGCCGACCTCTGCCCAGCCCCGGCTTCACCGGAGGCTGCCCAGAACGGCCACCAACTCATGTCCCTTTGAGCACCTTCAGTGCAACTTTCACTACAGGCGGAAGACCCGCTAGCGGGTCTCTGCCAGCGCGCCCAACTTCCCGACGGGTGTCGCTTCCGATGAAGGCTAACGGTAATAACTACAGCCAACAGGTGGTTTTTAGTGGGTAGGTGCCATTCTGGTGAGTCCCACATAACCCCCCCGCAGAGGAATTTACCTGCGGGCGGGTATGCATGACGCATCTTCCACCTCCCTCCCGCGAGGGTGCCTCGGCAGCAAAAAAAAAAAAAAAATTGGAAAGATCTTCATGCGTAGCGTTAGTTGCGTATAGGTAGGAGAGATAGACGACCAAAATTATTCGTAAGTGAATACGCAAGTTTTTGACGGTGACACCTCAGGTTGACAGATGCGTTCCGTTGCGGCCAAAGCGTTGAAAACCGAACAAACGTATTTAGAGAAACAAAGTTTTTACTATATGCAGATGATAATAAAATTTTCAGAAAAGTTAACTCGATTGATAACTGCATAAAGATACAGGACGATCTTAATAGGTTGTGTCATTATTGCAATGAAAATCTGTTATTTTTAAATGTTAAAAAATGTAACATTATATCGTTTACCAGGAGAACAAAACCAATAGTTTTCAATTATTATGTTCATAGCAAAGCAGTCAATAGATTGACTACTGTAAGGGATCTAGGAGTCTACTTAAATTCAAAACTGTTGTTCGATTCTCACGTTGAACATGTGGTAAATAAATAGTACCGCATGTTGGGATTTTTATAAAGAGTCTGTAGGGATTTTTAAAATGTTCATACTCTCATTATATTGTTTAACTCTTTGGTCAGATCTCTCTTTGAGTATGCTTCGGCTGTTTGGAACCCTTTTTATGGCTAATATATTGATGAGATTTACAAAATCCAAAAGAAATTTCAAAAAAACCTTGATTACCGCCGTTATGTATCACGTTCTTCGGATGAGCAAGTTAGCCTCCCGTGCCTTACTATTAGGCGAAGTGTGCAAGATCAAACGTTTCGTTATAAAAATATACGTAGTGATATTGACTCTCCATATTTGTTGAACAGAATAAGATTTCTCTGCCCCCGTCTAAATGCGAGAAATAGACGTACTTTTGCATTGAATCCTTCAAGAACAAATTATGCTACTAATTGCTTCATTAATAGATCATGTAATTTACATAATAAACTATTAAACTATATTGATATTTTTCACCTCTCTTCCAGTAAATTTAAAAATATTATAGGTAAAATACTGCTCTCTCATTTGTGTTAATATAAATAGTGGGAATATATAAGTGTATCAAAATTAATTACACCATTGATTGTGATATATATTGTAGGTATGTAATTTTTGTTATACATTTATCTGTACTTAAATAGTTAAAGCGTTTGAATTGTGTTCTTGTTTTTTTTCTTTTTGTTCTTTTCACCGACTGTAAATTTCATGTAATACTTTAGCTATGGAAACTTTGCTGGTTAATGTTGAAATAAGATTAATTATAGTATTGTGTTTAATAGTAACTGTTTGTTTCCGAAATAAATAAATAAAATAAATGAAAGTAACCTAGTAAACGCGCGGAAGTCGTCGATGGTCGCGACCTGGATTTTAATTGAATCGCCTGTGTGGGATGCTTTAACATAATAAATTTGATACCACGATCCATCGCGCTTTTTCGCGGAGGAAGACGGGCGGAGGGAGTTGAGGCTTAGGTGGGACGGGGCACAGCGCGTTGCTGGCTTTGATGGAGCTGACGTGGTCGCGGTCACTTGCTGTGACATTAACGGCGCGGGGGCAGGTGTTGAAGACACCGCGGAGGGCTCGGATATCGAGGATAACGAGGCTTTCTTTGAGCGCTTCTTAGAGCGTTTGGTGACTAACTGAAACGCGGGCTAACTGAAACTGAAAGGAGAGCCAGTTAAGGTGACGGCATCTGACGACGCATCAGACGCGGGTTCGGAGTCACTCCCGGGAGCGGTACGACCAGAGGATGTGACCGATTCACAGTCTATTTCGGATGGCACAGGATACGCGGGAGAGCTGTAGACCTGAGGGGTCCGGACGTTGGAGGCCTGAGGGGCCGGGGTTGGTGCCTGAGGTTGTCGCCTTTACAGCCTTTACGCCTTTTCCTTACGGCCTGCGTTAGGACATCGTCGGAAATGTTGGCGCCGGACGCAACGAGCGCCTGGGCGAACGAGCTTTGCTGGTCCATTGGATGGCTTGGGACTACAATAGTTATTATATGAATATATAATAATGCCTAGGTTACCTAACAAACCTAGCTCCTAAACCTCCCTACACGCGGTAGGGGGGCTGGGGACGACGTGAAGTGGTGCCCTAATTCGGACAGCACTGTACCTTCACCCTGGGAAAGGCCCAAGTGCAAAGGGATCGGGTCTGCCGGTTTCTCCTTAGCCTGAAGGGCCTTGGAACCGCACCGGGGCAACGCTAGCAGGCTTAGTTGTCACCGTTAAGTATCCACCTGCTCAACGCGAGTCTACTACGGAGTGTGTTGTCAATAAATTGACAACAAAAACCTGCCGTAGACCTGACGAGGTTGGGTTGCACTCAAAGTGCGGGATTGACTCCGTTACAACCGGCCTAAGCCGACCGCAGAGCGAGTCTCTGACTACGTAACAAGCGCCAAGCGTCGAGTACGTAGCCAGAAAATCAGCTCGAGCCTTGCGAACTACTATCGAATTTAATTGACCGTAGTAAGCTCAACTCTGTTGTTGCTGCGAGACTGACTTAGTTACAGCCGATCGAAACCGGCCGCAGCGTAAGTCCTACAGAGGCATATCTCAAGTCGTCGAGGACATAGCGAGATATTGTACAAATCTCAGCGTATGAGTATTGCTACGAGTTGTGGTCGTGAGACGACAATCGTGACTCAACGGCTGGTGCGACCGCGAACACGTCCGAGCGGGATCGGATGCAAAACGAATCTGAGAGTGGCGATACGAGAGAAGTCGTGAGACAACAATCATAACGAGAGCGACCGTCAACACGTCCGAACGGGGCCGGACGCAGACATATACAATAGGACAGCATTTAAAAAACCTTTATATACCGGATGACTTTACCATTCAGGAAATGTGTACAAAAGCGAAAATGAAAAAAAGATCGTCAGCCGCCAATATTGTATAAAGAGTCAAATATTTTTAATAGTTAAATATTTAAGCTTACGTACTTTCGCAATGGCGGAATTTAATTCTCCAATAACGGAAGAACGAACAGCCACTGGGCTAGATCTTTGATCTAGCCTCATTACTTTTCAGCTTAATTCTCTATCATGAGCGAATTAAAATAATCGACTTAAAATCTTCACCAATACAAAAAGGCCAATTTTGTCTCTCTAAATTTATGTGAGATGCGTATTGCGATCTCTTCTTTGATCACTTTTATAATAATTCTATTGGGATCACGTTTCGTTTCTGGAAATATGGTAATGTTATTTATTGGCAGTTTAGAAAGAAACCTAATTGACTACTGAGAAACCTCTAGTAATTGAATAACTTTTTTTGTCTTGGAGGGCCTTTAGAAAAACGAAGAATTTGTTAACAATAAGATATATATACGGTTGGAATGATACCTTTTTGTGTTCGTTAAGAGTTTATCTATCTGATTATAACATTCAATAAAGCAATAAAACTGACCTCGTTACATAAATATGCGATATTTTACCATATTTTATGATTTTTTTTCACATAACCTTGAAACTTTAGCACATTTTATCAAATTTACGCACATATTCACCAAAACAACACTTAATTATTATACTTTCTATGTCTAAGTCGACAAAACAATAATAATTTCACTTCAAATCCATCTGTTTACACAATAAAAACTTGTTTATCTAAACTAAGAAAAAACTACGCGAAATGGCTGCCGCGTGCTAATGCCGCCGGCTCAACATAATTGTCTATTGTACCGTTAACACAAAAATGCACTGATTGCAATAATTCTTTTCAATCAATTAATTAGTGATAAATGTTATTGTAATTTTAATCTTTAATTATTATTACTTTAAATTAACTGATACTTTTTCGATCATATTGTTCTAATAATATAGGTAGCTATTGTTTTTTTTTTTGCAACTCAAGATAAAAAACTGTTTCAATCATCGTTCTTATCATATTGTGGACAGCTATATAGAAAGATTGTCTCAATAATATCTAAATAAATATAACAACAAGAAATACAACATGATATTTAACAAGGCACCTTGAGGTAAGCTCAGACAGATATTTTAGAAATCTTACTTTTTAAAATATTGTTTCTCTTGCACACTGAGTGATTAAAATAGAATTTTATTTTAGTAAAACGTAATTGTAGGTTAGTTGAATAATATCGTGGTATTCTCTGGAATTGTTAAGTAGATAATAAAGATAATTTTATTATTATATCCTGCATTACTGTTTTCACTTGCGGGTTAATTTGGAGGCACGAGCGGACAAGACAACTCAACTTTGCGTTTGACCCGTTGCGTGATATTCGTGGTATGAAAAGCAATACTGTTTGTTCTAAGAGAAAACTGTGAAAGGTTCAAAATAAAAATAAAACAATATATTTTATTAAGATTTATATTTTACAGTAAAAAAAGCTGTAAAAAATTGTGTTGAGCAAATACAACATGCAAGTCTCTTTATGCCTATAGAAAATTATTCTTATCTCCATCTGTTAGCTCGGCAAATCTCCCTACCCCTAAGTATCCAAACGAGGAACACCCTCAAACGGCACCCCGTTCTCTCTTCATCCTATTAGTATTATACTTCTCGTATGTTCAACATGTAGAAAACCGCCTGGAGTCCCCTGGACAAGGAACACGTGGAGGCTAGAAAAAGAAATACAAATAATTGCACCGAAATTAAACAAATATAGCTGTACAATGTACAAAAATACATACCGCGGAGGCGAAGGGACAGTTGAGGATCAGAGCCCTATAATAATGGCTCGCCTGGCAACGCACTCTCGCGATGGTTCATGTGGTCCATTTTCACTACGCGACCTCAGCTATCTCTCCATACTAAAAATATCACAAAATTAACTATTTTAGTACTCAACACCATATCTCTTATTATATATTTATAAGTTTTCACAGAATAATACACTACAATAAAATAAACGGACGCAAGAGTGGGGCGCATCTTTTCGGATCGTACAAACCATACTCATTTGATTTTATTATCATAAAATTCATTATATAAATTTTAAACTTGACTAACAAGAAAATAACAACTTATACTATGCATGTACAAATCTAAAATTACATACAAATTAAAACTAAAATACATAATATAACAATTGTAATTTATTCTTGTTGAAATAGTCTACAATTTTTAGTTCCAGTCGGAGAACAAACTTTATTTGGAATAAAATACCTAATATGACACCTCCTACGACAAGAAAATATAAAAAAAATGATTGATAGATAATACTTTTACTGCCGTTTTTGCACTTCGTACTCTTTTCATCATTTTGCATTGATTGTTCAGAAATTCATATTTGAAATATGATTGCGATGAAATAACACAATATTATCAATATCTGTTTGTTAAATTATATTCTTACATTACCTTACTACCAACTTATATATATTTTAAACCACATTCAAGAAAATTAATACAATAAATATTGTAAAATATGGCGGACACGGCGTCGAAGTTTAGTGCATTACAAAAGTTTTGCTACTTTATCATTGTAATTATAATCACTTTCAATATAACAATTACTAAAAACAGATTCTACAGTTATTTCTTAGTAATTCTATATATATGATATAATAAGTTACTTACCGATTTCTTCTTGAATTCATATTTCAATTACAACAAAGCACTTTAGTAGAGAATAGTTCCAAACCATCATACAAAACAGTAATGGCGTCTCGGAGTCGGCATTAGTTTTTTTTTCGTTCTATCGTTCGGTATATCAGTATTACCATTAAAATAATACTCGAAAATGTTTAATTATGAATGAATGAATCGATTACATTACTTAGTTCGTATTGCTAGTGCAAACAATATTGAAGAAAAGAGCGACCAATTGCAACTGACTCGTTATGTACACCATGTGTACGTAACGCGCTTGGAGCGTTTTTCCTTACGTACACCTGGTGAACATAAATCGCGCGACGGGTTAATTGTTAAATAGTTTAAAAAACGAAGGATCTATCAAGATTTTAAATTAAATAAGACAATTGCATTTTAGTTCGAAATATTTTTTCCCTTATAATAAAATATCCAAATGACATAAGAGAGATGGAATCAACCTTGAATCGAGTATCCCTAACAAAAACCTTTATACCAGATAGCGAGATGGAGGGGTGGGATGCTGGAGAGGGGAGGCATTGTTCATGAATATTCACATTTGTTTACAACAAAATAACATTTAAAAATAAACAAATATGTTATGTGTATGTTTTATTTGTAGTATTACGGTTTTACTGAGATTCGATTAATATCATCGATAAAAGACGACATTTTTGAATCATGTAGTTAGGTTTGAGAAAACAACAGGATATAAAATATGAATGTAAAATAAATATTTCCAGAATGAATGCAAATTGAGTTTGCATTGACTGCATCGTAATGGCTTTCACGATAGCTTCACATTTAGTAAGATAACGAAAATAAATGAAGACAAACCTCATTACGGAATTTTATTATGTTACATTGCAAACGTTAAAATTCAAAACATTGCTTACTCTCATTGTAACATGTCTTCAAACAAAATGAACCCATTATGTCTGCGCCTTGTATAAAGGTATTTTCCTTTATTGTACTTCTCTTCTTGAGAATTAATTTCTCACGTTATAATAATTTAAATTACTGTAATAATCGCTGTGGCGCCAGATGTAATTTCATTCTGGTCTTTAATACAATAAGGCTTCATCTTTTATTTCAGACAAGTAAATGTTCATGTTTATTTATTTCAATTTGTATTTAACGTTTTTCTCAGAAATAATAACAAGATATTTTTTTCAAGTCAATGAAACCGTTTTGGTTACTACTAATGCACGTAGGTTATTTCGAATACTCATAAAGAGAGGTATCATTTTCTTCTTTTCAGCTGAAAGGTGTATACTTCAGGACAAAGGCCTTCCAAGGATCTCCACACCACTCCATTTTCTGCGGCCCACATCCACTTCTTTCCTGCGACTTAAACCACAGTACGTATTTTGGGTCGCGGTCATCACTCGAGAAATCTTTATGGCTACGTATATGTCAGTGACTTGGGTTCGATTGCAGATTTCGTAATTCCTCATTGGACCTCGCTGCAAAATTTCGAGGATAGCCTTCTCTATTGCTCTCTGAGCGACTTTGAGCTTTCTTAAGAGGCCTATAGTTAGCGACGACGTTTCTGTGCCGTAATCCTGCATTTTGTGCATATAAGACGTCATCGGATTATATGCATTAACAAGATACCAAAATATAACTGGGGACCGTATGTCAACGAGCACTGAGCACGAAATTTTAACAAAAATTATGGAGTTTTGCGTATGCAATATCTATTTACCAATGGCAACACACATTGGTCGAGCACTTTCGTCTTAAAAAACTGCGGTATTTGACTACAAGAATATGCTTGGTAGCTTCACGAACGCTGCTCAGCCAAGTTGATGACTTCCTTACAGTTACAACGTCTTTCTCAAACTAGGACCTAACTAGATCGATTTTCTAGGTATACATAATGGAGACCACGTCGGTAGAAATCAAACCAATAATGAAAAGAAATTAAGTTAAAAAAAATGGATGAACTAACAAAATATTTCCAATATAATGAAAGGTACGTACGTGATCGTCAGCTGGTATAGTAAGCGAGCATCCTGCAATTTCTATTTTCTTAGCCATAAAGGATTTAAAACAATTATTTCTCGAAACGGATAAACATTGCTTGAGGAAGTAAAGCAACTATTCCGGGCAATCACAACTGCCAGGCTAGTATTATTATATTCGAGTAGGGTGTTTCAAATAACTCTTGACTACTTTTTTTATTTAATATTAAATTGTTCAATTATTTCCCGATTATAATTGTCCAAAATTGTAGATACTTAAAATAAAACCTATGCTTCGTTAATTTTGAAGGAAATTCTAATCATTTATTGTTTAACAATTCGTTTTCACCCGTCACGGATAACCAATGCTTTGAAACTTATTTCATTAAAGGCAGAAGTTGTAATTTGTTCGTATTTGTTCGTATTACATAATAGATCTTTTAAACAGTAAAAGAGCAGTACTGTCTCGTATTTTTAGCAAAATATTTGGTTTTTCCGACATTAACTGTAGCAGGAAGCATTTTTTTGCCACAAAAATATAGAAAGTTCAATATAAAAAATTTCGTTTTCATTTAACAATCAGTGGAACACAAATAATATTGTAATTATACTATTTCCATTTCTTTATTTTCATGATGACAGTTCTAATATAACGCTCTCTAGCTCCATCCAATAGCTCCATCCCTATCAGTTTCTCCGAGTCTGGTGTTATATAACCTTGTACGTGTGTAAACGTCATATTTTTATAAAATAATGCATACATAATGCAAAAAATACGCTCGTGTTTTATTCTACACATAATATCTTTTTTGTTTAACTATAAAAACAGTGTTATAACGAGCAATCCTAAAACACACAGCGTTGAGGTGAAGACCTATTTGTTATCTGCTAGTGAGCAAATAGTCAATTAACACAAACACTATGTGATTATTCAGGAGAATAATAAAAAATAAAAATGTTAAACATCAAGATAGAAAGAAAGAAAAAAAAATTATATATATAAATATATATATATATATAATATATATATATATATATAAATATATATATATATATAATATATATATATATATATATATTTTTTTTTTTTTTTCTCCATTGCTAGGGTACAACAATAGCGAAATATTAACATTTAGAATTAAAATTATAACATGAAATTAAATCTTCTTTATTTATATCTAAATTAAAAGCTAAAACTCAGTAACATTTTTGTTTACTTAATTAGTTAATCAAACTTACACTACTAAGTCACTTCACAATTGTGTCTGAAGTATTTATTGATTGTCATCATTATAATTATGAGGTTAAACTTTAGGAATCATTGAATATAATTAATTATCTTTAAAAAAAAAGAAATTAAATCTCGACATCTTTGAGCATCTTATTATATACTTAAATGTAAAAAAATATTTAAATTATATAAAAAGAATCATGTTTTCGTCCTCTTTGTGATCAATCTTATGTTGTACAAGTCGACAGTAATGGTTAGTAAAAGTAGATACACTTCTCCAATTCCCTCTGTCCAATATTTCTTGAACAGGTGTATCCTCCATCCAGCTTCTGACCTACAGCTGACCTGATACTTCCCGGAGTTGCATTTATAGTGGCTTCTTTAAATATGGTTCGTATCAATCCTGCAATCATTGTTCTTGAAACTGTTTTGACTGTCCCATTGCAAGATATAAAAATACTACATACGCTTATATTACAAGCCTTACGACGAGATTCCGAAGCCTGTAATAGTTTAATGACATTAGCAACTGGGCAGACTTGAACCTTTGGATTTTAACTTGGAACCAGATTGTTGATGGGATCCTGTGTCTGTGCTTGAACCAAAATTAGGCCAGATAATAATTCTATCCTTCTCAATAAATAAGTTCTTAATGTTATATTATCTTTTTATTGACAAATTCAAAATTTAATTAAAATTAACAATTATAAAATTAAATTAAATTATGCTACAAATAAAAAACTAAATCTAAACTTGTATCCATTAAAGGCAACGTAGCCAAAAGGCTGGCCGAATTACCACGCTGGATTGCAATAGAAATTCGTTGTGCGAGGTAGGTGCCAGCCTTAGGGTCACGAGTTTCATTCACCAATCGCCTCGCTAGGCCCGAAAAAAGGCGATGAGACCCTGGTCCCCAGGACCCCATAGTTTCAACGCCAAAAGCCTCAAAAATATACCCACTACCCAAATTCTGATATTTTCTAAGTTTGAGGCTTTCAGCGTTATTAGAAGCAGAACCAGATTGTGCACTAGTTGTAGGAAGTGAAGCGTCTACGCAGGTTGCATCTCACACCAGTGGCCTACCCATCCTCCACGGGACCAGAGTCATACCATCAGGCCGCTTGCCATCGTCACGTAACGTTCCTGACGTTTCAAGAACCGAGGGAGTGTTGAAGGTAACAAGAGCCCAATGGATGATGTTATTTAAACTGGCATGGTGAGATAACCTGCCACCGCTGCGAAAACATGAAAGACCATGGCGACCGAGCTCATCGACCAACACGCCACAGCGGCAGTGGTGTCGAGCACACAATTTTATTCCTAAACGTAAACTACAGGCAAGTCTAAAGCTATGGTTGTCAAAAAGGGTTCCCAAGTAAGATGAGGGAAGCGCCTGCAACCATAACCCAGACTCCCAAGAACCCACCGCTAGCAGACGAGCGCGCTCTGTTAAATTAGGCGTATTTAATTGTTTGTTCCGCTCTAAAAGCTAAAGCTAAAGCACGTCGTCCCACTGACGCTGTGACGCGTCAAACGCTGGCAAAGCTACAGAAAAAATTTCTTCTCTAGCTTTGCCAGCCTTTTTTTCTTCTATTTACAGTAATAAACATATTATCAATAAAATTCTCTCCTCTTCTTTAAAGGGCGAGATTTCTCATCTTTTGGATGCCGAAACGCACTGGAATATTGTATCAAACAGTTCAGCTGTTCCACAAAATCTGAAATAAAAGATGAAACCTTATTGTATTAAACACCAGAATGAAATAACATCTGGCGCCACAGCGATTATTACAGTAATTTAAATTACTATAACGTGAGAAATTAAGTCTCAAGAAGAGAAGTACAATAAAGGAAAATACCTTTATACAAGGCGCAGACATAATGGGTTCATTTTGTTTGAAGACATGTTACAATGAGAGTAAGCAATGTTTTGAATTTTAACGTTTGCAATGTAACATAATAAAATTCCGTAATGAGGTTTGTCTTCATTTATTTTCGTTATCTTACTAAATGTGAAGCTATCGTGAAAGCCATTACGATGCAGTCAATGCAAACTCAATTTGCATTCATTCTGGAAATATTTATTTTACATTCATATTTTATATCCTGTTGTTTTCTCAAACCTAACTACATGATTCAAAAATGTCGTCTTTGATCGATGATATTAATTGAATCTCAATAAAACCGTAATACTACAAATAAAACATACACATAACATATTTGTTTATTTTTAAATGTTATTTTGTTGTAAACAAATGTGAATATTCATGAACAATGCCTCCCCTCTCCAGCATCCCACCCCTCCATCTCGCTATCTGGTATAAAGGTTTTTGTTAGGGATACTCGATTCAAGGTTGATTCCATCTCTCTTATGTCATTTGGATATTTTATTATAAGGGAAAAAATATTTCGAACTAAAATGCAATTGTCTTATTTAATTTAAAATCTTGGTAGATCCTTCGTTTTTTAAACTATTTAACAATTAAAACAAAACTATAAAAAAGTATATATGTTTTAAATGACTACGGCATTTATATAAATATATATATATATATATATATATATATATGTATAATTTACGAGCCATTATAGAAACTTAAACTGAGTATTTAATAATAGTTTATGGTTGATATCAAAATTATACGTTAAATTAAACATAAGAATGGAAAATAATGAATTTTCAATAAGGGCATTTTTATGACACTTCCATTCTCTCTTTATACTATACTATACTATACTATAATTTTGGTCAGAATGTACCCAGGGTATATAAACACTGCACTAAAAAAACAAAAATATTTCCATCCAATTTTTTATCTGATTAATATGTGTTATTAAAATTCAGGGTTCACGTACTCGAAGTAGTCCTTAAATTACCCAATATAAGTTTTGCTAAGCCCATAATTCCCACGAAAATCCTTTGATCGCTGTTTGTATAATTTAACCGTAGTTTTGTGGCTTAGTTTTGATATAATTATAGTTTGGGAATGTGTAATAATAAAACAATTCTCACTGTTACTTACCGAAGTTGAATTACTTTATATTCAATATTCTTGTTAAAAATTAACAATATTGTTGAATCTTAACATGAAACCATCTTTAAAATGAAAAAATGAAATTCCTAATTATGTAAGTATAATTTTTCTTGTCAATTGTAATTTATATTCTTAGTTGCGTCGATAAAAGTTATTCAATTACTAGAGGTTTCTCAGTAGTCAATTAGGTTTCTTTTAAACTGCCAATAAATAACATTACCATATTTCCAGAAACGAAACCTGATCCCAATAGAATTATTATAAAAGTGATCGAAGAAGAGATCGCAATACGAATCGCAATACGTTACGATTGTTGTCTCACGACTTATCTCGTATCGCCACTCTCAGATCCGTTTTGCATCCGATCCCGCCAGGACGTGTTCGCGGTCGCACCTCATAGCAATACTCATACGCTGAGATTCGTACAATATCTCGCTATGTCCTCGACGACTTGAGATAAACCTCTGTAGGACTTACGCTGCGGCCGGTTTCGATCGGCTGTAACTAAGTCAGTCTCGCAGCAACAACAGAGTTGAGCTTACTACGGTCGATTAAATTCGATAGTAGTTCGCAAGGCTCGAGCTGATTTTCAGGCTACGTACTCGACGCTTGGCGCTTGTTACGTAGTCAGAGACTCGCTTTGTGGTCGGCTTAAGCCGTCCATCCCGCACTTTGAGTGCAACCCAATCTCGTCAGGTCTACGGCAGGTTTTTGTTGTCAATTTATTGACAACACACTCCGTGGTAGGCTCGCGTTGAGCAGATGGATACTTAACGGTGACAACTAAGCCTGCTAGCATTGCCCCGGTGCGGTTCCAAGGCCCTTCAGGCAGAAACTGGCAGACCCGATCCAATTGCACTTGGGCCTTTCCCAGGGTGACGGTACAGTGCTGTCCGAATTAGGGGCACCACTTCACGTCGTCCCCAGCCCCTCTACCACGGGTAGGGAGGTTTAGGAGCTAGGTTTGTTAGGTAACCTAGGCATTATTATATATTTATATATTATATATTGTAGTCCCAAGCCCTTCAATGGACCAGCAAAGCTCGTTCGCCCAGGCGCTTGTTGCTTCCGGCGCCAACATTTCCGACGATGTCCTAACGCACGCCTTACGGGCGACAACCTCAGGCCCCATCCCCGGCCCCTCAGGCCTCCAACGTCCAGTGCCCTCAGGTCTACAGCTCTCCCGCGTCTCCTGTGCCATCCGAAATGGACTGTGAATCGGTCACATCCTCTCGCGAGTCGCGTCGCCGGAGTAGAGTCCCTTACATAGCTGGAAGTTTTTCCCGTAAGTGACTGTAAAAGATTCGCCATGTGACAAGAAGCCTTATACGTAGGGGAGTCTATCTGGCTTACAATCGGGTGAAGGGACCAGCATATATTTTAGGCGAGAGAACGCAACTGATTCTTGACGTCTTTCATTGACAGTTCAGATAGAATTTTGTTCAGTTTGTTAGTCACACGGGAAGTTGGATTGTAAGGCACCTTTTTATAAACTTGTGTGTCACTTACAATCTGTGTGAGCTTTTCTTCATACTGCGACGTGTCAACGATGACTGTTTCGTTTCCCTTATCCGCAAGCAAAACTAAAATGTCAGTATCTTTTCCGACAATAACGCGTGAGTAAAAAAGCTGTAGTTTTAAAATTTATCAAAATGCTCACTTAACATTTTTAAAATTAATAAGAATTTATATCCAGAAATTTATTTATATTTTATAATTTACATGAATTTGCTAAGGACTTAGTTGTGCAGAACACGCCTTTTGATTGATTTTGTTTTGATTGACATATTTTTGACAATCTAAACTTCCGTCCTTGTTGCGCTTGTACCAAATTTCACTTTTCTTTCAGCTCAAACATTATGAAATGTTTTGATTTACTTGTTATTGTTAGAGGTTGAAAAAGTTTTTCAATATTTCTCGAAAAATACGCATTACCATTTAATGAAAACGGTTTTTTTATGCTCCTCTATAATTTCTCGATCTAATGAAACCCTTTTTTCTACGAAAATCTTGCCGCAGAATTTTAAATCCAACTCCTTAATCTTTTCACTAAATATTTACAATACTATGTGCTTTCTTAGTTTTTAGCAATTTTTATCTTTCTGTAATTTTCCCAATTAATCGTTAGAAAACCATGATTGATTGATTCTTGATTGAATGGCTGCTATCTGTTAATAATTCCGCTAATGTCACGTTGAAGAGTAAACAAAATGTTGAATTGAGGATGTTTACTGAAAAATGTTGTTTAAGTATTTAATGCAACACGTCTGAAAATAAATTACAAATAGACAAACAAAAACGAACACAACATTTAATTTATTGGGCCTGGAGGTCAGATGAAAAGCAGGTATATAAGTGTTTGTCACAGCCCACGGTAATAGTCTCCTTAGCAAGCTTGTCAACCGGCTCATTTCCACAAACACTAGAGTGACCTAGGATCCATCCCATGGCAATCCTATAGAAAAACCATTGTAGAGAGGCTTTCTGATATCTAATGTAACGGAATTTGGTTTAGACCTTTATGGGAACCTCTGAATATCCTGGATGCAGCTCTTGTAGAATAATTGATTTATCAAGTTTATGTTATTCTATGAAAGAAATAGCGTCCACTGACTCACTAGAATACACAGAGGAAGGATAGGGAAGTTTAAAATTAAGTATGATGTTAAATTTAGGAATCCAAACACAAGAACCAACGTTACCATCAGGGGAAATTTAGACAGGGTACAGATTGGCAAGATCTTATATAAGAGAAGTTAATAAGGTTGGCAAGACATGATAGAAGTAAATGTAGGGGGTGATCTTTAATTTGAGTTATTTTTAAAAATTATTTATCAGCTAGTAATTGACGTCTCAGGTACAGGGCAGGATCAACACACTCAACTTGTAAAGCGTTAACAGGGGAGGATTTCATGGCACCTGTTATTATTCGGTGACATTTGGACTGAATTGTATCAAGTTTAGCGAGACCAAGTTTATCGTATGGTTCAAGAAGGTAACAAGCATAGTTGAAATGGCTTCTGATTATGGCATTGTAAAGTAGTTTTTGGGTTAAAGGGTGAGATCCCCACCAAACTCTTGATAGACAGCACAGAACATTAATGCTTTCTTCACATTTAGAAATTATGTGATTTAAATGGGGTCTACCAATTACTTCTGTCAAGATAAACCCCCAAGTTTTTTACTTTATCACTTGTACTAATTTGTGTATTATAGGCTACAATATTGATGTCTGGGACTTCTTCCTTTTTTGTGAACACTACACCCTTACTTTTTGATGGGGATAGATAAAGACCATGATCATCTAACCAAATAGAAAGATAATTTAAAGCCTTGTTAAGATTTACAGAAGCCTCCAAGGCTGACTTATTGGCAGAGTATAGGCAAATATCATCCACATATTGTAAGATGTTGCAGAATGCTTCAATAGATGTTTGTAAGTCAGTAGTGTATAGGTTGTAAAGTATTGGGCTAAGAACAGATCCCTGGGGAAGGCCTTTTCAGACAGTTCTAGGAGGATGTATTTTATCATCAAGTCTTATTTGGATGGATCTCTCCAGAAATAAACTAATAATAAAATCTCATTTTTAGTTTATTTCTGCAATCTCGGCAAGCTTCGCTGGAATACTCAACTGTAGCATTTTCTGCCTGAGTAAAGGAAGCATTACATTATCATAAGCAGCGGAGATGTCTAAAAAGACTGCAACCATGGATTCATTTTTGGAAAAGGATATTCTTGTTTCCGTTGCAAAGATGCTTAAATTGTCCAAAACCTCCTAAAAAGTCCTAAACCTCTGCGAAACTCCAAATTGGATGTAGCCAACAAGTTTTTACTTTCTAAAAAGATTTCTAATCTATTTTTATAAGGTGTTCCATGATCTTTGCTAGTGCTGACGAAAGAGCTATAGGATGATAGGAAGATGGATCTAATGGGTTTTTACCAGGTTTAAGAATAGGAATGATTATCTGAGTTTTCCAGCCCTCTAGAGGAACACCAGTTTCTAAAATTTTATAAAAATTTGGAGAAGGACCATTTTTGAGGAAATGGATAGGTTAGTAATGAATGAATAGGAAACTCCATCATTTCCAAGCGATGAGTCTTCTAGATGACTCAGGACAGCATACAACTCTTCAAGGGAGAAAGAATCATTGAACCTGTCATAAGGAGATAGTGGATGAGTTGTATGGTTGCTGAAACAGTCTTTGGACGAACCAAATGGGGGAGCAATATTATTTATGAAATCCTTGATCCAGAAAAATATGAAAAGTGACAACGAATTTTTTTGACGTTTCTCTAAAGAACAGTGGGATGTGAGCGAGGAGAGGGGCTTTCACAAAACTTATGTCACCCATCTCTTTTCTTTTTAGTTCGTAGTTTTTATGTTTCAGCTTTTATCTTTTTATAATTTAGATAGTTATCCATAGTTACATTAATGGAATATGTTTCTTCAGCAATCTTTCTCTTCTTAATACTGTCTGATCATTCTTTGTCCCACCATGGGGAAGACGTCTTTCTAGAGGAGAAGAGTTTTTAAGAGGGATAGAGTCATCAGCACCTAGTAAAAGTACATCTCTAAATTTATTATAAAGTGAAATATGATACTCACTAATATCTAAACATGAAACATTTTTCCGATCGGCTTCGTGGGTTCTATATTTGAGGAGTGGAGTGGGACTATCAAGGGAGTAACTAGTTTGGGTCATAAGATTTAATACAACAGGATAGTAGTCACTGCTAAAAGTGGAAGAAAGAACATGCCAATTTATCATGGAAGATAAGGAGGGAGAAGCTATTGAGATATCCACTGCACTAGGATTTTAACTAAGAGAACCTCTTCTGGTTGGCTTTCCATTGTTTAGCATGCACAAATTATTGTCATCAACAATGTCAACGAGGACTGAAGAGATAAGATCAGACGGAGGGGTACCCCAAAGAGTGTTGTGGCAGTTGACGTCTCCTAGGACTTAAATGGAGAGTACAGATCCTCCATGTCCATCATGTCTGTCATCCCGGAGGCAAGCATAACCAGGAACTCTAAAAAGAAAGCCAGGCTTTAGCCATATTTCTGAGAGGGCAAGCACAATAGGGTTGAATTTATATAAAAGATGCTGAAACAACATGGCTTCTACAATTTTGGAGATAGAGTTATCGTTAGGTGTTGTATGAGACGGATAAGATGACCCGTTGGGAAGGCAAGACGAGGAAGTTTTGATAAGAGCATTATGAGCAACCATGTCATAACTTTTATATTTAGAAATGAAAAATCTTTTAGGAGTTGAGATAGTTCTTTTAAATAGTTCTTCCACTCCAGTTAAATGGAGTGGAAAGAGTTTGAGGATTACCGGAAACAATAGGGGAATTGAGGGAAACTAATGTGTGAGGGGAGCTGGGAAGTTTAGTAATTTCTGAATAGGACAATCTGAGGTTTTTCTCTGCTGCTTTGTAGGAGATGTTATTAAGGCTCGTAGATTGTTTAATGGCCTTTTGCCTCTTGTGTTCTTTGCATGACATGTCAGTTGCTAGGTGAGATTCATTACATAAAATGCATTTGAAGTAATCCTCAGACATATTACAACCTGAGCCACTATGCTGTTCGGAACACTTAAAAAATCTGGGTTTCGAATGACATTGGATCTTTACGTGACCAAACCGACAGCAAAATAGGCACTGGATAGTTGGAAGTTGATATATGTCTAAAGGTAAAGATGCCTCAAAGCAAAAAACTTTATTCGGTAAGTTTTGGCCTTTAAAAGTCATTACCAGAGATTTAGTTGGCACCCAAGTTGGAACACCATCTTTATATATTATCCTACTTAAGCGGCGTAATTTAACAATGTTACTTTGTGATTATTGGGGTCTAAACCTGAAAATAATTCTGACATAGAAATGTCAGATTCAATACTTCTAACTACACCCATTCTAGTAAAATTAAAAGTGGGAATTGTAGACGAATAATTATTTTCAGACAAAATGGGGTTGGTTAGAAAGTCATTTGCGTAATTGGCATCAGTAAGCTGATCTGCGAGATACCTCCTTTAGAAATTCCTTTTATATGGTGTGTTAGTAAGAATTGACCAAACTTAATGCAGCGAATATTAGCCAATTCCAAGTTTATTGTCTGTGGCTTCGTATTTTAAGTTTTCATGTTGGAATTCTGGGCAGGTAAAAATGGACTAAATGGAAGATTGTTGAAAAGCAGATGGCAAAGGATTTTATTTAAGTATAGGGAAATACAAAATAGGATCTCCTTTTCTTTTACGATTGTGGGGAACACTTAATAATTCCTGTGGGTCGGGAGGGTCGAGATGCATCACCTTCATTGTTTAACCGATTACACAAAGACACTTACCAGTGCAATTAGGTTAGTTGGAAAGACAACAACACAAAACACACTGGAAGTTTTAAAAACACTTAAATAATACTAACAGGTTGTCGCGGCACTTGTTTACACTACGAAACGCAACGGCAGAATCCTTAGAAAACAACAAACGCTATGAATTTGAATTGCTTTCATAACATTTATAAAGATAATGGCGCCTCTGGTGAGTAAAAAATGTACTATTCAATCACATCCATAGACTGAAGACTATTTTTTGGAAAGAAAACCATAGACAGACTTCTTCAACTCAACGCTGTGTGTTTTAGGATTGCACATAATGGACTATTATACGACCTACCGCACTCATATAAAGGATTCGTCTAAAATAATGCGTGATACTGCAAAAGCTTCTATGGAATCCATTAAACATACTAAACGCAGGCTAAGGTTTCATTTCTTCCTCTTGGCATACCATAACCTTACTATGCGTCAAATTGGATTTTGATTCGGGTATTCAGGATTACTTTGTCAATCCTTCCAGACATTAAGTAGCTGTCGGAAAATAAAAAGGTAGAGATTTCTGGGTAGCTGTTTGAGAGGTGTGTAACACTCATCACTACATCTTATCTTTATCAATTTGCATTAGAAAATGCATTTCTAGTAAATTTAATTTAAAAAAAAAAAACAAAATCATAAAACATAAACATATCAAATAGCACTGATGGCTCAAATATGACGTAGAGTATAATACGTTCAGCCTCGTCTCACTAGTAACTATTTGATAATCTTCTTGAAAAATAAGTAAAATAGCGTATAAAAAAGTATCATAAGAAACACCAACCGTTCTATTCCCTAGATTGTGGACCCGGCAGCTTAGATACGCCGACTTGCCAACCAGTGCAGTGACATTCCGAGGGATTGCCACGTCAAACGCCAGCGCAGCTCGCGTCAGAGCTCCGCCTGGCAGAGAGTTGACTGAACCTGCTCCTCCCGCGACATCGCATTCACCTGAAGAAAAAAATCATTAAGGTTATATATAAAATAGTAAAATAATAGGCTAAACTATAATTCACATACATCTACGACCATATTTCTATAATTCACCTAAAGTACTGTGTTTTTTTTAATATACAATTCTGTACCTTAATTGTAAAAAGACGGTCTATGAAACAGACAGACTAAAAATCTTTATTTTCGTATTTTCTGCATTGGTTTTGTACTTTTGTACAGAAATGAAAAGAAAAAATACCTTCATCACACTTCAATTCAAAAAAATTTATTTTGCATCTCAATTCGCACTTGAACAAATGCCAAAAATTGTTTAAGAGATGCCCGTAAGAAATTTAAGCATACGTTGTTGTTTCAATTGTTATTGGATAAAAACTATTACAATGAAAATGAATTATTATGTTATAACAGTTCAAAACCTTACTGTACATTAGGATGATTTTTTTCTTTTTGACATTTAAATAATGAAAACTTTCTGTAAAAATTAAAATTAAAAATGTACATTTATATGAGATTTTAGTAATTAATTAAAGTAAACTTAATTTTTTAATTTATTTGTAATTTGGAATTGTATTACATTGAATTTAATCGACATTCATATTAATGTGTAAAATTAGGATTAAGGATGAAAAATTATGAATTTTGATATTGATATAACTTGACATTTTAAATATTAATAATTGTAGTCTACCAGATATTATTGTCGTTCAAATAATATTGTCATATTTATCATTTGCAAACCATTAGCATGATTGAATATGCTGTATCTTTTTATAGTAACATCTAGCCTAGACCATATCTTGTGGATGCTTTCGGAGTTTTATGAGCATCTGCATTTATACATTTGCAAATTTTATTTTAATTATATCATTCACTAAACTATATACTCCCTCGGGAGAAATACTGGTACGTTTATTTGTCTGTTTTAAAGATGCCCTTAACTATTAGTATTAAAATAGTTAAATAAATATCGTGTCGTGAAGAAACATTACAGAAAACTAAAAAAATATTGTTATGATTTGAATGTGTTTAATACGTTTATATTACATTATAAAGTACAAATAAAAAAATTTAATTCTTCATAATCTATACTGACATAGTTAAATTACACCACTGTAAGTTGGCCTTTATCTTTTACCAACTTATAACCATTTAACGCACAATACGCTGTCGTCTTTACTTGGACTTTTAGAACGTCAATTTATTGTTGATAACCTTTGTTCACTTTGTTTGTTTGGAAATTTGTGTATTGATTTAATGAGATCATGTTTTTTTTTTAATTTAAGAAGTAAAGTTAAGTAAAATACGAAGTTTTCTACTACATAACTAAATTCTGCTGGCAGTACCTTACCATAACCGTAATGAACAGTGGTTTACTTGGTTAATGCATAGCCAACTCTGCACTCGAGTATTTTTTTTTTTTTGCTGCCGAGGCACCCTCACGGGAGGGAGGTGGAAGATGCGTCATGCATACCCGCCCGCAGGTAAATTCCTCTGCGGGGGGGTTATGTGGGACTCACCAGAATGGCACCTACCCACTAAAAACCACCTGTTGGCTGTGGTAAGCGTATACCTTTAGCCTTCATCGGAAGCGACACCCGTCGGGAAGTTGGGCGCGCTGGCGGAGACCCGCTAGCGGGTCTTCCGCCTGTAGTGAAAGTTGCACTGAAGGTGCTCAAAGGGACATGAGTTGGTGGCCGTTCTGGGCAGCCTCCGGTGAAGCCGGGGCTGGGCAGAGGTCGGCCGAAGCATGATTTAGGGATCAATTCATTTAAATGAACCTACAATGAATTGAGAAGGGAACTATGCTCCGCCAGAGCTAGCAAACGCTCTGTCGGAGTACGTGAAGCCCTAAGTTTACGGGCTAAGACTGCGATTTCACTAACATCGACATTTTTAATAGCGTCGCAGACGATACGCATATCGTCTGCTACGGAGGATTGAGGAGTGGGTTTGTATGGGCGAGGAGCCGGGATGGGATTCGATGCGGGACGCTGCCTCCAGTTTTCTGGAGCAGGCTTGGGCTGAGTAGGCTTTGCAGCCGGAGGAACCCGGCTACGCAGCGGCGGAAAGTTTTCTTGAGAAAGGCGCGGGGCCTGTTTGGGCGCCGTCCTTTTGAAATTGGAGCGCATACAACGGGGTGCACGAGGGCAGCCCTTGTAATTTGCGGTGTGGCCGGACTGGCCACAAAGCACGCAATCGGGAGGAGAGGGAGTTTCAGGAGTGCGATTGCACTCCTTAGTGAAGTGCGGGACCAGGCACTTGACGCACCTGGGCGGTGCGCGGCAGTTGGCTGCCGCGTGCCCGTACAATTGGCACCGATGGCACTGGCCGGGATGACCGCGGCGATGAGGCGCCTCGATTGAGATCCCAGAGAGGCCGCAAATAGAGCTAACCCCTTTCAGGATCTCTCTGGACTTGGGGACGTTGGCGAGAATCACCAAAGCGAGAGGGTGTTGCCTCCCGTACTTGCTGTGCATTTTATGCACCGCAAGTGCCGGGAAGCCTTGGGACTGCAGATCCTCCAGGATGGCCTCGTTCGATAATTCGAACGGGATTCCCCTGAGTACCGCTCTGATCTTACGCTCTTCTGACAGAGCATAAGTGTGATAAGCATATTGCTTATCGGTGAGGAGCTTAGTCAAAGCTCGGAAACCGTCTATCGACGAGACAGTGATTTTAATAGATTCACCCGAGTTTACCGCTCGGGTGTAAAGGATCTTGTGCTCATTGCACAATGTCGAGACCTCAGTCCATTTACCCTTTTCCCGAAGGAAAATGGGTGGTGGGACCTTGGCCTTGACAGAAGTCGGGGCCGGAGCGGGTGTTGAAGACACCGGGGCAGCTGGCGTTGAAGACGCCGCAGGGGGTGTAGGGACGGGCGCCGAGGGCGCCGGGTCTTGTTTCGAGCGCTTCTTAGAGCGCTTCTTAACAAGGGTGAAAGAGGGAGGCTCATCAGGGCCAGTTGGGGTGGCATCCGAGGATGACTCGGTCGCGGGTGCGCGCTTGCGGCGCGGAGGGGCGTTTTCTTCGCACTCCATGTCACTGGAGGAAGGGGACGCGGGAGGGCCTAAGACCTGAGGGGTCTGGGGGACTGGGGTGGCCTGAGGGGCCATTGGTGGAGTTAACGCCATGATATGCGGGATAAGAGAATCAAGGAAACGGAACTTGTCAGCATTTATATATATGCCTTCAGCACCGATACTATCAGCTAACTTCTTCCTAATCTCATCATAGCTTAGGGAAGCCATTGCGGAGGGGTTGGGGAGGGACAATATATGAACCTAACAACGATGACTAACTTCCTAAAACCACCCTACACGCAGTAGGGCGGTTGAGAACGAAGCGGATAACTTACTCGAACACGGCACTTGCAGTCCTGGAACAACGAATTCCCGTCGACGAAGCTCACGTTCCACGAAGTACGGTTAACAAGCCACTGTCCGCCGTGAAAACGGCGTTAGAAACTTATTAGAAGTACGGTTAACGAGCCACTGTCCGCCGTGAAAACGGCGTTAGAAACTTAATACGGTAAACAACTATGAAATTTGGGTGCTCAATTAGCGCGGGGGCTAAAAGAGCGGGAAGGCGTCTGCGATCGACGTGCGCTCGAGAACGCACGCAGACCGAGGTGCACTCGAGTAGGACTCTGCAAACAATTTATAGGCAACAAAGCTACACAGACCTATCTAAAACCTAATGTCAGACGAGGCACATATTGCGAGCTTCATAGATACCAAAAATCTAACTATACATAGCAATTTATTAACAAGATTGAAGTAAAAGCGTATCAGAGCCCAACACTCACGTTTTTTTAATACATTTTTCTGATAAGACAACTTTGATTTTAAATAAAAAAGAAGTATTTATAGGCGAAACCATAAACAACTAAATATTTTATTTCGATTGACTGTTATAAACAACTAGATGGCACTGCGACTTATCAAATGTGAACTAAAAAAAAAATAATTCAAAATATTTTATTCCATCTTATGTAAAAAAGATACCCCTTGAAGAAAGACTTCTTTTTCTTCATCTTCATCATCATACCTAGAACATACCTAAACTTCGACTTCAACAGGTTTTAAAGGTAGACCTAGAGACGCTATGAAATATTTAGTGTACAATGTGACTACGACATGAAAGAAACCTTTCGATTCCGCAGCTGTTTAACGATAAAATGCAGCCTATGTTACTTTTGGACTGTTTTGTATTTGCAGATATTTTACAATAATGAAACGATCAAATGTTTCCCCTTTATGACGATACACATAATGAAATATATAATTTTTAACAAGAATCAAAATGGCGCAAATATTCTGATAACATTTAATTTTTTACGATATTTCTCTTTTTTCGTACACATTATTTTAACTAAACAATTGTTGTAATCCAATAAATGAATGTAAAATTATTCTTATTAAATGGTGTAGGCAGTGTTATAATTAAAAGCATTAATTAATAAAAGCATTTTTAATAATTAATATGAATATCTAATTATCAACTAGTCGGACTGATTCGATGGTTAGTAGCTGATAGTATATTTATGGAGTAATAGCCGATAGTATATTTATTGATTGAATAAATATACTATCGGCTTGGATCATATAATATGATTTTTTTCACATATGGCTCTATATTTTTAGTTCTCAGTGTTCCTCAGAGTCATTTGTCTCGGAGCCAGATCACTAATTGTGTTTACGCTGACGACAGTAAATAATAACTTCGTGGACCAAGGTAAAGGTCAAAGATATCAGCTCGTTTAGCCTGACATCTCGTTAAGCAAGGTTTCTTAGGGACAAACCCTACGTACTAAGAGAAGGAAAATCTGTATTCCGTATTGAGATAGATTTACCATAAATTTCAATTGTTAGTTTGTAGTCTTATGTGTGAGATTTAGTTGCTGATTTGGAACTAGATGGTATCAAAACTCATTTGCATTAAAAGAGTGGTATAAACACTTTATTAAAATTACTTGAAAAACAATGTTTATTATAGAATTTGCATAATCATCATTACACATTCTATTCATACTGTTCTTGTTGGTCAAACTATTTAAAAATAACTGTATAAAATGCAGGATTTCTTGAAATTCAATACATACATTCCTTTCGGGAGGTTAAAGTTGACTTACTTGCGAAACAAATTGTCAGATAATAGCCTAGCTGGAAATGGCTGGATATACTATATTAAATTTTTTTTTAATAATAGTCGTGATTTTTGTAAAGAAATGTGTTGATGTTAATTCTTCTTCTTTTAGATTGTGATAAGTTTTTTGCGCACTATCTGGTTGCTTATAATGCAGCACCTTACTAGAATGACACTAAGCTTAAATAATACATTTAAATTTGATGTAGAGAACTTGAAAACCCAAAATATTTAAGAGTAAAAAACACATTCATGCTTAAGTTAATTTGTTTGTGTTTGTACTCGTAATTCGTACACAAAAAAATGTAATGCAATGTATCTTACAAAACACTTAAATACATTCTTCAATTTAATAGCGATTTAAAACTATGCAAATGTTACAAGAAAAGTGTACAATATATAAGTATACAAGTATAAAGTATATAAGTAAGTAAATATCAATTCAAAACAAGACTTTGCAATAGTAGAAACAAGCTTTTTGCCAAAAGTTATTCTAAAGAAATTTAAAACTGGCTTATTTGCAGATAATTTGTTTAAAACTTGATTATGAAATGATTACAGCCACGGTTCCCTAAGCACGCACGAAGTCTTATATCTCCCTGTTTGAGAAATACGCGAGGCTAACTTTTAATGAAAACCAAAATATCCCAGAAGCTAGCCATTTCCGGTAAAATCTATCTAGCGCAAACAAGCTCCACTTTAACCTCCCGAAAGGGATGATCAAATTTCTGATAACCCTGTATTATAATTTACGTTTATTTCAGACTCTGATTTTACATATTTAGGTAAATTATAAGATATGATTCAATTTGTACAGATTGATAGATTTATATTATGATGAAATTATCTACGAGTCTATTTTTTGAGTATTTACTTACCCGGGGGCGTGAGATGAACCAACAAGCAGAGCGCCGCAAGCGCTGCCCCGCCGCCGCGCATCACTTAGGCGCCCTCCACCCGGCGCGTTAGTGCACTACGAGGCTCTTACGTAACAATGTATCCTGAAACCAAATTTTCTTGCTTTAGTATTTTTCTATGCCCTTCACTTTCATGCATTTTTAATTCGAGAAAAAGGATTTATTACCTAAATTATCCAGACTTTACATAATATAGCTCTGCGTGTTTGGTATTGATACTTATTGGGACTAAAAAACGCATATGTAACGTAAATGTAATGATTCAATAACGCTAGTGTAATTTTATTGATTAAACCGAAATATTTATCATTATGAATGTTAAAAGTAAGACTATGTCAGAATATAAAGTGAAAAGGAGGAAGACAAATATGTTTAATTTTAACGTACATATTCTTTTGGGGACTTTACCCTTTGTACATAGTAATTTAGTCGTATTATGTCTTTAATTATTTTTCTTTCCCTGTTTTCCTGCTTCCTGTTAGTAACTAAAGATTACAAATTTATAAATATTCGTGTAAGGGTTTAAATTCAATATAGATAATTTAAAAATATGTATTGAAATTTAACCTACTGTATGGATTTCGAACGGCTTAAAAATATATCAATAGCTCAAATGACCCTATTTTTAAAACTATGAATTTATTGAGGATGACCCGTTGATGTTCATTGATTAAACAGATAGAAAAATAATCTGCAATATGGAAAACTTTTAGGAATTGGACAGGAGCTATTTAAAGAAATAATAATATTTATCGTTAGCAGTACATTTAATATTTTTGGGCCACAACTTACTTACTCACCGTGGTAAACTTTTAATTGAAGCTGGTCTCGTATTATACTTTGGAGATGGGTTGATATCCTTAGGACTAAAACTGTGACGTGTTTAAAATAGATTCAAAAGGTATTTTATTTTACAATATTATTATATGTAATTGACGTAAAATAAACTAATAGCAAAATGCAAATAGAACTCGGTGGCCTTGGAAATACAGAAAAGAATTTGTGGGCTATGCTCACTTCGCGTCTTATCATCTCTTAAGTTCCATCCTATTTCTAAAGTGAAATGTTTTAAAAAATAAAATTATTTTTGCACATTTTTATAGCGGACAAACGCGTACATTATTTACATCTTGATAAGTGGCATTCGTACCTACGGGCATTCTTAATCATGGGTTTCATTTATATAATATTAATTGCTATATAATAATATTTGTAAATGCTGACATTGTTTCAGTTGGCCTTTTACCTGTAATTTTCATAGTACTAGAAGAATTTAAGTACGAAACAGAACCACGTACTAGAAGTATTAAGTAATGTTGATTATTAGGTATGGAGGGTCTCCATCGCCCTAAAAGAGATTTTAACACTCTATACCAGGCTGTAAATGTATCATGGTATAAAAAGTGCTTTAAATGTTTGCTGGAATATTTGTGTCCTAAATACCGTTGTAAATTTGAAATGTCAATCTAAACATTTTTATTAACTCTATTTAATTTAGTTTCTATCTATTTACTATTTACGCTTTTGTGTTATAGTAGAGGTAACAAGAAGTGAATTATAAATTAACAAATAATTTGTTATTCTAAATCAACATTAATTTCAAACTGTAATCTATTAATAATTGGATTAATCTTAATTGAATTAGCTTTTATTAACCCACTCTTCTCAACTTTTAACATTTCAAAATATTTGTATGAAATCGAAATACTTTTGTAAACATTCCGGAATAACGGAATTTTAGATACCAACAAAGTGGAAGTTTAGACACAGAACTTCAAAACCATGAAAACAACATTATGATTTCTATTGATTCATACATTTATAGACTTTTTGAAGCCGCTAATGATTTTCCTATCTTATAATTTTCCTGCCGCTTGGCAAATGTCAAAGTTAAGCAATGTTGGATGCGGACGTAGGATTGACGTGACCGACTATCATGTGGCTTAAAGTACTTGAGCATTTCCTTTGTTTGGTACATTAAACCATCGTAGGTCCCGCATTTGGTAAGATGTCAACCGTTAAGCTACATTACAGGTTTATAGGGTTTTCAGAGGCGGCTTGATCAACTCTAGAGTTTGTGAGTCCCTCTCATGATAAATAGTAGGTTTGGTTGAAACTTTAAAAGAAAAATATGGTTTTTCATCCAGTGGAACACTAATACTCAATCAAAATGTAAATCTCTAATACCAGAGACGAGACAGGTATTTTGCAAATAATCAGTGCAAAATTACATCGACCTCTCTTGCTCTTTTCAAATCGACCTCTCTACGAACAAAACGCTGCAGAGTCTTGAGCACCGTCGCAAAGTTGCATGCTTGTCAGTATTATACTGGAATCATTTTGGTGACTGTACAAGTGCTCTTTTTGAACTTATTGAACACTTATCATTTCAACATCGGACTTATAGACATCGACAGGGATTCCACCTTTTCATGGTAAATATACCTAAACGTCGAACCAAACGATAAGATACAACGATAAATAAATAAATAAAAAAAGATAACTTCTTTTTGGCGTCTTTTTCTCCCAAAACATATAGTTCTGGAATATTAAAAAGTAGAGTGAATAAGCACCTCGTGCACAAGCGTGTTACATCCGTCTTCATTATCACTTTCCATCGGATGAAATGGCAGGCTAACGCGTATCTGATACGATAAAAAAATTTCAAGATGAAGTAACTGCAAAGTAAAAGTAAAGCACTTAACTGTAATTTATCAATACATGACTTAAAATCGAACATGTTGGTGCTATAGTGCCATAGTACAATAAACTTACATCAAAGTTGTGATTTTGAAGCAACGTAAATAAATATAAAAATTTTGATGTTGCTAATTCTTTAACTTGCCTTAAAAAGCCACAAACTGGATTTGACGTTAAGTAGAAGGTACAGTAGAAAGCATTAAAGCATAGGTTTGTAGTAAAATGTATGTAGTGCTTAAGTGGATTTTTTGCAATGACGCATGGCTGTTGGAACATGTTATAAATATAACTTCTTAGATACATTTGATAACACATCCGAAAAGCAGAGACTAATTTGTTTAAGCTTTTTTTTTTCTTGATGTTATCGTACAATAATAATTTTACTCAGATTCTGGGTTTTTAACCTATTTAACCTATTAAAAACCTTTAAGTCATATCTTCAGGTGTCAAAAATTAATAAAAGATTTTTTTTCTTCTGTTTTAAAGAACAATAGCACGATTTTATTAAGTGTGCCTCATAATTCAATGATATGAGTGAGTTATACTTTGATCTATTTTCTACATATTTATCGTTGTTTTGTTTATTATTAATTGAAACGCCTAAGTGTTAACGTTAAGGCCATAGAATATAATAACACTATAACAATTATTACCACAGGTAAGGTTGTCATGCCTCCTTAAAATTACAACTACAAGGATATTGAGTTACAATACAATCAGTCTAGCGCGTTACAACTACTAGCTGCAGCTAAGCTTTGATTTCAGGATTCATTAATAGAACCATCAACATAGTCCTCTAAGACTGAGAAGAGATCCGTTTATAAATCAGGACAGCTCTTTCGCAGACTCACTTACTTGATAAAATAACTCAAGCATGATATCACTGAAACACTATGATTTAAAGATTTTAAGGTGCGTAACTGAAAGGTATCAAAGAGATAAAAATACTATGAGAAGTTATTATCAAAAAATTATGTATGTAAATGGTTTCTCGGAGGTCAAGTAAAAATCGTACTTACAAGATATCATCTTCACCCTGCAAATTATCCATAGTATCACTAACCGCCAAACTAAAATATTGAATAAGGAAATTTGTGTTCAAATTTCTACTCATTCGTTGCTAGTTACATATTTTATAAGAATGGTATAGAAACTTTGAAAAAAAGAGACTGTGCAATGCCATGCTCAAAGCTCCAAAAATGGGAGGCTGCGTAAAACAACAGTTTAGGTACCTAAAAATAACTATTATTAAATTTTCTCTATGTACGTTCTTAAGCAGGAAGATATAAATATAACATGTGAGTAATATAGATAATAAAAAAATTTAATTTTTACTAATTTTCTTTCTTGGACCAATTCCTTTACTTAAATATATAGAGATGGATAGAAATAGAAGTTATGGCTGTTCATGTGTAAAATATTATTCGAATTCTATTTAATAAAGCATTTTGAAAATGCGACCAAGAGGTAACTTATAAAAAAATTGTTAAATATGCTGGTGATTCAAAAATGGCACATAGCCCGTGTAGGCGTTAACGTGCGGTCCTAAATTTCAGCGTGCATTTGTTTATGCTTTTGTGTATTAATTTCACAACTGAAGAAAACTAAATTTGACGTTATTAAGAGCCCATTTACTAAGTATTCATTGTAAACATAAACATTTTAATACTATATTATGGGTTTTTTTTAAATTTTAACCTTTTTCTACAAAAGTACATTAAACCATCGTCTTAAATTACATGTTGCTAATACGTGTGGATAATCCATATGAACTGGAACCTTTTCGAATAGACCAATGATTGCGAAACACATAGATGTTACTGTTTTTAACAATCCAAAAAAGCCAATCAGTGTTCGTCTATCCTATCTAAATAAATCGATGTCGATTTTTTCGACCGAAGAACGTTTTAGAAGGACTGCGAATGTTCGCAAAGATTGTAGGTTGACTAGAACGTGTGCAATGATACGCATTTTCCGATTATACTACAATATATACGATGAATGAATCCCTTTAGAACCTCGTATTCAACAAGCCCCAAGTTCGGAACCTGCAAGAAACAGGCATATAGGTGATAAATATGGGGTGTCATACGGCGTGCCACAGGGCAGCGTGTTGGGGCCAACCTTATTTTTGATTTATATCAATGACTTGTGCAGTATGATCATGCCAAATGCCAAAATCCTGTCGTTTGCCGATGACACTGCGCTGGTTTTTGCTGGTGAATCGTGGGACAATATAAAGGCTAGTGCTGAACGTGGTCTAGCTCGTGTCGCTCTGTGGTTGCTATTTTTTTTTTTTTTTGTTCCCCTCCGCGGGAAGGGCAGGAGGATAAAAATGCCCTGACGCATACTCTGGCGCGATTCCAAAGTTATGTGGGACTCGTCCCGACGCCTACCAGGACCATACCCACTAAAAACCCCCTGTCGGCTCGTGCATTTTTGCCACTCAGCCTTCATCTGAGCGACGGCCAATTGGAGAAAGAGGCCGCGCTAGCGGGGCCCAGAAGGGGTCACCTGCTGGGATTACATAGCACTGAAGGTGCTCAAAGCACTGAAGGTGAATACATAGCACTGAAGGTGCTCAAAATGAAAATCAATAATTAAAACAAAAATTAAAAAATTGCAAAATAAAATTGAATTAATTCGCATTTACGTTAGAATTAGGATTTACGTTAGAATTAGAATTTACGTTAGAATTAGAATTTGCGGCCAGAAGGGCCTCGAGATCGGCGGACAGTCTGGTGGATGAGTACGCATTCCTAGGCCTAGCGACTTTGAATTTCGAGTCTAACACAGGAGTAGTATATGAGACTGAATCACGAACTAGAGGATTGGGATGGGTTTCGGAGCGTTTGAAAAACGCTTCAGAGAGTGTTTTGAGATGTTGTTGTACTGTAGGCCGTTCAAGATCTCTATGCAAGTCCGCGTTACGCACGTACCACGGTGCGTTTGTGGCCCGGCGGCAAAAGAGGTTTTGAACTACCTGCAGTTTGTGCAGAAGGGAGGGTTTGGCGTGGGCAAAGATTGGCGAAGCATACGTCATGACGGGTCTAACGCAGACCTTGTAAAGTGTACGTTCGTTTCTGAAGGACATTTGTGGCCTTGGTATCGAGTGCGGTGTCGTCAGCAAAGAGGGCGAGTTCGACGCCTTTCGGCGGGATGTGAATGTCGTTGGTGTACACGGTGTACAGCAGAGGGGCGAGGACTGAGCCTTGAGGGACTCCAGCCTTTATGGGACGAGGCGCAGAAAGCGTGCCTTCGTGTTTAAATCGAAATGTACGGTCTTTGAGAAACGACGCTATTAACCTGACTAGGCGATCCGGTAAGCCTATCTTGTAGAGTTTATAAACGAGACCGCTGTGCCAGACTTTATCGAAAGCCTTGGCTACGTCAAAGAAAACCGCGACTGTTTTATAACGACGCGGATAGAAACCGTCAAGTATATACTCGACGATTCGGTGGACTTGCTGAGGGCAGGAGTGTTTAGCGCGAAAGCCGAACTGGTGGGGAATAATGAGAGGATCGCCATCCGTTGGAAACAGATGGTTCCGCATTCGAGAGAGTATGACTCTCTCGAGAAGTTTAGACATTGCCTTGAGGAGGCTGATGGGTCTGTGATTAGCCGGGACGTTCAGAGGTTTGCCCGGCTTGGGAATGCCTATGACTGTCGCTTCTTTCCAAGCTTTTGGAAAGTTGCTATGGTCGAAGCAGGCATTGAAAATGATAGCTAACAAGGTAAGCGTCTGTTGAGGTAGGTGCTTAAGTGCGTGGTTGGAAATTCCATCCGCACCCGGAGCCTTTTTAGACTTTTGATTTCTAATGAGAAGCAAGATTTTATCATTAGAGACTGTGACAGGGTCGGCGGTGATGGGGAGAGAGTCTCTGCGAAGGACTTCGTCCTCCACCGCCTGGATGTGTGAGGGATCAGCAGGTTGCGTGCTGGGCGAGCATTGTGCGGCAATGCTGTCAGCGAAGCATTCGGCTTTCTCTTCGACTTCAAAGGCAGTAGTGCCATCGGGACGAGTGAGAGGAGGAACGTGAGAGGCGGTGTCTACGCGTAAGGCTCGGGCCATGCTATAGTACGCTTGGTGGGACGGAGAGATATTCGCCATGAGATCGTTCATCTGAGTGTCTCGGAGTTCCGCGAGGCAAGACCTAACTTTACGTTGAAGCTGATTCGCAGCTGTTCTATATGCGGGCGTGGGATACTTCTTGGCTCTCCGGAGAGCCGCGTTCTTAGCTTTAATAAGATTGCTAACGGCTAAGGGAAGCGTGGGTTTGCCTTGCTTAGCAACCTTTTCGTTGTCACTGATGGCTGAGTTGATATCAGTGAGAGAATTTACTAATGTATCGATTTTATCCGGGCTATCTTATCGTTCGGGAGAGATCGCGAGTGGAGAGTTCGGAGCCTCTTAGGCTGAAACTAACGTATTTTTAAAACCTTTCCAGTTGGTAAAGGTCTTAGGAGATGAGACGTTATCGTTCGGCGGTCCTAGCACGAGGGAAACGGGGCGATGGTCGGAGCCTAGGTCATCGAGCGGTTCGATAGACCTTAGATCAAGATTGATTCGCTTGATAATTGCAAAGTTGAGGATGTCAGGAGAGTAGGACGGGTTGTTGGGATAGTGAGTGGGAGTGATGGGGGATATGATGTCTAGGTCAAGGGAGTTAGTGATGTCGAGGAGAGCGATACCGCTGGTGTTAGTCGATAGGCACGTCCAGTCAGTATGTTTGGAGTTAAAGTCTCCGAACATAATGACTGAATGGCCGAGGGCGAGAATGGCCTCAAAGTCGCTGCGGATTGGTCTGGTACCACTAGGTATGTAGATTGAAGCTATGATGATGGTCGGATGACCAGTCATAGCCAATCTACACACAGTGGCTTCCATGTTGAGGAGAGGAGGGGTAGGGAGAGGACAGCAATGGAAGCCTCTTTTGTAATATATAGCGGTGCCGCCGAAACCGTCGGAGTTGGGCCTATCGTTACGAATAAACGCGTACTTTGGTATAGCGAATCCCCTGGAGCGGTTTGGAGTAAGCCATGTCTCCTGGAGAAGGAATAAGTCAGGTTCTTTGTTCTGAAGGAACAGTTTAATCTCGGGAAGGTTGGTGTTAAGGCTACGAGCGTTAAAAGATATTAGGGATAAGCCCTTGGGTTTAATACGACTGGACATTATAATTTACTTATTTATGATTTTATACAAAAATAAAAAAATAAAAATTTATAACGAACTTAGAAGCGAGTGATGTTCAGCTAACGCAAATAAACGCTCTTGAGGAGAGCGGGCGGCTCGCAGTTTGCGTGCGAGAACAGAAATTTCTGTAATGTCGACGTTTTAAATGACGTCGAACACGGTCTTCATGTCCTCAGCCAGCGACGACTGAGGTGAAGATGGCAAAGCAGGACGCGGCCCTACGGAAGCTACGGGAGCTGGGATGGGTTGGGAAGGTGCAGGCGGAACGGCCGGACGCTGCCTCCAAGACAGAGCCTGAGTAGGCGTCGGCTGAACGGGCTTTGCTTCCGGGGGACCCCGGTTGCGCAGCGGCGGGAAGTTAGCGGGAGTGAGCAGCGGCGCCGGTTTAGGCGCGACCCTCTTGGCGGTGGAGCGCGGAGCGCGCGGGCAGCCCCTGTAGTTAGCTGTGTGACCGGACTGGCCGCACAGCACACAGGCAGGGGTGGAAGTGGATTCGGGAGTGCGAGTGCACTCCTTCGTTATATGTGGATTCAGGCACTTAACGCACCTGGGGGGAGCTAAGCAGTTCGCCGCTGCGTGGCCGTAGAGCTGGCAGCGGTGGCACTGCCCAGGGTGACCACGGGGGTTGGGACGCTCGACGGAGATATTTGAGAGTCCGCAAATTGTGCGAGCCTCTCTAAAGATCTCCCTCGAGTTGGGAGTATTGGACAAGATAACTAAAGCTAGCGGAAAGCGCCTACCGCGGTTGGAGTGCATCTTGTGCACTGCTGTGACCGGGAAACCCTGAGACTTAAGGTCCTCGAGAATGTCTTCATTACTGAGCTCAAACGGGACGCCCCGTAGTACTGCGCGGATCTTACGCTCCTCAGGGAGGGCGTAGGTGTGGTACGCGATTTGATTGATCGACAGAAGCCTAGTGAAAGACCGGAAGTCGTCGACGGTCGCAACCTGAATTTTGATTGTTTCGCCAGCGTTGGCGGCTTTTAAGTAATTAATTTTGTGCACTTTGCACAAGTTAGAAACCGCGGTCCAGCGCGCTTTTTCACGCAGGAAGACGGGCGGAGGGAGCTGAGGCTTCGGTGGGACGGGAGCGCAGCGCGACTCTGGCTTCGAAGGGACCGACGGAGACGCGGTTACTTCAAGCGATTTTAATGGCGCGGGGGCTGGTGTAGAAGACACCGGGGAGAGCTCGGGTATTGATGATACCGAAGCTTTCTTTGAGCGCTTCTTGGAGCGCTTGGCGACTAGTTGAAACGCGGGCTCAGGAGAGCCGGTTAAGGTGACAGCATCTGACGACGTATCAGACGCGGGTTCGGAGTCGCTCCCGGGAGCGGTACGCTTGCGACGCGACGCGTGAGAGGATGCGACCGATTCGCAATCCATCTCGGACGAGGCGGGAGACGCGGGAGAGCTGTAGACCTGAGGAGTCTGGACGTTGGAGGCCTGAGGGGCCGGGGTTGAGGCCTGAGGGGCCGGGGTTGAGGCCTGAGGGGCCGGGGACGCGATAGTTGCCTGTAAGGCCTGCGTTAGAACGTCATCTGGGATGGGGCAACCGGACGTCGCGAGCGCCTGGGCGAACGACTTAAGAACGCTTACAAGGTGCATTGGAGGGCTTGAATATGTAATATATAAATATATAATGTATGCCTAGGTTCCCTAGCAAACCTAGCACCTATTTATATAAAAAATGCCTAGGGTCCCTAATAAAAACCTAGCGAACCCTAGTGGCTAACCTCCCTACCAGCGGTAGGGGGGCTGGGGAGAATAACTTAAAACTAACCGTAGTACGCCGAAGGCCGCTACCTAGAAACCTAAAAAAAGGGTACGCAGGTAAAGAGTTGACCGCGTTAGGGTCAACCTTTACCGACAGAAAGGACAGATACACACGAAGAACACACAGATATGATAAAAATAAATATGAAAATAGGAGAAAAATAAATAAAATAGGGAAGAGAAATAAAATAAAAATAAAAGGACTGGTTCAGTACAAATTCGTTGTCACCGTTAAGTATCCTTTGCACTGAAACCAGACTACTTACGCTGGGCACAACACTGCACTCAGCACAAGCACAACACAACTTAGCACAGCACTTTGAAGACCAAGGGGCTTAGTCGCAAAGAAAAATCGCACTTCGAAAGCACTCAGACGGTGTAGAAAAACCTTGAAAACCGTAGCACGGAACCAACACGCTAGACTGTGACGTCAGTAGACTGAGCGCCACGGAATGGCGGGAAGGGACCGATCAACAGAGAACTGGGTCTTGCACGTCCGCACCGCGTGGCGATCGGAGCGAGAATGATGTGGTTGCAACAAAATCGTCTCACATATATATAGCCAAGACTAATTTCATTTGCTTTGGCATGTACAACAACTCACAGCCACCGACTAACTTTAGTCTAAATATACACACGTGCAATGGGAATGCAAGTTACAAGCCCTGTGGATGTCCATCTCTTGTAAAAGTCTGTCAAACTAAATATCTGGGCGTTATTGTTGATCAGAGACTATCGTGGTACCCTCACCTAGAACACGTTATTAGCAGGACCCGAAAATTGATCTGGATGTTTAAAACCCTAAGACATGTTATACCTTGTAATACTCATCAGCCGGACGCTTCCAGATCTCTTCTCAACCGAATATACGTTTCTCTTGCGCAATCCATTATAACGTACTGTATACCAATCTGGGGTGGAGCTGCAAAGACTCAGTTTCTCCATTTGGAAAGAGCGCAACGAACCCTTATTAAGGTCATGTACCTCAAAAAACGCCGATTTTCCACTGAAAGACTTTATTGCATCATCGCGAATGTAAAAATATCTTGATGCAATGGGTGCAGCTTAAAACGTATAACGAAATAGAATGTCTGCTAAGCCGAAGTTCATAATAGCTAAATAATAAGTACCAATACACACTTATATTTTTGTACGCACACAGACACACGCTTTCACATACACACGAACGAACACTTTCACATGCAAACACACTTATTGTACACGCACTACACACATCCATATGAGTTACCTAAGATTCTTGTATTTAAAAAATTTAAATTGCAAAAATTGTTAAAACGCTCTGAAATGGAAATAAAAATTGTATGTAGAATAGTTAGAATAAATTTTATTGTAAGTTAAGGAAGAGTGGGGTCTCAAAATACAGGCATTACTTGTGTGACGGTTGTCTATTTCGACCTCTTTTTGTCAGTAAATTTTATTTTTTTTGTTGTTCCCGACGTAATTTTAAACTAGGAATTACGTAGTGTCGGAGAACGGCAATGTTTTGATTTGACAAGTCAGTCACGAAAAATTATCCATCAAAGCAACTTGAATCTATTTATTTATTATTTTCCGAGTTTATTATTCCAAATTACATAGTTAAGATATTTTATTATCGATAATCAAAGTTCTTTTTAAGAAACCTATATTTATTTTTTACGTTCACGAGTGTGCGTAGCCAAAATTGTTGGTAAGGATTCTCATTCATTAAAATTTATTTTATTGTTATTCTTTCTTTTCAGATCAAATTTAATTGTATTAATATTTCTGTTCTATTTTGTGTGACTATTTTTTATTTCAATTTTGTTTATATTTTTCTGTTTGTATTTACAGGCATTTTTGTATATTTTTAATTTTACCGAAAAAATAAACACAGAAGAGAATTTTGTGTTTTATTGAAACTACGCTACATACTGGCGCCCGAATATTCAAACGTAGTTTATGGAGAAGAGAGGAGAAATTGCAACAGAAGGAACAAAAGGAACAGAAGAATTGCAACATTAAAAATAATTTTTTTATAATTATTATTGAGGTCAGGCATAAAACTTTATTTGTTACCATTTTCAATCATTAACATTCACTATAATATATTTATATATGTATCTACTATAATATATCAAAATACTGCTAAATTATTCAGACATTTAAGTTTCTTTAGTTTCTTTCGTTATAATATCCTTGAAGAAATTTTCTGAAGACACAACATTCTATAACCCAGTAATTTCACTATTTAAATAACATTTTCTATTCATTTTCATCACTTGAAAATACGTATATTTTTAAGGCTCTATTCTGCATAACGACTATTAACAAATTTGTTTCACTTTAACATTTTTTTTGATTTTGCAATGAATTTTTCACAATTAAATAAACCTGAAATAATTTATGAATTAAAAATCAGAAATATAAATTTTTCTTCGACGCAATCTGTAGACGAACTACGATCATTATTATTAAATATTAATGTAGATTCTGAAACAGAAATTTTACAAAATAGCCCTGAAGAATTTTCAGAAGATATTAATACCATTAAAAAAAAATTTAAAACTTGTTGAAGCTTGTATAAACTCTTATCCTATTAGGAAACAAAAAATTTCACCTTATTTAACTCATATAAGAACAAGATTAGGCCTCATTGACATTACATCAGATTTATCTTCAGAGCAGTTAGATTTAATAAATTCATGTTGGAATGATTTAACTCAATTAGACTCACGTTTTAAAAATTTGGAAAAATCACCAACACATTCCACATATCATTCCGCAGAATCTATACAAAATATTAATCTACAACCCCTTTCTTTTTTCGAAGCATTAACTGATAAGGTCAGTAAAATTACAGAAAATCGAACTAACAATGATTTAAAAAGATTTATTTATAAAGGTGAAGGTTGTCCAAAGGATTTTATTCAAAAACTTGAAGAATTTTCACAAATAAAAAATATTTCTGAAAAATCTTTATTCTCACATATTTATGATATTTTATCTGGATCTGCTCTTGATTGGTTTAGAGCTAGAAAGTCGACTATTAATGACTGGTCATCTTTCCGATCGGCATTGTTGAATGATTTTGCAATTACCGATTACGATTATAAACTAAAAAAAGTAATCGATGCTCGTAAACAAAAACATAATGAGAGAATTATCATCTACTTTGCTACAATCGAATCTCTTTTTTCAAAGCTCTTGGAACCAATGTCCGAAAAAGAAAAAATTAATACTCTTGTTAGAAATCTTAAACCTGAATTTACATTACGTCTTTCACCTACTGATTTACATACTGTAAATTCCCTCTTGGAATCATGCAAATTTACAGAAAGCATTCTCCAAGTTTCTAATAATACATCTTACTACTCTTCATCATCACCACCAGATCATTATCATTCTTTTCCTATTCCTTCTACATCAAATTCTAATAACAAATCGTATAATAATACTCTACTTTCACATAATCAACCATATATTCCTGAATTTCCTTTTAAAGCTTGTACATATAATTCCATAGCAGCTGTAGCTAATCCATTACCTAATACTGTAGCTGCAATTAATAAAAATCAGAATTTTTATAAATTCACTTGCCCACGTTGTAGATCTAATACACATTTATTAAAAGACTGTACTAACACTAATATAGTGTGTTTTCGTTGTGGAAAAAAAGACTTTATTACTAGTAAATGTCCTAATTGTAATAAGTCGATTTCAAAAAACTAAATTACGAGGAGTGCATAAACAAAAATAATGGTATTAAATCATCAAATTTTGACAAAAAAGATTGGGATACATGGTTAAAAACTTTAACAATTTTTTTTAAATCTTATAACACTTGTGCTCTCCTCTTTAATAAAACATCAGATTTTGAACGTCCTTATTTACATATAAAAGTAAACGATTTAATTTTAAATGGTCTTTTAGATAGTGGTAGTGCTATCACTATATTGGGTAATAATTCTCATAAAATTTTATCACAACATGGTCTTTTTATGCAAAAAAGCTGTTTAATAAAAGGTAATGTTGCAAACGGACAAACTATTTCTTCTATCGGCATTATTACTCTTCCTACTTTTTATAACAATAAATTTGCGTTAATTACAGCTCATGTGATCCCAGAAATCACTGAATCACTCATTTTGGGTATTGATTTTTGGAAAACTTTTAATCTTGCTCCGGATATTCTTAGTAATATCACATTACAACCTTCAAATTTAAACTCATCTTTTCTCATTAATACAGATTCTAACTTTCATTTACATGAATACCATTCTTTAACAGACACACAAAAAATTATTGCAGATGCAATTATGGAAAAGTTTAGGTTGATTTCAACTGAATGTAAACCTTTAGGTCGTACTCATTTAGTCGAACATTTCATCGACACTGGAGACCATCCACCTATTCGTCAACGCTGTTACAGACTTTCTCCTGAGAAACAAAAAGCTCTTTGTAAAGAAGTTGATGATATGTTACAATTAGATGTCATTGAACCCAGTGACAGCCCATGGCTGAACCCAATTATTATTACACCTAAAAAAGATGGTACTTGGCGATTTTGTATTGATAGTCGTAAATTAAACGATATCACAAAAAAAGATGCTTACAAACTTCCTTTCATTTCTGATATATTAGATAACCTTAAAGATGCTAAATTTATATCATCTATTGACATTGCTAAAGCGTTTTGGAATATTCCCTTAAAAAAAGAGGATAAACTCAAAACTGCATTCCATGTTCCAGGCCGAGGAATGTTTCAATTTAAAGTTATGCCATTTGGTTTAACTAATGCACCTGCTACTCAACAAAGATTCATTGAAAATCTACTAAATGATCTTACAAATGATAATAATGTTTTCTATTTTATCGACGATATAGTCTGTATTTCTCAAACCTTTGAACAACATGTCGATATACTTACTAAAATTCTTAAAAAACTTTCAGATGCCAATCTCACAGTCAATTTTCCAAAATGTTCATTTTTCCGGAAAGAATTAAAGTACTTAGGCTATGTAGTTAATGAAAATGGTTTAAAAACGGATCCTAAAAAAGTTCAAGCTATTCTTGATATACAAACTCCAAAATCTGCTAAGGAGGTCAAACGTTTTTTGGGTACTGCCGGCTGGTACAGACGTTTTGTACCTAATTTAAGCACTCTTGCAGCACCGTTAACTAAATTAACTTCTACAAGCAAAAAATCACCTCCATTTAAGTGGTCTGATGAAGCTGAAATTGCTTTCAAGGCTATTAAGCAAGCTTTAATTAGTACACCAGTTCTGGCATGTCCAGATTTCTCTAAACCATTTGCTGTTCATTGTGATGCCTCTTCCTACGGCATTGGCGCAATGTTAACTCAGGAAGTCGATAATATTGATAAACCTATTGCTTATATGAGTAAATCACTTACAGGCGCTCAAAAGAATTATTCAGTCACTGAACGTGAACTTTTAAGTGTTATTACGGCACTAGAACATTGGCGTTGTTATTTAGATAATAGATTACAATTTACAATTTATACTGATCACGCAGCCCTTCAATGGTTTATGCATTTAAATAATCCTACTGGCAGATTAGCTCGATGGAGTATTCGTTTATCTATGTTTAATTTCGTAATTAAACACAAAAAAGGCTCAGATCATGTCGTACCAGATACTTTATCACGTATAAAACCAATTGATTTAATTAATTTTTCTACTTCTCAAACTAAAGACACTTGGTATTTAGCAATTTATAATAAATGTTTATCATTTCCTTCTAGTACTCCGGATTACATGATTCATAATAATAAATTGTTTAGATTTTGTAAATCTAACACATTATTTAACTCTGAATTTAATTGGAAACAAGTAATACCATTAGAATTTAGGGAATCTGTTATTACACAAAATCATTCTACTCCCCAAACGGCACATTTTGGTATTTTTAAAACATACCATAGAATTAAAAATCTCTATTTTTGGCCTGGCATGTATAAAGACGTAGCCATGTTTATTGCTAAGTGCGAGACTTGTTTAGCTACCAAGCACCAAAATCAAAACTTAATTGGTTTAATGGGCAAACCCAAACATTGTTCACGCCCTTTCCAATGTTTATCCATAGATTTGATAGGTCCACTTCCTACTTCACGTAAGCAGAATAGATTTCTATTTGTAGTTACTTGTTGTTTTTCCAAATATTGTTTGTTATTTCCAATAAAACATGCAACCGCTTCTATTATTCGCCATATATTGGACAATTTAGTTTTTATGGTTTATGGAGTTCCAGAAACTATTATATTAGATAATGGTCCTCAAATGATAAGTACAGAATTATCTGAATTATTTAAATTTTACAACATACCAAAAATACATTACACCCCACGTTACTGTCCACAGGTTAACACCGTTGAGCGTTACAATAAAACTATTGTAACGGCGATTGCAGCTTTTATAGATAAAGATCACAGAACTTGGGATACCTATATAAACAAAATACAGTTTGCTATTAATACTGCGGTTAATGAAACCACAAAATTCACTCCATCATTTTTAGTATTTGGTAGAGAAGCTGTTACATGTGGATCCATCTACAAAAATAAAGATTCCAGAGATGAACTAATTTTCAGTCCTAGGGATGTATATGCTGAAAACATAGGACAATTAATACCTATCTTTTCCGAAGTACAGAAACGGTTATTTAATGCACATCAATATAATGCAACTTATTATAACAAACATCATCAGAATTTAGAATTTAATAACGGTGATATTGTTTGGAGGCGAAACCATGTAATAAGTTCCTCTAAAAAACATTTTTGTGCTAAGTTTGCACCCAAATTTATTAAATGTAAAGTTTCAAATAAAGTTTCACCATTAATTTACGATTTAGTGGATATGAATAATAACCCATTAGGTCGTTGGCATATCAGAGACATTAAATCTCTACCGCGTTTAACTTCTTCTTTGAGTGACTAGATTGGTTGTTACCAATTACTTTATATGAATTCATATATAATTATTGCTCATTATCTCACGGCGAGCATAAGCCGATTCTTTTTGTCTTATTTTTTTTCTCTATGCACCTCATTATCGTTTGGCTATACCATTAACATTGACGTTGGTCAAAACTTATAATTAATTATCATCATCGTAGTATTAGGTTAACTTTTTGTGTAATTTATTTAATATTTGCAATTCTAATTTTTTCTTCTCAATTTTTTTTTTTTTTTTTTTTTTTCAAGCGGTTTGCAACTTGTAAAATTAAGCCTTCTGCACGAGCGTTTATTAAGGTAACTCGTTAAACTAAACCATACCTATGTGTATTATTTATACACTTGAATCACTTTCCTGTGAGAATTATTTTCATATGTTTATTACATAAATATTTTAATTACTTCACAAAAGACCCTTGGATTTTATTTAAAAGTCAATGTTTCACGACTGGCTATGATTTTCTTTTCTTTCCGGCATATTTATTTCAGTCTTTAACTGAAACTTGTTTATAGTAATCACCGTGCGGGAGTTAGCGACACGTTAAAGAAGCCATAAGCTATTAATATTTTCAGCGGATGGCAACTATTAAAGCCTTTTGCCGTTGCGTTCAACTCTATTGAGTTGACTTATTTAGGATACGATTCCTCATAAGCAACTCTAACTGCATGACGTTTTATTTCCAGTAGTTGGAATAAGACTAGTATGATAGAGAATGTATGTTGTAATTATAATGTACGTTGATGGAGTTGAACGATGTATATTAACATTGTATATTCCAGGAACATGTTAAAAATTCTATCATTCATGAACCATGTAATTTAAGATAATTATTTAGGATTTTTTTTTTTTTTTTCTCTCTCTCGTCTGTTTTGTTTTTTTTTTCTATTAAATAACTTGTTGATAAGCATTATATCAGTATTATTTTTTTTTTTTTTTTCATATATACAGGATGTTTTTTTCAGAAAAAATTCTTCTATAGGATGTTAATATTAATTTTCATTTTGCTTTTAATTATTATTTTTTTTTTTGATTGTTCTTTCATTTAGCAGATTAAATATTAAAATTCGATATGTATATGCGGTTTATTTTGATTTGGTTTGAATTTGAAATTTTACTAAAAAAAATCTTTCAGATTTTTTTTTTTCCCGGCCCCCGGGGTATTGTGACGGTTGTCTATTTCGACCTCTTTTTGTCAGTAAATTTTATTTTTTTTGTTGTTCCCGACGTAATTTTAAACTAGGAATTACGTAGTGTCGGAGAACGGCAATGTTTTGATTTGACAAGTCAGTCACGAAAAATTATCCATCAAAGCAACTTGAATCTATTTATTTATTATTTTCCGAGTTTATTATTCCAAATTACATAGTTAAGATATTTTATTATCGATAATCAAAGTTCTTTTTAAGAAACCTATATTTATTTTTTACGTTCACGAGTGTGCGTAGCCAAAATTGTTGGTAAGGATTCTCATTCATTAAAATTTATTTTATTGTTATTCTTTCTTTTCAGATCAAATTTAATTGTATTAATATTTCTGTTCTATTTTGTGTGACTATTTTTTATTTCAATTTTGTTTATATTTTTCTGTTTGTATTTACAGGCATTTTTGTATATTTTTAATTTTACCGAAAAAATAAACACAGAAGAGAATTTTGTGTTTTATTGAAACTACGCTACACTTGCTTACATTGGGACCCCAATCTACATCTGTATTAGAATAAGATTTTAATGAAATAAATAATTTTTATTTATTTTTTTATTTTTATAAATATAGCGATTTGTTAATATATAACGGATTTATTTAACATTCATTTCTAATAAAATATGCATGAAATACACAACACAAACTCTACAATCTGAGATACATTATAATGATACAATTTGTGTATCAGTAGGCAGATTTAAATTAATGTCCTTTTATTAATTGAAATCTTCGTTATTGTTATAGGTCCGTAAGAACATTCGAGATATTGAAGTAGTAAAATATAACTCCGTAGCCTAAAATCCGTGGTCGTAGGTGAAGCAAGTTCAGTACTGGTTAAATTGTAACGCAACTTAAAGTTCAAATCAATTAGTGAAGATATTAAGGTAAAAGGTAGCAATTATTGATTATTGTCATCGTTTCAATATTAATATATGTATACAGTGAAGTTGGTATTTAAGGTATTTAAACTTTTTTGAACATCACAAAAACTAATCTGTTCAGATTTTTGAAATCTTATAAAGTTTTAATTTTATTTACGTATTTATAAATTTAACTCAGTGTTAAATGTCTGAAAGTGTTTTTGAAAGCCTCTGACGGCCAGCGAGGCTTGACGTCATTACATTTCTTAATATACACCAACTTTTTTAAATGTATCATTTGCCTTATAACAATATTCTTATTTACAACAAAAATTTATGAAGTGCGGTAGGTATTTAAATTCAATTTTGTACCCAGGTTCGAACATGTGTTGGTTCTTGGGTAATTTATTCTGGGTTCAGCCCCAATTCGCTGTATGGTTATCCATAACACAAGCTCTGCTTGCTTTTGGGGCCATACAGTTGGTGTGATTGTCTGGGGATTTATTTATTATAATTTATATATGCACGAATACCCTTGTTAAATAATAATGAAAAAGGACCTTTATTATTAATAATACAAATTTTTTGTAAAGTACACAATAATTTAAATTTCATTTATTTATATATTTATCATATCAACAATTCATAAAAAGTAACAATCAACATGATTTGAAAACAGCTACATTAGTGAAAACTGTGTCGCAGCAGTTTACGCCCACTTCCAGGAATACAATATTATGGCGTTACTTTTATAAAAGTACAGAAACAGATATTACTTATACTTAGCTCGCTATGATACGTCTTACAAGGTTACAAGATACAGAAGTACTTATACCTACTTATTAGAAGCGATATTTCAGTGTTGTGTAAACAAAATATAAGCTTTTCGGTAAATGCTTCGTTTAAATAATCTATATTCATAGCAAACTTAAAGTTTCTTATAACTTTAATTAAAATTGATATATCACAAAAAAAAAAACACAAAAAACATAAAACGTGGGTATAACTAACTTCGATGTTTCGTATTGTAACGTTCAGTTCTATGAATACGCCATTGAGTTAACCAAAGTTACAAACTACCTTCGAAAAGACAAGATGAATAAAATTGTTGTGTGGTCCGAAACAAAGCTTGAAGCGATTTTGTAGTATTTAGATGCGATAAAGTGCAGAGTTTGGAGTTTATAAAGAACAAGTTAATTAATGAAATTGATGAAATTCTATAATAGATTATACATAGCATTAAAAATATTTATATAAAGATAAAATTTATAAGCATTATTTTATTCACTTAAAATAAGATGCAAAATTTTGTATTTTCATAAAATATTTATACTTCATATTCATATCCCTTAATAATAAAAAATAAATAAATAATATGTAAAACAAATTTAAAAATAAATCTATATGAAAGGGGATTGAATGTAAGTTAATTTGTCGGTGATTGTAAAATACATTATAATATTAGTCTATTTGTTTTTTCTTTTTGTTTAGGTTATATGATGTATATGAAAAAGAGTGATGTAATGATGTGAATGCATATGAATGAGTGGGTATGAGTGTTGGTTTGAATGAATGTTTGTGAGAGTTTGTGTATTATTATTGTACATAGTAACATCTTTGACTTGCAGAATTAAACTTTTATTAGATTTTCTACGTCACAGTATTCAAGCCTATGCAGCCATTTCTCAATTGTTTGTTTACATTGTTTTAGCGTAAGGGGATAGATGTAAAGTTTTTTATTGACTCGGTAATAGAGCACGGGACTAAGGAAGTGGTACTGACGATTAACCAGGGCCAAGTTGACTCTTTCGGTTGCACAAACTGTACGGTGACGTCTTTTGTGCATGATCAAATGTGGATCATAGGAAAGTGACGAATGTTTACGACAAACACAATTGAGACAATTATTTTCCTAATCGAGAGTACATTACATTCGAAGTATAATGCTGCCATCGGAAACATTACAGGTTTGAACGTCATAACTTTTAAGACTGCTCGCTTTGCTCTTTCGAGATTTATCATATGTGTTTTACAAGAGGCACCCCATATGTTGATAGAGTAGCTGATGATAGTATGAACTAGTGTAAAGTAAGCCAATTTAAGGACAGATAGGGAGGCTCGAGTTCTTAATTTTCTGAATACAAAGATCAATTTCCTAAGCCGCTTTACCAAGGAGTTGATGTGTCTGTTCCAGGAAAGAGTACTTTCAATTATGATGCCAAGATACTTAATACTTTGGGTTCGAGTTATAGAAGCACATTTGCATGGCGAGGCGTGACATTGATGAGCAAGTAGAGTAAAAGACAGTTCAGGTTGAGAAGTTATTTTTGGTGAAAAGCAACAAATTTAATTTTATCTAAATTCAAAGTCAGAAGGTTAGTGTTCAACCATTGCAGAATATCTTAAGGTAGTTTCTGCATATAGACGAGCTTCATCCCATGTTTTACCATGTATTAATATAGCTGTATCATCTGCATTACAACAATTTTTTAAGTACTGTTCACTTTTACACAGGTCGTTCATATAAATTCGAAACAGAGTAGGCCCTAAGACACTACCCTGTGGAACGCCGTAACTAAGAGATTTTTCGTGACTGTACATGTTGTTAAACATCACGCACTGTGTACGGCCACTAAGGTAACTCCTAAATATATCAAAAGCCACACCTCTGACACCTATTCGATGCAACTTGTCAAGAAGGATTGGGACAGAGACAGTGTCGAAGGCTTTAGAGAGGTCTAAGAAGATGCAAAGAGACTTAAGCTTGTTGTTGAGGTGTTTAGATAATGATTCAGTCAATTGTAAGATTGCATCCGCAAGATTGCATCCTCGGTTGATCTTCGCCGCCTAAACCCATGTTGATTTCCTGCCAAAATATTGTTAGACTCAAGGTAATTGAGCAATCTCTTGTTCAAAATTTAAAAAAAATACTTTAGAGAGAACTGTCAATACCGAGATAGGCCTGTAGTTGCTCATAGATCTCTTGTCCCTTCCCTTAAAAATTGAGTGCACAAGTGCCTTCTTAAATATTTCGGGAAAGGTACCAGAGGTTAGACATAGGTTAAAATATGATTGAGGATAGGAGCCAATATATGTCTTGCAGCTTTTATTAAAGAAGTTGGAATCCCATCGAAACCCACAGAACCAGTAGGTTTAAGCCCCAATATAACGCTATTTATTTCATTGCAGTCAGTACTAAGGAGGACCATTGAATGCTTGCATCCTGATTTCGAACACAATCAACAGTAAAACCATTGCTCTTTATTTTGGCTGCCAGATGTTTCGCAGCGTTTGCAAATTAATCGTTTACTTCATTTACTGAGCCTTGGGGACTATGATATTGGTTTAAAGTTGGATATTGATTTAATAAGATTTCATGTTTTTCAAGGACTATTCTGGTACTTTTTAAACTCTGACTGTTCAAATTCGCGTTTCATTTTTTGTAACGCATGTAATTAGTGCACAACGTAGTATTCTCAGGCTGTTTTTTTGTTTTCTTAAACAATTTGTCACGATGACGTTTACACCAAAGTAGCCCTGCGGTGATTCAAGGCTTAAGGACCTTTTTCGCGCAAGGAATCTTACTTATTTTTGTATGTAGCTGAACTGCAGCAGATATGGTAATTACAAGTTTTGTCAAGGCTGCCTCAGAGTCCATACACTGCATGATCTGAGTGTAATCTAAGGTTTCTAGTTCGAGAACACAATCGGTTAATGCGAATTTATTAAGAATACGAGCAGAGTTAGACACTTTAGCAGAATCGTTAAGTTCACAACAAAAGATAACTGGGGCGTGATCAGTAACCAAAGCATCTAAGACTAAGGTAATGGCATTTCTGTTCGTTTTGAGGATTACGTGATCAAGACAGCTCCGGTCACGTGTTGGAAATAGATGAGCAGGAAGCATTGCATGCATAGCAGTTAGGTTAAGATACTTATGGCTATTGGTATCGTCGTCACTCAAAATATCAATGTTAATGTCACCGATTAATGCTATAGTATTAAAAGAACGAATGGAAAAAAGTATAGTGTCTAAACTATTAAGAAAGTTATCAATATTTCTAAAAGATAGTGAGCGATATGTTCCTAGTAACGCCATGTCTGTGGATATTTTTATCACTAGGCAATTAGCGTCCATTACATTAGGATCCTCTATAACAATAGGCAAATTTTTCCGTGCGTAAACAACAGCTCCCTCATTTTGATCGGAATATTTCGAACAACTAGTTGTCTAACCGGGTAGTAAGGGTGGATTTCTGATTTCTGATTTCATTTGTGCTGGCCATATTAGCCGAAGAACCGATAACCGTTGGGGTAAACGAGTTCTTGATTGGAGACCGCGTCTCGGCAAACGTAGTGTAGGACGTCCTCAGACACGGTGGAGTGATGATTTGCGCGGGATGGCTGGCAGGAGCTGGATGCGAGTAGCCAAGGATAGACCTCGATGGCGTGAAATTGGGGAGGCCTATGTCCAGCAGTGGACGAATATGGGCTGATGATGATGATGATGATGAAGGGTGGATATGGACACTAAGCCAACATTCAGTTAAAATAATAACGTCGAGGTCGGAATTTATCATTTCTATTAATACCGAGAGATTATTAAAATTTTTATCATTACCTAAACTGCAAATATTAACATGGAATATTTTGAGTGACTTGTTTAAGTGTGAGAGATAAGAGCAACATATTTCTGGAGCGCATATATATGGGACTTTGATGTTTAGATGTAATCTAGGTCTGTGGTAATTTGTGTGATTTCATCCATTATAAAATTCAATTAAAACCAACAAGTTTATTATTTAACAACTAAATTATTTAGACCATTGTTTGTCTGCACTATATTGTAGAAAGAGATGCTGTATGTTTCTTGTGTAGTGCGGGTCAATGTTGTCTGTTCTTTTGCGCTTACAACGCGCAGTACTTGTTGATGTACTAGTTTGGTTTGCTTCCGAGGCTGAAGACCCACATGTTTCTTGTTCAGTAGAACTGTGTTGAGATATACTGATATTTGGCACCGAAAGTTTTGACAAGGACTCGCTTGGAGTTGCAGGTGATTTAGGTGGTGTACGATTCAAAGGCATCGTCTCGTTGATCCAAAGTAGACTACGCTCTTAAGATTGGAAATTTTTCGCTTCTGGTTGATAATAAGACCAAACAACAATACGATTCTCGCTGTGATGTAGGCGCTTGCAATTTGTCGAACACTCCGCGCGCACTATGCTCGCCTGGTACTTTACGCAAGTTTGCGATTTAGAAACTTAAAGATAATTATTTTAAAAATATATTTAAATGTGAAACGCACGTCCGCTTACTTCCAAAGTCCGGAGGGAAGGGGAAATGGTACCATAATACATTAATATTACTGTCGAAATACTGACAGAAAGAATATTGGCGAATCCTTATTTAAGTAAAAAGTGAGCTAACTGAAAAGTGAAAAGTAACTAGTACATTTGTTTATTCTGTTTTTTTATGTGAATTTCCATCGTAAAGCTTCATGTGTAGAAGTCTCCAAAAAAGTAGTTGATTTATAAAGCTTGATTTGACTTGATCAATTTGTTTTAGCTCCTGTCATTTTAGGATTGTTTGTGACCAAGCACAGGTATTTGATTTTGTAATATAGCTTTTAAATATAGGAAATTATAGTCACTTCAGAATGAAAGGACTCATTTTTATGAAAGAATATATATACTTTTTATATTCCTCATAGTGAAAATGATTTATTACTCACTGGAGTCCTTATCCTTGGCTGTATAGGTTTTGCCTATACATTTGGACTTGTCACTTGTGTGTGTGTGAGTGCCATGGTTTTGTTCCGATGATTTGCGATTCTTTTAGTTATTTTATATAACGTGACTTTATATGCCTTTTTGCCTCAGATATTGATACGGATTGCGCTGACGACGACTTATTGCTGTGATGTTAGGACTAGTTGATTATTTTAAAGATATTGATGAACATTTACGTGTCATTATCATGGTCGGGTGGTGATAGTAGTAATTACCTATGTAAAAATGTAGGTAATGTGAAATCATAACCTCAAAATTAGTACTTAATGAAAATTCAGTTATTATTGTTCCTAGACATACTCCATAATATATATATATATATATATATATATATATATATATATATATATATATATATATATATTTAAAATTGATCCAGATTTTATGTCCTATAGTTTTAGATATTTTTGAGTTCTAAACGCTCCACTTTAACTCCAACTAAAACTATGTATGGCGATCTGCCAATGTCCTTTGGAAAAGTTTAAGTAGAATATATATACAACGAATTTAAAAAAACGACGACTTATTGCTGTGATGTTAGGACTAGTTGATTATTTTAAAGATATTGATGAACATTTACGTGTCATTATCATGGTCGGGTGGTGATAGTAGTAATTACCTATGTAAAATGTAGGTAATTTGAAATCATAACCTCAAAATTAGTACTTAATGAAAATGCAATTATTATTGTTCCTAGACATACTCCATAATATATTTATGAAATTATATTATATTTATATAATTTCTATAATAATAATTTATATTTATTTATATTTATATTTATATTTATGAAATATATACATATATATTTTAAATTGATCCAGATTTTATGTCCTATAGTTTTAGATATTTTTGAGTTCTAAACGCTCCACTTTAACTCCAACTAAAACCATGTATGGCGATCTGCCAATGTCCTTTGGAAAAGTTTAAGTAGAATGTATATACAACGAATTTAAAAAAAAGGACACGGGTTTGCTTGTTTTTTTATATACGTCGTAGCTTTTTTGTTTCCGGACCGATTTTGATGATTTGTTTTGCCTTGGATTCAATTTAGCTCCAAGGGTGTTGAACTCTGGAGTTCGATGGGATACCATGGAACTCTTTAAAATTGGATAAGAAAATTTGTATATTTCTTATGCAAACATATCTTTTTTACTAATTTTTACTGGATATTTTAGGAGGGTAGTCAACGAGTTAACGTAATTTTTTTGCGCTTCGTATATTATATAGAGTTAAATTGTATATTTTGAAAAATAATTACTACTCGTAGTACTACTCGCCTGCAGTTAAAATTCTCCTTTAAATCTCCTCCAACTTGCCACAAAATGAGCACCAACTTACAGTTGCACGCCAACATCAATAACATAGCCAAGATGTTTAAAAAAAAGATGGCAAGCTGAGCGCCGAGTTCCTGAATTTCAAGACCTTCATCTGCAACGGCCTCGCGCTGCTGCGGGCTGAAGTGGATGCGCTGCGAAACAGTATCGATCGCATAGAAATGGGATTTCGCAGTAAAATGCTTCTAGTACATGGCATTCCTGTGCAAACTAACGAAGATACGTGCTCCAAAGTTGTGTCCAGTCTGGCTGCCCGTTGCAAGGTGCCGTCACTCACTTCCAACAGCATTGCCGCAAGTTACCGGTTAGGAAAACAGCTCTAAGCCAAGGGCCTATTGTGGTGAAGTTCGCAGATGTATCACTTATAACACTTATATAACACTATATAACACTTTGGAGAGAAAAAATTACTCTTAAAGGCTCCAATATCACGCTTTCCGAGTTTTTAACATAACCACGACACGCCGTTTTCATGGCAGAGAGACAACAGTTCGGCATCTCCAACTGCTCGACGCTCGATGGTATCATTCACATCAAAAGTCCGGATGGTAAACGATACAAATTGGAAACCATGGCTGAGCTATCAACCTATTCTTCGAGTCCTTCGGCATAAAGTTCCTTCAGTTTTCAGTAATTATTATTAAAATTATAATTTAACATGATATTTTAAACCACTACAAACTATTAAACTAACACATAAGTTTGCATTATACCTAACAGTTGTTTTACACTTGTTTAATAGCTTTTTAGTTTATTATTTTAATTGTTTAAAATTACTTAACTTGCCGTCGGAGAGGCAATTAAAAACTAGCCACACGGTTCATTGTGTCAATATGTCGAGCGATGGAGCGAGCCGCATACTTGTAGCCAAACCGGTCTTTTGTTCTTTTCTAGTGCTGCGTTCCGTTTGCCGCTCACAGCGCTATCAGCGCTAAAAGTGCTCAAAACCGCTAAAAGTGATATTAGTGCTATGAGGGTTTTTCATTTCTTTTTTTTTAAAGATATTTCATTCGAAACTAGATGGCGTTGAACAAAACTCAAAAGTCAATGTCAATGTCTTTGTTTGTTGACTGATAGTATGTTTAAATTATGATATATATTTTTCATTTCATTTCATTTCATACCATTTACATATTTATCATATTTATTTTCAGTCACACACAAACACATCTTATAAAAGATTCATTATAAAGTGTTCCTTGAGGTAGATCAATTTATTAGTTTATTTTATTTTGTTTTTTTTTTCTTTAAGTAAAGTTTACTGCAATTGATACCTATGGCTCCTTCACCTTGCACCCGTGCACATAGCAAGAACCAGTGACGAATGCTTCATATTTAAAAGAAGCACTTTCGTGCGCATATTTTTTTTTGTTTATCACTCACTCAGTCTTTGCTGTCATGTCATACTTTTTTGACTCTTGAGTTTTGATCAGCGCCATCTAATGTTAAAAAAAGAACTATTTTTTATTTTAAATCGTAGAATAAAAACCTCTCATTGCAATCGGTACGGTAAATAGCGCACTAACATTCTGATTGTTCGTCGATTAAGTCTAAAGTTATAATTTCTTTAAGATCTTTTGACCCTGAATGAAGCAGGAGCCATTTTTTTAACATTATTATAAAAGAAAATTAATATTAAGCTCTTAAAATCTATAATCGACTAATAAAAACATCAACAAAGTAACGTCATGTGTCAGTTTTGGGACTGTAAGCGGAAAGAAGGTGGCGTTTATGACGTCATTGATGACGTATTGATATCGCTGTGAGCGCGCTCACGGGCAATCGGAACGGGTATATGAGCGCTGTGAGCGCTATAATCAGCAAACGGAACGCAGCATAAGTAATGAATGCACTATTTATCTGCTTCCCGACTTTCAAATTATTATACAACCATTACATACAACCATAAATTAAACCACAAATACTATAAGTGCCTACTGTTAATCCGAAATTATTAAAAAAAGTTTATGAGAAATATACGACAAAACTTTTTTCAAAGAACTTAAATAGCTTAATAATTAAGTTAAAATGTAAACATCCTTTGTTGACTGACCTGCCGCCACCTGCGTAACAAATTGGCAACGTCGCATTTAAATCACATAGCGCGTGCGGCGGCGGGCTCACCGGCTCACACACCTATACAGCGGAGAGCCCGGGTTTGATGTGGATGATAATGTAAACATGTGGTGTAGGTAACGTTGGATGAGATGATCAATGAACATAATAAACAATAATAATTCACTGTAACACTTACACATTAAATCTTCAATTGTTCGAAATGTCCGCCGTTTGCAATAGTACACAAATTATAACGATGTATAATATTGTTACTTAAACGTGCAATAAGGTCACTGTTTGTTGTTAATTTTTTTAATTTATTAAACGCTAAAATAATCCGATTCTTAAGCTCTTCTACGGTATTCACGTCTGTCGCGTACACTTCACCTTTCACAAACCCCCAGATAAGTCCATTGGAGTGAGATCCGGGGACCGTGGTGGCCATCGTATTGGTCCAAATCGACCAATCCACTGCTGTCCAAACATTTCGGTGAGTCGCTCTCTCGAAGACATCACTGAATGTGGAGAAGCTCCGTGCAATTGGTACCATAAATGCCAATGATTGGCTAGGGGGAGTCCTTCGGTATAATCAACAACGGGACCGGATACTATCTCCAAAAATTTTGCCGCATTAAGGGTGCCGTCAATAAAAACAGGGCCAATAATTTGGTCCCTGTGTATACCAGCCCACACATTAACAGAGAAGCGGTACTGATGCTCCGACTTCCGAATCATGCGTGGATTTGAGATTTTGTCGGTTCCATATGCCTTTGCGTGTAAATGTGCTCTCGTCGGGCCACATGACATTTAATAAAAATATCGGGTCGTCTGTAACTTTGTCAAGTATCCACAGGCAGTAAGTACGCCTGACTGGCAAATCCCTTCTTTAAAGGGCTTGAACTTTTTTAAATTTGTACGGTTTGCGTTTATTCCTTTTTAAAATGTTATGCACTGTTCTATTGCAAACTCTAAACTGGCGTGCGGCTCTATGCAGACTCGATGTGGGGTTGCGGTCAAAATAGTCAAGAATCTGTTGCTCGCGCGCAGTAGCTATCTGCTTCGGTGGGACTCCCTCCTGATGCGCTACTAATGGTTTGTTTTCCCGTGCCCGTTGCACTGCCAATATTATGGTGCGAGCGTTCCTAGGGCACGTGCGGCTGTCTCCATACCTTTCTCGGTAAGTTCGCAGAGCTAGAGCTGCATTTTTGTGGGACTCCCCGTAGATTAAAATCATGTCAGTGTATTCTGACGCCATGTACGTAGCACGAGGCATTGTGGATGTCTTACGTATTTACAAAATAATTAAAAACTACTTACAAAACTAAACCTAAAATACTCAGTTACGTGTCCTGTCACAAAAGTAAAACTAACACTAAATAAATTCCGTGTCCTATCACAATAAAAATTTAACATTAGTTAATGGGACGCGTGAGCGACAATAATCTGTGCTGAATTGCGCAACGTGCACCCCGGATGCAACGCGTCTTCGCTCTACACAACGTAAAAATTGTGCCCTTGACCTAATTAGCCGAGCCGCCGCCGGCACAATAGCAACATACTGATCTATTTCTATTTCTGTTACGCTTATTACATTAGAGTGAGATAACCGTGATCTGTACTCCCTTAAAGGAAAGATTTAGTAACAGTGTACTTCCTTGTTTGTATTGCAAACTTACGATACAAAGCGGCAACGTCGCATCACTCGCGTGAATATTGTCGTTTTGCGGTGACCCTTAGATAACTATGTATGCCTATAGTACAAACTTACGATCAGGTGATCAAGAAGATACAGAGTTTTTTTTATTTTAGCTTTAATGTTTTGTATTGTTATTTATTTTAGTGACCTATTTAGGTACTTCATTAGGTATTATACAAATTGGGTTATGTATGTAATTGTTATATCTCTCGTTTGCTATTGTTACTGGTTTACTGTATGAGTAATAGGTAAACTAAGATAACTCTTCTATACTGCTGGCGTGTAGACTGCTTTTGATTAATATAATACAATTAGACTATTAGAATATTAAAATTTATTATAATTTATTTTTAGAATACACAAAATTTAAAATTGTATAGTGTAGATGATAACTTTTCTAGAAGTGGTTCGAGTTTCCTAACAGCACCATCGTCATCTGAAAGCAGTTTTCACAGCACTACTGAATCCTTAAACCTTTTGGCAAATTCTGTTTTTTCAGGATTTCCCAAAAATTTTTAATGCCGTTCACATTAACGCTCAAAGCATTCCTGCTCATTGTGCGGACTTGACTGCGTCGTTTTCCAATAATTCCAACTTACATGCTATTTTAGTATCAGAATCATTTTTAAAACCCTCTCTTCCTTCCTCTTCCTATTCTCTTCCCGGATTACACCTTATTCGTAATGACAGAGTTGGTAAACGTGGCGGTGGGGACGCTATATATCTAAAATCTCACTTCATTTTTCGTGTTCAAATCCCCTTCTCAATACAATACACTGAGGCTTCGGAGCACCTTTTCTTAGAAGTTCTAGCTGGTCATACTAAGGTCTTGTTGGGGGTATTCTATAGTTCTAACCTACACTCACTCACTCACTTGTTGGAGTCACTCGTGCCTACTGTTGATCACACCATTATTATGGGTGATTTCAACACCTGCCTTCTCAGAAATGACCACCGTACTAAAAACCTTCATATCCTTCCATCAACTACAACACATCATTTTCCAAACTGCCAACCATTTTTGTTAGATCTCAGTATAGTCTCATCATGAACATGTTAACAACCATAGACAGTTCACTGCCGACGCGTTTTCGTACCACGACCTACTCTTTATCTCATATAAAATTGAATGTCCTAAACATAAGCCTCGTGTTCTTTTACAGCGCAATTACAATGGCATCGACAAACAGAAGTATATTATATATCTGACTTCAGCAGCAAAAACTGGGATGCTTTGTTTGATGCGCCGACTATTGATGTTAAGTTAGAACTTTTTAATTCAATTTTAAGCCAAGCTTTTGACGTTCAAGCTCCACTTTGACCAGTTCGGCTCAAACATCTCCCCGCTCCTTGGCTTGCTAAGGATAAGCTGTCGTTATAAAGAATTACGCAATAGATGTAGCAGAATATGTAGAAATGCGCAACGTCAACATATTTACAGTTCTGTTTCGAATGGAAAACCTAAGGTGTGGTCGTTCCTGAGAAGTCTAGGTATCAGTAAATCTCTTTCATCACTTTCTCTACACCTTGAACTAGATTCCTTAAACAAACATTTCACCACAGTTTCCCCAGTTCCACATAAATAAAAACTTGCTACGCTGCAATCTTTGTCTGCCACGTCCAGCATTCAACACCCTGCTTTCTCCTTTAGAACAGTATCGAGCACGATGTTGTGGCAAGCGTATCAGCAATCAAATCAAATGCTGAAGGCTATGATGTTATAAGCCGCAGAATGATTGAAATTGGTTCTGAGATTTTAATGCCTATAATTTGCCACATTTTCAATTTCTCGCTCAGTACTGGTACTTTTCCGTCCTGCTGGCGCAAGGCAGTAGTTATACCTAGTCCTAAGACTCCCAATCCCTCGCTTCCTTCTCACTTTAGGCCGACATCTATCCTTTCCTTTCTTTCTAAAGTTTTTGAAAGACTTGTTTCTTATCAACTTAATGCATTTTTGAATTCAAATAGCTTTCTTAGCAAATTTCAGTCTGGATTTTGTCCTGGGCACAACACAACAACCACCTTAACTAATGTAACTGATGACATACGTTGGGGCATGTCTCGACAACAACTGACAGCTATGGTTCTGTTGGATTATAGCAATGTATTTAACACGGTTGATTGCGATATCATGTTGGTTATACTGCGTAGGGTTTTTGGCTCAGACAAGGATACAGCTTGGTTTAGTAATTATCTTGTAGGTCGTCAATGGGTACGTGTAGATGGTGTGTTTTCTGAGTTTTCTGATGTCATTGCGGGAGTACCTCAAGGGGGCGTCCTCTTACCTCTCCTTTTCTCAATCTTTATAAACTTTGTGATACCCCTTATCTCATGTCATTACCAATTATATGCTGACGATTTGCAAATTTACACCCAGGGTACTGTCGAGGAAATCGATAGCGTGATTGATAAAATTAATGATGAAGTCGCCACAATAACTGAATGGAGTCAATCACATGGCTTAACAATAAACCCTCAGAAATCGCAAGCCATCATCATTGGCGGTACTGAACAAATTGCTAAGCTTAAGTTACGTACTATGCCAAACATTTACTTAGGTATTTTTTTTGTTAGCAGTGCAGTTAGAAACTTGGGCGTTATTCTTGATTCTACTGTCTCCTGGACGTCTCACAGAACTGGGATAAGCAGGAAAGTATATGCTGCATATGGTTCACTGAGAAGATGGAGGAAATTTTTGCCCATCAAGACAAAGATTGAGCTTGCGCAATCGTTACTTTTGCCGATTTTGTACTATGCTGATGTCTGCCTCATAGATCTCAACGAGGACTTATTTGATAGACTTCAGCGTCTGCAGAATCTGTGCATCAGATTCATTTATGGATTGCGCAAGTTCGATCATGTCTCAGAATACAAACGCAAGCTTGGATGGGTGCCAGTCAGGCTGTGGCAGGAGGAGCATGTTTTAACCTTGTTATACAAAGTACTTTATGACCCCCGCACGCTCTGTTAAAGAGCGCTTCAGGTTTCTTGGTGTACGATAAAACCACGACCTACGATCTGATGCCGATAACTTTATTGAGTCACCACCAAGTCGATCAGAATATTTTCAGGAATCCTTCACAGTCAGTTCCGCTCATCTGTGGAACAAACTACCGGCTGTTGTACAGCACTCGAAGTCAATAACCATTTTTAAATCAAAACTCCATAAACATCTTTTGGGAAAGTTGTGATCTACAATTATAATTATTAGGTCTTTACCTATGAAATTGCCGTTTTTCACGAAATAAATGAAGCGTAATTTTTTTATATATTTTTTATTTCTATTAATCAAATTAATCACCCATGCAATCAATGCATCTTTGCCAACGCATTGGTAGCTTATTAATGCCTTTCTTGAAGAAATCAGCTGGACGGGAGGCAACAAATTCTTCAAAGGCATTTTGTACTGCCTCTCGGGTATTGAATTTTTTTCCCACCAAGAAGTTATCCAAATTATGGAAAAAGTAGAAGTCTGCAGACGCAAGGTCTGGTGAGTACGGCGGATGACGGAGAACTTCCAACCCCAACTCTTGTAGCTTGGAGACCGTCTGCTGTGCAGTATGAGGTCGCGCGTTGTCATGCAGGAGCAGTGGAGCCGAACGATTGACCAAAGCTGGTTGGAGATGTGCGAGCTTCTCCATCATTGTGTTCAGTTCTTCACAGTACACATCTGCAGCAATGCTTGTCCCGTTAGGCAAGAAGCTGTGATGAATTACACCCGCGTTAGACCACCAAACAGTGACCATCACTTTTCTAGGGGTAAGTTTTCGTTTAGGGCGTTGTTTGGGTGCTGAACCAGGGTCTAACCAACTTGCTGAGCGCTTACGATTGTCAAACAGGATCCATTTCTCGTCACAAGTAACAATGCGGGTCAGGATTCCTTCATTTGTATGCCTGCTGAGCAGTGCAAGGCACGTCTCCACGCGTACTTCGCGCTGGCGGTCATTGAGTTCGTGGGGTACCCATTTTTCAAGCATCAAGCTTTTTTACCTTGCCAATTTGACGCAAATGGACCAATATTGTTTTGATGCTAACGTCGAAAGCTGCTGCTAATTCAGCCGTGGATTGAGTTTCATCAGCTTCCACAATTGCCTTTAATTCGTCATTGTCGACCAAAGTTTTCGGACGACCACGGGGTTCATTTTTCAGGTCAAAATTTCCAGAACGGAAGAGTTTAAACCAATAACGGGTGGTGCGATCTTTTGTAGTGTTCGCTCCGTAAACGTTGTTGATGTTGCGTGCCGCTTGTGCCGCTTTGCTGCCACGACGGTACTCATACTCCATAATTACTCGAATTTTTAACTTATCCATGATGACGAAAAATATTCGAATGCGTTGAAAACAAAACACTAACTATTAAACAAATGACGGTTTTAGAAAAAGAATTCCATGTTTGTCAAATAAAATTATTTGAAATTAGAATTATCAGTCAAAAAAAAAATATTTTCATTTGAAACGGCCAGTACGGCAAAACGGCAGTTTCATAGGTAAAGACCTATTATTTAGTATAAGTCTATTAATAATTATATATTAGTGTTATATTACCATATTTGTGTATTTAGAATTTATTACTTTTCCGTATTTATTTATTTATTGCACCATTTTTTTCTCTTATAGTGCACTACCTCTCTTTCTGTTTGTAGTTTTCCGTCCACACAAAGGTTGTCTGGAAGAGATCGCTGCTAGCGACAAGGCTGTCTTTGCCCACTTTAGTTTTAAGTTGTCTATTGTAAAACTGTACTCTGTTTTTGTGAGCAAAAAAGTGTTTTTATTATTATTGTTATTATTATTCATTTAACAAAATATGGATGGAAATAAATCTGTAATATAATAAAGCTTTAAATTTACTTATGTTTATGACGAAAAACATTAAGAAACTTGAAAATGTTAAAAAAGGCTTTAAAAATAAGAGGCTATATAGCTACATAACAAATACAGTCCACGCGCCCGTGTCTCGTCATGAAGTTATAGTATATTATGCAACTAGTGAATAAAGGACGGATTTAAAGCGAGGGCCGTAGATGAGTCACGAGCAAGTGAAGGATTCTAACGATTGAATCACGAGCGTAGCGAGGATTCTAACAGATTCAACTGTTAGAATCCTGAGCGACGCGAGTGATTCATGGCCTTCGATATAAATACGTACTTTATTCAGGAGTTGCATACTATATTTTATACCATGACTACGAGAAAAAGACGTAATTTAAGCGAAAATAGAAATTTAATCAAGATATAATAAATGTTACATTAATTGAAATGGACATTAAAATTAGAGCTATGACTGATATTAAGCGTAATTTTCTTATTATTATCATTAGAGTGGTCAACTTGTGAAACAATATTTATTTTTCTATAATGGCAGCAAAGAACACAAAGCAGTTTTTAATCTAATGCCAAACTCCTTGTCGCAAATATCGACCAATCAAATCTCGAGAATTTATTTGCACCAAAGAGTTTGAATTTCGAATCTTAGCGCAAGGAGCTTGTGTAAGCATTGAAATGGAGATCGCATATATTTTGTGTTCCAAATTCAAACACCAAAACATTGAATAAAAACAAAACAGTGAATAAAAGGCCTTTTTATTCACTGTTTTGCGTGAATAAAATAAGCATTTTAGAGGAAGTATGGTATAAAATTTTTTTACTGTACAAATTTATATTTAGGTGAAGATCCCTTCACTTTATTTCTTACTCTTTTCAGCGTAAATAACTTATTTATTTATACTTTTCATAAAAATATGTTTTGTTTTATTCTTGTCTGTAGAGTAGGGATATGAACAATGCGAGCACTGATCTTTTGTTTTTGGTTTCATAGTCGGCAAACGAGCACCATACCCACTTGATGATAAAAGTCATCCACGGTCAAGGACATGGTGATCATGATATGTACTAATGATACGTTGCCGACTGCACGGTTCAGTTGCCTTTTTCCAGTAATAGCTGCCGCTATTTCTTCCCTTTAACCGGAATACTAAAATCTAATATTATGGCGGTCAAAATAGGAAGAGACCTGTAATACCGCCAAACAACATCTTAACAAAAAGAAATCTACTAATTGTTACCTTATCCTCATATTAATACTCGGGTCGCCGTCAACTGAGTGAACCCAAAGTTAACTAACTAATAGAATCAAAACATTGATAAAAAACTGAACATTTATCAGACATATATCTTAAATGTTAAGAACACATTCTTCGCTCAAATGTCAAATCCGGGTCGGATGAACGATCTGCCATGAATGAAAATGCAAGTCAGTGGGTTGGGATGAGTTCATTCTAGGAAATTGTGTATCGTAACAACTACGTTTAATTCCCCGCAAAAAACGAAATGGAAATAAGGAGGCCTAAGTGTAGTCACAGGTTCCATGGGGTACACTCCGAACATAATGGTACCGTGAGACGACAATAATACCCAGCAAATTTTTTTACAGTCACACGTTGTATTTTTATTTTTTAGCGTAGAAATCATTATAACCTTTATTATCTGCCAAAATATTTTGTTAAATTTTTATCTTTCAATCAACTCAAAATCAAATGAAGAGCAATCACAAACAACAGACGATCACAAGAATTCCTTCCCGTAGGATCTTTAATTAAATTGTCTCAGATTCTTCACTTAATTAATTGCTATACCGTTACTAACCGTCGCAATATTAATAGTGTCGTTTGCAACTTAACGTTAAATTTATTATCTATAATCTTAAGATTAAGAAGGCAATGTGGATTAACATACAACCAACACCTCTTACTAGTCTCCTAAATTCTTTAATTCTTAAGTTATTTAAATAAATCAATATTTTTTGTAATTTAAGCAGATAACTTTATTGGTAACTTTGGTACTTACCTTCACTTACTGTTTCCAACCAAAGCTACCTGAAAGGTCTATGCATACATCACTCACTAGCACATGAACATTTTCTCTATCATATACACACACATACGCGCACTTTATTATGTAATAAATATGTAGGCACAGAATCCCGGCATGTGACAGACTCAGGGCAAGCAAACGGCGCGAACGTGTACCCCGAGTGGCCGATCAGAGCTTACTACTGCAGGTTTGTCCTCACCCCTCTCCCCTACTGAAAATCTCTTTCAGATTATATGCGAGAGCTGAAGTGACAAGTAATATATAAAAATCCCTAAAAAAATAAGTAGTGACATTTAGCGAGGAAGGTGATATCGTATTGTTGAAATTTTTAAGTTAATGTAGAGCCTTTAACTTATGTTAGTTTAGAAAAAAAATTATTTATTGAACGCTTACTTGCTTACTAAAAACGATTCTTTTGATACAGAGTTGTAAAGTTATTGACTGCATGTTGTTTAACGATACGTTAGTGGCGTAATTTATTAGTAGTCCTCTGTACACTACTGGTACCGGGTTCCAGTATCAAAACCATACAGTTCCTTATATTTCAGAATAAATATGAGTAACGATTAGTGAGGGTGATTCGAGGTTTTGTACGTTTTCGGTAAACTTTAGGTATAGATAGGACTTTAAGATCACTTTGTTTATAGCACCTGCAATGTAGTATATAGGTTAAGTTATATAATGAGGTTATAGTTTCCCAATGATGGCCATTCCAAAACTAATCAAAATTCAGATGAAAAGTAGCTAGAGAATTTGGCAAATTAAAAATCCCGACTGCTAAAGTAATATCCCTGTTTCCATGGGAACCCCGATGATATACCCTCCGTCTCCCCAGAACAGGGAAAATCCAAACTTGAAATCCGTCAAATGGTAAGGCTATATAGCATGCCAAAGAATGATATAAACATACACACATGCACTCAAAATGCATAACTCTACTTCTGACAGTTTGGTTACAATAACTTCTGTTTAAAAAAAAATTATTATAGTAATGCCGTGACGTATGCTCAATTTTGTGACGACTGGTTACGAACTTTAGACGTGAAAGTAGTGAACAATCTATTTCACTGTCGAATTACAATATTAGTTAGAATGGATAGAATATTAAAGTTTCTATCCTCAACTTTAGTCAACCCTAAAACGGACGAACTTCAAAACAAGTTTTACTTGGCTTGTCGTCAACAGGTTATCTATAAAAGCGAAATGCTCAAGCGAAAAACAAGTTCACCGATTTCGAATTCCATCATGTGCGCTATCCGCTTAATGACTACACAATTTTGTAAATTCTAGAAGGAACAATGAATACATGATAATCGTCTTAATAAGTGCTTCTAATACATATGATTTATTAACTTAAGATATTTATTTATTCGTATATATCGCAAGTTTGTACTTGCGACATATTTTTTCTACTTTTCCTTATACATGGGCTGGCAAACAAGGACCACCGTCTGATGGTAAGCTGTATTCCGAATTGTTAACATATTTATATTTTTATGTATATTTTCAAGTTTTTATAACTCTACTGTGATATCGCCAAATGTGAAATTTTCGATTATGAGTTATTTATATTATATCTCTCTGTAGACAAACCTTCATCTCGTTATCTTGTCAAAAACCTTGGCCCAGGCATTTGACTTCATTTCACTAGGAAGTGGTCCACGTGCAGATCTGTGCCTCTGATGGTGGCTGCACAATCCATAAAATTTTAACTGTTTTCGCAGCCGACAAACAAGCACGCGCTCTACCTGATGATAAGTTGGAACCGTGCCCATGGACATCATTAATCTTAACTGTTAAATTGATATATTTTGATCAATTACTTGGAATTGCTTTTATTCCCGTAATTTCAATGGCTGTTCCATCCAATAACCAACTGCCGCAATAAACAGTTAACAAAACTACACAAACGCAGTTATCACGGTATTCAGAATAGGGAGGAAGGCACCCCAGAAAAGCTCTATACAAAAGAAAGTCTTTTAATAATAAAACTGTGTTTAGCAGAATTGAATATTCGTTGGTTATAATAATTGTGCTGGTACGTTAGAAAAGATTCATGATAATGACTCTATCCAGCTTTTAGAGTAACATTGTTTGGTCGCATACATTACGGGACCGGAGAAATTGCAGTCTAGCGCTTGACTGGGAAGAATTCATCGCTAATGCATCTTAGTTTTGGAATTACCGACTGCGCCTTTGTAATAAAACATCCATAAAATTTGGTACGAGAGTAAAATTTTATGGATATGTGTAGTGTGTGACAAAGTTCTAAAATAGTTCGCAAATGTTGTTTTATTTTAATACAACAATTAATATAATTAATAAATTTAAAAAAACAATGGATAATTAAATAAAGAGATTAAATATGACCTTTGTTTATAAAGGTATAAAAAATTTATGAGAAAGCGTCGTCAACAACTTGAAAAAAAGTTTTCATATAGTAGGTACACGTATGTATAATTAATATTCTATGAAGATACAGCGTACCAAACAGTGTAACTAGTCTGTATGGTGGCATTGTATGTATCTAATATACGCAAATAAAATTTGAATACATATGATAATTTATAATATCCGTTTTAAGATGTTTGCAAAATTTTCACTTACAGATAGTTGGTAGGGAGGATCAAGGATGAGTATGACACGTGGTGCAACGTTCAAAAATATGATTCTTCAATTCCCAATTAAGGAGACTTATGTACAAGAACTATCGTACTTTCACACCAATGTATTCACAAGTTAATGTCTAAATTTATTGAATCAAAATGTACTTATAAATAACTAAATAAACAATACATGCGGCGAGGTTGTGGATTTGATTACCTTACGAAATCCGGGAATCAACAACACTTTCCACATTCATGAAACGAGTAAGATAATATTACTTTCAAGAATGTAAGTTTCTGTCATTACACGTATTTCTCCTGTTTATTTGTGTCGACAGTCCTGAATTAACCTCGCTTGCCTTGCAATTAAAAACACCCAGAAGGCGCACGACACTCTGTTCTCTATTTCAAATTCCATTCAGCAATAGTAATTTTGCCAAAAATCCAGTAATTTCTCGTTTACTAAACTGTTATAATAAACAATTTCAATGTCTTAATATATTCCAATTATCTAAACAATAATTTAAAAAACAAGTTGCCAATAAACTATTAGCCAATTAAAAATAAGTCCACTTGCACCGGTGGTGTAGTGTCTGCACACATACAAACTTGTAGACATGATCACATTTTCATTCAATTATTCATGTATACTAACTCTATAAATAACATAGACTCTAATATCTCTAACACACACATACTCTCTAATATACACACTCACACACACTGAATTGCATGCCATAACTTTGTATTTTTTTATTTCACTTATTAATTCTTGATAAATTTTGATGTACATCCTGTTTGAAGCTAGTTTTAACCTACTCGTAACAGTATAAATAAAAGTCTGTGAACCTGTCATTGGCAGTATGTACCAATTCATTTAAATCAATTGTAATATAATATTTCAAAGTGCTGTTGGTTCTGTAATAATAAATAAATGAAAACATTTTATACAATAGGAACATAATATAAATCATACATTACTCGTATTTGTTGTGTATGTATATTATATAAGTAAGTATTTTTATTTATTTAACAGTTTTTGTACACACATAATAATATGAAAACAATATAAAATACCTTAAAGACTAAATATGTACAAAGGTACGGCTTATTTCTAAAATAAATCTCTTCCACCCGATATGTGAGAGGAGAGATTAGTTTAAAAGAAAGTAGTGTGTACCTACTTTAAACATTCATAAATTATATACTTAATACCGTAAATAAATTTGCATATTCTCATATACATACATAAATAAAATAAAATACTTAATAAGGCAAAAGTAGTGGTCTTTAACTCTTTTTTTTAAAGATAAGTAGTGTTTCTGACTCGCGTATTTTATAAAGGAGTGGATTCCACAATCTGACTGCATGAACGGTAAATGAATAGGAGAAAAAGTCTGTTTTATGTGGATGTATGTGAAGGAGAGTACGCTTATGTGCTCTGCATGGCGCCTCTTAACGGGCAAAAGAAAATCGTTCGCGAAGACATTGCGGGGAGTTTGGATTATATAGGACATTAAAAAGGAGGCAGAGGATTCGCAGGTTTCTACAAAGTCAGATAGGAAGCCAAAGAAGTTTGTTACGGAACTCCGATACATGATCATGCTTTTTTAGACCGAATATGAAGCGTATAGAGAGATTTTGGAGACGTTCCAGCTCATTTAGAAGCTCCTTAGAGATATCAAAGTAACAGACGTCTGCATAATCGATGATGGGTTGAATGAGACTTTGAGCAAGGGAGATTTTAGTCGAAAAGGGAAAGAAAGTTTGAGGTATTTTAATTTGTATGTAGTGTATGTATTTTTATGTGTATAGTACACACACTTGTTTGTATGAAAACACACTAATTTTCTCTTTTCACACACTGTCCAGCCATAGGTGTGCTGGAAGATATTTGTTTTAGAAATAAACAGTACCTTAGTATATTATTTTTAGGCTCCATATGCCTGATTGTGTTTCCAAAAATGTATAAATAAATAAATAAAATGAATAAACGACATCTAGCAACGAAGCCTCTATTCTTACATGAGTCGTGCCGATGCTGCTGAGTTGCATGTTCAAGGGTCATATGAATAGAAAATTTGAAACGAAAATCAAAACTTAATCTGAATTTTTTTTTTGTTCCCCTCCGCGGGAAGGGCAGGAGGATAAAAATGCCCTGACGCATACTCTGGCGCGATTCCAAAGTTATGTGGGACTCGTCCCGACGCCTACCAGGACCATACCCACTAAAAACTCCCTGTCGGCTCGTGCATTTTTGCCACTCAGCCTTCATCTGAGCGACGGCCAATTGGAGAAAGAGGCCGCGCTAGCGGGGCCCAGAAGGGGTCACCCGCTGGGATTACATAGCACTGAAGGTGCTCAAAGCACTGAAGGTGAATACATAGCACTGAAGGTGCTCAAAATGAAAATCAATAATTAAAACAATAATTTAAAAAAATGCAATATAAAATTGAATTAATTCGCATTTACGTTAGAATTAGGATTTACGTTAGAATTAGAATTTACGTTAGAATTAGGATTTGCGGCCTGAAGGGCCTCGAGAGCTAAAGTTAACTGCGTAGGTTCGCCCGTGTGCGCGTTTCTCGGCCTAGCGACTTTGAATTTCGAATCTAACACAGGAGCAGTATATGAGACTGAATCTCGAACAAGATGATTGGGATGGGATTCGGCGCGTTTGAAGAACGATTATGAGAGTGTTTTGAGGTGCTGTTGCACTGTAGGTAGTTCAAGATCTCTGTGCAGGTCCGCGTTGCGCACATGCCAAGGTGCGTCTGTGGCCCTGCGGCAGAAGAGATTTTGAACTACCTGCAGCTTATACAGGATGGAGGGATTGGCGTGGGCAAAGATTGGCGAGGCATATGTCATGACAGGTCTAACGCAGACCTTGTAAAGTGTACGTTTGTTTCTGAAAGACATTTTACTTTTTCTACCTAACATGCTATTTAGGCGGCCTAAGTAGTGACGAGCGAGTTTCGAAACTCTTTCGACGTGTGGCTTGAAAGAAAGCGTCGGATCTAATGTGACGCCTAAGTATTTAGTACTGCGCTTCCAGGGGATGGGAATGCCTAACATTCGAACGTGGGGATCGCCAGCGGGACGACGGCGTTTGTGGTCGAAGCGCATCGCAGAACTCTTTTCAGGGTTCACATCAATGCGCCATTTTTGAAACCATACACCAAGGGCGTTTACGGCCTTTTGGAGTCTGGTTACAAGGTGCCGAACACTGTGGCCTTTGGTATAGAGTGCGGTGTCGTCAGCAAAGAGGGCGAGTTCGACGCCTTTCGGCGGGATGGGAATGTCGTTGGTGTACACGGTGTACAGCAGAGGGGCGAGGACTGAGCCTTGAGGGACTCCAGCCTTTATGGGACGAGGCGCAGAAAGCGTGCCTTCGTGTTTAAATCGAAACGTACGGTCTTTGAGAAACGACGCTATTAACCTGACTAGGCGATCCGGTAAGCCTATCTTGTAGAGTTTATAAACGAGACCGCTGTGCCAGACTTTATCGAAAGCCTTGGCTACGTCAAAGAAAACCGTGACTGTTTTATAACGACGCGAATAGAAACCGTCAAGTATATACTCGACGATTCGGTGGACTTACTGAGGAGTGTTTAGCGCGAAAGCCGAACTGATGGGGAATAATGAGAGGATCGCCATCCGTTGGAAACAGATAGTTCCGCATTCGAGAGAGTATGACTCTCTCGAGAAGTTTAGACATTGCCTTGAGGAGGCTGATGGGTCTGTGATTAGCCGGGACGTTCAGAGGTTTGCCCGGCTTGGGAATGCCTATGACTGTCGCTTCTTTCCAAGCTTTTGGAAAGTAGCTATGGTCGAAGCAGGCATTGAAAATGATAGCTAACAAGGTAAGCATCTGTTGAGGTAGGTGCTTAAGTGCGTGGTTGGAAATTCCATCCGCACCCGGAGCCTTTTTGGACTTTTGATTCCTAATGAGAAGCAAGATTTCGTCATTAGAGACTGTGACAGGGTCGTCGGTGATGGGGAGAGAGTCTCTGCGAAGGACTTCGTCCTACACCGCCTGGATGTGTGAGTGATCAGCAGGTTGCGTGCTGGGCGAGCATTGTGCGGCAATGCTGTCAGCGAAGCATTCGGTTTTCTCTTCGACTTCAAAGGCAGTAGTGCCATCGGGCCGAGTGAGTGGAGGAACGTGAGAGGCGGTGTCTACGCGTAAGGCTCGGGCCATGCTATAGTACGCTTGGTGGGACGGAGAGATATTCGCCATGAGATCGTTCATCTGAGCGTCTCGGAGTTCCGCGAGGCAAGACCTAACTTTACGTTGAAGCTGATTCGCAGCTGTTCTATATGCGGGCGTGGGATACTTCTTGGCTCTCCGGAGAGCCGCGTTCTTAGCTTTAATAAGATTGCTAACGGCTAAGGGAAGCGTGGGTTTGCCTTGCTTAGCAACCTTTTCGTTGTCACTGATAGCTGAGTTGATAGCATCAGTGAGAGAATTTACTAATGAATCGATTTTATCCGGGCTATCTAATTGTTCGGGAGAGATCGCGAGTGGAGAGTTCGGAGCCTCTAAGGCTGAAACTAACGTTTTTTTTAAAACCTTTCCAGTTGGTAAAGGTCTTAGGAGATGAGACGTTATCGTTCGGCAGTCCTAGCACGAGGGAAACGGGGCGATGGTCGGAGCCTAGGTCATCGAGCGGTTCGATAGACCTTAGATCAAGATTGATTCGCTTGATAATTGCAAAGTCGAGGATGTCAGGAGAGTAGGACGGGTTGTTGGGATAGTGAGTGGGAGTGATGGGGGATATGATGTCTAGGTCAAGGGAGTTAGTGATGTCGAGGAGAGCGATACCGCTGGTGTTAGTCGATAGGCACGTCCAGTCAGTATGTTTGGAGTTAAAGTCTCCGAACATAATGACTGAATGGCCGAGGGCGAGAATGGCCTCAAAGTCGCTGCGGATTGGTCTGGTACCACTAGGTATGTAGATTGAAGCTATGATGATGGTCGGATGACCAGTCATAGCCAATCTACACACAGTGGCTTCCATGTTGAGGAGAGGAGGGGTAGGGAGAGGACAGCAGTGGAAGCCTCTTTTGTAATAGGTATATAGCGGTGCCGCCGAAACCGTCGGAGTTGGGCCTATCGTTACGAATAATTGCGAACTTAGGTATAGCGAATCCCCTGGAGCGGTTTGGAGTAAGCCATGTCTCCTGGAGAAGGAATAAGTCAGGTTCTTTGTTCTGAAGGAACAGTTTAATCTCTTGAAGGTTGGTGTTAAGGCTACGAGCGTTAAAAGATACTAGGGATAAGCCCTTGGGTTTAATACGACTGGACGCGGGATTTGCGGGTCTAGACATTATAATTTACTTATTTACGCTTTTATATAAAAATAAAAAAAATAATAAATTTATAATGAACTTAGAAGCGAGTGATGCTCGGCTAAAGCAAATAAACGCTCTTGAGGAGAGCGGGCGGCTCGCAGTTTGCGTGCGAGCACGGAAATTTCGTTAATATCGACGTTTTGAATAACGTCGAACACGGTCTTCATGTCCTCAGCCAACGACGACTGAGGTGCGGATGACGGAGCAGGACGCGGCCCTACGGAAGCTACGGGAGCTGGGATGGGTCGGGAAGGTGCAGGCGGAACGGCCGGACGCTGCCTCCAAGACAGAGCCTGAGTAGGCGTCGGCTGAACGGGCTTTGCTTCCGGGGGACCTCGGTTGCGCAGCGGCGGGAAGTGAGTGGGAGTGAGCGGCGGCGCCGGTTTAGGCGCGGCCCTCTTAGCGGTGGAGTGCGGAGCGCGCGGGCAACCCCTGTAGTTAGCTGTGTGGCCGGACTGACCGCACAGCACACAGGCAGGGGGGGAAGTGGATTCGGGAGTGCGAGTGCACTCGTTCGTTATGTGCGGATCCAGGCACTTGACGCACCTGGGGGGAGCTGAGCAGTTAGCCGCTGCGTGGCCATAGAGCTGGCAGCGGTGGCACTGCCCAGGGTGACCGCGGAGGTTGAGACGCTCGACGGAGATATTTGAGAGTCCGCAAATTGTGCGAGCCTCTCTAAAGATCTCCCTCGAGTTGGGAGTATTCGACAAGATAACTAAAGCTAACGGAAAGCGCCTACCGCGGTTAGAGTGCATCTTGTGCACTGCTTCGGCCGGGAAACCCTGGGACTTAAGGTCCTCGAGGATATCTTCATTTGCGAGCTCGAACGGGACGCCCCGTAGTACTGCGCGGATCTTACGCTCCTCCGGGAGGGCGTAGGTGTGATACGCGATTTGTCTTAAAGAAAGTAACCTGGTGAACGCGTGGAAGTCATCGACGGTCGCGACTTGAATTTTAATTGTATCGCCAGCGTTGGCGGCTTTTAAGTAATTAATTTTGTGCTCTTTGCACAAGTTAGAAACCGCGGTCCAGCGCGCTTTTTCACGCAGGAAGACGGGCGGAGGGAGCTGAGGTTTCGGCAGGACGGGAGCGCAGCGCGTCGCTGGGTGCGATGGGACCGACGGAGACGCGGTCACTTCGAGTGACATGAGCGGCGCGGGGGCGGGTGTAGAAGACACCGGGGTTGGCTCGGGTGTTGAAGACTCTGAAATTTATCCCTCTGCTTATATACAATGTCAATAACGTGATGCTATTACTACTGGCCGGATAGATTACTGCTGCAAACGCTAGTTCATTGTAAACTAACACTAACAACCAGCCGCTTATATCAACACTTGATTACTTGTATAAATAACAACCTCGTGAATCCCGTCTGTACAGGGTGGCCAGAATAGTTAGGTCCAAAAATTTTTTTAGATGCATCGTTTGAGAGTTGTCTGAATCACCCCAATGTATGTTATACGATTTTTCATAGTTTTCAAGTTACAATTTTTTTAATGGATTTCTGCTAAATTGCGTCCGAATCAGTTTCAAAAAAGGCTATTAATCGCTGAAACCAGCCATGAAAGACAACGAGGTGGAAAATTTGAACCAAAAAAATCCTTTTTATATCATTTGTAAGATTGATTAATTTGCTGCCTAACCAAATATATCTCCAGAAAAGTTAAAACTTACAACTAAAACTTACAAATGATAAAAAAAGGAATATCTTTTGTTCAAATTTTCCACCTCGCTGTCTTTCATGGCTGATTTCACCGATTAATAGCCTATGAAGTATTCACTCTATTATTATTAATATGCAAGCCTAACGCATTCTCTGAAGCTACTTAGAAATGAAGAAACTACCACTTAGGATTTTTAATTTTAAGTTGAAATTAAAATGATAACTCACTTAACATAAATTCTCAACTTTAGGTTTTTTTTTTGTAACTTTCATTAAAGTTATGAGGCTGTTTATTTTATGCATAAACACACAGTTTATAGAGAATTAGTAGCAAAAATAGAAATCCGAAGAAATCTTCAACTTTTTTTTTTGGAAATTTTTGAAACCGATTCGGTCGCAATTTTTGCGAAAATTCATAAAAAAATCGTAACTCCGAAACTATGAAAGATCGTATAACATACATAAGGGTGATTCAGATAACTCTCAACACGAGAAACCCAAAAAAAAAATTTTGGACGTCACTTTTCTGGCCACCCTGCATAATAACCATAGACTAAGCTTATAGCCATACTCTTCACTTGCTCCGTGAAGATGACCAAAGTGTATGAGGGAGACCAATCCCCTTTATTGAAATTTAACAAAACCGAAAGGGAAAGAAAATGTAAATTCAAATTCAAATATTTATTTCTCAACATTGACAATTACTTGTTCTTATTGACGTCAAATAAAACATGATTCTACCACCAGTTCGAAATAAACGTTCGTGAAGAAGAACTGGCAAGAAACTTCACGGGTATATTTTTTTTCAAAATAAATTTACAGAGTCTCTTTATGTCTATACAAAATTATTCTTTTCTGCATCTGTTAGCTCGGCAAGTCTCCCTCCCCCCAAGTATCCAAACGACGAACACCCTCAAACGGCACCCGTTCACGAGTTAACGCGGGATCCAGCCATCGCCCTCCTCAAAAAGACGTACTTTAGTGACAATGACGCTTTAGATATTCATCGGGACGAAGAACTCATCGCACAAACAGACACATTACACATGCTTTGTTACAAATACTAGTACAATCCTGTTAATGAGGGGATTATACCCAAGGGCTTTTATCATCCAAATAATCGGATAGTTTATAATATGCTCTAGCACACAACTTCTCCTTTATAGTTTCTTTGAATTTGTCAGTAGGAAGACCTTGGATATCCTCAGGAACCTTATTATAAAAGCGTATACATTGACCCATGAATGAGTTAGTGACTTTATGAAGCCTGCTATTATGAGCTGCCAGCATATTTCTTCCTCTTGTGTTAACATTGTGCAGATCTTTTTTTCTTTTGAACAAGGTTATGTTCTTTTTAACATACATTAAATTTTCTAAAATATATTGTGAATGGAAGGTAAGAATATTTATTTCCTTAAATTTACTTCTAAGTGACACCCTTGGACCGAGCTGATAGATTGCGCGAACCGCCCTTTTCTGCAGAATAAATATAGCATCGATGTCGGTAGCACTCCCCCACAACAGAATACCATATGTCATGAGGCTGTGGAAGTAACCAAAATAGACTAATCGAGCAGTTGTTTCATTTGAAATTTGTCTAATTTTTTTAACAGCATATGCGGCAGAGCCAAGCCTTTTCTCTAAACCATCAACATGCGGTCCCCACTGCAGTTTGGCGTCTAAGGTTATGCCCAGAAATACAGTTGAGTTTACAGAAGTCAGGTCCTGGCTCTTAACTACAATGTTTGTGTTTACCTGTTTGACATTTGGCAATGTAAATTTAACACATTTCGTTTTTTTTTCATTGAGGAGCAAATTATTAGCTGAGAACCACTGCTCTGTGTTGGAGATGCATTTGTTCACCGCTCGATAGTCAATTTCTTGTCTTTTGATTTTAAACAAGAAGGAAGTATCGTCAGCAAACAATATGACCTCGCATTGATTCTTAACGACCGATGGCAGATCATTAATATAAACTAAAAATAGGAAAGGACCAAGAACTGAGCCCTGGGGCACACCCATTGTCACTGCCGATCCTGATGATTTTTCTCCATTTATTGCAACTTTTTGTTTTCTATTAGAAATATATGATTTAATCAAGGCAAGCGCTCGGTTTTTAATGCCGTAATGGTGCAGTTTCATGAGTAGAGTAGTATGATCCACACAGTCGAACGCCTTGGACAAGTCACAAAAGACACCAATAGCATCACATGACTCCTCCCAGGCGCTGAATACGTGTTTTATGAGCTCAACACCGGCATCGGTTGTTGAGCGACCCCGCGTGAAACCAAACTGCTTAAAATTCATTAAACTATTACCGTAAAAATGAGAAAGTAATTGATTTAAAATTAATTTTTCAAAAATCTTACTGAGCGTTGGTAGTATAGATATAGGTCTAAAATTATTAGGGTCAGACATACTACCTGCTTTGAATATTGGAATGACCTTACTCAATTTCATTAAATCAGGAAAAACACCATTATCAACACAGTCATTAAATATACTGGCTAAGTACGGGGCTATACCATCAATGACAGATTCAATAATTTTAACAGAAATCCCATCTAAATCGGCAGTATTTTTTACTTTAATGCTTTTAAATGCATTTAAAACTTGTGGAACAGTAACATGTTTAAAAATAAAATCAATATTGCATGAATTTACATTTTCCGTTAGCAGTGACTGTGCAAGAGTGGAACATGAATTAATACTCGAAGTAGTTGACACAGGGATGGCAGTAAAAAAATTTTCAAATGCTTCAGCAACTTCTTTGTCAGTTGACAACACTTTATCATTAATTTTTAAATTATATTTGGTGTGTGGTTCTTTTGCTTTCCCAGTTTCCTGATTAATTATATTCCATGCAGTTTTTGAAATGTTAGTACTATATTTAATTTTATTATTAATGTAATTAGATTTAGCTACACTGCAAACTCGTTTAAATAATTTTGAATATTTTTTAACATATTCATAAAATGTCTTATTATGATTATAAGTTCTTTCACTGTACAATTCATATAATCTATTTCTACTTTTGCATATTCCCACTGTTGCCCAGTCACTAAACCAAAATAAATTATTATTTATACATATTTTCTTTTTTTTAAAAACAGAATCATATTCATTTCTAATTATATTATGAATAGAGTTATATTGAGTAATAGGATCTGCACAGTAATCTAATTTAAATGTTTTTTCAAATACATTTTTCCTAAATGTTTCAAGCCGTCTCTCATTTATGGGTATAAAGGTAATTTCTCTTTTTAAAGTCTTTTTTAGCCCAATATCAAAAGTGGCCAACTGCCCACTATGATCTGATTGTAGTTTATTAATTACTGACTTTGTACATGGCATTAAATTTGTAAAAATGTTATCAAGACATGTGGCTGAGGTCGCTGTGATTCGCGTAGGCTCTAAGAAGAGATTTTTTAGGTTGTAACAATTAAAAAGATTCAAGAATCGTTTACTTTGTGATGTCTCTACTAATAAATCAATATTAAAATCGCCACAAATAATTATTTCTTTGTTTTTGTTATTTACTCTATGTAATACCTCATCCATAGTGCTCTCAAACACTTCAAATGGTGAGGATGGGGGTCTGTATACACTTATTACAACAATATTCCCTATCTCAATACAGGCTATTTCAACTGATCGCTCAACAGACAGACTTACAATATCAGTGCGTTCTTTAAATGTTAGGCTCTTATGAGTTGTAACCGATCGGGAGATAAATGAGGCAAGACTGCGGAATTTTCAATAATGGCGCGGCGATCTAGGCGCGCGTGCATTCCGTCAGACTTTTAAACGCAACTGTCCGGTTGGTTCGCGGGAGGGAAGCGAGAGCGCGGCCGACGTGGTTCCGCGCCGCCCGCGCCCGCGCACCCTTCATATCTCTGTATTAATATCCATAGGATTCAATGGTGTAGTGGTTAGTAGCGTACGCTCGCCTATTCGCTTGCCATTGCTTTATTTAACAAAACATTACATTAAATCTATCTTCGGAACATTAGTAGGCATTAATAGGTACTTATGTAACAAACATATTTTAAAGAATTAGAAAAACTATACATTAAAAATGAACCCAAATGTAGGTACATAACGTGTATAGAAAGGTGGCCATCGTCAACATGAGTGATGATCATTGAGCCGCCGCAAGTTGTTTGTTCTGACTTGTAACTCTAACGGAATTGTAACTGGTTTTCAGTGACAGGTCACCACAAGTCGGCACGCCGGCCAGGTAATTTGTGTAGGCATGGGTGGAGCTGCCTAACATGTCCCGTGAACAACTTGTCATTTTATCTACTTATCCGGTTGTCCGTACTCCCGCACCCACACTGGCTCACCGGTCGCGGCGGACCGCTGCACCCCGCCGGCACCATCTGCCTGCCTACGCTGCGCTTGTAGTACCTTATCCAGGAGCGCCTGCTCACTACGCAATAAATCTAGCCATGATCGCAATGTTCGCTTTTGAAATAGCATTGCCGGGCTGTTCCCGGCACTAGGATGAGTTGTGTTACGATAGGCAAGTAAAAAAGTTTGTAATGCAGCATCGATGACGATAGACTCCCTAGTTGCTTTTTTTATGGCTCGTTTACACAATTTTACAGCATTTTCTGCAGCGCCGTTTGGCGAGGGATCATAAGCAGGTGAAAATCGTTGTAGTATGCCATTATGCTGTAAAAGCTGCTTAAATTCGAAACTAGTAAACGGTGGCCCTTGATCCGACACTAACTCCGTAGGTGAGCAAAAGTAAAAGTAATTCGTAACCTTTGAACTACCGCAGCGGCATTGGTTTTCCCCATTTCAAATATTTCTAGCCATTTCGTACTTGAATCAACCAAAACTAAAAAGGTTTTATTATTTAAGGGGCCCAAAAATCGTTATGAATCCCACTACAAGGCTGTACGTGGGAAGGCCAGGACTGCGGGGGCGCTCGGGGCGACGCTTGCGCCTCCGCCGCTCACGTCTCGCAACTTCTGCACATTGTGTCGATGTCCCCGTCAATATAAGGCCACCAAACATAGCTGCGCGCAATCGATTTAGTTTTGACCACCCCCATATGACTAATGTGCAACTGAGACAGACTTTTTTTTGTAACATTGCTGGTATGACCAACCTATAACCCCACAAAACGCAACCCCGTTCCACAAACAGTTCGTTCCGTTTAATATAATATTGCTGGGGCACCTCGTTAGGGCGCGCCAGCCTGATGGCATCTGGCTGGAATCTGGATCTTTCCTAGTTACTAATCTGACTTCTTCATTAGTTATTGGGAGGAAATTTCTACGAAATGCACGTAAATAACCTCATCAACGCGGCAACTCGACCTCGTCGTATTTTGTGGTAACCGTGACAGCGCATCCGCACAATTTTTGTTGGTAGGTACGTATTCTATGTCATAGTTGTACCCGGACAGCAACACTGCCCAGTGCTCGCCATTACTGGGATACCTACCTTGTGACCAAAATGTAAGTCAAGGGTTTATGATCTGTTCTTAATATACATTTTCTACCATAAATATATTGATAACATTTTTTTATGCCATAACAAATTGCTAGTGCTTCCCGGTCTATCTGTGCATATGCTTTTTCGGTATGTGTGAGTGTGCGTGATGCGTATGCGATCGGCCGCTCACCCTACGGTGTCAGGTGCGACAACACTGTGCCGACGCCGACACCGCTCGCGTACCACACCCCAAATAACATACCCCAAATAATTAACCGACTCCGCAAAGAAAACGCATTTGTCTTTTCTAACGCGCAACCCGTAAGATCGTAACTTTTCGAACACTCGATTCAAGCTATCGATGTGACTACAGCTATCCGGGCCTGTTATTATGACACCATCTAAGAATACCCCCACGTACGGTATTATCGATAGTATTAAGAATACCGCCAATAACTGCTCTAAATGTTTTTGAAAATTGCCCGGGCTCAATGCTAGGCCGTATACTAGTAGGTTATACCTTATGGGTATTAATAACAGTATATTTTTTGTATCATTCAATTCAAGTTTTGCGTTTGCTTGCGATAAATTAATTTTACCAAAACGTTTGCCTCCATGTAAGCGTGATAATAAATCTTCTATCCGAGGTAAGGGGTAACAGCCGACTTCGAGCACCTTATTTAAAGTCAACTTAAAATTAGCGCAAATCCGAATGCTACCATCTTTTTTATTACCGGGACAATAGGACTGACCCAGTAAGAGTGCTCGACGGGCGTGAGGTTACTATCACCCACCAGCTGTATCAGTGCGCGCTCCACCGGTTCGCGCAGCGCATACGCCAAGGGGCGCGCGTGCAGGAACACCGGCCGCGCGCCGTTATGCAGGCGAATACCCACAGGGCCACCCGTGAACCTCCCGAGGCCCTCCGCAAACACATCACAGAACCTGGAAACAAATTCCACCTCATTAAAAATTGTACACTCAATTTTATTGCAATCATAGTATTGGAGAATGGGTACGAGAGTGGATTGAAAAGCTCGCGGCCAAAATAAGAAAACACAGGCATAATGCAATTTTTTATATTTATTTTTCTACATACTCTCCTCCTAGGCCACAGCACTTAGTCCAGCGGTCCTCCATCATCCCCTTTAACCTTAGTGTTTTTTTAGTTTTGGAAATAGGTGGAAGTCAGAAGGTGCCAAGTCAGTTGAATGAGGAAGCAATTAGAAACCAAGCAATTCAATATTTGAGCCTCACCCCCCCTACAATTCCCGATACAAGGTAATGGATAGCTCATGAAAAAAATGCAAATGAAACCTAACCTCAAAATTAATTTTGAGTCTAATTGGATCTGTTCTGATTATTTTATTGTAACTCAATGAGCTTCTGTATGCAAGCCCCTTTCTGAGCTGCATACTTACTCACCTGCTCCTCCTCGCTATGCTCGTTGTCGCACCTAATATTATTTGTTACTTTCTAGACTCAACATAAAGTACATATGGTACAGATCATTGATTTTGGCAACTAAAGTTTAATTTAGAATAAGAATTTATATCTAGGAATTTATGTAATGTTTTATCATTTACATGAATAAAAAACAAGTCCATCATATCGGATGGACATGTTTTGTTCTATTTTAAAATAGGAAAAAGAAAACGAACATACTTTTTGTACTTTTATTGTTTATAACAATATTTTATTACATTTATTAATGCCTCAAAAGGATCTTTTTTATCTTTCATTAAATTTCTTCTCCATAAATATTCAAAAATTAAAACTGAAAGTTTTCCCTATTATTATAATTGTCTTTTGAAAAAAAAACGCTTGACAACACGCCACTGTGACTCAATCCTTTGAGTGTGTATGCCATCTGTTGCCACAAATGGGTTTTCTGGGTCACTGTGGTTCACTTTTTTATGGATGAATCCATGATTCTCTAACCCGTCATATGCCCTCCAAAAGTCAGTATGAATTACTGTTCCCGCAGCCACATGTTTTTGTATGAGTGGAATTAACACTTCAGCTGATCTAACATTTTCAGTGCACACTTCGAAGATCACTTCCATCTTCGATCATGCCTAGCACTCAGTAACCTTCAATGCGTCGACCTGAAACAAAATTAAACATTACTTTTATAAAATGAAATAAAAATCTTTATTACTTAGTCATCCCACACCACATAAATTAATCACAAAATAAAAATTACAAATACAAAAGAAAAAAATGAGAATTACCTATATTAATATAGATTCATTTACAATGCACAAGACTTACTAAGCAGAAGGATAACAACCATATTTGTTAATTTAACATATTTGTTAATATAATTATGTTTGTTTTTTTTTTCAATCTTACCTTTATTATATTTCCTTTTTCCAAATTTACTTTCGTCTATTTGGACGATTTTTCCTGGGCCACCAATTTTCCCACTGAATTCTTGGTTTTCAATTTGAAAAAGTACAACAGACTCCCTGCAATAATTGCTCTGCAGGGACCTCTGTTACATACAAACGAACCCACCGTTTTGTTTGTTTTATATTTAATCAGCATTTTTTTTAATGATAATTGCAAAGTTTTTCTTTTATAATTAGTCCTTTTTCTTCGGCAAAAGCAATTGCTTGTTCTCTAGTCCCAAGACGCTGCAAAACTTTACGAGATTCCACATACTTTTGATTTCTGCGACATATAAATGCCGCTTAGGGGTTCACTTATATCAAAATAAGTAGCTTCTGTGCCACTTGTTTAGGTTGATGGTTGCGGCTCGATGCGACTTATAGAAGGTTGCGGATCGGTAAGGCTTATTAAAAGTGGAGGTTCGCGTTCCGCAAATTCCATCTCGAGACGACTTGTCGACGAGTCAGACATCTTCGCAGTCGATAAAATGACTTTCGTCAAAGAAGATAAAAGGTCGGAGTCCAAGGTACGCGCGCAGGTGAATCGTGTAAGCAGAATATCGGTATCCGGTGTACAAAAGTAGTAAAGTCGTCGTGTAGGCAAACAATCGAGGTCCAGGAGAAAAGCAGAAGTCGTCGGAAGAAACCAAGAAACACACCGGCCGGAGAGAACACATTCACGCGAGTCGAAGCGAAACAGCGGAATGAAATGAATGAGCAAGGGTAAATTCTTAGCAGGTCATTTGACAGATGAAATATTGGCTGAGTACGCCTATTGATTGATTTTGTTTTGATTGACATATTTTTGACAAGCTAATCTTCCGTCCTAGTTGCGCTTGTACCAAATTTCACGTTTCTTCCTGCTCAAACATTATGAAATGTTTTGGTTTACTTGTTTAGAGGTTAAAAAAGTTTTTTAATATTTCTCGAAAAACATGCATTACCTTTTAATGAAAACGGTTTTGTTATGCTTCTCTATCATTTCTTGATCTAATAAAACCCTTTTTTCTACGAAGTTCGTGCCGCAGGATTCTAAATCCAACCCTCACATATTTTTTCGATGTTTTCCGAAGTCATAGTTGTAGAAGACCGTTCAGAGTAGGGGTCACCTTTGATGCTCTCTCGTCCACGTTTAAATTTAGCTGTCCACCTTTTTACCATTGTATTCGACAGAGCACATGTTCGTAAAGTAGCCACCATATCTTCAATCTTTCTTGGAATCTTTTCAAAATTAATGAAACTTAATCTCACTTAATGTTCAATAAAATAAATAATTACGCATGTATCTCAGAGAAAAATTTCACAAAGTCTGAAAAAGCGTCTAGGTTTCATATGAGGGTAGATTTATAATAATATGACAACGCTATCTATGTTATGCCGCGAACTTTTCAATCCACCCTTGTATTTGAATTTTAAGCTCGGAAAGCCATTCTCGACCTGAGAGACTATTTTTACCATCTTTTATTATAATATACACGTTTAAATGCTTTTCAATTCCTTTATATTTGACGCATGGTTTAGCTACCCCCAGTGGGTTTACTAGCTCTCCAGTGTAATATATATCTCAGCAAAATATTACAAGGCTCAAGTTTCAAATCGCTAAATTTATGACAGTAAAGTTTATATATTAACTTATACAAGATATGTCACTCCCAGTTATTTCTTTGTTATTAATATTTAATTCTATTACAATGGGTTTGCACTGCGCGATTGATAATTGATTAGTTTGAATTATCTTTACCTCATCACTGTTCCAACCATCTGCTTCCTCACTCCAAACGACGCTTAAATTATAGTGACCCGACCATAAACTAGGACAAATTCTTCTTAAATGCCCCTTTCTGTTGCACACTCTGCACACATACGTAGTGAACCGGCAAGTGGATATATCATGGTCTCCACCGCACGCCCCACAGCGCTGCTGTGGCTGGTATCCGCCGCTGCTGCCACTGTCACCGCAGCCACCGCGCCGTGCTGCTGACGAGCTAGCGCGCGCCCGGTCTAGCCGGCACCATCGCCACCGCTGATGTCGTGCCGCGTTTTATACGTCGCGCTGACTCCTTTGCCACGCCACCACGCCGTGGTCACTTGACAGTCAGCCGTGCTCGATCTGCCCGCTGATCTTCCCAGTTCGGGGCCTTCGACCGACAACGCAGCGTCTTTCTCTGCTGCCTTTAGGGTCACAGCTAAACTGTACGCGTTACCAAAACTCAACATTCCTTCGGCAAACAACCTCTGTCTTATTGTATCACTTAGAATACCGCACACTAACTGGTCTCTTAAACTTTCTTCTTAACATTCTCCGAATTCACAAGATTTCGATATTTTTTTTAATACTGCCACATATTCCGCTATTGATTCTTCTTGCCCTTGCTTCCTGTTTCGAATTTATATCGCTCAGCCTTCGCACTCAGTTTTGGTTGAAGGTGTTTTTCCAGAATATTCGACAACTCGGTAAACGTTTTTGTGTTCGGTTTGGCCGGGGTACACAAATTAAGCAAAAGTTCACAGCATTCGGCTCCCATAACAGTAATTAAAGTCGGAACTTGCAACTCACTTGGTATTTTGTTTACAACAAAATATAGTTCTAAACGGTCAACATACAACCTTCAGTCATCTTTGCGTAGGTCGAACTCCGAGATTCTTCCGATCGATATTGTAAAACCTTCACTGTCACTTTACAATCTCCCATAACGCCACTTAGCCAAAAGTGCATAATTACTTGTCGCCACAGAATTATTTTAGGATATAACTAGGTAGATATTACTAGGTAGGTAATTATCCTCATTACTGAAACGCTGAGTTGTCTTATTCGGTTTTAATCGCCGACTGCCTACCCTAGCAATCACAATATTGCAATATTACGACTACCTTCATATATTATATTACAGAATCTTCTAGTCTAGATTTTGTCTACAAAACAGGCTATTTCGTGGTACTGGACATTTACTAAATAACACACAAACAGTCACGCTGTAAGATTAAGTCTTTACGGAGTAATATACTAAGTCTTTACTAATATCTAATTTTGATTCAGTGCGCAGATAACTCAGATTGAGTATTATCAAAATAAATTAATTTAAAATAAACTGAAAATGCGTTGATAATCACAGAAAAAAAATCCAATGTACAATTATTTCTATGCAAATTGATAGAATTTGTGAATTTATTTGCGACAAAGGGCATGACCTCAGCATTGTACTGCTGGAAAATGTAAAATTTACAGCAGCGCTGACTTTCAGGCTAAGCCATGTGAATTTACTCGTACAATTAAAAGTTATGTTAGGGTAGAAATTTAGTATAATTACATACACGTACATAAAATGCATTTACACCATGATCTATACTTAAAATATTTTATATTTAATACATAGTTATACCTAAAATAAGAGTGCTGGAAATAAAATTACATTATCGTCACTTTTTATAAATATAGCAAATGATACAGGTTTAAATACATTAATATTAATATATATATACAAACTATTATATTCGAACTGATCTGAATACGTATAAAACATAGAAGTAGTTTATTTAAATAATACTCGTATAATATAACGGCCTGTGCCTTCCATGCCAGAGGTCCCGGGTTCGAATCCTGGTAGGAGCAGATATATTATTATATTTGTTTTCTAGTCATGGATGTGTATTTACGGTCATTTAAGTCTATTTCTAATATTTGTATATAAAAAAAATATCTATATGTGTTTATATATTTCTTAAGTTTATTTATCCGTTATCTAGTATCCATAACACAAGTTCTTTAATGATACCTAATTTGGGCTAGATAATGTTGTGTGATTCTTAGAAATATTTATTTAATTTATTTTATGTAATATGGGCGAAAACATATTTATTTGTTTCGTGGATATTTATTTATTACTTTTGTTTTAATTTACTCATGTCTTCATTAATGTTTATACTTCTTATGTTGTGTATAAATTCACTAAGAGCGTTTATAAAATTCAAAAAGTTTAAAACTGAAAATATTTTATTTTATTATAGGTAAACGTTTTATAATTAATGAAAGTCTTCTTTTTATTTTTCTTCATCTTCATCGTGATTGCGTATTTCGGCTCTTAAAAGGTATTGTGGGTAGACTGAGAGGACAAAAAAACCGGTGAAAGAAAGTGCCTCCCACTCTTTTATAAAAAAAATATTTTATAAAATGCTTGGGGTAAGAAGGTGTACAATTTCACGACGAAATGAAAGACACATGAAAGCTAATTGTGCGTGCTAATGAAATGCCGCAGCCAAGCTGTTTACATAGAATGTATATTTTATTGTTCACAAACAGAAACAAAAATATCCTTCAATCCCACGCCCTTTTGTCATCCACATTGTCTTTGCTTTTATAGTAAGCTTTTTGATATAGTGTTTCTTTAATAGTTTTTTTGAACTTATTGAGGGGCAGGGATTGAACTGATTATGCTATTTTATTCATATAAAAAAGGCAACGTATTGACATTTCAATAAATGATTTGCTGCTTTTAGCCAGTCATAATTTTGGAAACACTAACTTACGGTCGTTCCTAGTTCTTACAGAGTAATCATTGCCATGGTTATCTTGCTTAGTTTTAAATTTATTAATATTACAATACAACGCATTTGCATGGATTTTTCCAAACGTTTCAACTTTTGTCTTAGAGATTCTCTACTTCCTTGTTTATACATTCCATGAATAACTTTTTCTGCAGATTGAAAATCGTTTTGATGTCTGCGGCATTTTCCCACATTAGGATCCCATAAGACATTAAACTATGAAAAGAACTAAAATTTACCATCCTGGCTGTATGCATATCAGTCAATGAACGCTGCAGGACAAAAGCTTCTCGCCAATTGAACAATGTGGAAACCTCATTGAAGTTTTAAATCTATTGTTATGTCAAGAAATACAGTTATACAGAATTAGAAATACAAACACACGTTATTTAAAAAAAGAACATAAAATTCAACAAATGAAACCTAAAATAAAGATAACAAAATATTTTACAACAGGACGATCTTATTACTAAACGGCGATTTCTTCCGAATCGTTTTCGTCTTTTAGTACTATTTTTATCTACTATTTTTATCTATCAGCGGCGCAATATATGTTACATTGAAATATTTTCATCTTAAACTGTAACTTTTTACAAACATTTGTACTTTAAATATAAGATAATAATGATCACAATATGTGGCTGGGGCAGGTTACGTGAAGCGCGTACGAAATGAGCGAATAAGTGAAAGAGTGCTTGACTTCGCCTTTTCTCCCATGCATGGTGTGAATTTTTGCTAGCGTAGAATTGTAGTGTATGCATTAAGTAATTAGGGTATTTGCTATTGCTTTCCCTAATAATATCCGTGACTGCCGTCGTTTTACCACATTTCATTTTCAAATTCCCGCGGTCGGACGTATAACTGCATAAATCGAAAACCTGATTAACCCTTGTTATCCCGCTTATTCTAGAATGAAGGTTTCCGAAGTAGCTTTCAAATGAAATATGATAATTTCCTACGCCGAGATTTTCCCGGACTGATTAAATAACTCCAAAAATTTGCATGTTTTATTTGTTCTGCAGAATAATGTGTAGTTTTGCTGGTTAATTCAACGGAAAGGGAGTTATACCATACACAGATGCAGTAGCTCATTCTTTATTCTATGAAAGTCAACATTTGACTTTAGCACGCTGTGTTTTTGTTTTGAGAAAAAAAAATTATTTGGACTCTATCTTGCAGCTATTGTCAATAAACTGAAAAGACACGTGCGATTTAAAATAAGATTAAGGGGTTACTATTTTTATATAATATCTTGTTATAAAAGTTCAGTACTGTCTTAGTAAAAGAATGCACATTGGTAAGACAGTTTATATACGAGGAACCCTGGTCAGTGACCGGCGCTTGAAAATGTTGGCGTTAGTTGTTTTCATTTGAAATGTTATTTTGAAATGCTCCACTATTTATTTTACTTAAATAATTTACTAAAGTTTAGATATGAGCCCAAAATATATTTTTTAAGTTAGTTTTTTAATTAAAATGCCCCTTATTCTAGTATTTCAAAATATGTAAATATGTTATGTGAAGAAACAGATAAATCAAATGTCGAAAATCCTAGAGCGTTAAGTTTTTAACTGGACAATGGGTAGTAATTTTTCTTTATTAAGATGTCATCTAGGCGGTAATTTACCTATTTTGACCACCATAATAATCACGATGCTCCTGTGAAAGGGAAGGAACATACTGAAGCTTACGGTCGGCAACGCACCATTTGTCGATATAATAATTATAATTTCTTTTTATAAATAAAATACCTAGGGCAAATGATGTCCATGGGTGCGGATGCCACTTATGCCTTTGTTTAAACAAAATCAATGTGTAGATTTAAAATAAAATAAGGTTATATTTTTATTTGCTTGGAATTTGTAATGTTTCATATTATTTTGTTATATAGTTTCCCCATCTCTGCGCATCGTTGACAGAAAGCTGTTCATTGCAGTCTTAATATCGCGGGACATTTGTTCGGATTTTTACCGGTAAAAGCTCATGCGAACGTCAAAACAACTTTTTGCGGAGCGTGTTTTTACGAATATGAGTTAAAAGCATTTTGTTACGCTCTTCAAACAACATGGAAATTCTTTATATTTTTATTTTTCCTTATTGTAAATATTTTTCAACTACCGTACTGTAATAAATCAAACATGAATCCATCCGACTGTATAAGGTTCAACCTTTGAAGTTCCATTGTTCGAAATTTCTAGCGGGGATTTATACTATAAACTATTTAGAAATCTAATTAGTTTTAAACACCATGCTACTAAAAAGCAATGTGACTTCTTTAAGGTTTCACTGGGAAATGTATGTTAACTTTGGAAGAATTTTTTGTAAATTACGCAAAGCTTTCACTTGTGTATACATATAAAAAAATAACCTGTCAACATAATACAAAATGCTTGATGAGGATTTGTGTGAAACAGTCGAATACTTTTTAAAAACGCGTAGATTTTGCGTTCAAGTGCATTTGAGCATACATATACCATGATGTATATATTTTATAATGTAAGACCTACAGCTGTAAGAATAATAATTAATGTATCTTAAGAAACGATTACACATTTTAGAGAGTTGTTCAAAAGCCCGCGCCATAAAATTAGATTCCCAGAAATGAGACGAGACTACATCTCAATGTAAAATTATTAAAATGATGTTAAGTTTGCAAAAATACCCTGCAAAGGAAAATTTCTTTATGATTTTTTAATACAGAAATAGACTCGAATGAAATCTCGTAAAATTTGTCATTTCTTAATTATACCAAAAAAATTGAACATAATTATTTTCTGTCTGAAAGTAAGAGTCTGAAAGGATACCAACATAACAAAGCGAAATATAAATTATTGGTAATACATCACTAAACCGAGTTATTATGGTTTGTGTAGCTGTAATTGCAAATTTTCAAATTATTGTGTTACGATGCTAAGAAAGTTTTGTTTTCTTTCTTTTTCTGAGAACGTAAATTTCGATTTATTTACATTTCACTGGGTTGTTAAAATAACAAGTAAAAGTCATTGTCTGGCGGGTGTTGCAACAATCAATGGTGCATTAAATTATGTAGGTGCTACATGTTTATAGTACTCATAATTGCTCACAAAAATTCCGTGAGATTATATCTCCAACTATATATTTCGTCGCTTTATTGCGTATTTTTCCGTATTTTCGTATTTCTACATTGTCGATTCACATATGATAGTATATAATTAAACAGTCCTTTTAAGATACTAGGTAACTTAGCACAGTTTTAGAGTATGTCATTTGAGTTATTCAAAAAACTTTCGGTCTTTTTACTTGATGAACCCCGGTCTCGGCAAGTCTTCGTTCGTTTTTCGTGCGTGGTAATAAGCACACGTCTCATACTAACGAGTAACTTAACAGTTTAATATTAAATATGCTGTAAAGGTTGTACGAAAAGTGTCCTAAAAGGTCGAAAATTAGAACTAACTATGAAATATAAACGATAGCGACTCGTTATTTCTTCCAATGAGGTAAGCCATTTTTTGTTTTTTTCATAAGTATGTATAAACTATAATTTCGCTTTATCGGAAAGATGCAGAAAACTCGTGTTATCTATAATAGATATATCACGTTATCAACATAAATTCCTGGTAGTCTTCTACCTGATGTTTATTATTATATAAACTATAATTTCGCTTTGTCGAAAAGATGCAGAAAATATGTGTAAAAAATTACATTTTTTGCGATGAAAAATATTAAAGCAAACTCGGGGTTCTTGTTTGTAACACGAAAGGCCCTCCACAGAGCCGCGTCGAGTCAGACGCTAAGTCGGTGGATAAAGCAGACGCTAGGTACGAGTGGCGTTGACATGAGTGTGTTCAGCGAAACAGTGAAACGGCTGGGTGGACCTAAAACTCTCAGGCCTTTACAAAATTTTACTATAAACCTTTATTAGACCCACTAAACGACTTTGCCTTGTCCGTACTCAATAAAGGTACAAACCACCCAATATCTTCCGATAAAGAGCTTAATTAAAATTAAATTATTCTGTTTATTGATTTAATTAATTTGGCAAACGCCAAGTGTATCATAAATGCCTAAAGGTTACTGGATTCTAAAATTATGTACTTAAGTAAGCAATTTAATGGATAAACGTATTTAAATAAATTATAATTTGTAAAGACAAAAGAAAACAAAACTTAGTCTCTAAAAATCTACCTGTTTAATTATTTACTATCTGAAGAATGAAGCGACGAAATATAATAGATGATTAAACGAACTTCCAACTGAAGTTCTATTTTTATAATTATTTTTTATTAGTCATAGATGCCGATGAGGTACTTGTTGTTATCTTCTATTTGTCCAAATATAGCACTTATTTAGAATACAAAATGTTATTTGGTATCTATCTTCCTTGCGAATCCGGAGCGGCTCGCTAGTCAAAATATAATAGTGAGAGCTCGATAGATTAAAGTCAGAACATTGTTGTTGGTGCTGTAAATGAGCTTTACAAATTACTGTTGGATTTGTGTGAGTCGGGATAGACTTATACCGGGACTCAGAGTTAGTCAGAAATCTGACTCTAAGTCCGACTCTTGGAGAAAGTTACGTCCAGCACTTTCATCTAGTAAATACCCGAAAATCTCATCTTTACATATCAAATTGTCACTAATGAGAAACAATGTCAGTGCAAAAATGATAGACCAGTTCATGAATTTTTGGGCAAAAGGAGAAATGGAAATAATGTTGAACATGTAAACGTTCTATTCTAAAAGTATCAACGGCTGAGTTTCGATATATCCCTGAACATTTACTTTCACTCTTGCCTTGTTTTTTTTCCTTTTAATCGCATGCTCATTTGCCGGCTTTAAATAAAGTAAACATTTGTTGTCCCTTAACATTTAGATTAAACTAATTTTTTTTTTATACTAGGCACGTCTTATAAATAAGAGATTATCAAAAATATATAATTGAGTTTTCATATTCTTTAACCCCAAATTTGTAATGAAAATAGCATTTAATTATCACACAAAGAGATAATTAATAGCTATATTTTATACATAAAGACCATCAAAAGCAAATAGAAACGATTTAGGAAAAAGTTCTGTGAGAGAGTTGTGTTAGGACGCAGATAATTGAAAGGTTGGTTGCAGCAATGTGGAGACAATGTTTGTGTTAAGTTCTACTGCTGCATCAAGTAGCAATTAGCCTCGTCGTAAATACTGTTTAGAAACTTGAACGAACCGCTAACTTCATGTGTGTTGACTAACTCATCACTTCGCCCCGAACTCCAAGTGAAAGGCATTAATTAAGACAATTTTCACCAAAGCCGCTGCCAGTTGGTTGGTACCGCTACAGTTAAACCTCCTTATAAAGTTCCTTTCTGTCGGATATCACGAATACGTCATCGGGACCCTATACTGCTACTGAAGCTCAAAGGAGCAAGTGTCAGATTAAACTGGTGGTAGACGTAGCCAGGCAGGTTTTGACGAGCACTTGTCGTAGCTGAATGAATATGATTTATATTTTGCGTGAGATTGAATAGGTCTAATGTTCAAATATATAGTGCAAGCATTTTATTGTAAACAAGTTCATTTGTAAGAAAAATTTGATAAAGTGGTAAATAATGTTTTTTTATTTATTTTGTGTAATCTTATTTTATACTAATGAATGTCCACAAATCAATAACAAATCTTCTCAACTCATCAATTTTAAAATAACACGGTTGCCTCTTAGTACAATATGTGCTAAAGATTTGCATATCTTCTTTTCACAATTATACAAGTCAGTACTTAAATAAGATCTCAGCAAGGTTTATTCTTTACGTATGCTGAAATTTATTTCTTCGCATATAAAGAAATGGCATTCCTTTCGAAATACATTCATAACAATCACAATAAAAAATCGTCTCATATCGCACGGTGCTCCGGGTTGTTGTACTGAGTCTGCACTTCACTAAGGTGGTTCTGCATTTTGCCTGTTTTAGGCGGTGGATCTCCAACTGGACAGATATGGGTCTGGTGATATATGAGTTTTTAAGAACTTGAACTTCTTGTAGTTTTTACTTTGGTAATATTATCTTGTTAATTAAAGAATTTGTTAACTTTCCATTTACGTTGGTAGCTTGTTGAGCCACAGTGAAAGGTTACCAATGAGCAGTGATTAAAAAGTGAAGCAATGTTTGAGCAAACTTTGATTCTCAGAAAAGGGCCCAAGCAGTGTTAATATATGGGGAAATGTATTTGTTGGTTTATATATCTCGATCATCGAGGAATTCTTTAAACACTTGGCAAAAAAAGGATACAAAACCAAGTTTGACATTGAATATGTGATTAAGAGAACGAAGCACCGTTCTGGTACTTTACGATGTTGATATTTCACTTTAAATTACTATTGAAAACTTACTTAGCTTCTCGCATTTCGCTTGAGGCATAAAATAGAATATTAAAATATTAGTTTTTATAATTATATTCCCCAGAGTTAATGTTTATTTTCCTGAATACATTCACCGTAGGTAAGTAGGGTCTATCTAAGAAGGAGTTTTTAGGTCGTTTCTAGTCCACAATTTGGCAGACCATGAGATCGAACACCGATGCTAAGCTGGTAGATATGCATAACTGAATTGTATGTGTCTTTGGGACATTCCTTTGACAGAGCACCAAATTCATAGCTTAAAAGTTAGCAGATCTTGTGTTATGTTAAACCATACAACAATTCGAGTGAACATATTGTTAGGAAACATCCTTGACTCGCATGTCTTACGTTTGGTTGTACTGCACGAGGAAGATTGGAAAACATACCCGTCCTTTGATAAAAAAAAACAAGTAGTCTCTTTGAATTCAAACAGATACTATATTGGAGTTGTATTTATATTCGCCCTTTGCAATCTTAGGCAAAAGGATTCGCCCTTTGCAATCTAGGGCAGATACAAATTTAGGTGGGATAACTAGAATGCTCCAATCCGCTGCTAAGCATAAGCATATCTTTAAAGCGACTCAACCCAGAGAAAACTGCAGCAGTGTATTTCTCACTTTCAACTCTAGGAAAATTTCAAGGAAACCCTCCAAAAGATAAAATACTTAAAACGCGTTCAGATGGCTCTTTGACAATGCTCTCCATTATATTAGCGGGTCTTCCGCCTGTAGTGAAAGTTGCACTGAAGGTGCTCAAAGGGACATGAGTTGGTGGCCGTTCTGGGCAGCCTCCGGTGAAGCCGGGGCTGGGCAGAGGTCGGCCGAAGCATGATTTAGGGATCAATTCATTTAAATGAACCTACAATGAATTGAGAAGGGAACTATGCTCCGCCAGAGCTAGCAAACGCTCTGTCGGAGTACGTGAAACCCTAAGTTTACGGGCTAAGACTGCGATTTCACTAACATCGACATTTTTTATAGTGTCGCAGACGATACGCATATCGTCTGCTACGGAGGATTGAGGAGTGGGTTTGTATGGGCGAGGAGCCGGGATGGGATTCGATGCGGGGCGCTGCCTCCAGTTTTCTGGGGCAGGCCTAGACTGCGTAGGCTTTGTAGCCGGAGGAACCCGGCTACGCAGCGGCGGAAAGTTTTCTTGAGAAAGGCGCGGGGCCTGTTTGGGTGCCGACCTCTTGGGATTGGAACGCATACAACGGGGTGCACGAGGACAGCCCCTGTAATTTGCGGTGTGGCCGGACTGGCCACAAAGCACGCAATCGGGAGGAGAGGGAGTTTCAGGAGTGCGATTGCACTCCTTAGTGAGATGAGGGACCAGGCACTTGACGCACCTGGGCGGTGCGCGGCAGTTGGCCGCCGCGTGCCCGTACAACTGGCACCGATGGCACTGGCCGGGATGACCGCGGCGATGAGGCGCCTCGATCGAGATCCCAGAGAGGCCGCAAATAGAGCTTACCCCTTTGAGGATCTCCCTGGACTTGGGGACGTTGGCGAGAACAACCAAAGCGAGAGGGTGTTACCTCCCGTACTTGCTGTGCATTTTATGCACCGCGAGTGCCGGGAAGCCTTGGGACTGCAGATCCTCCAGGATAGCCTCGTTCGATAATTCGAACGGGACTCCCCTGAGTACCGCTCTTATCTTACGCTCTTCTGACAGAGCATAAGTATGATAAGCATATTGCTTATCGGTGAGGAGCTTTGTTAAAGCACGAAAGTCGTCTATCGACGAGACTAAGATTTTAATAGATTCACCCGAGTTGGCTGCTCGGATGTAATGGATTTTGTGCTCATTGCACAATGTCGAGACCTCAGTCCATTTACCCTTTTCCCGAAGGAAAACGGGTGGTGGGACCTTGGCCTTGACAGAAGCTGGGGCCGGAGCGGGTGTTGAAGACACCGGGGCAGCTGGCGTTGAAGACGCCGCAGGGGGTGTAGGGACGGGCGTCGAGGGCGCCGGGTCTTGTTTCGAACGCTTCTTAGAGCGCTTCTTAACAAGCGTAAAGGAGGGAGACTCAGGGCCAGTTGGGGTGGCGTCCGAGGATGACTCGGTCGCGGTTGCGCGCTTGCGGCGCGGAGGGGCGTCTACTTCGCACTCCATGTCACTGGAGGAAGGGGACGCGGGAGGGCCTAAGACCAGAGTGGTCTGAGGGACGGAGGTGGCCTGATGGGCCGGTGTGAACAGTGCCATGATTAGAGGGAGAAATGATTGCAGTGTGCGAATCATATGAGGGGGGCAGTAAGTGCCTTGGGCGTCGTAATCAGCGATCAGCTTATTCAGAAGCTCCTCAGGGCTTAGGGAAGCCATTGCGGAGGGGTTGGGGAGGGAGGACAATATATAAATATATAAACTATGAACCTATCAACGATGACTAACTTCCTAAAAAAAACCACCCTACACGCAGTAGGGCGGTTGAGGACGACGCGGATAACTTACTCGAACACGGAACTTAAAGTCCTGGAACGACGAAACCCCGTCGCCGAAGCTCACGTTCCACGAAGTACGGTTAACAAGCCACTGTACGCCGTGAAAACGGCGTTAGAAACTTATTAGAAGTACGGTTAACGAGCCACTGTCCGCCGTGAAAACGGCGTTAGAAACTTAATACGGTGTACAACTATGAAATTATATATTACGACAACAACCAGTGAAATTTGGGTGCTCAATTAGCGCGGGGGCTAAAAGAGCGGGAAGGCGTCTGCGATCGACCTGCGCTCGAGAACGCACGCAGACCGAGACTCATCATAATTTCCTATAAGAATCTTATTAGTACTTGCTTACGTCACACTCGAAAATAACCACTTATCCGAGGACGGGCGCAAGTAGTGAGGGCGTGGACTAGCGTTATTTACAAAACTATTTGAATGGCTATGTCCCTATTATGCCGAATCCATTTCATGTTGCGTCGCTAACAGTCTCCCCCGCAGTGCGTAGCACTCCACCCTGCGGTTGCGACGCTGCAGCTGGAACCAGGATGACGACCCGTCTCGTTGGCCGCCTCAGGATCCCCCATGGTGTCTGCACGTCCAGAACTCGAACTCTCCCATCAGGTCCAGGGTAGACTCGGTGAACTGTTCCTCTCGGCCAGGTGTTCCTCGGCAGTGTTGCGTCGACGACCATGACAATGTCGCCAACGCGCGGATTCTGCGTTGCTGCTCCGTTGACCTTCTTCGGCAGCAGGGTAGGCAGATACTCCTTGATCCACCTGTTCCAGAAGTGATCCGTCAGCCGTTGTGCGGTCTTCCACGTTGCCCTCCCGACGAGCTCGATGTCTGCAAACTCTCCAGGCGCCGGTGCTCCACAAGATCATCCAAGTAAAAAGTGGTTCGGCGTTAGAGCTTCCTCATCGTCAGGGTCTACGCTAACGTGGGTGAGTGGCCTCGAGTTCACCACGTGTTCGACTTCAGTCATCAGCGTGTGTAGGACTTCCTCTTGTGGTGTCCTGGACTGCAGCACCGTCGTCAGAGCCGTCTTCACCGATCGTACGAGCCTTTCCCAAGCGCCGCCCATGTTTGGACAGCCAGGTGGTATGAACTTCCACCGGGTTTCCTCTTGACTCGTTGCCTTTTCTAGTTTCGGTGAGATGCATCTGGGTATTCGAAGGTCCCTCAATACGGACACTTCTTTCACGTATTTGGCCCAGGCTGCTCGCTGGTCTTCGGGAATCTCGTCGTCCCAGCCGATCTCCCCGCGCCATTTGTCCCGAATCAGCTTATTCCCCTGAATTAACACTGGGGTAGCAAGGCCCAGGGGGTCGAAGCTGGACATCACGGCGCTGGTGACTTCTCTCTTCGTCGGCGTCTTCTTGCCTTCGAGTATGTCCGGGCTGGTATTCCGGAACCCAACGTTGAAGGCCAGCAAGTCTTCTGCCATCAGCCATCTCAGCCCAAGCGTCTTCTCTTCAGTAACCAGTTCTGTGCTGTCTTCCTTGAGCTGATCTCCTATCCCGTCGAGGATCTTCGGCCTGTTGCTGCTCCATCCCCTCAAGTGGAAGCCTGCCTTTGCGTGAATGCTCTGCACCTGATGCGCGATCTTTGTTGCATCTTCCTCTGTGGCAAATCTCTGCAAATAATCGTCCATATAATGATTTTTCTTGATAGCTTCCACTGCCGCCGGGTAATCTTCTCTGAAGTCTTCTGCGTTCTTATTCATTACAAATATCGCCGTAGATGGTGATGAAGCCGCACCAAACACCACTGAGCACATTCGGTATTCGTCTGGTGTCCCATTTCTTCTGTCGCCGCGCCACAGGAACCTCAGGCTGTCGCGGTCCTCTTCACGCATCTGTACCCTCAGGAACATATCTTGAATGTCGGCGACGACGGCGACCGGCTTCTCTCTGAACCTCACAAGCACTCCAAATAGCGATTGCAGAAGATCTGGTCCCGGCAGGAGTGCGTCGTTCAGGCACTTCCCGTCAAATTTTGCAGCAGCATCCAGGACTATCCTTGGCTTCTTCTTCACAGGATGCATTACCGCAAAATGCGGCAAATAAAATGTTCTTCCAGCGGTCGTTGATACTGGAGCCTTCTCTGCATAACCATTTTCCATCAGCTTCTTCATCTGGTCTTCATATGACGTCTTCAGGGTTGCATCTTTGTCCAATTTCCTTTCGATCCCAATAAGACGTCGATGAGCTTGCACGTAGTTGTTTGGGAGGGTTTCCTCTTCACTCTTCCACAGCAGCCCGGATTCAAACCTCCCCTCTGGAAGGCGCTTCGTCGTTGATTGCAGGACCTCAAGCGCTCGTTGGTCTGCGTCGTTGCTCGGGCGGCGAGGCTGCACTCCGATTGATTCGATGTCGAAGTGTCGCCGCACCAAGGCTTCTGTCTCATCTTCTTCGATGAGTCTGCTGTGGTTGACGAACTGTACTGGTGACGTCTTCCCGTTGTGACGCCCATGGAGGACCCATCCCAAGCTCGTTAGTGATGCAACTGGATCGGACCTTTTCCCTTTCTTGAGTCTTCTCGTGACGATGAGACCCCAGTTGTCTTGCCCGATGAGAAGTTTTGGCTCTTCATTTTCATATATCAGTTGACCTTGAATGCCTTGCAGGTGCGAGCATCCTTGGATGACACCTCGATCCATACCTTGTCTTGAGAGCTTCAAACTGTCGATTGTTCGAACTTCAATCGTTTCCTTCTTCTTACGATGAGCTCCCTTGATCTTGACGCTTATCTTCTGCGAGTCGCACCTCTTGATTCCATGTTCTCCAATTGTCTCGATAGTTATCGGACTCGCCTTGCCTTCAGCCCCAATCATCCGCGCCACCCCAGCATCCAATAACGTGACTGTTGACCCCTCATCCAGAAGGGCCAGTACGCGTGCTGCGCCCTTCGGTCCATACAGGTCCACTGGGATCATCTTCAGATACACCTGCCCATCACTGGCAGTGTGCACGGAGGTGACGACTTCCTTGGGCTCTTCTCTGCGACTGGAGACATTGCAGCGGGATTCTTCTCTATCCCCAACAGCTGCTGGTGGACGGCTTTCTTCATGAAGACTGGTGTGGTGCCATCTTCCGCACTTCTTGCAGTCTGCTGCCCTGCAGGTCTTCCTTGAATGCCTTCCTCGTAGGCACCTGAAGCATAAAATTGCCTTCTTAGCCATTTCGTACTTTTGACTAAGGTTTGCTTCTTTGAACTTCCTGCATTCGTAAATCCAGTGCTCGCCGTTACACACTGGACACCTATTCTTGCGGGGGTGCTCTTCATTCCCCTGCACGTAGTGAACCTTCTTCACTGGTCTTCGCTCGTGGCCCCATGATGTCTTCGGTGGTGCAGATCGCTGACGGTCTTCTTTCTTCCAGGATACTTCAGGGTCGGCTATTTCCGCGTACCATTCGCTTTCAGCCTCCAGGAATGCGTTCATGACTTCCAGGTCCCGAAGTTCTTCGTCAGGATTCGTCCTCTTGTATGCGATCCACCGGTGTTTCATCGTAGTCGGCATCTTCGCAATGAGGGCCCTCGTGGTTCTAAGGGCATCTAAGTACTTGCTTGCCCCCATTGCCTTGATCGTGGCCACGGCGTTCCTCACGTGGCTGTAGAACGTGCTCACGTCGTTCGGATCCTCTGTGACCCGTGGCAGGTTCTCCAGCTTCTCCAGCTCCGCAGTTGCCAGAGCTTCGGGTCTTCCGAACCTCAATTGTAGCCCCCTCATGACCTCGTTGGGATGCTCCGCCGTAAACAAGAGGCTCTTCACTGCCTCTCGCGCCCTCCCTTGCAGCGCCTTCCGTAATCTGGCCAGGTTCTGCACGTGACTGAAGCTGGGTGCTGTGTCTTCGAACGTCCTCTTGAACGCCAGCCATTCTTCTGCGGCGCCGTCGAAGTTGGGAAGCTCGATGTGTACAGCTTCCGACCGGCCTCTAGGTAGCTTCCTCAATGCTTCAGCCAACTCCTGGATGTCGGTCTTCCCAGATGCAGGCAGCGGCTGTGGTAGCCGCGGTGGTGGTGGTGGTGACGGTGGTCGCGACGGTGGCACCAAGGGTGGCATTACCCTCGCTCTCCTCTCGGTCTTCTGTAGCCACTCCTCCACGTGGTGCTGCCGCTCCTCGTCTGCGAAGTCCTCTTCGCTGCCGGACTCGACCCGCACGAGCTCCAGTTCGGCCTCGGCGAGATCCAGCTTCCTCTGGGCTATCTCCATTTTCAATTCGGCTTCCCTTCTTCTGGAAGCCCTCGACCTGGTGGTGGAACCAACCCTCCTGGGTTCCACGGGCGCTGGTACCGCGAACCGTGCCTCTTCGTGCGCAGCGCCCCTCGACGCCACCCCATCCATTGCTGGCGGTACGGTGCAACCTTCGGCGTGGCGTGCTTCAGGCGCTCCTCCGGCAGGGTGAGTTGGTGCCCCTGGTGTCAACGTCGACCCCGTAGACGACCCCATCGTGTCTGTCGTCTCTGTCGGCGTGGCTGCGCTCCAGTCCCTCGAAGACTCCGTGGCGGTGGTGGGCTTCGTTCTTCCAGTTGACCGCGTGGTTGGCATCTTCTTGATCCAGGATCCGGCTCGAAGGACCAGGAAAACTGTTGCGGAGTTTTGCGCCGGCTGGAGAAGATGCCGCCGTAGTACCCTTTGGCCCCGAAGACACCACGACCTGACGAACCACGGAGTGACACCCGACTTGATCGAGTGCAGGTTGGAGCGCAGTGAAAACAACACGTCTTCAAAGTATGAACGTTTATTGCGGATACAAAATAAACCTTAAGTTTAAACAAGCCTATGAACCGCAATCGTTCCTGTAGTTCAGTTTCTTTCTTCAGACCTCTTCACTGGCCTCCGGATACACCGAACAGCGCTTACGTCTTCTTGGGTCTTCACTGGCCTCCGGATTTACCGAACAGCACTTTCTTTGTTCTAGTTGGATTCTTCTGAACTTTTCTTCTTAGACTTTTTCTTTCTTCTTATTAGACTTTTTCTTTCTTCTTGTTGTTTTCTTCGCTGCAGGCACCGAACTGTTTTTTTCTTCATATTAGATGTTCTTTCTTCACTTGTGGGCACCGAACTGACTTCCCAAGCTCGGCGTGCGCCTTTTATACAAATTTCGCCCTAAATAATTCCAGCGCTCTGATTGGCTGGCGCATTTGTGCAATTTGCACCTAATTACACTTAAGTTTTACTTGGATTCTAAACTTTACATCGAATTATCTTTCAAACTATTAAGCAAAACTATTACAATATTATATTCAAATAATAGAGCGAAACGATTCCTATATGTTTACATAAATACCAATTTGATAAAATTAAATACAAAAAACTTTCTAGAACAAAGACTATCTCAAAACACCGTTTGCGCCGGCAGACTATTTACTTAGCCTAACATTGTACCTAAGGCGAAACGGTTACAAACATAATTTTATCATTTTACATTATTAAAATATGCAATCATTCTAATTACAATTATTTTTTAACATAATCAAACAAGATATAACTACCAATTAGGAACATATACAACAACAAAGGTTTTCTCGTTATTCCCTTAAAATACGTAAAACACCATGAAAATAACTATTACATTTCAATAAAAGAAAGCAATTTACACATTATTATCAATAAACCATAACAATAAACCATATAATTACGTAGTTATTCAACGAGAAAATATCTAACCATATTACGTCATTTATTACTTCAAATGCGTACTTTATTATATGAACCTATATACACTAACGTTATATCTACCATTATGTACCTAATCTGATACGAAATAACCATAAAATTACCACAATTATGACAAATCTAAACAAATCAGTATTTGACAAATAACCTAGGTCTTATTTCTATCTAAGACATACATAAAGCTTCTCATATTACGCTTATCTACCAATGAAATCTCTAAGAACTTTATTAAACACAAACATCATGAATTCAACCATAAATCAATGTTATCAAAATAGCATTCAAAATATACCTATACCTAGGTTCCTATAACATCATAATTTCCTATAAGAAACTTATTAGTACTTGCTTACGTCACACTCGAAAATAACCACTTATCCGAGGACGGGCGCAAGTAGTGAGGGCGTGGACTAGCGTTATTTACAAAACTATTTGAATGGCTATGTCCCTATTATGCCGAATCCATTTCATGTTGCGTCGCTAACAATATTTTTTATTTACCAAAAGTGTATAAAATGAATAAATTATTATATGTTAGTACTGTATTGCGTTGAGAGTAACAAATTATATTTTTAGGGTCATGTTACGATCTTTTTCTGCGTATAACTTTGCGCATTTGTTATTTTTCACTTTGGATCATATGGTCTTACATATTTGGATTTCTCTGAATGTCCCTAATCCACATACACAGTTGGTTCATAGATGTAAGCCCTCCACATATGGTAAAAAAAATTAAATAAATAAAAATTAAAAATAGTCTTCTTGATTATAGTTTCAAAGTCTATCAAAATTTGGGGTCATGCACCTCACATATTTTTCATCTAATAATATATGAAATATAATATAATATATCATAATAATAATATATAAATAATATACCCTTGGTGTTGGTATATAATCGCAAAACTGTCTTACTTGTAACTATAATGCATCGTAGTGACGTAGGCTTAAAGTTGCCACTCTTTTTTTTTTCATTCTTTTTAGTTAATTTATTTAATATTGTAAAAATAGTTCACTGCAGTTTCAAATTTATTGATTTTTTTTTGGTTCCCCTCCACGGGAAGGGCAGGATATAAAAAATGCTCTGACGCATACTCCGTGCGTGCGATCGGAGTTATGTGGGACTCGTCCCGACGCCTACCAGAACCACTACCCACTAAAAAACCCCCTGTCGGCTCGTGCATTTTTGCCACTCAGCCTTCATCTGAGCGACGGCCAATTGGAGAAAGAGGCCGCGCTAGTGGGGGCCTTAAGGGGTCACCCTTGGCGTGGGTTCGCCAGTGTGCGCGTTTCTCGGTCTGGTGACTTTGAATTTCGAATCTAAGACAGGAGCAGTATATGAGACTGAATCTCGAACAAGATGATTGGGATGGGTTTCGGCGCGTTTGAAGAACGATTCTGAGAGTGATTTGAGGTGCTGTTGCACTGTAGGTAGTTCAAGATCCCTGTGCAGGTCCGCGTTACGCACGTACCAAGGTGCGTTTGTGGCCCTGCGGCAAAAGAGATTTTGAACTACCTGCAGTTTATACAGGACGGAGGGTTTGGCATGGGCAAAGAATGGCGAAGCATATGACATGACGGGTCTAACGCAGACCTTATAAAGCGTACGTTTATTTCTAAAAGACATTTTACTTTTTCTTCCTATCATACTACATAGGCGGCTTAAGTAAAAACGCGCGAGTTTCGTTACTCTATCGACGTGTGGCTTGAAAGAAAGCGTCTGATCTAAGGTGACGCCTAAGTATTTAATACTGCGCTTCCAGGGGATGGGAATACCTAACCTTCGAATGTGGGGATCACTGTAGCGATTACGGCGTTTGTGGTTGAATTGAATAGCAGAACTCTTTTCTGGGTTGACATCGATACGCCATTTTTGAAACCAAACACCGAGGGCGTTTACGGCCTTTTGGAGTCTGGTGATGTTATACGGGATCGCTTGACCTTTAGTGTAAAGGGCGGTATCGTCTGCAAAGAGGGCGAGTTCGACGCCTTTCGGCGGGATGGGGATGTCGTTAGTTTACACGGTGTACAGCAGAGGGGCGAGGACTGAGCCTTGCGGGACTCCAGCCTTTATGGGACGAGGCGCGGAGAGCGTGCCTTCATGTTTGAATCGAAACGTACGGTCTTTAAGAAACGACGCTATTAATCTGACTAGGCGAGCCGGTAAGCCTATTTTATAGAGTTTAAAAACGAGACCGCTGTGCCAGACTTTGTCGAAAGCCTTGGCTACGTCAAAGAGAACCGCGATTGTTTTTTTACGACGCGGATAGAATCCTTCGAGTAAGTTTTTTTTTTTTTTTGCTGCCGAGGCACCCTCGCGGGATGGAGGTGGAAGATGCGTCATGCATACCGCCCGCAGGAAAATACCGTCCTCTGCGGGGGGTTATGTGGGACTCACCAGAATGGCACCTACCCACTAAAAACCACCTGTTGGCTGTAGTAAAATTTTACCTTTAGCCTTCATCGGAAGCGACACCAGTCGGGAAGTTGGGCGCGCTGGCGTGAAAGTTGCACTGAAGGTGCTCAAAGGAACATGAGTTGGTGGCCGTCCGGTGAAGCCGGGGCTGCGCAGAGGTCGGCCAAAGCTTGATTTAGGGATCAATTCATTTAAATGAACCTATAATGAATTGAGAAGGGAACTATGCTCCGCCAGAGCGAGCAGTCGCTCTGTCGGAGAACGTGAAGCCCTAAGTTTACGGGCTAAGACTGCGATTTCACTATCATCGATATTTTTCATAGCGTCGCAGACGATTCGCATATCGTCTGCTACGGAGGATTGAGGAGTTGGTTTGTATGGGCGAGGAGCCGGGATGGGATTCGATGCGGGGCGCTGCCTCCAGTTTTCTGGAGCAGGCTTTGCAGCCGGAGGAACCTGGCTACGCAGCGGCGGAAAGTTTTCCTGAGAAAGGGGCGGGGCCTGTTTGGGTGCCGCCCTCTTGGAATTGGAACGCATACAACGGGGTGCACGAGGGCAGCCTCTGTAATTTGCGGTGTGGCCGGACTGGCCACAAAGCACGCAATCGGGAGGAGAGGGAGTTTCAGGAGTGCGATTGCACTCCTTAGTGAAGTGAGGGACCAGACACTTGACGCAACTGGGTGGGGCGGCGCAGTTGGCCGCCGCGTGCCCGTACAACTGGCACCGATGGCACTGGCCGGGATGACCGCGGCGATGAGGCGCCTCGATCGAGATCCCAGAGAGGCCGCATATAGTGCTTACCCCTTTCAGGATCTCCCTGGACTTGGGGACGTTGGCGAGAACCACCAAAGCGAGAGGGTGACGCCTCCCGTACTTGCTGTGCATTTTATGCACCGCGAGTGCCGGGAAGCCTTTGGACTGCAGATCCTCCAGGATAGCCTCGTTCAATAATTCGAACGGAACTCTCCTGAGTACCACTCTGATCTCACGCTCTTCTGACAGAGCATAAGTATGATAAGCATATTGATTATCGGTGAGGAGCTTTGTTAAAGCACGAAAGTCGTTTATCGACGAGACTATGATTTTAATAGATTCACCCGAGTTGGCCGCTCAGGTGTAATGGATCTTGTGCTCATTGCACAGTGTCGAAACCTCAGTCCATTTACCCTTTTCCCGAAGGAAAACGGGTGGTGGGACCTTGGCCTTGACAGAAGTTGGGGCCGGAGCGAGTGTTGAAGACACTGGGGCAGCTGGCGTTGAAGACGCCGCAGGGGATGTAGGGACGGGCGTCTAGGGCGCCGGGGCTAGTTTCGAGCGCTTCTTAGAGCGCTTCTTAACAAGCGTAAAAGAGGGAGACTCAGGGCCAATTGGGGTGGCGTCCGAGGATGACTCGGTCGCGGGTGCGCGCTTGCGGCGCGGAGGGGTGTCTACTTCGCACTCCATGTCACTGGAGAAAGGGGACGCGGGAGGGCCTAAGACCAGAGCCGTCTGAGGGACGGAGGTGGCCTGAGGGGCCGGTGTGATCAGTGCCATGATTAGAGGGAGAAAGGATTGCAGTGTGCGAATCATATGAGGGGGGCAATGAGTGCCTTGGGCGTCGTAATCAGCGATCAGCTTATTCAGAACCTCCTCGGGGCTTAGGGAAGCCATTGCGGAGGGGTTGGGGAGGGACAACAATATATAAATATATATACTATGAACCTATCAACGATGAATAACTTCCTAAAACCACCCTACACGCAGTAGGGTGGTTGGGGACGACGCGGATAACTTACTCGAACACGAAGACTCGAGGCACCTGGAACGACGAATCCCCGTCGACGAAGCTCACTTTCCACGAAGAACGGTTATTAACCCACTATCCGCCGTGAAAACGGCGTTAGAAACTTATTACGGTAACGGCTATGAAATTACTTAATACGATAACAACCAGTAAAAATTGAATGCTCGATTAGCGCGGGGGCTAATGGAGCGGGAGGCGTCTGCGATCGACGTGCGCTCGAGAACGCACGCAAACCGAGACTGCTGGCGAGTATGTACTCGACGATTCGATGGACTTGCTGAGGGCAGGAGTGCTTAGTGCGAAAGCTGAACTGGTGGGGAATAATGAGAGGGTCGCCATCCGTTGGAAACAGATGGTTCCGCATTCGAGAGAGTATGACTCTTTCGAGAAGTTTAGACATTGCCTTGAGGAGGCTGATGGGTCTGTGATTAGCCGGGACATTCAGAGGTTTACCCGGCTTGGGAATGCCTATGAATGTCGCTTCTTTCCTTTTGGAAAGTAGCTATGGTCGAAGCAGGCATTGAAGATAATAGCTAACAAGGTAAGCACCTGCTGGGGCAGATGCTTAAGTGCGTGGTTGGAAATTCCATCCGCACCCGGCGCCTTTTTGGACTTTTGATTTCTAATGAGAAGCAAGATTTCGTCATTAGAGACTGTGTCAGGGTCGGCGGTGATGGGGAGAGAGTCTCTGCGAAGGACTTCGTCCTCCACCGCCTGGATGTGTGAGGGATCAGCAGGTTGCGTGCTGGGCGAGCATTGTGCGGCAATGCTGTCAGCGAAGCATTCGGCTTTCTCTTCGACTTCGAAGGCAGTAGTGCCATCGGGACGAGTGAGAGGAGAAACGTGAGAGACGGTGTCTACGCGTAAGGCTCGGGCCATGCTATAGTACGCTTGGTGGGACGGAGAGATATTCGCCATGAGATCGTTCATCTGAGCGTCTCGGAGTTCCGCGAGGCGAGATCTAACTTTACGTTGAAGCTGATTCGCAGCTGTTCTATAGGCGGGCGTGGGATATTTCTTGGCTCTCCGGAGAGCCGCGTTCTTAGCTTTAATAAGATTGCTAACGGCTAAGGGAAGCGTGGGTTTGCCTTGCTTAGCAACCTTTTCATTGTCACTGATGGCTGAGTTGATAGCATCAGTGAGAGTGTTAACTAATGAATCTATTATTAAGTAAAGTTGATATTGCGATATAGATCACGCGTTGTGATTGGTCGGTTTGAGTAGCGCGTCACCGCTACAACACTCCCCTCCGAGACCGAAGGTCGTAAGTAGCGTCCTTCTTCGGTTTTTTTGCGTAAAGTGAAGCTTGCCAGTGTCTCAGCTGATGGTTCCAGTGCGATGGAACCAGTTGCTCGTATAGTCCACGGTGAGTCGGTACTAAGGTGGTGCATGTTCGACGATCGTCGGTGTGGGTTCGGGTCCCGTGGGGTACGGAACAAGTTGCTCCAGTGAGTCGGAGGCTGTCCCAGGATGCCGAGGTGTAAACTTCCTCAGTGCGTCGAGGCGGTGCAGTGGCCAGGAGAGAAGTACTCTGGTAAGGACCGGCCAAAAGTGAAGGTGCTGTGCCAAGTCGCAGGTGGAGGATGAGGGTGACGACCAGTCTTGCAAGGTACTGCAAGGTCGTGGTCGCTTATGCGCGTGTTGTCCTCTGGAAGCTGGTTCTGGCGTGGAGTCTTCGCTGTTGGTGTGGAAAGTGATGATGACGGCGATTCTGATGAAGGCTGCTCATGTGCTTTGCTCGGGGTCACCACTTTAAGGAACTTAACCACGCGTTCCCAAGTATACAAAAACAATCTTATACCTAAATTACAGTCCCGCAAATCTGTTCAACAGTTTGACTGCGGGATCGAGAGTCTCATTAATAATTATTGACTAGTAACTTACAATCTGTTTAAATATAGACAAAAAATGTATTTTTAATTATTGTAATGTATTTCTAATAAACGACGATTCGAATAAATAGTATTTAAATCGCATATACTATTTTAAATCCACATACATGGAACCGGCTACCGCCTCGCATACCTTATATATATTTTTATATTAGGAGTTGTATGATTGTTTGTCATTATTTATACCAGTATGACACAAACCAAAATTACCCATACGTTCTTTGACATTCCCATGCGTTCCGTTTATTTAATTTCTATTATTTTTTTTGTGCTATAGATGACCATACAGTGAACTGTCAGTAAATGTCAACAACCATGACCCGAGAACAAACATTTGTGTTCATCACACAAATGAATACCCAGACCAAGAATCGAACTGTGAATGACCACTATGCCACTAGTCCGTCTACAGTGTTCTTAAAGACACAACAAATGTTTGAGCCGAAGGACAGAGGGGTTATTAGAATTGCCCTTCAAAACTGCGAAGACTCATTTTCAAAACACAACGGAACTTTTGTATATTACAGTGTAACAAACTAAGTAGTTTGATGGAATTGTCTTAGTTTGAAAGTCAGACAAAGTTCTAATGTAGATTTTTAACCGTAGGTGCTTATTTTTAATTATTATCTTGCTTATCTTCTAAGGTATAATTGAACTGATTAGACATATTGTCCTGCGTACAGAAAACATATATAGAATTTGTTTTGTTACAAATTATATTCTTTATTGTGGTATATACTATCTAATCTAATTATAATTAGATTGTGTATAAACTATGGATTTTATAGTCCAGTATACTAGAATATGAATTTGTAATATTAGTGGATTTAGCCAATGGACGTAAACCCACAAAACCTATCACACTTCACGCATCGTAACGACATAGTTTTCATAATACTCTCTCCAGTTTTCACGATTCTTTGTGTTTCATAAAACACTTTTAACTGGATTTTATCGCGTTTGATAATACTTTCATATTTGAACTAGACGTTCCGTCGCGAAAAGATCCGGCTAAGAGATTTATTTACCATGGTTTTCACCTGAAAAATTTTTCGCGGGTAGTCGTGAAAGAAACACGCATTTTTAGTGTGCTCCTCAGTTTTATTTATTTTAACTTATTTTATTAGTTATTTATTCATAAATTCATGTTGTGACTTGCAGCCACACTCACCTGCACTCACTAACACAAAATTTTCACACTAAGCTTATTCAGTCACTAATTTAACAACACTCAAAAATGGAAGCACTTGCTGAAATATTTGAAAAACGTTTCACTGAATATGAAAATAAGCTGGAGAAGATTGCTGCTAACACAACTGTACATTCGGATCTGGTAACATTGTCCAAAGACTTCCTGTCTTTCAAAACCTTAATGTTACAAATGCTTAAACAGTTGAAGCTAGAAGTTGAGTCTCTGACTCGCACACAAGATCGGCATGAGACTGCAGCACCTAGAAAGGATTTACTGTTCCATGGTGTGTCTGAAAAACAAAATGAAAAGCTGCATGAAGTGGTTCAGAATATATTATGTGAGCAAATGAAGATTGACAATACTCATGCAAGAAACTTACTAGTCTGTCATCGTCTAGGAAGTCTATCGAAGGGAAAACCTAGACCTATTTTGGTGCGTTTCAAAGACATGGAGTCTCGTCACATTGTATGGGATGCCAAGACTAGTCTGAAGGGCACTGGAATCACAGCCTCCGAGTTCTTGACGAAGGCACGGCAGCGGATTTTTGTTTCTGGACGTCAACACTTTGGAATCAAGAACTGCTGGACGGCTGAAGGTATAATTATAATTAATTTACCTGATAAGTCACGTAAAAAGATCGAAACTCAGTTTGAATTAGATCAACTTATCTCTCAGTACCCAACAAGTAAAGGCATCTCTGATGTTTCTATTCAAGATTCTGCACCCAAACTTGCTGATAAATCGCCCAGGAAAACGCGCAGGCGTCACTGAACTTGAGTTTCTTTATTGTTTTATTTTTCATTTAAATCCAATACAATTGTCCATTGAAAGAAAGCAAGACCTTCTTCTTAATTTGGCCGCCTTATATTCTGTATGTACTCTCTTGTAGATTTTACATTTTCTTTTTAAGTCGGTACTTTTAAATAATACTTGCATAATTGACTTGACAGTTCAAAATGTGAAGTTAGTTTATTTTCTTTTTTTTTTTTTTTTTTTGTTGAAAAATATCAATCAGCTTCATAATGTGAAGGACAGATATATGAATGTTACAATGTCTGTTTCGTTCATAAATCAAGTAGTCTTGCTTCATCTACATGTTAATATTAGTGGTATTTTTCCTTCAACTTGTGAGTGTTGAGTGGTGATACTCGTTAGATCAATAATAGAAATCATATTTAGTTAGGTTTACTCTATTTGAAAGTTTATTTATAGTATTTATTTATATATTATTATTTATATATATTATTTTTTTTTTTACCATGAACGTAAGTGATGCATTCGGCGACGGTTTCTTCTCTTGCTCATCTTCTTCCTGCAGTTTCGAAAGTGCTGATAGTTTTTCATCCTCGCCTCTGACATTGCACGATGAACTGTCTTCTTATGTTTTTAGTAATCCATATAATTTAAAAATAATTCACATAAATGCACAAAGCGTTCCAAGTCACTACTCCGATCTTTTGGCTACTTTTACTATTAGCAACGCTGATGCTATACTCATATCGGAAACTTTTCTAAAACCCTCTCTTCCCTCCACTTAATATCCTATTCCTGGGTTTAAACTGATTCGGAATGATCGTACGGGAAAGGGGGGTGGTGGGGTGGCCATATACCTTCGAGCAGACATATCTCACACAATTGTTAGCACCTCTCCCTCTCTTTACTCTGGATCAGCTGAACATCTTGGCATTGAAATAATTGTACGTCACTCTAAAATTTTACTTACTGTTTTTTACAGTCCTAACATGAATATCAATTATTTTCATGATCTCGACAGTTACTTTCATAAATTTTGTTCAACCTATGATAATTTTTTAATGTTGGGAGATTTTAACACATGTATGATCAAAAACAAATCCAGATCCCGCGCTCTCCAGTCGATCCTATCCTGCTACAACCTGTCTATGTTACCCCTTTCTCCTACCCATCATTTCCCCCGGCTGTGATCCCTCTCTTATAGATCTTATGATAGTGTCATCACCTAACTATGTAGAAAAACACGGGCAACTCACTGCACCCTTCTCTTACCACGACCTTATATATTTATCTTTTCGTATACGTCTTCCTAAACAAAAACCACCATCTATGCTTTGTCGCAATTATAATAACATAGACATGGAGTCACTGCGGCGAGATGCCAGCATCATAAACTGTTCGCCTGTGATATCTTGTGACGACATCGATTGTAAGATCGAAAATTTCAACTCCTTGCTATTAGATTTGTATGACCGACACGCTCCTTTAAGAAGAGTGAAAATCAGACAAAATCCAGTTCCGTGGTTATCAGACTCTATTAAAGAAGCCATGTCTCTTCGAGATAAGGTAAAACACAGGTACAAACGCTCCCCCACCGAGCAACACTTGAACCACTACAAACATTTGCGTAATCGCTGCAGCCGTCTATGTCGTGATGCCAAAAGGCGCCACTTTCATGATTCCCTTACTAATCGGAGCCCTGCAGAAGTATGGAAATTTCTTAAGTCCGTTGGAATTAGTAAGTCTCCTCCCACTGATCACAACATCTTAAATTTAGACTCCCTTAATAAACAATTTTCCGAACCTCCTATTGTTGTTTGCCGCGCTGTTAAAGATGAAACTTTGAAGTCCTTATCATATGCTTCCCCTGCTCATTCTCCATTTTCACTGAAAACTGTTTCAGAAGACATTGTGAAGAGAGCCATTCTTGCTATTAAATCTCCTGCTGTTGGTGAGGACCAATTGTGTTCAAGAATGATAACTTTGATTTTGCCTACGTTATTACCAATACTCACCCACATTTTCAATTTTTCCCTCACAACTTGTATCTTTCCCACGTCCTGGAAACTTGCTCATGTTATCCCATTACCCAAAATACCAAACCCTAATTCACTCGCTCATTTTTGCCCCATATCCATCTTACCTTTCCTTTCCAAAGTGCTCGAACATATTGTTCATGAGCAACTCTCCAAGTTTCTTGCACACAGTGGCCTCCTCAGCAGTTTTCAATCTGGCTTCCGCTCTGGCCACAGTACCACTTCGGCTCTTATAAATACCACTGACGATATTCGATGGGCGATGGAGAATCAATCTCTGACTATAATGGTACTTCTGGACTTCAGTAGCGCGTTTACTTCAGTCGATTTCGACATCCTTCTCGGAGTTTTAACTTCACTCAACTTCTCCTTTTCTGCAGTGGCCTGGTTCAGCTCCTATCTTCGGGGCCGGTCGCAGCGGGTCCGCTATGGTGAGTCTCACTCCGATTGGTGCGATCTTATTGCGGGCGTGCCTCAGGGTGGCGTCCTCTCCCCATTGCTTTTTTCCATTTTTATTGACTCCGTTACTACAGTCCTTTCTTGTAATTTTCACCTTTACGCTGATGACTTGCAAATCTATCGCCATTTCACACTTTCAGATACAGAATTTGCTATTGCTGCAATCAATGAGGACCTCAGTCGTTTAAGTGACTGGGCTAAATCATTTGGTTTATGTGTGAATCCTAGCAAGTCTCAAGCTATCATAATTGGTAGTCGGCATATGCGCGGCTGCATCGATTTTGCCAATTTGCCCTCTGTCCTCCTGGATGGTGTTCCTATTAATTTCTCTGATACTGTCAAAAACCTAGGAGTGATTATAGATTCTTATCTTACGTGGAATGCTAACGTCAGCGAAATTAGTAAGAAGGTGCTCTATTCCATCCATCAACTAAAAAGTCTTCGGAGTTTCCTGCCCTTTCGGATCAGGATCACTCTTGCTCAAACACTCATTCAACCAATAATCGAATACGCAGATGTCTGTTACTTGGACATAACTGAAGAGCTATTAAATAAACTGGAACGATTACAGAATCTGTGTATTCGATTCATCTTTGGTCTTAAAAAGTTTGATCATGTTTCTGAATACCGCGGTCAACTCCGATGGCTTCCTATTCGGTACCGTAGAGATTCTCGTATCTTATCCCAGCTATTTAACGTACTGTTTAACCCATCCTCCCCTCGTTACCTAAGTAAGCGTTTTTCCTGCACGCACACCGATGATGCTCACTGCAGAAGGAATAAGCGTACTCTTCTCAAAATGAAACCGCATAAAACTGACTTTTTCTCTTATTCCTTCACCATACACGCAGTTAGGTTGTGGAATGCACTTCCTTGCATAATCCGTGAATCGAAATAACGTTTTCTTGTTTAAAAAGCGAGTAAGAGAACATTACCTTTCTCGAGTCTATTAGCTTGCGTTCTTGTTTTTGTAACCCCCTAGTATTATTATTGTCTTATTGTTCATTTCTTTGAATCATTTGTAAAGGTCAAGTATACTGTGTATATATTAGTTTGCATTTATTTATATATCATGGATATTCTATTTATAAGTAAATAAGTAGTTTATATTTATATATAATACTATATGTAAGTATATTAGCATTTGTTTATAGTATTTATCTTATTTATAACAATATATAATTTAGTACACACTAAATTTGCTATTATTCACACTCTCCAGTCTCAGGTCTGTAGGAAGCGATTTCTTTTAGAAATAAGCAGTACCTTTGTACATCATTTGGTAACTTCTTTTTATACTGTAATTATAACCTGTGTGTACATTAATTATTAAATAAATAAATAAAAATACATTATAATATCTATCTATGATCTTTTCGGATTCATCTCACAAACGATGCGTACAATATAATCCAAACGTAACAATGCCCTTAATGCGAAATTTGTGCAGCCAAAATTTATTTTTACGTCCAAAGAAACCTCCTAAAATAACCTTAAATTCAAATCATAAACAAAGACGCCATCGACTGCGTGGGTTATACTTGTTCCAACACAATATTTTTACACGCTCTCGACATGTTTTACATTATCGTTCTTCTTTCTCCTAAAAATAAAATAAATTCATGATATTTTAGGGATCCGAGCGACAAATACGGTCTTGTAAATACAATTCAATGATACAACCCTCTCCATGTTTTACTTTAAGAAGAGAAATAAAAGTTTTAAAAAATTTACATTTTCTTAGTGTATTAACAAAAAATAATTTTGCCATTTTCATTATTTACAAAACTGGTTAAAACAAAATAATGGAACCTCAGCTCAATCTTAATAGAACCGTCAAAACGAATCATGAATTATGTATTGTGACTAGTAATATATTGTGTTCTATTTTAATGATGAAAAAGTTATAAAAACATCATATCTTAGAATTAAAAAACAACTCCATTAAGATGGGAGTAATTTTTTTTTCAAAATAAATTAAATGTGGATTGATAGGAGATTGCGCCACTATTCCTTCCATGAAAAAATTACGACGCAAATTATTTATGAATGCGCACAACCAAGCGCAGGCCGTTGTACGTTGGCACTGGTAGGCTTTAGCTGGGAATAATTAGTGTAATTTGGCAGAAGGTTCTACGGGCGACATGAGCGCTAATACGAAATGCGCTAATGCGACCGCAAATAGCTTTATTGTCTTTGATTCCCTTTTAACAATGTCTTTGATTAAGAGTTGCAGCGCTTTCCTTGCATTTATCGCTGTGAAAAAATTAAGTCCCTTTTAAATATTATTACTTGTTTTAAAGATTATGTGATCCTATTCAATAAGGTTTGTTAGTTGAATATTAATGGGTCAAGCAACAGCTAATGTTCGATACTAATATTCAGTGTGTGGCAAAATAGTTTGGTTAATGAAAATCTAAAATGATATTTTTATAAACAAAATAAAACACCCAAATTGTGTGAACTGAAACAAAAACAAGAGGTATTTATGCTATCAGTGCCGTAACTAAGCAATTAGACGCGTTAGTTATTCAGTAATATAACCCTTGGCTTGCGAAATAGTGTGCGTGGTAATGTACATGGCCGTATAGATGAACGGCGGATTTGGCAACAAGTATACAGAATTAAATTTTGTCATCGCACAGTACTCTAACTACTGGACGTAAAAGTTTTATTTAAAAAAACATTTCTTTGTTTTAAAAAGAAGTAAAACGGCTCAAACCCTTGATATAAAAGCCTGTACTTGAACAGCACCGATGGATGGGGTCAATCATATAAATCAAAGCTATTTAAAGAATATGGCTATTTAAATAAAAAGATAACCATGAAATCTTAAATTGTAAATTCAATAACAAGAACAATATATTTAAAAGTAAATGGATTAGTTATTCCCATAATTAATAATTATCTTTGACGTTATTCTGTTTTATTAATATGTTTCATTTCTTTAGACAAATCCAACTAACTATTTACTATACCAAATATTAGACTAACTTTAATTAATATCTACAAATTTCAAATTGTATAATAAAAATGAATTAATAACTATTCGGATAGTAATACATAACAAATAAAAAACTTCGTCTTCAAGAGTCTGGCGAAATTATCGCGCTAGATCGCAATAGAAATTCGTTGTAGGAGGCAAGTGCAAGCCTTGGAGTCAAGAATTTCAATCACTAACTTTATTAAACTCCGAATAAAGACCCTGTCCCACATGACCCCATTGTTACAACGCTGAAAGGTTCAAAATGGACCCATTGCATAGATTTTTATATTATCTTTTGTTAAGGCTGTCTCAGCAAAGATGGTGAACCAGATCGAATACAGGTAGTAGGAAGCCATGGTAGGTTGGCATCTTACGCCAGCTGTCTGCCCATGCTTCATATTAACACCAATATTTATAGTTTTCTTCATAGTTTTAAAATACATGGTCCAGTGTAATTTAAAAAAAATTGAAACATGTTTAATGCAATAAACATAGCAACAATTATGGGTTGAAGTCGGTGGACACGATATTTTTACTCGTGTACATTTATTTTGGCTCAAATCCAAATAACCGCATGAATTTTTTTGGAATACAAAGGTCTCAAATTCAGGGTTACCTAGTTTACCTAGTGTTTTTTGGGTTACTAAAGTATTGCATGAATTAGAGGGTTAGAGGCGAAGATTTTTTGCTGAGTAGCTCCCGCGTGGGCGATTTGCCTATATATTTAATGAAGCGACCCTTCGCCCGAACCCCGACTGAAATGTCGCATTTGGGGATAATGTAAAGATAATTCTACCTTTGCTGTAGGTATGTACAAAGGAAAATCTTTTTTATGACGCTGATACCTGACCAGAATCAGTAGTTGTAAAATAAATCTATTGAGTAAGTATCGTAGGTAAACCGTTCCATGCAGCGCCAAAATTGTTATTTAATATACATAATTATTATTTCATTGAACAGCTTTAATAATGTATGCTAAAGGAATATAAAGTATATAAATTAATTTGCATCTACTCCTCTAAGATCTGAAACCGTGGTCCAGATCCTGGCTGGGGTGCCGTTCTGAACCACGTGACATCCGTTTTTATAGCAAAACGATGAATATCTTGAAACTCGGCAATGACTTGCGCGTTTTTTGATCGACCGTACCAGGACGCTATCCCTGCATACACATTGAAAGGGATTAAGCCCAGTGGACTCAAAAAAACATCCGTATCCGAGTTAAATAATTGCTGCGTCATATTGTGAGGTACTAGATTCAAGGAAACTTGTAGCTAAGTGAGGAGGTATGGTTATAGAGACTTGTAAAGATATGCGAAAATCTATCATATAGTTTACGAGAGTCCGTTGTAAAAGGATTATTCGAAATCTATTTAGTAATCTGTAACAATACCAGTACATTTACCAGCACATATTACAATGAACATAATTCAAAACACCGACAACATATTAGAATTGAATTTGAATGTATGCAGTGTATCGACGTGGTTTTACTGTGTTGAAATCAATTTTATAATAACAACGCCACCACAACTGTTTGAATGTTCCGTCACAATAACTACGGGTAAGGAAAAGAACAACCAATGACATTGCAGACGGCTATTAACAGTTCGGTATGTAAAGAAAATATTTCACATGTTAATTCAAAACCTTTCAGAGATATCACATTCGATAATATATTTTATCAGTAACAACTCTCATAATAATAAAATTAAGCTCATTTTAAAGATAATACGTAAATAAAATTAAATCTCATTCAGTCTCTATATGACGTCATCGAGTAGCATCATTTTCTAATTACTATTTGTTTAAACTGTCATGTCAAAGCCAACAGTAAATATTAGGTCTTTACCTATGAAATTGCCGTTTTTCACTAAATAAATGAAGCATAATTTTTTTATATATTTTTTATTTCTATTAATCAAAATAATCACCCATGCAATCAATGCATCTTTGCCAACGCATTGGTAGCTTATTGATGCCTTTCTTAAAGAAATCAGCTGGACGGGAGGCAACAAATTCTTCAAAGGCATTTTGCACTGCCTCTCGGGTATTGAATTTTTTTCCCGCCAAGAAGTTATCCAATTTCTGGAAAAAGTAGAAGTCTGTAGGCGCAAGGTCTGGTGAGTACGGCGGATGACGGAGAACTTCCAACCCCAACTCTTGTAGCTTGGAGACCGTCTGCTGTGCAGTATGAGGTCGCGCGTTGTCGTGCAGGAGCAGTGGAGCCGAACGATTGACCAAAGCTGGTTGGAGACGTGCGAGCTTCTCCATCATTGTGTTCAGTTCTTCACAGTACACATCTGCAGTAATGCTGGTCCCGCTTGGCAGCAAGAAGCTGTGATGAATTACACCCGCGTTAGACCACCAAACAGTGACCATCACTTTTTTAGGGGTAAGTTTTCGTTTAGGGCATTGTTTGGGTGCTGAACCAGGGTCCAACCAACTTGCTGAGCGCTTACGATTGTCAAACAGGATCCATTTCTCGTCACAAGTAACAATGCGGTTCAGAATTCCTTCATTTGTATGCCTGCTGAGCAGTGCCCGGCACGTCTCCACGCGTACTTCGCGCTGGCGGTCATTGAGTTCGTGGGGTACCCATTTGTCAAGCTTTTTTACCTTGCCAATTTGACGCAAATGGACCAATATTGTTTTGATGCTAACGTCGAAAGCTGCTGCTAATTCAGTTGATTGAATGATTGAACGATGAATGAGTTTCATCGTCGATTGAGTTTCATCGAATTGCCTTTAATTCGTCATTGTCGACCAAAGTTTTCGGACGACCACGGGGTTCATTTTTCAGGTCAAAATTTCCAGAACGGAAGCGGGTAAACCAATAACGGGTGGTGCGTTCGTTTGTAGTGTTCGCTCCGTAAACGTCGTTGATGTTGCGTGCCGCTTGTGCCGCTTTGCTGCCACGACGGTACTCATACTCCATAATTACTCGAATTTTTAACTTATCCATGATGACGAAAAATGTTCGAATGCGTTGAAAACAAAACACTAACTATTAAACAAATGATGATTTTAGAAAAAGAATTCCATGTTTGTCAAATAAAATTAATTTGAAATTAGAATTATCAGTAAAAAAAAAATATTTTCATTTGAAATGGCCAGTACGGCAAAACGGCAGTTTCATAGGTAAAGACCTATTATATGTCAGAAGAATCCGTGGAAAATTGAACAGTTGTTCATTCTAGATACCAGGACAGTCAGAAACTTTTGCGAAAAAAAGATTTTATGTAGTTATAATTGATTTTAAAACTTTGATTATTTAAAAGTAAAAATATATATGTTTTAAATTTAAATTTTTCTTGAAATTTTTTTACCAGCATTATGAGACTATTTTGAGTAATATAAAAAATTATCTGCGTCGGGAAAATTTTTGACAACTTGAAACCTGATGAATCGTTTAATCAACTTCAATTAGGTTTTATGAACATGACGCCTTCTAAAGCAACAGTTGACAAATCTTGGATTTATCAATATGATCCAAAAATAAAGAGCCAGTCAAGTGTATGGCTGTTTCAAAACATACCAACGCCTACGAAACTGAAACTATCGAGCAGCGCTGGAAAATTTTGATCGCCAGTTTTTTTGCTTAACGGTTTATTTAGTATCAATTTCTTTAAGAAACCAAAGTAGCATCAATTCGTAGTGGTATACTATAAAATGCTGTGAGCAACAAGCGACCAAACACGGGACTCCTGGGCTTTTTGCTCCACCACGACAACGTGCCCGCGACTTCCTAAACACCACGCCAGCAAAACGAATTTATTGGACTTATAAACCTGCAGACGCATAAAAATCAGTTGCATAAGATAAATCCCGGAGTTATTTTATTTGTATTTTACATACACAGTTTATAGTTTATATTATATTTAAATCATTGTGTTAGAATTTGAACTATACTAATTCTTTGATATTTGTTTTTATCTATTTATTTCAGAAATCAGAATGGGTCTATAAACAACAATAAAAAATCTCAAATATGTGTTTTTCGTCATTCATATCATTTAATTTTAATTGCACTGAGCCAATTTTCTATCAGAGTATATCTAGTCTTAAGTTAAAAAGATGATCTGCCGAATAAAAATAAATATATTAATAAAAATTAATGATGTCGAAAGAAGGAAAATTGTTGATCTAATTTTGTAAATAACTGTTGCCCGCAGCTTCACTCACGTAAAAGAAGGATTAAAACAAAAATGTATATTGAGTCACTTACAGGGGTTAATAGCACTTAATGGCTATGATATGTCTTTATTATGCGACGGAAAATTTTGCTTTTGAAATTGCTGCTTTTGCTCATTACCATTAATTTGCATTGATTTGAATTTCAGCTGTAAATATTAGAAGCCATGCCATCAGTACTACGATATATCCTAAATTTTAAATCTTCTGGAAAAATTATAATATTCAGAGTTATTATGACTTATGTTAAAATGAAATAATTAAAAAAACTTTCATTTGTTTGTAGAGAACTCTACAGCATACCGAATAACTGAAATGTGAGGCCTGTCCTCTAATAACAGCGCTTACACATGGACTATTCCATGAGTAAGCGACGGCGCATACTAATAAAATTTCGGAGATTATAAATGGAACCGAAAGCATGTAAACCAGTAGATAAAAGAAGCATGACTCAAAATTTTTTTGAATTCTCTAGTAAAAATAACATCAAAAAAAATATATATAGACCATAGTAGTTAATTAATTTGGCCCAAAGCTTGGGCGCAAAAAGTCTTTAACGTACACATTTTACATAACAAAATATTGCTATCAATGTGCAGGGTAAGGAAGATAGGTCGAAAACCGGTAAGCACGGGTGTGCTTTTCTTTAACGTGGCTAAAGCCTTCGACAAGGTCTGGCACAACAGCTTGTTATTCAAGCTCTTCGAACTAGGCATGCCGGACAGCCTTGGGCACATCATACGAGACTTTATATATTGTTGAACCTTTCGCTACAGATTGGAAGGGGCACTTTCCCATCCCTGTCTTGTAATTGCCAGTGTCCCACAAGGCTCCGTGCTTTCTCCGACTTTGTTTTCACTATACACTAGTGACATGCCAAGGATGGAGAAAGTAGAACTCACGTTCTTCGCAGACGACACCGCGCTATACACATCGATAGAAATCTACGTAGGTTAACTAGAATGCTCCAATCCGCAGCCAACGCATAAGGCACTTGGTTTAGGAAATGGAGAATAGAAGTCAACCCAGAAAAATTTGCAGCAGAATATTTTTCTCTCTCAACCTGCTCTAGGACAACCTCTAGGAAACCCTCCAAAAATTACGTCAGATCACTTTGTTTGGTACTCCGATCCCATGGGTTAAAATCTCAAATATTTAGGAGTCACTTAAGATAGTGGACTCACATTCTCCCACATAAAACGCGTCCGGGACCGAGCCGCCTTCGTCTTGGGTAGGCTGTACCCTCTGATTTGCAAGAAGAGTAAAATGTAACATAGAAATATGCTGACACTTTACAAAACTTGCATCCGCCCCATCATCACATATGCCAGTGTGGCTTTCGCTCACGCCAGAAAGATGAATTCGTTTCGAAGTCTTTTGAAGTTTCATTTAAAATAGGTTCTCAGGAAAATGCGTCGGTGCCCCGCCCTATGTCCACAACCTAGATCTGCACAAGGATTTTGAGCTGCCCTCCATTGCTGCATTCATGAAGTTGGCGTCTAGACGCCACTTCGACAATGCTTCCCACCATCCTAACCCGCTGGATAATAAGTCAGCTGACTACTCAGTCAACCCAGACGCGGCGGTTCTTTATAGGCATCCGCGTAACGTCTTAACAGATCCCGACGACGCTATTAAAACAAGAAACGCCGGCGTTCCAGTTAGAAACAGGGTAAAACGGCATTCGAATCACCTAACCCACCGGTGGGCCAGGCTAACGCGTCGTACCCATTCCTACTGAGTTTCTTGCTGGTTCTTTGGTAGAAGATGACCCTTCCGAACCAGTGGTAGTTTCTGTATACGACGTCCTAAGCCGAGGTCCGTGCCCTCTCGGGTGTCCTTAGGCGTATCGAATGTAGGAGTAGTTTAAGATTCGGCTAAGCGCCGTCAGCGCTAAGCTACAAAGTCCGTTGAAAATTGAAAGCCCCGAAAATAAAAAAAAATTAAGGAACATCTCCGGTTTTCCTACTGATGTAAACCTTTTGCCGGCTACGTTCACTTTACAGCTGTGATGCAATATGTCGAAGAACATTGTTTGTAAATATAAAATGTTATCATTAATCGAAAAGTGCACATTGATTTCAAGAATTTCTACCAAGATATAAACCAAGTCTGCATAAAGATAAGGAAACACACACATCATAATTTGCAAAAAATATTGAATGTACTGATTTGATTTCATTACAGTTTTAAAACATATACAATGTGTCTGAGATCATCAATGTCGGAGACTTTAGGGGGGTGAAATATGGTATTTTTTATCGACAAATCACTATCCCAATTTTCTCTCTTCCCTACCATAATGAAATTGCAGCCATTTTAATTTTTTACCTCGAAGCCCGGGTGCCTGTACTGATTTGAAAGCTAATGATTTTAACAATCAACTGATGATACATTTTATTCAATATTTTTTTTATAAAGGAACAAAACAGGATTTTTTTTAATGTTTTACATTTTCATCTTTTTTTTTTAAACGAACCTGTCAAGCTACACTTTTTAAATGTTTCCTGATAGTACAGGATATCTTCTTAAAAATAAATCTAACATCTTAAGTCCTAAGTAGGATAGTTTAAAAGTTGTGACCCAATAAAACTAAAACAACAATAATTACTCTCGTTATCGACACAGGGCCACTACGCCACTCGGTAGATAAATATTAGGTCCTTACATAATGAAATTGGTATTTTTTCTGTATTATTTCCTTAAATTTATACAGCTATTTACTCACGCATTTGTGTTTCGAAAACCGTAATTCATTTGTTTTTTCCTCTTTTGGTATTTTCTTTGCGTCATTTAGTTTACAAAATGGAAAACTTCAAATATCACGTTATTTACGAAAACGAGTTCCACCGTGGCACCAGTGCAGCATAAATGGCTCGAAGTATTAATGTTGCGGCGGTGTCGCAAAAGAAAACACAGAGCGTTTTTGGTTCCAACGTTTTCGTTCCGGTAATTGCGATCTGTAGAACAAGCCTCGCTGACGACCGGAGACCAAAGTTGATAATGAAGAATTGAAGGCTATTGTAGAAGCGGGTCCCTCGCAAACCTGGTCGGAGTTAGCTGTAGGCGCAGCGTTGTGTTAGTGACAAAACTGTTTTAATCCACTTGAAGTAATTAGGAAGGTGAAAAAGCTTGAGAGATGGGTACCTCATTAACCGAGTGCAGCAAACGGACAAACGCGCGTCGACTGAGTTACATTACTCAACCGGTACAATAATGAAAGGATTTTAAATCGAATCATTACCTGTGATGAAAAGTGGATCCTGTACGACAATCGGAAACGCTCATCGCAACGGTTGATCCCTGGCGAACCAGCCAAATCCTGCCCCAAGCGAAAATTGACTCAAAAAATTTACTTGTGAGCGTTTGGTGGACTAGTGCCGGTGTCGTTCACTACAGCTTTCTTAAATCTGGACAAACGATTACGACAGATGTCTATTGTCAGCGACTGCAAACCATGATCGAAAAGTTAGCTGCTAAACAACTGAGGCTGGTCAATCGCTCTAGGGCAATGCTTCTTCAGGACAACGCTAGACCACACACTGCATAACAGACGGCTACCGAATTGGAGGAGATCCATTGGAATGTCTAAGACATCCACCGTACTCCCGGACCTTGCTCCAACAGATTACAATTTTTCTCGAAATTTGGATAACTTCTTGCAAAGGAAAAAAATCCACTCCGATGGGGCAGTCCAAAGCGCCTTCAAAGATTTTATTGATTTCCGTCCGAATGGATTTTTTAGTAAAGGGATCAATGAACCTATGAGATGGTGCCAAAAGCGTATGCACCAAAAGTGCATAGATAGCAATGGTAAATACCTACTTTGATTAAATAAATATATTATATATTTTTTTAAATTTACTTTACTTGTAAAATTTTGTAAGGTTCCTCCCTTACAAAACGCTAATTTCATATGTAATGACCAAATACAATATATATTATATTATATAGGATAGACTATAATACTTTTTTTTACTTTAAGATTTTATTTAAGGATAAGTTTTATTTGCACAATTAAAACTTATTAAATATAACAATTAAATTCAGTACACCATCCTTCACTATACTATACGGTAACAGCAAAGAAAACAGTAGCTAATTTATAATTATACTAGTTAACATCAAAAAAAAATCAAAAAAATTGCAACAACATAACAGTAGGTTTTACATTTTTGAGCTATTACCAAAATTATTTGTAATATATATACCGACAAAAAATCTTTACCTCCCGTGCCAGTCCGAGGACTGTGTTACGGCAAGGTAAGATTCTCGCCAGAGCATTCCCGACTTTATTACAATATAACTGTGACACATTTTTGCAATAAAAATACATTGATAATAAGTTTATTTTATAAAGATACACGAACATTTTTTTACACAATAGGCCTATTCAATAGTTGCTGATAACGAGCGACTTAGTTAGCGTAAACATGTAGTATATGCAATGGAATGAGATAATTCAAATAAATTTGATATGTATATGTAATTCTTTAGCAATTATGAGTGATTACTTGTGCTAATAATTTAAGAATTTCATTTTTTTTGGTACAATCTATGATCATTTATGATGATAATTTAGAACCTGAACATACCATGAAATTTTAGAGCTAACGAAATACACAGCTTTAATTAAGACGGCTAATAACAATATACTTTCTTAATATATACCTACAGAATTAATAAAATATATAATTGAATTATTAATACATAAATAAAAAATACATTTACATAAGTACTTAAACATAAGTGAGATAGATAAATGAATTAGCAAAAATCTTATAGGCATATATGTATAATTATGGAGGATTTATAATTTATAAACTTGTATAATATTTTCTGACCGTTCATAATCCAAAGTACATAGAAACTCCTCCAGTGCTTTTCTACAAACAAATCTTGTGAGGTCTTTTATGGGTTTGATTTTACTTATGCGGTTGTATACTATTGGGGCCAAAAGGTAAAAAAATCCCTGTGCAAAGGTAGTTTTACATGTAGGAACATCATAAACCTGATACGATCTTCTGCATGAGGTGTTACGTAGTTTTTCATAAGAATGATGTCTTAGAACAATGGTTTTAATGAAAAGTTGTCGAACTGGTAATGGTCGAAAATCCTTATACGCTGAGTTGTACTATATCTGTAATGATTGAAACCTATTATTTTTAAGATACATCTCTGAGTCCTCTCTATTTTTATTAGTGTACTTTTTCTAGCTCCACCTCAAGCAGATATGCCATACATAATAATTGATTGGCAAAGAGTTATGTAAACAGTTTTACTTGTTTTACTGTCTCTAAGATTTCAATTTTTTTTATATATTGGTATAAGTTTACGAATACGAGATTTTAAACTAGTTGTGTGTTGCTTCTAATTCAAATGTTGGTCGATTTCAATACCAACATATTTAATAGTATTAGCTCTAGTCAATTTTAGTCAACAATTACAGTTTGTATGAACATCACACATGTCTGAGTGAACTGTTAGGTGGAAGTCATTAGATGGTTGCAAGTTTTATCTTATACTGAACGTTATGTACTTAGTTTTAGATATATTCAATGTAAGCAAATTATTGTTTAGCCAGTTAGTATTTGTCTGGAAGCCTTTTTGAGCTGATCTTTTAACTAAGGACCATGAAGAATGTTGAAATAAAATAACAGTATCATCGGCAAATGTGATAACTTTTGAATCCGGTAGATCGATGTCGCAAAGACTATTTACATAAATTAAGAAAAGTGTAGGTCCAAGTACAGAGCCCTGAGGAACGCCAAAATTGAATGGTAGCTTAGAACTTAGGACATGTCCTATTCTAACCATTTGTGATCTATTGGTGAGATATTCTTTGAAAAGTTCAAGTGGTAGACCTCTAATGCCGATTGATTCTAGTTTACGTAGCAACTATGGAATCGAAACCGTATCAAATGCTTTTGATACATCAAGAAATATGCCTATACACTTGTTCTTTCTATCAAGATTCTCCGCCACACTTTTTACTAAATCCTCTATAGCAGCCACTGTTGATTTATTTTTCCTAAACCCGTATTGATTTCTAGAAAGAATATTGTTACTCTCTAGATAGTTCACAAGCCTATTATTAATTACCTTTTCTAGGATTTTTGCTATTGTTGGTAAAAGTGAAATCGGACGATAATTGTTAACATTATCTTTGTCTCCAGACTTGTACACTGGCACAATGACTGCCTCTTTAAGCGCACTTGGGAACTTTCCAGACGATAAACATAAATTAATTATATGGGCCAAGGGTCTAATGAGTAAATGTATGTTTGTTTTAATAAAAACCGTTGATATTCCATCCCAACCTGAAGATTTAGTATTTTTTAATGATTTGACTATTTTAAATTTCTCGGAAAGGTCAGTCTCGAGTAGCATTAATGAATTTACTGATGTGCTATTAAATTTATAATTTCTGGCAAGGTTTTCTTCACTGAATTTTGATGTTTGTAAGCTGCCCTTCGACAAATTTGCACCCACATTCACAAAGAAATCATTTACGTTATTGGCAGATTCGTATGGTGTTGATTTTATTTTTAATAAATCACTAGGTACTTGGGATTTATCTGAAGGATTTAAGTGGCATACTTGTTTAATAATGTTCCAAGTGCTTTTAATATCATTTTTACAAGCATTCAATATTAATTTATTGTGTTCCGTTTTTAGTTTATGCAAGATCTGATTACAATGATTCCTGTGACGTTTAAACGTTATTTCTACGTTTCTATCATTAGGTCGACTTAAGTGTTTCCTGTGCAGTGTGTCTCTGAAGCGCATACAACGTAACAGGCCGGGATTAACCCATGGTTGATAAATAGTTTGCCTATTAGGTACCACAATATTTTCAGTGCTTATTTTGATTGTTTCAGAAATAATCCGAATAAGACTGTTAATTGCTTGGTCAGATTCATTCAAAGACCCAATCCAAATTGTATTTTCTAATAGTTTGGAAGCCTTGTCATGGCTAATTCTGTGGATTATCTTCTTTTGCCTAACATTATAATTTTGTTTTGTCAAAGGGATACAAAAGTAAACACTACTGTGGTCTGTAACAGTAGATTCACAAGTAACAGTCAAAATGTTTGCTAGTTGCCTAATTTTATAACCAAACAGTCCGCCTCCATAACATTAGGTTCGTAAACAGTGACATCTGTGAGATGGTTTCTGACATAAACTACTACACCACTATTTTGATTAATGAAGTTGCGGGTATAAAAAGCATTATATTCGTCTATTTTAGGAATTAAATCAGAATTCATCAACCAACACTCAGTTAGAATTGTTATATCATATTAATCTTACTTCTGGTTAAAAATACAGGAAAGTCTTCAAAATTTTTATGAATGCTTCTGATATTATGTGCTATACTTTAAGAGTTTTTTCACCATCAAGTTTGTACAGTAGCAAAGCTTCTGGGTCCCCAATCAAAAATGAGTCACCAACATGGATATTTTCAACTTCGGTGACCACATTATCCAATACACTATTAGCCATAGTCACTTAATAAAGATTTATAAGCAAAGAATTCAAGTTTTGATTATGGATACACGTTTCTGAGATGTACATAAGCACTATAAGACTTAATGAACTCTGGATGGTTGTGAACGGACAAGTAGTAAATATAACATATAAATATTAAACATAACATATAAACAACTTATAAACGTAAACTGATAAATAGACAATATAAATAGATTGCGTAAAAATAAAAGTATTAGATATTGCAAGTTCTCCATTATGAATAGGCTAGAACGAATATTATCAAAAGAACAATAATCGTAAAAAGTATTAAAAAATCATATACAAATATACCATAATATCGTAAGATGCTTCCCATCCCATAGTCAAACTGCAGCTAGATCACTGATTTGGCCAAGTGACTTGATTACAATAGCAGGACGTCCTTCTTCTTTCGCAAAAGGATGTTTCCGTGTGTTGCCCAGCTTGTAAGCTCCTTGTTTAACCAGTTCTCGGGCTGCCGCTAAGATCTTTTTTGACTGGAGTGTCAGTGTGTCAGATATGTAGATCCTTGAATTAGTGGTACCTATCCCTAAGCTATCAGTGCTCAATGGGTTTTCTTTGTTTTCGGAATTGTATTTCTTAACGCCCTTTAAGAACGTTTCCTTTTTCTTTATATTTTGGTATTCGATAACAATTGGACCATTATTTTTTCCCTTTCTAAAAATATTTTCGCCAGCATTAATAGGTTCAATATGAAAAACTTTGTAGATTGTATTAACTATATTATATACATCTTTTTTTTCATTTTGCGGAATATTCCTTATTTCAGCTGTTTTCTTAAGTAATTGTTTCTGTACTTTGTGTAGTTGATTTTCTAATTCGTGCATACGCTCCACTGCTGCTTCATGTTTGTTCTCAAAGGTTTCCACCTTTTTACACATTTCCATATAGTTAGCAGAGTTGCTCTCCAGTAATTTTATAATTTGAGCATTTGACTCCAAGATTTTGCTGTTTTGATTTTTTATCTTAGCTATCTCACTATTCATCATCGCCTTAAAGGACTGCATAAGATCATTCTTTATTTTCATTAAATTTTCTTGTTCAGGATTTTTGCGTTTTCTTAGGTTGACATTCCGGATAGTATCAATTTCCTCCGGTGTTTTTGACAGGTCCGGTTGAGAACAAAACTTGGTCGCTTGACCAGTTATTAGTGAGCGTTGCATTTTATCTGCGCGCGTTGGATACTATTTCTTACTTTTTACCCACGAATAGCAAAAAGCCGTAAGTGGATCACGGGAACCAAACAAATTAAGATTTTATACTTTGAAAATATGGCACAAATTAAGTATAGCAGATTTTTTAAATTGACTTGCACACGTCTCTTTCCAACATCGACTCGGACGAGAATGATGATGAACTTACTTAGCTAATATTTAAGTTAATGCAATGTTCTTAATCTATAAAAGCAATTATTATTTTTATAAGATTAGGATCCGTAATGTAGCGTAGTACCTGATTTACGGCGCGGTGTTGTAGGCTGAGGATCTACGCATTGTCGCGACTACAGACGTAGTACGTAGAACATGAGATGTTTGAGTGTAGCAGTATTTATAATGTATCCAACTTACAACCAAAGTATCCAAATTGTAAATTCAACAGACAGTAACCTAAATATGTAATTTGAGGCAATTTGAGATTTCAACTTTAATGATTCAAACGGGAGGTTTATTTTTTAACTGAAGGTGGTTTATTTTCAGGTCATCGGTTCATAAAATGTTACATGTAGGTATTTTTTAAAGTATACTTGAGGTAAATATTGCTTTTTATGTCTACAATCAAACATTATTTAAAATATTCACGAATAAAGATGCGAAGAGTTGTAAGCATGTCGCGTCTGTCCACTTTATTATTAAAGAACTGTTCGCTTCCTAAATAATTCTACTGATGTAACCAGGTAAATGTTGGCTAATACGTTTTGCAATCATTATTTGTAATAGCTATATAACAGAATTTACATACAGCCACGCAGGTTGTTCGTATAACAGTAATAGTAGATTATTAAAATAATAAAAAAATATACAGGGTGTATCAAGACCGCTTCCACTAACTTTGGGGTATGATTATACTGCATATTCTCATTACGAAAAAGTACTTTTAAATTTATTTTAACGCCAAAAAAAATAAATTAACTAAAAATTAGAACAAACGGATTACTAGCAAATTTTAATTAAATACACAGTTTTTTTACAAAAAAAAAACTCGCAATATATTGCTAAACGTATTTACAATCATTACGGTTGCAGTTGCTAAGCAACGCGAGCTCGCTCAAATGCTCTGGTGCTCGCTTGTTGCTACGTGCACTCAGCTGACTCGATCTTCCCTTCACTATCTCCCATTGTCAAAACCTTAGTAGGTAGGTACGTAAGTGCCCACCTAGATCTTTGTCAAAGCACTTATTCTCCCTACGTACATACAACTTTATTAGTTTATAAGAACACCTACAACCGGACGATTTTTGTTACGTAGCAGTTTCATGACAATACATTAACCTACTACTCATTTACTCATTGATCTGTTATCAATCAGCTGATTAAAATAAATAACGGCGAAAATAATTCCTGCAAATCACCTTTACGTGGGTATTACATTTTACGTATCAAATAACTAGCTTTCCGAATTACTGCCTTACAGAGTTGGATTCGAAGATAGACTTCTTTCTTTAGAAAAATAATTGTAATAATACTTGTAAATCATTGACCTCATTACGAAATGCCGCAGTCGGACTAACTTACAACCTACAAGTCTCTCCGTTAAGAAGATTCAAATTACACCTCGTTTGTCACAATCAATCGAACTATTTGGTCTACAAGGACAATAAATACCTCCCTTTTAGGCAATCGGGAAAAAAGTGTGTATGTTCATCAAACATTTAAAAAATATCTTTAAGTAGTAATTTTAAGTCTTTACATTTAGTTGGATTTTAAATTAACTTATAAGCAAAACATGTAAGCTGAAATTGTGTCAAAAATAATAAAATGACACAATTATTATACAGTTAATGCCTATTTAAAAAAATAAGCTCAAACCGTTTAAAAATTATTCCGCTCCATCGCAAAATAAACTCACTAACCTGACTAAATCCTTCTCACCCTTATAATGTGTGGTTTGAACTGCGCACCTTCCAGTTACCTTCCAGTACTATTAATTAACAAATACCTATCGTCAGTTTGCTCGTTTTCTTAGAAGCGAACAAAGTTGTTTTAGTTTGGACAAATAAGTGCTTTCACAGATTTCTAGGTACCCCTGCTTGGGTGGGAAGATATGTACCAAAACAACCTAAAAGAATTATTTCGAAACATAGGTAGGTACATACGTAGGAAGGTAACTTAGGGACGCTGGCTTGTTTCGTCATTTATTGGTCAATGCAGTGCAATAGGTAGGTACGCAGGTTTATCATGAAGTGAGTAAATGGTATAATTTGCTTTGCCTAAAGTAAGAAAAGTTCATTAAAGAAGGTCTACCTTAGGCTTACGAATGAAATTTTTTGACCAACGAATTTATCGAACTAATGATTGACAGGAATAATTTTCAGACATTATTTATTTACATCCTACTTCGATAAACTGCTTTTAATAGTACTTACTTATTTCATCGCCATCATACCTAAACAAATTCATGAAAAATTTCTATTACATAACATAAGAAGTCATTCGAACATGGGAAACAACTACATAAAGTTCGCTTATGGTATACATGTGATGCGCGATTCGCACGCTGCGAGTCAGCTGACCGCGACAACCGCGTGATTACAAGCGAGGTCCAGTGCACTCGCATTTTTTTTTTTTTTGTTCCCCTCCGCGGGAAGGGCAGGAGGATAAAAATGCCCTGACGCATACTCTGGCGCGATTCCAAAGTTATGTGGGACTCGTCCCGATGCCTACCAGGACCATACCCACTAAAAACCCCCTGTCGGCTCGTGCATTTTTGCCACTCAGCCTTCATCTGAGCGACGGCCAATTGGAGAAAGAGGCCACGCTAGCGGGGCCCAGAAGGGGTCACCCGCTGGGATTACATAGCACTGAAGGTGCTCAAAGCACTGAAGGTTAATACATAGCACTGAAGGTGCTCAAAATGAAAATCAATAATTAAAACAAAAATTAAAAAGTTGCAAAATAAAATTGAGTTAATTCGCATTTACGTTAGAATTAGGATTTACGTTAGAATTAGAATTTACGTTAGAATTAAAATTTGCGGCCAGAAGGGCCTCGAGATCGCGTGACAGTCTGGTGGATGAGTACGTTTGCGCATTTCTAGGCCTAGCGACTTTGAACTTCGAGTCTAACACAGGAGTAGTATATGAGACTGAATCACGAACTAGAGGATTGGGATGGGTTTCGGAGCGTTTGAAAAACGCTTCAGAGAGTGTTTTGAGATGTTGTTGTACTGTAAGCAGTTCAAGATCTCTATGCAAGTCCGCGTTACGCACGTACCACGGTGCGCCCGTGGCCCGGCGGCAAAAGAGGTTTTGAACTACCTGCAGTTTGTGCAGGAGGGAGGGTTTGGCGTGGGCAAAGATTGGCGAGGCATACGTCATGACGGGTCTAACGCAGACCTTGTAAAGTGTACGTTTGTTTCTGAAGGACATTTTACTTTTTCTACCTAACATGCTATTTAGGCGGACTAAATAGTGACGAGCGAGTTTCGAAACTCTTTCTACGTGTGGCTTGAAAGAAAGCGTCGGATCTAATGTGACGCCTAAGTATTTAGTACTGCGCTTCCAGGGGATGGGAATGCCTAACATTCGAACGTGGGGATCGCCATCGGGACGACGGCGTTTGTGGTCGAAGCGCATCGCAGAACTCTTTTCAGGGTTCACATCGATGCGCCATTTTTGAAACCATACACCAAGGGCGTTTACGGCCCTTTGGAGTCTGGTTACAAGTTGCCGAATACCGTGGCCTTTGGTATAGAGTGCGGTGTCGTCAGCAAAGAGGGCGAGTTCGACGCCTTTCGGCGGGATGGGAATGTCGTTGGTGTACACGGTGTACAGCAGAGGGGCGAGGACTGAGCCTTGAGGGACTCCAGCCTTTATGGGACGAGGTGCAGAAAGCGTGCCTTCGTGGTTAAATCGAAATGTACGGTCTTTGAGAAACGACGCTATTAACCTGACTAGGCGATCCGGTAAGCCTATCTTGTAGAGTTTATAAACGAGACCGCTGTGCCAGACTTTATCGAAAGCCTTGGCTACGTCAAAGAAAACCGCGACTGTTTTATAACGACGCGGATAGAAACCGTCAAGTATATACTCGACGATTCGGTGGACTTGCTGAAGGCAGGAGTGTTTAGCGCGAAAGCCGAACTGATGGGGAATAATGAGAGGATCGCCATCCGTTGGAAACAGATGGTTCCGCATTCGAGAGAGTATGACTCTCTCGAGAAGTTTAGACATTGCCTTGAGGAGGCTGATGGGTCTGTGATTAGCCGGGACGTTCAGAGGTTTGCCCGGCTTGGGAATGCCTATGACTGTCGCTTCTTTCCAAGCTTTTGGAAAGTAGCTATGGTCGAAGCAGGCATTGAAAATGATAGCTAACAAGGTAAGCATCTGTTGAGGTAGGTGCTTAAGTGCGTGGTTGGAAATTCCATCCGCACCCGGAGCCTTTTTGGACTTTTGATTTCTAATGAGAAGCAAGATTTCATCATTAGAGACTGTGACAGGGTCGGCGGTGATGGGGAGAGAGTCTCTGCAAAGGACTTCGTCCTCCACCTCCTGGATGTGTGAGGGATCAGCAGGTTGCATGCTGGGCGAGCATTGTGCGGCAAGCTGTCAGCGAAGCATTCGGCTTTCTCTTCGACTTCAAAGGCAGTAGTGCCATCGGGACGAGTGAGAGGAGGAACGTGAGAGGCGGTGTCTACGCGTAAGGCTCGGGCCATGCTATAGTACGCTTGGTGGGACGGAGAGATATTCGCCATGAGATCGTTCATCTGAGTGTCTCGGAGTTCCGCGAGGCAAGACCTAACTTTACGTTGAAGCTGATTCGCAGCTGTTCTATATGCGGGCGTGGGATATTTCTTGGCTCTCCGGAGAGCCGCGTTCTTAGCTTTAATAAGATTGCTAACGGCTAAGGGAAGCGTGGGTTTGCCTTGCTTAGCAACCTTTTCGTTGTCACTGATAGCTGAGTTGATAGCATCAGTGAGAGAATTTACTAATGTATCGATTTTATCCGGGCTATCTAATTGTTTGGGAGAGATCGCGAGTGGCGAGTTCGGAGCCTCTAAGGCAGAAACTATCGTATTTTTAAAACCTTTCCAGTCGGTAAAGGTCCTAGGAGATGAGACGTTATCGTTCGGCGGTCCTAGCACGAGGGAAACGGGGCGATGGTCGGAGCCTAGGTCATCGAGCGGTTCGATAGACCTTAGATCAAGATTGATTCGCTTGATAATTGCAAAGTCCAGGATGTCAGGAGAGTAGGACGGGTTGTTGGGATAGTGAGTGGGAGTGATGGGGGATATGACGTCTAGGTCAAGGGAGTTAGTGATGTCGAGGAGAGCGATACCGCTGGTGTTAGTCGATAGGCACGTCCAGTCAGTATGTTTGGAGTTAAAGTCTCCGAACATAATGACTGAATGGCCGAGGGCGAGAATGGCCTCAAAGTCGCTGCGGATTGGTCTGGTACCACTAGGTATGTAGATTGAAGCTATGATGATGGTCGGATGACCAGTCATAGCCAATCTACACACAGTGGCTTCCATGTTGAGGAGAGGAGGGGTAGGGAGAGGACAGCAGTGGAAGCCTCTTTTGTAATATATAGCGGTGCCGCCGAAACCGTCGGAGTTGGGCCTATCGTTACGAATAAACGCGTACTTAGGTATAGCGAATCCCCTGGAGCGGTTTGGAGTAAGCCATGTCTCCTGGAGAAGGAATAAGTCAGGTTCTTTGTTCTGAAGGAACAGTTTAATCTCGGGAAGGTTGGTATTAAGGCTACGAGCGTTAAAAGATACTAGGGATAAGCCCTTGGGTTTAATACGACTGGACGCGGGATTCGCGGGTCTAGACATTATAATTTATTATTTACGAATTTATACGAATATAAAAGAATTTACAACGAACTTAGGAGCGAGTGATGCTCGGCTAAAGCAAATAAACGCTCTTGAGGAGAGCGGGCGGCTCGCAGTTTGCGTGCGAGCACGGAAATTTCGTTAATATCGACGTTTTGAATAACGTCGAACACGGTCTTCATGTCCTCAGCCAACGACGACTGAGGTGCGGATGACGGAGAAGGACGCGGCCCTACGGAAGCTACGGGAGCTGGGATGGGTCGGGAAGGTGCAGGCGGAACGGCCGGACGCTGCCTCCAAGACAGAGCCGGAGTAGGCGTCGGCTGAACGGGCTTTGTTTCCGGGGGACCCCGGTTGCGCAGCGGCGGGAAGTTAGCGGCAGTGAGCGGCGGCGCCGGTTTAGGCGCGACCCTCTTGGCGGTGGAGCGCGGAGCACGCGGGCAGCCCCTGTAGTTAGCTGTGTGACCAGACTGGCCGCACAGCACACAGGCAGGGGGGGAAGTGGATTCGGGAGTGCGAGTGCACTCCTTCGTAAAATGTGGATCCAGGCACTTAACGCACCTGGGGGGAGCTGAGCAGTTAGCCGCTGCGTGGCCGTAGAGCTGGCAGCGGTGGCACTGCCCAGGGTGACCGCTGGGGTTGGGACGCTCAACAGAGATATTTGAGAGTCCGCAAATTGTGCGAGCCTCTCTAAAGATCTCCCTCGAGTTGGGAGTATTCGACAAGATAACTAAAGCTAACGGAAAGCGCCTACCGCGGTTAGAGTGCATCTTGTGCACTGCTTCGGCCGGGAAACCCTGGGAAGCACTCGCACCGCGTCGCGTCGCTTAGCAACAGATGCAAGCGCGGCCTGCCCCGCTGCGGAATGATTGTAAATATTGTAAGACAATACATCGCGGTATTTTTTTTGTAAAAAAAACTGTGTATTTAATTAAAATTTGGTGATAATTCGTTTGTTCTTAGATATGTAAAGCTAAAAAAATAGAATTTATTTTTTTGAAAAAGGCCAAATATTAGGCGTTAAAAAAAATAAAAAGTACTTTTTCGTAATGAGAATATGCAGTATAATCATACCCCAAAGTTAATGGAAGCTGGTACACCCTGTATATATTAAATTATATTGTACAGTTCTCTTACGCTCTGCATGTGAACTTGCATAAGAACTTGAAAAAGAAAATTGTTCAATATACAAGCGTATATGAAATATAACACTATTTGAACCTATCTATTTAAAACTCTCGTGACCCTCTGTAATATATATATATATATATATATTATATATAAACAGTTTGGTTAGTTGTTTTAAAAAGATATGGCGATTCCTAACACCTTAAGACAAAAAAAGTGTGCTTCATTACCAAAAGTGTAAAAACAATTTCATCAGAAAATATGTATGGATTTTAATATTTAAACTTTACTGCGCTTAAATGATAATAGCACAAAAATACATTTTTGAATTACCTGGTACAAATGAAAACAAAAGAATCATTGATTAAAACATGAATTTAACTGATATAGTGGTAGAAGAGTTTCTTTTGTTTAGATCACGACCGGCCCAGAAGAGGGCGAATCTACAGTCCTTCCTACTTCAACCGCCAAAGCAATGACGTTTACGTGGTTGTGTTCCGGTGAAAGGGAAGGAACAGCCAATGCAATTACTGGAACAAAGGCAATTCCAACTGAGGCGTACGGTCGGCGACGCATCATTATTCGATAAAATAAACTCATTCAATATTGATAAATTAAACACCTACGACAAATGATTGATTGATTTAGTGTAGATTGTAAACATAACAAATTCTGAAAAGAAAATTGTACTATTAAATAAAGCACATTTTGAACAAAATCTTAACGGCCTTTCCAAATAATATGTCACAGCTTCGTATGAGTAAAATAATATTGTTTTCCTATGTTGTTTACATTGCTTACAACGTGCAGTCAGATGAAAAACATCTCGCTTATGTCATGAAAGATAATATCCATATTATACAATCTACCATTGCGTCATTTAATAATGCTATGTCCAAAGTTAACCGAAATGAAATGCATCTTTTGCAAAGCATGGAATGATAGATAAAATCTTTTTCAGACAGTTTCCAACACGAATGATAAACTTTCAATTAAATCTCAAATAAACTCTTTATATAACTCTTTAGAATCCATAATTTTAACGTTGTCATTTGATATCGATGATAATAGGTCTTTACCTATGAAACTGCCGTTTTGCCGTACTGGCCATTTCAAATGAAAATTTTTTTTTTTTTACTGATAATTCTAATTTCAAATTAATTTTATTTGACAAACATGGAATTCTTTTTCTAAAATCGTCATTTGTTTAATAGTTAGTGTTTTGTTTTCAACGCATTCGAACATTTTTCGTCATCATGGATAAGTTAAAAATTCGAGTAATTATGGAGTATGAGTACCGTCGTGGCAGCAAAGCGGCACAAGCGGCACGCAACATCAACGACGTTTACGGAGCGAACACTACAAACGAACGCACCACCCGTTATTGGTTTACGTGCTTCCGTTCTGTAAATTTTGACCTGAAAAATGAACCCCGTGGTCGTCCGAAAACTTTGGTCGACAATGACGAATTAAAGGCAATTGTGGAAGCTGATGAAACTCAATCCACGGCTGAATTAGCAGCAGCTTTCGACGTTAGCATCAAAACAATATTGGTCCATTTGCGTCAAATTGGCTAGGTAAAAAAGCTTGACAAATGGGTACCCCACGAACTCAATGACCGTCAGCTCGTAGTACGCGCGGAGACGTGCTTTGCACTGCTCAGCAGGCATACGAATGAAGGAATTCTGAACCGCATTGTTACTTGTGACGAGAAATGGATCCTGTTTGACAATCGTAAGCGCTCAGCAAGTTGGTTGGACCCTGGTTCAGCACCCAAACAATGCCCTAAACGAAAACTTACCCCTAGAAAAGTGATGATCACTGTTTGGTGGTCTAACGCGGGTGTAATTCATCACAGCTTCTTGCCAAACGGGACAAACATTACTGCAGATGTGTACTGTGAAGAACTGAACACAATGATGGAGAAGCTCGCACGTCTCCAACCAGCTTTGGTCAATCGTTCGGCTCCACTGCTCCTGCACGACAACGCGCGACCTCATACTGCACAGCAGACGGTCTCCAAGCTACAAGAGTTGGGATTGGAAGTTCTTCGTCAACCGCCGTACTCACCAGACCTTGCGCCTACAGACTTCTACTTTTTCCAGAATTTGGATAACTTCTTGGCGGGAAAAAAATTCAATACCCGAGACGCAGTACAAAATGCCTTTGAAGAATTTGTTGCCTCCCATCCAGCTGATTTCTTCAAGAAAGGCATCAATAAGCTACTAATGCGTTGGCAAAGATGCATTGATTGCATGGGTGATTATTTTGATTAATAGAAATAAAAAATCTTTAAAAAAATTACGCTTCATTTATTTCGCGAAAAACGGCAATTTCATAGGTAAAGACTATAAACAACGCTATTTTATTCGCGAAACTATACGTTTTGCATTTGACTGTACTCAGACCTCATCAATTATATAGTGAAGTAGAATAACATTCGTTCTTATGATTCCCTTAGTCCTACCTCAAACCTTTAACTTATATACAGACACTTATATATTCTAATCGGACCAACTAGCTCATATGTAGCAGTAACAAGTGATCGCATGTTTTACTCACTGATAAGGGACATTGAAAAGTGAAAAGTTACTAATGAAAAGTGTTTTGTGTGTGTGCTTTCAGACATGTTTTCCGTTATGCCAATCCTTTCAATATATTTTCTTATGTTAAACTGTCATGGCAAATAAAAAGAGAAAAAAATGATCGTTTAATATATTTAACTAAATTTAATCTTGTATTGTTACAGAATTACTCTGATTTAAATATACCACGCTAGTGAATATCGACACGAACAAATGACAATTCGACGTGGATAACTAAACACGGCGGACCGGGGCGTTTTTGTGAGCTCCATGCGTCATTGTCTAGAGCAGACATGAACGAGAAACTAGGCCTGGGCACGTTAATAATGACTTTCGGTTTTTGGAGTTGCTGGAATAATTGGACCAAATGTTTGGTGACGACGAAAATGTTTCTAATAAAAGGTACTATGCTGTTGAAAACTACAGGTCCAGATTCTTTTTAAATAGTAGCAAATTACTCATGATTATTTTGAAAATTGAAATTAAGTAATTGTAAAATTTATCTGCCCATTAAAATGTATTTACTTCGTTTTTAGTATATCGATCCTTCAAAGTTTCTCTCTAGGTATAATAACAATAATAATAATCATTTATTTCAGAATTATATCCATATATGTTAGTAGGTGCTGTTTTCTTCGTAAGCTCAAATGTTAGTAAATAATTCACAAACTCTTTATAAATTATAATACATATAAAAACGTGAAATCGTTTTAATTATTATATGAAATATTTAGGTGTTATATTCTCCCTTAACTTTTATAAAATAAAAACTAAATCTAAACTTGAATCCATTGAGGGCAACGTAGCCAAAAGGCTGGCCGAATTGTCACGCTGGACCGCAATATAAATTCGTTGTGCGAGGTATGTGCCAGCCTCAGGGTCACGAGTTTCATTCACCAATCGCCTCGCTAGGTCCGAAAAAAGGCTATGAGCCCCTAGTGTCCCGAGGTTTCAACGCCAAAAGCCTCAAAAATATATCCACTACCCAAATTCTGATAATTTCTACGTTTAAGGCTTTCAGCGTTATTAGCAGCGGAACCAGATTGTACACTAGTTGTAGGAAGATGGGAAGCCGCGAGAGTGTCTACGCAGGTTGCATCCCATAAACCATATTATACCTTATAAATCTCAACAAGTATTAATCATGTCAAAAAAAAGTTAACTATTAATTTCATCTTCTGAATTGCATATGTGATTAATCATTAAATTTAAATTATATTATCTAATCTATCAGCACAAAGAAATCATAAAAAATTCTTATATCAAAATGAAATTTAGAATAATAAAAATTAGGTATAATAATTATGTTCCAAGTTTTTGCTAAATGCTTATACTACACGAGTAAACAGAATAACGTAAGTGTTTATATTAGAGTGTGTCAAATCAAATTTAGTATAATTGACAGTTGTACACATAATGTTTTTCAATAATAATAAAAATTACCTACAAAGGAAGATTATTCAAACTTCCCGGGATGAATTTAGCTGCTTTGCACTTAGAATAACCTTGATGAAATTTCTAACACAGGTAATTTAATATTAGGTAAATAACCTTGTTATTTAAAATACGGTCCTTATCCTCTTGCTTATCTGCTTATCCGCTCGATCTTAGCACTTGTGACTCAAGATTTTAGAAGAAGTTAAAAATATTGTTAAACAAAAACAGTATTATGTTTATTTATACTTTAATTCAGACCCAGCGACACGTTTTCTTCAGAATATATTTCGTGTTTATTTAAATCTTATTTAAAATATTTTAGCAAAAATGTATGAGCCATCTATCTTCATGTAAATTGTATCTTTAAATTTAACGAATAGAATTACGTTTAATTTAACGTCAAGTTATTAAATAGCACAACTGGCGACTATATAATCTCCAGGAGACATCTGTTTCGTAAATAAAACTAGTTGAAATGTAATTGAATAGGTACTGAACAAAATTAAGATGTTGTTGCTCGTAGAACGCTACGATGGATCTGACGTGTTCCTGGAACAAGTCCTTGTGTCCGCCGCATAAGCAATTCGATGTTGACACCGACACGACACTAGTCAATCATATGTTTACTCAACAATGTTATTAATACAATATAATATAACATACGTTCAATATAGCGTGTACCCAACATTTATTTGCATAATGACATTGTTTTCAATTTCCCATAAAACAAAAAGCCTCTTTTAGCTGTATCGTAAAATTTGTGTTCCATAGTAGCATTTACATTTGTGACATAACTATTTGAATAATTTCCGTAGCTTTTTACAGAGTGGTATTATTCAAAAGCTGATTTTATTTGAAATATCGCATTTAGCATGTCTTTTGGAATGAAGTTAACTTATCGATTTTATAGAAGAATTTTGTCATTAATTTGGGGTTAAACATGTAACAATAGACAAAATTATATACAACTACATAGCAGTAGTAGTTTAATTGTATTGAAAATTTAAGTAGCGAAATTCACCACTCCTTACTTTACAAGAATGAAGCAAGTCATTTTCAAATCAGATTGTTTACAGAACTCAAAAGTAAACGTATTTTAAAACATTATTAAATTAAACTGTATCGCTTTCAGCCTTTCAAGTTTTGCGTAACCCGCAAGTAATAATTGCAAGAGTTGTTATTATTATTGCGGATGCCACTCACCGAAGTTGTAATTTGTTTAAAACAACGCCTACGTGAGGACAGACCCCTATCTCTTAACTACAGACAATCAACAAATCCATCTGATATTAAATTAAATCTAGTAATTTGTAACGTTACAGGCGTTGCATAATGTATCACTTTGTTCTGGCTGTGTCGCGGATTTTATGTAATCTTCGTAATTGAACGCACAGAAGACGGTCACTTTATACTTTAGATTTTATTGACGTATTATTTCTTACAGGTTCTATATTAATTATAAATACAAACCAAATTGAAACATCGAATCGGTATCTGAGAACTGAAGTTCAACAAAAATCTTATTTTTTCAAAATCAAATTGAATACTTTTCTAATAGTGACTGTTGCTGTTTAATAAAGTTTTGATATATTGTACCTTCATATTAATTTAACTTTAAAATATTACGTTAAAATAGTTGCCAAAAAATTAAAATTTTCGTAAAAATAGGTATTCTGAAGTAACATTGCACATAGAGGGGAGGACCTTGTTACAGTAATTGCACTGGTTGTTTCTACATTATGACAAGAACATCACCACGTAAACGTGATTATTATGGCGGTCAAACTAGGAAGGACTGAACTATCGCCCGAGACGACATCCTAACACAAGAAACGCTGCTACCACTGATATTTGTACCAGGGATATTCTTTTTGTTCTTTGGTACCAATAAACGATTATGAGATATTTAATCAGTTGACATCTCGATAGGGGTTCACATCTGTACAGTATTTCTCCATTTACAAAATTCTATCATACATACCTTTGACATGCCTAACAAGGACGGCCCAGTACCGTAGTTGGCAATAGCCCTGCCTCGGAGGTCCCAGGTTCGATTCCTGGTCGGGGCATTCATTTGTGTGAGGTATATAAATCTTGTTCTCGAGCATGATTTTTTATACTTATATATGTACGTTCTTTCTAGGTACCCACCCTGTATGGTCATCCATAACACAAGCTCTGCTTACTTTGGGGCCATACAGTTGGTGTGATTGTCTGGGGATTTATTATTATTATTACTCTGAACAAAGAGTTGATCGATTCGCGTCACATTAGTCAATTGAAATAAGATTGAGAATGAGAATAAAAATAAATCTACAAGTTTTGATAGAAAAGCCTTCCTTTAATTTGTGAAAGGACAAGGTTTTAGTACAGAACCTTTTTTATATTAATTTGGTATAAACGAAAACATTCAACTTAACAGTTTGACCAAAAGAATTTAAGAAATTCCGGTTACCTAGTTATTATTTACTTTTAAATTTATGTACACACACTTTTGAATTCAGGAATTTTTTATGTAAGGTTTAATTTTTATTATATTCAAACCATGTTTGAAAATGAATTGATAAAAATATTGAAAAATTATAAAATGTCTGTCAATCACTGAAATTATTATTATTATCAGCTTTTAATGGACCTGGGATAAATAAATAAAATTAGAATTTCTATTGCCATAAAACATAATTTAGTAAAACTTCAATCGCTGGTATTTTCCAAAAAAATATAATTTAAAAACATTTCTTATATTCTTCGAAACTTCGAAGTATGGAGTTTTCTGACATTACATTGAATAAATTTGGGTCAATATTACGTCCCATCACATTGGCGGTAAAACTTGAGTCTACGAGAGTAAAAAGCCAGTGCCCACGAAACCTTTGATATCACCTCATTACGCCGCCGCTTATCCAAGCACAACATTCCCAGGGTTAAAATACGTTCAATTTTAATCCTTCTTTACCCGATTGCAAAGCTGAATTTTATTCGCTCTTATAAAATTTAATTCTTTTTGACAATTTTATTGCGTTCTAGTTTTATTCTTGAAAAATATTCACAAGAACTTTCTACTGGCGGCGGCGGCGGTTTAAAATGAACTGTGCTTTGATGATTCGGTTTTATTTTGACACCAGATATTATACAATATCATTGAAAAAACATTGATCGTTTAAACCTATTTGCTTTGGCCGCCACGAAATTTTATTTTTATTTTTTTGTAATAAATTTGTATTTACATAATTTTTAGTTATTTTTGAACCCTATGCTATGAAAGCTAAGAAAATGAGAAACAGGAAACGGAGATAAAAATATATCCCATCAAACCTTGCAAAAGAATCAACCATGCCAGATTTCATTTTGGATACAGACAACCCCTTAGATTTTTTTGTGATTTTTTTGATAACGATGTATAAGAATTGTTCAGAACTTGTACAGACAATAACGCAGAAAACTAAAGGGCATATAAACTTCCAAATAACTGTTGAAGTGAAGAATACTTCTCTATTTACTTTTGTCACGCTACAATAGTACTTCGCGCTGCAGATTATACTGGAACCAGAGTATTGATACCCATCATCCAGCAGTAGCAGTATGCATGACTCGTTATTGTTTTGAAAAACTCCTGCATTAGTGAGACCATTACTGATTTATTGGTAGCTCGTGATGGTTCCTATAAATGTGTGTGCTTATAATGCAAATCAATTATATAGACTTTCACCAGCGGGACAACCTACGACATTCACGTCTATTTGTCTTTTATCTGGTATATAGTTCAAACTTATCTGATAATTGGTAAAGCGTCTTCCTCTCTTTTAAAACAGAGGAATTCAAGTTACCAATGACAATAAAAAGGGAGCTGCCTGATTCGATTTAAATGGATGAAAAAGGACATTACATTGTTAAAAATGTAACTCAAATTTCATGCCAGCAATGTCATAAAAATACAAAATTTTAATTCAGTAAATGGGGCGTTTGATGCATCAACATTCTTCTCCACCTTTTCATACATCTGAATAATATACTAATAAATACTTTACTTTGTTTGATACTTCTGCAATAATTGCGCATTTGTCATTTTCGAGACTTTATTTACTTATAAAACGAGCTGTTTCTTATAAACTCTGTTTGTTATTTACGCATACAAATCGTCGTATTTGCGGGATAGGTCTCAGGCGGTAGCTGTAAAGGGCTATACATCTAGTTTCATCCCTATCACCTCAGGTGTGCCTCAGGGTTCCCACCTCGGTCCTCTTCTTTTCAACATATTTATCAATGACATTATGAGCCATTTTAAACATTCTAAAGCATTATTATATGCTGATGATACAAAAATATTTACCTTTGTAAAAACAATAGAAGATTGTCAACTTTTTCAGGACGAATTAAATAAATTTCTTGAGTATTGTGCACTAAATGATCTAAAACTAAATATTACTAAATGTCATTTGATTACTTATTCCAGAAAAAGATTTCCAATAAAATATAATTATAATTTTTGTAACACTACGATTGAAAGAGTGAACGAGGTGAGAGACCTGGGTGTGCACCTTGATAGTGAACTAGATTTTGCTTCTCATATAAACAATATCACCCCAAAAGCATACAAAATGCTGGGGTTTGTCTTCCGCCAGTGCAACGATTTCAAAAATATAAACACCTATATTACTTTATATAACTGCTTAGTAAGAAGCCATCTGGAATACGCGTCTATTGCATGGAACCCTGTATACACTACATATATTGATCAAGTTGAGAGAATTCAGAATAGATTCATCAAAAGATAAGGTTACCGATTTAAAAAAAATTCTCCTCCTGATTTAGAAACTTTACAAATGCGTCGTGAACATAGGGATCAGATATATTTGTATAAAATTCTCAATAATCATGTTGATTCTCCTTTCCTCTTGAGTCGTGTTTCACTAAGATGTCCTAAGTCAAGTATCCGCTCCAATGCGGTGTTTTCTGTTCCTGTTTGTAAAACAAATTAATCCACAAATAGATTTTTAGTCAGAGCTTGCAGCACACATAATCAACGTTACCATATGATAGATATATTTAATTGCAATCTTAACGGTTTCATTACATCTGTAAAAAAAAATGTATAACTCCTAATACGATTTATTGTTATTGTTATTGTATAAAATTAAATCATATTTATTTGCTTGAAAATGTGTACATAAGTTGGTTTAACATGTCATTCAGATCAACACTTTCTTCTGAGATTCTGTGTGCAAATGTTTATTAAATCAAATGTTTATTGAATTAAACAAAAAATATTTCTAAGTTAATGTAAAAAAATTGTGAAGTTAATTGTCAAATTAGTTTCAAATAAGTTATCACTCTAAGATTATATAACGTCTAAAAAATTATAATTCGGTGTCTTCAAAATATTCATTAATTGAATAATATCCTTTAATTTAAAACAAGTCAAGTAATTTCCTTTTGTATTCCATGAAATATAAAATTTTTATATTGTGTAGGTAGGTGATTAAAAATGTCAATATCCATACATATTCATTATTACTAAATACACTTAAATTTCTAAGTGGCATGTACAGTTTCATACCAAGAGTATCTTTATTTCTTGTCCTAAGATTCATATAATCACCTACTACCTCAAAATATGCCATGTGTTTCTTAACCAATAGTAGCATTTCAAACAAATAAATGCATGCACGAAGAGTGAGCAGTTTGAAAAGTACTTCAAAATTTAAATATTATTACTAAATTTAAAATTCTCCTTCTATTGTACATTAATTAGGTAATATTGTGTAGTTCTGACATCCGCTATGTATTATTAAAAATTGGAAACTGTTTTGGCTACTGAGATACTTATTTTTAACTTTTATTTATACGAAATATAGTAAGCCGTTTGTTTCTTGAATAAATAAATAAATAAATAAATAAATAAAAACCCATGGGCATATTGTCCCAGCGCCCCATTTAAGGTGCGGTCCTGAATTTCAGGGAATGTAGTTTTGAAATTTTTTTAAATAATATTTTTGTTACTTTTATGAGGTAAATTACATAAACTTGTGAAAAAAGTATTATATTTTTTTGTTTTTTATACCTTGCGATGATAAGGGCTAATGAATTTACAAAAAGTAATTATAAATAAAATATTTATGTATCATTGTTTTGTTTTCAAACACGTGAAATCTAAATATGTTAGGTACCCACTTATTTCAGACTTTATTATTCATAACAGTAGGTAAATTAACTGGAGACCATCCTTTTAAAAAAGAAATATCAAGAGTAGAAGATTGCCTGTTGTATAGTGACATAAATCTAAATAAAAATTTATCCGCAAAACTACATTTCGAAGAAAAATAATACTCTTTTGTAAGAAATAAAAAAAATATTAAATTTGAGTAAAAAAAAATTTTGCATAGTAATAAAATGAACATAAATCACAAAAATTGATTGAAGTTAATTTTACCGGATGATTCATAAAGTCAATTTATTGACTGACCATAAAAGCGATGTATATTCTCTTTCCAGTAAACCCATCCCACCAGACCTGGCCGGAAAAATTGTCATGGATATTTCAGGAATAAAACATTGTACTATTATTATCATGAAACTTAAACATATTTCAATTGGAATAGGTGTTTTCATTTTCTCTTCCAAGTTATGCTGAAATAATGTTGCTTCAAAAGGATTCGGTGAAGAATGACAAATGATTTATCGACAATGATTGATGGGTTTACTTTGTTAACCTTATAGCAGCCTTAACGAGCGGTCTGCGCGGTGAGGTGTAACAACAGCAGTGCTTTCCTGCGGCCCCACACGAGCTCTCGCTCTACACCTTATGTTTTAACTGCATTCAGATTGCGCGCGCACATAGATCACAGATATATCAAAGATACGTTATGCAAAATTTTATGACAAATATTTTATCACAGATACAGTAATTGTGTTTACGCTGACGATTTTTTTTTGTTCCCCTCCACGGCAGGACGATAAAAAATGCTCTGACGCATCCTCCGCGCGCGCGATCGGAGTTATGTGGGACTCGCTCCGAGCCTACTAGAGCCCTACCCACTAAAAGACCCCCTGAATGACTCGTGCAATTTTTTGCCACACAGCCTTCATCTGAGCGATGACCAATTGGAAAAGAGGCCGCGCTAGCGAGGCCCAGAAGGGGTCACCCGCTGTGATTTACATAGCACTGAAGGTGCTGAAAGCACTAAAGGTGAATACTCAGCACTGAAGGTGCTCAAAATTAAATAAAAAATTGAATTAATTCGAATTTAGAATTAGAAGTTGTGGCCTAAAGGGCTTCGAGATCTAACGTTAGCTGCGTCACTACGTTCGTGTGCACGTTTCTCGGTCTAGCGACTTTGAACTTTGAATTTAAGACAGGAGTAGTATATGAGACTGAATCTCGAACTAGAGGATTGGGATGGGTTTCGGAGCGTTTGAAGAAAGAGTGTCTTGAGGTGTTGTTGCACTGAAGGCAGTTCAAGATCTCTGTGCAGGTCCGCGTTACGCACGTACCACGGAGCGTTTGTGGCCCTGCGGCAAAAGAGATTTTGAACTACCTGCAGTTTATGCAGGACGGAGGGTTTAGCATGGGCAAAGATTGGCAAGGCCTATGTCATGACGGCTCTAACGCAGGTCTTATAAAGCGTACGTTTATTTCTAAAAGACATTTTACTTTTTCTACCTAACATATAGTATGTTAGGCGGCCTAAGTAAAAACGGATGAGTTTCGTTACTCTATCGACGTGTGGTTTGAAAGAAAGCGTCTGGTCTAAGATGACGCCTAATTATTTGGTACTGCGCTTTCAGGGGATGGGAATGCCTAACATTCGGATGTGGAGATTTTAATCGGCGATACGACGGTGTTTGCAGTTGAAGTAAACCGCAGAACTCTTGTCTGGGTTCACATCGATGCGCCATTTTTGAAATCATGCACCAAGGGCGTTTACGACCTTTTGGAGTCTGGTGACGAGACCCGGGACACTGAGGCCTTTGGTGTAAAGGGCGGTATCGTCGGCAAAGAGGGCGAGTTCGATGTCTTTTGGCGGAATGGGAATGTCGTTAGTGTACACGGTGTACAACAGAGGGGCGAGGACTGAGCCTTGAGGGACTCCAGCCTTTATGGGACGAGGCGTGGAAAGCGTATCTTCATGTTTAAAAAGAAACGTACAGTCTTTGAGAAACGACGCAATTATCCTAACTCGGCGAACCAGTAAGCCTATTTTGTAGAGTTTATAGACGAGACCGCTGTGCCAGACTTTATCGAAAGCCTTGGCTACGTCAAAGAAAATTGGTAAAAGTATGACTCTCTCGAGAAGTTTAGACATGGCCTTGAGGAGGCTGATAGGTCTATGATAGCCGGGATATTCAGAGGTTTACCCTATGACTGTCGCCTCTTTCCAAGCTTTTGGAAAGTAGCTATGGTCGAAGCAGGCATTGAAGATGATAGCTAACCTGTTGAGGCAGGTGCTTAAGTGCGTGGTTAGAAATACCATCCGCACCCGGAGCCTTTTTGGACTTTTGACTTCTAATGAGAAGCAAGATTTCATCATTAGTGACTGTGACGGGGTCGTCGGTGATGGGGAGAGATTCTTTGCGGAGAACTTCGTCCTCAACCGCCTGGATATGGGAGGGATCCGCGGGTTGTGTGCTGGGCGAGCATTGTGAAGCAACGCTGTCAGCGAAACATTCGGCTTTCTCTTCGACTTCGAAGGCAGTAGTGCCATCGGGCCGAGTGAGAGGAGGAGCCTGAGAGATGGCGTCTACGCGTTAGGCTCGGCCATACTATAATACGCTTGGTGGGACTGGTGGTAGGTCTGGTGCCACTAGGTATGTAGATTGAAGCTATGATGACGGTCGTTTGACCAGTCATAGCCAATCTACACATAGTGGCTTCCATGTTGAGGAGAGGAGGGGTAAGGAGAGGAGCGCAATGGAAATTTCTTTTGTAGTAGATAGCTGTGCCGCCGTAACTGTCGGAGTTGGGCCTATCCTAGTTGGCCTAGTGTTGGTTAGGATTACTAACGCTAACAGAAAACGTTTGCCGCAGTTGGAGTGCATCTTGTGCTCTGCTTCATCCGGGAAGCCGTGGGACTTAAGGTCTTCGAGGATATTATGATTCGCGAGCTCGAACGGGACGCCCTGTAGTACTGCGCGGACCTTACGCCCCTCCGGGAGGGCTTAGGTGTGATACGCGATTTGTCTGACTGATTAAAGCCTAGTGAACGTGCGGAAGTCGTCGATACTCGCGACTTGGATTTTAATGGATTAAAATGGTACAATTCGTTGTCACTGTTAAGTATCCTTTGTACTGAAACCAGACTACTCACGCTGGGCACAACACAGCACTCAGCACAAGCACAACAAAACTCAGCACATCACTTTGAAGACTAAGATACTTAGTCGCCAAGAAAAGTAATCACTTCGACAGCGCTCGGAGGGAGTAAGAAAACACAGACAGTCACGGAACCAACAAGCTATACTGTGACGTCAGGAAACTGAGTGCCACTGAATAACGGGAAGAGACCGATGAATCGGAGTCGTCTTGCACGTCCGTACCGGGCGGCGATCGGAGCGAGAATGACGCCGACGATGTCAAATAGTATCTACATAGACCCAGGTGACGGATTTTAGCTCCTTAGAATGTCTCGCTGTCGCTACATCGCACGTGTAAATTGAAACACTGGGTATTCAAAATAAGTTTTATTTCCAAAAGTACATAGAGCTGCTATTTTTGCTTAGTAGGCTTAGGAAACAAGGAACTTATAACCACAAAGTGGATAGAAAACGAATAACTATTGTGGATGAATGGCGGTCAAGTGACAGTAAATAACTTGGATTTATTTAATTAAATACCATCTAAAATTATAAAAAAAATTTTTTTAATATAATGGCTGCATATCCTTTTGCCGGGTCCTTATATAAATTTTATCTTAAATTGGATTGATCGAAAGTAACCTGCTTACAAAAAAATGCCAGATACTAACATTTATTGACAATAGATGGCCCCTTTTTACTTTGGGATTTTCAGCTGATATTTGATGTAAAGCATAAAAAAGTATAAACGTACTTTGTTATAAATAGTTTAAAGAGTATGTTTATGTTTGAATAACTTGAACCTTATTGTTATTTAAACAGTATAAGTTTATAATTTGCATACTAAATTAACCCTGTAAAATGTGTCCAAGTCCGTCGGTTGTTTGCCGCCATTTATCTCTTTCGGGGTAATTTTGCGGAAACTGCGGCTGATCATGACAGCCGATAATCTTGTGGAAATAATGCCTACATCTAACTCTACTAAAAAATGTAATGGAAGTTGCTGCGTCAGTAACGATATCACAATGAACGTCAAAAGCATGTGCGTCGACCCCCTTTGCTTTTGTTTTCAGTACCTCAGAAAAATATCTTCTAGAGATAAGTTCATCTTTGTTAGCAATGTTTTTCACTTAATTTATGTTTGTTTAGAACAAAAAAAATATATTTTCTACTTCTTTTGCATTATGTAATAAATGCATTATTAGTGGTGTCAAAATTTAAAAAAAAAGTTCAAAACATTTCTTTCTTTCTTGATCCTCAAATTCCTCTTGTTAGTTCATAGACTCGATTTGGGGATTATTATTTTATTCATAAGATATTATCATATTATTATTTGGCATTTTTTAGTCGATATTTTATTTGATCACTTTCTAAAATTAATTTTTCATTATTATCATAATTTTTATCAACTTTCGATTATATGTTTAGGTAACTCGATTGTGAAAAGTTTTACCAGAATTGTTATTATAAGCATGTAACGGCTAATAATCACGTCGGGAGCCCATTATTAATCCAGATGTTAACATACATATTTTTTGCGTATATAAATCCAGATTATAAAACTCGTCAACCTTGAAGCGATTGTTTCCCGCAAAAATTCGGTTGATCTGAAACACTGAAAATCAATATACATATAGCATTTTCTCTTTAAATGTTTTTAATCCTGCATCTCAAACCTAAAAATAATAAAAGGCTGTGAAATCTTGGTGAACTGTACTTATTTCTAGTCATGTTTGAAACTGTGTTATCTTTGTCATTGCAGGCACTTGTGAGTATGAAAGCCGTTGTAACTCTTTGAAATTAAATTTTTCGTGAATTCTTGCAGTTTATACTATTGGTCCACATGAGTTGAGCCGTTTTAACATGACACACGTATAATACAAAAACCATACTTCTCTTATCAAAAGTCAGTATCGCTGTGCGTTTCCCGTGGGTTTCGTCTTAATTTTATTGTCTAGGCATTTTTTTAAAAGCAATAATTTTCTAACGTCATAAAAATTTTCTAGACTCTTGTCAGATTTTGGTTTTTATACTTTGTAATCTGAATTTTATAATTATTTTTATGTTAAAATCATTAATAGTAATGTATTTATGAGGGATGCAATAAATCTGGAAAAGAAGCAGTGTAAAAAGATCTATGCGTTTTATTCAAAACTAGGTATATAAAATACGTATTTATAAGTTTATCTTATCTATGTAATCGATACACACATACCTACATTACAACCACACGAAGATCAGGTGACGTGGCCACAAGAATGCTGTGAATGAGGTCGGTTTTTGGAAGAACCCTATAATTCTATCTACTCGTATACACTTAAATTTATGTAAAACACTATACTTTAGTATGATAACATTTACATAAGTGATTGAAGTTTCTAAATACATAGATGATCTCTAAATCTTGTTAAAATTATTTTCTTCTAAAATACAAATTTCATTTACATTTGTGGAACCGACTCAGGTGACAATAAAACAAATACAAAATTACAATGCAGTATTTAAATTCACATTTCATACATTACCTGACAGGTTGTCATTACAAGACAAAATCAGAATACTCCTTATTAAAAACATTCACTTTCAAAACATGAGCTGGATGTTAGTTCCATTTTAGAAATTTACTTTTACCAAAAAGTTTGTTTAATCTGAAGAACCGCTTTCTTACAGAGAGGACTGTTTGTAAATATAGACCTTGGTATTTACGTAAAAAGAGTGATAAGCTCTCAAGACTGGGCAAACGTTTAACATTGTTAATCCTACATTAATTAACATGAACGAACACGAAGTAAATTAAAATGTGTTGCAGACGGGGTTATTGCGGGGGTGAGTAGACCGCAGCCTGCTGGCCGACAGACCCGTCACCACGATGTTTATCGAACAAGCTCGCGTTACTATTACTTTAAAATTTGTTTCAAACTCATTTTGGCTATTTTGTTTGTTTTCTTACTTCATGCTTGGACAAGGTGCACTCTTGAATATTTTATTATCTAAATGAACTTTTCAACTTTGAACTTAAATATTTATAAATCTTTTTTAAATTTTGAATTTATACGCGCTACATATATAGATTGCAATTTCACAAACTTGTTAAAAAAATTGGATTTATTTATATTACAATGGAAACAACGAACCAAAACTGCTTAAACTCAAATTACAAATTTATTACAAATTATGTAGTAACGTACAGTAAGTGTGGTCGTATTTTTAAAAGTAAACACACCCAGCCCTTCAGAATATGAAATAAATGAAGCATGGTTAAAGTAATATTAAATAACTAAAAATAAAACGTGGTTAAAGCTACACTCGCACATTGTCGAGCAAAATAGATTTATACTGTATGAAAAATTCACTTTCAAACTTAGTGTTATTACTCATTTAAAGTGTATATCGCATCCAAACTTATGATTTAAAAAAGAGGAAAGACTTGATTGTTTGAAAAGTTTCTTTATTTAAAAAAAACTTTCAAACAACTTAAATGTTCTAAACATTTATCCGTTCTTAGAAAGCCATATTATCTGCTAGTAGCATTGGCATAAAGTATAGGATATATCTATGGAATATTTCGTTTTAAAATGAATAATTAATCTGAGGCATCAAAAGTAAGCCGAGCGCTATGAAAAAAATTTGTTTTTTTTTCACATTTTTGAATGCAACATTTGCACTGCAACATTGGGATATTTTATTTTATTTACTGGAGAAAAGCAGATATATACATTATAAATGCATCAAAAATTAGCTTCGATACATAAAGATACTCGAATACGTCCTTAAACAGTTCTTGCTACGATATTTATGCTTAATTCTTCTCTTGAGCGACTAAAAATACATAACTCTAAATAAAGTGAAACATAAAGATTTTATTTTAATTGACGATTAAAATTAGGAAATCTCAAAAAGGGATAGTTACAGTTATATTATAGTTATAGTTAGTTAAATAAAGAAAGGACAAGAAAAAATAAATAACAACCCCGACAAAATATTCTGTATTTGGTTTTTGTGTACTCGTACGTGTCTAGTGTTATTGAAAATATTAACAGTGTGTAGTGTGATAAACATATTCTGTAGAGTGGAGCTCGCAGTCCTTGGTTGGATCTAGGTGGCGGTACAGCAAATTTATATGTTTTTTATCATTTCTTAATAGCATTTTTATATCTTTTAAAGTGTTTGGGTTTAATTTAGTTTTAGTCACTCTGTAGTCGAGAGCGCTAAGGAACTTTTTTGTATTTTTTTCATTTTTTTTTGTAATTGTTTTACAGAGGATTTCATATAACAAATGCATATAACAATACTCTAGGCATGGGCGAGTAAGAAATGTATATAAAGTATGTAAAAAAACGCTTGACGGAAAGACTTGGCTCTAAGTAAAACAAAACCAGACATTTTGTACGCTTTGTTAATCATAGTTCGTATATGTGTATCGAAAATAAGCTTTTGACCCATTATAATGCAAAGGACTTAAGTTGTTTTATGCTTTACGGATCAAGTGGCTTCCTTTGTAATCTTGATGAATTTAAACCGGTGTAACGAAAACCGTGGTCTTTTGTCTGTGCTATATGTGCTATATGATGTGCTATATGATAAGATTATATAATTAATTTAATTTAATAACAACGTGAGACTAAATATTTAAAGTGTTATTTCATAAGCAAGCTTGCTTACTTGCATTTCACTATAGATTAAAGAAAGAAAGACAAAAAAGTTTACATTTATAACAATATTTTCAAAAAAATATTGTTATAAAAGTAAAATATGCGATACCTTTGGGATTACTGGTATGGGAAAGTAAAAACTGATTTGCATAAAATTTTGAAATTTAGAAACCAAATTTTTCGAGAAAACTACTTTAATATCGATACACAATTTTTTTTAATATGTCGTATTAATCATAAAAATTACATTTAATTTCAGTTTATTTACAATAAATTAAATTAATATTTCACACAGGGTTACTAAAATGTTGACGATGACAGTATTCAGGTGCTACAATCACTTTTTGTGTTAAAAGTGATTGTAGCATCTGTATTTTAAAATTTTCTCATGTTTATGAACACCAGAAGATAAACGCCATTTCTTTAAAGTTTCTTCCAACTATAATAAGTTAAAAGACTCATTACAATTATCAATCATCAAGTACATTTTTAATTCCTTTTCTTTCTAGATTCCCACCGGATGCATCATCAGAGCGAGAAGCCAGCAACTTGACCAATGCGTTACCAACATTTGGTATTTATCGGTATTCAATTTACTTGATTCGTTATTTTTTACTTTACTAATTATCAGATACTTACTAAGCGAGGAACCAATAAATTTCTCGAAATAAATTCCAACGAGTTTCTGCGAGGTGCTTTAATTTGTTTCGTAGCGGGTCATTTGAGGGTTTTCGCTTATTTACAAATAGCTTCGAGAACTACAGCTAACGGATGGTCAGTAATTTAACGGGAATGCCAATTTCTAATTATTTTCCTCAACACTAGATCATGCTTTTTCTTCGGTTAGGTCAATGTTTAATTAATGATGTTAGTGGATAGTAGATTTTGAGAAAAGCAGCGTGAGTTTACACTTGGTAAGTTACTTAAATATCCTCGTTATAACTATAACGGAACATGAAAGAACAATGTTAAAGTTAAATTTACAGACAGGAAAATTTTATTAATTTACACTTATATTTAAAAAGGTAAATTTTGCTTAGATTCTCTAATAAAACGGACAACTCAAATAGTGGTACTTTTCGAATACTCGTAGTACAGACTACTAATAGCTCGGTTATTAAATAAGATAGCTTTAATATATGTTCGATAATCTGAGTATTTTAAGCGAATAAAATTCAAGTATTCAATATTTTCAAAAGATATTTAATTGACACTGGGCTAACTACATAAATACGAAAAACTTAATTCCGATATTCATAATCACGAATTTCAAAATTCCGTATTTTATAACACCGAATGGTTCAAAATTCCGATGATGAAAATTCCGTGTGTCATAATTCGTAATATTTCTTCTTCGAAACTTCAAAATTCCTGACGTTTATAATTAAGAAAATCGATATGCTGACTTTGAAAATACCAAACCATAAAAAATCCGAATTATAAATAATCCGCATTATCATAAATACGAATCCCGAGTATCAAAATTCCGAATAATATTAGTTGCAATAACAAACGCCTTGTAAAACTGCATGACCGCATCAATTTATGCATTCGAGCATTCAAGTAGTTAGCTGGAAATGAGAAAGTTTATTTAGTTTTTTGTACCGAGTAATTTCTTGTGTATATAGGTTATGTAATGAAATGCAAATCCCTTTCTGGCGCTTTGACGGCCACTGCCGCAGCACGCTCGCTGCGCTGGCTCAGCTCGCGCTGCGTTATCTACATACAGACTAACTGCTCCTCCTCGCTTCGCTCTTATCTTGGAACAAAGGAACGCAGGTCGAAAATCGATAGGCACGGGTGCGCTTTTCTTTGACGTGGCTAAAGCATTCGACAAGGTCTGGCACAATGGCTTATTATATAAGCTCTTTGAACTAGGCGTGCCAGACAGCCTCGTGCAAATCATACGAGACTTTCTCCACTGTCGAACCTTTCGCTACAGATTGGAAGGTGCACTCTCCGATCCCCGTCCTGTATTAGCTGGTATCCCAAAAGGCTCGGTGCTTTCTCCAACATTGTTTTCACTATACACTAGTGACATACCAAAGACGGAGAAAGTAGACCTAGCGCTCTTTGCAGACGACATCGCGCTATACACATCTGATAGAAATCTACGTAGGTTAACTAGAATACTTCAATCCACAGCTAACGAATTAGGCGCTTGGTTTAGGAAATGGAGAATAGAAGTCAACCCAGAAAAAAAAACAGCAGTGTACTTCTCTCTCTCAACCTGCTCTAGGATAACCTCTAGAAAACCCTCCAATAGATTAGGTCAGATCACCCTGTTTGGTACTCAGATCCCATGGGCTAAAAAAGTCAAATATTTAGGAGTTACTTTAGATAGTAGACTAACATTCGCGGATCACATAAAACGCGTCCGGGACCGAGCCGCCTACGTCATGGGTAGGCTGCACCCACTAATTTGCATGAAGAGTAAAATGTCGCTTAGAAATAAGCTTACACTTTACAAAACTTGCATCCGCCCCATCATGACATATGCCAGTGTGGCTTTCGCTCACGCCAGCAAGTCGAATATCAATCACTTGCAGGTTATTCAAAATAGGTTCTTACGCAAATGCGTCGGGGCCCCGCCCTATGTCTGTAACTTAGATCTGCACAAGGTTCTCAAGCTGCCCGCCATTGCCGCATTCATGAAGTTGGTCGATAATGCTCCCCACAATCCCAACCCGCTGGTCATTAAGTCATCTGAATACACAGCCAACCCAGACGCGGCGGTTCGTTATAGGCGTCCACGTAACGTCTTAACAGATCCTGACGATGATATTACAACACAACAAGAAACGCCGGTGTTCCAGTTAGAAAAAGGGCAACACGGCATTCGAATCGCCTTACCCACCGGTGGGCCTGGCTAACGCGTCGTACGCATTCCTACTGAGTTTCTTGCTGGTTTTTTGGCAGTAGATGATCCTTCCGAACCAGTGGTAGTTTCAATATACGACGTCCTAAGGCGAGGTCCGTACCCTCTTGGGTGCCCTTAGGCATATCGTATGTAGGAGTAGTTAAAGTTCCAGCTAAGCGCCGTCAGCCATCCGCTTGGTAAAATTTAAAGGGCCCATAGGGTCATCAATAAACTGTCAATTTCAAAAAAAAAAAACCTCTCTTCGCTCGTCGTCGCGCCTAATTAGTATAATTTCAAAATGTGCCTTATTAATTTTAATTTGTGTTACATGAGATTTAGACTATAATTTTTAATATATGCCCGTTTTAGATACAAAATCTGAATTTGAGCATTGAATTTTCGGAAAATGAAAATTCGGCATACCATATTTCGGACTAGTAACACAGCGGGTTTTTAATTCTTAGTACCAATGAAAGTCGGAGAATTAAAATTTCGTATTTATGAATTTCGATAAAATAAGAATCGTGTTTTGGAATAGTCAGAATTTAGTGTCTTAAGGATTGTGAAATTCGGAATTTTAAAAATCGGAATTTTCAAATTCGGAATTACATAGTTTGGAATGTTTGGGTATTCTCGGCTTGAGAGGTGGGTACCTCATGAATTGAGTGCAGCAAACTGACAAATAGTTCGCCTCCAGACGGCACGGTGCGCGCACGCTCTCGTCAATTTTACTAGCAAATCCAGTGATTCTTTTTTTTTTTTTTTTTTTTTTTTGCTGCCGAGGCACCCTCACGGGAGGGAGGTGGAAGATGCGTCATGCATACCCGCCCGCAGGTAAATTCCTCTGCGGGGGGGTTATGTGGGACTCACCAGAATGGCACCTACCCACTAAAAACCACCTGTTGGCTGTGGTAAGCGTATACCTTTAGCCTTCATCGGAAGCGACACCCGTCGGGAAGTTGGGCGCGCTGGCGGAGACCCGCTAGCGGGTCTTCCGCCTGTAGTGAAAGTTGCACTGAAGGTGCTCAAAGGGACATGAGTTGGTGGCCGTTCTGGGCAGCCTCCGGTGAAGCCGGGGCTGGGCAGAGGTCGGCCGAAGCATGATTTAGGGATCAATTCATTTAAATGAACCTACAATGAATTGAGAAGGGAACTATGCTCCGCCAGAGCTAGCAAACGCTCTGTCGGAGTACGTGAAGCCCTAAGTTTACGGGCTAAGACTGCGATTTCACTAACATCGACATTTTTAATAGCGTCGCAGACGATACGCATATCGTCTGCTACGGAGGATTGAGGAGTGGGTTTGTATGGGCGAGGAGCCGGGATGGGATTCGATGTGGGGCGCTGCCTCCAGTTTTCTGGGGCAGGCCTGGGCTGTGCAGGCTTAGAAGCCGGAGGATTCCGGCTACGCAGCGGCGGAAAGTTTTCTTGAGAAAGGCGCGGGGCCTGTTTGGGCGCCGTCCTTTTGAAATTGGAGCGCATACAACGGGGTGCACGAGGGCAGCCCTTGTAATTTGCGGTGTGGCCGGACTGGCCACAAAGCACGCAATCGGGAGGAGAGGGAGTTTCAGGAGTGCGATTGCACTCCTTAGTGAAGTGCGGGACCAGGCACTTGACGCACCTGGGCGGTGCGCGGCAGTTGGCTGCCGCGTGCCCGTACAATTGGCACCGATGGCACTGGCCGGGATGACCGCGGCGATGAGGCGCCTCGATTGAGATCCCAGAGAGGCCGCAAATAGAGCTAACCCCTTTCAGGATTTCTCTGGACTTGGGGACGTTGGCGAGAATCACCAAAGCGAGAGGGTGTTGCCTCCCGTACTTGCTGTGCATTTTATGCACCGCGAGTGCCGGGAAGCCTTGGGACTGCAGATCCTCCAGGATGGCCTCGTTCGATAATTCGAACGGGATTCCCCTGAGTACCGCTCTGATCTTACGCTCTTCTGACAGAGCATAAGTGTGATAAGCATATTGCTTATCGGTGAGGAGCTTAGTCAAAGCTCGGAAATCGTCTATCGACGAGACAGTGATTTTAATAGATTCACCCGAGTTTACCGCTCGGGTGTAATGGATTTTGTGCTCATTGCACAGTGTCGAGACCTCAGTCCATTTACCCTTTTCCCGAAGGAAAACGGGTGGTGGGACCTTGGCCTTGACAGAAGTTGGGGCCGGAGCGGGTGTTGAAGACACCGGGGCAGCTGGCGTTGAAGACGCCGCAGGGGGTGTAGGGACGGGCGTGGAGGGCGCCGGGTCTTGTTTCGAGCGCTTCTTAGAGCGCTTCTTAACAAGGGTGAAAGAGGGAGACTCAGGGCCAGTTGGGGTGGCGTCCGAGGAAGACTCAGTCGCGGGTGCGCGCTTGCGGCGCAGAGGGGCGTCTACTTCGCACTCCATGTCACTGGAGGAAGGGGACGCGGGAGGGCCTAAGACCTGAGGGGTCTGGGGAACTGGGGTGGCCTGAGGGGCCGGTGTGATTAGTGGCATGATTAGAGGGAGAAATGATTGCAGTGTGCGAATCATATGAGGGGCGCAGTAAGTGCCTTGGGCGTCGTAATCAGCGATCAGCTTATTCAGGAGCTCCTCAGGGCTTAGGGAAGCCATTGCGGAGGGGTTGGGGAGGGACGACAATATATAAATATATATAATATGAACCTATCGACGATGACTAACTTTCTAAAACCACCCTACACGCAGTAGGGCGGTTGAGAACGACGCGGATAACTTACTCGAACACGGCACTTGAAGTCCTGGAACAACGAATTCCCGTCGACGAAGCTCACGTTCCACGAAGTACGGTTAACAAGCCACTATTCGCCGTGAAAACGGCGTTAGAAACTTATTAGAAGTACGGTTAACGAGCCACTGTCCGCCGTGAAAACGGCGTTAGAAACTTAATACGGTACAACTATGAAATTTGGGTGCTCGATTAGCGCGGGGGCTAAAAGAGCGGGAAGGCGTCTGCGATCGACGTGCGCTCGAGAACGCACGCAGACCGAGACTGTGCCAGTGATTCTTAACCTTTCGTTGTACACTACTCTTTTTATCGCGGTCTAAAAATGATTTGCTCACGTTGCGATAATGATGTAAACGATGGTGTACAGTGTTCATCCTGTGGGAAGTTTTTGTTGGGAAGTTTTCCCATGTGCAGGGATCACCGAAGTAGGTTACCGAAAACTTGGTGATCGAAAATCTACCTGGCGCTGCAAGAACTGCAAGATTGCAAGATCGACTAGCCCGGTATGTCCTCGTCCAACAGAGCCGACCTCATCGCAATTGATGGAAATTGGCAGTATCTTATCGGAGCTGAAACGGCTTACCTAAATGACGGCTCTTCCTTAACTAATCAAAGATCTCAAACTTATGAGAGAAGATATCGCAGATCTAAAGTCTTCGGTAGATTTTTCACATTCCACCATATAAACACTGAGTGACAAACTTGTATGCCTCGACAATCGCATACAGGCTGTTGAAGTATGCAAGCAGGACACCGCAACACTACAACAATGGATTGAGTCACTCGAGCAGATGGCAATGGAAAATGACCAACGACCGCGCCTCGATAACATTGAAATAAAAGGGATTCCAGAAAGTAAATCTGAGAACTTATTTGACATATTGTCTAAAATTGGCAAAGCAATCAATTATGATATCCCTAAGGACAAAATTAATAACGTGGCACGAGTACAGATGCGTAATAATAAGGAAAAAAAGAACATAATAGTATCCCTTAAGCGATCGATACCTCAAGGAAAATATTGTAGCTGCTGCCCGTGCTAAGAAATCTTTGCTATTACGGACCTCGGTATTAAAGTATCAACTAGAATTTACATAAATGATCATTTAACGAAAGAAAATAAATAACTGTCAAATAAGATGAAATCTATTTTTATTTATTTATTTATTTATGGCACAGTAACATATTATAAGATAATACACTTTTCAATTATTCACAGATATACAATCATTTTCACCTTATAACATAATAACAACTGAGCACAGCATTTATATTATTATATTACTTAACACAGTAGCTTCTTAATACTAACATAGATAAATTGCAAATTTAAGTAGTTTCCTTAATATTTTTAATATATTTTTCCATAGAATGAGAGAAGATATCTAGATTTTGACAATTATTATTATAACTATTACACATGCGATACTATAGCCAAAGAAGAAAGCTTTCAATTCATCTGGATAAAAATCTGCCGAATTTTTATACGAAATACTCAACATCCCCCGTGCATACAATAAAAATGGCAATCGATTTAAAAAAATATCTTGCCTAAACCTGTGATCATTCAATATAAAAAAATTATATGTACGTCGGTTTAAAACTTTGGGATCCACTGAAAAGTCAAGTGTTACTTTTGTTTGCTCACATCGCTTTGTTCTAGCCAACGGTAAATGGCACCGTTACGATCGGTCAGCAACGCAACTGTCGTTCTTGCTCGCTTTTACGCGTGCGCTCTACCTCTGCTTTGTTATGATTACGCACTTGCAGCTATCGTCTACGTCGCTTGGACATGAGTCATCTAATACCGTTGCTCAGACATTTGTAAACGTCTTGAATAATTTATGCCACTTTTGTTTTACCACCATTCTACTTTTATTTTGTCGTAGCTTGGCACTTTACACAATTAAAAAACTTTTCTTTATATTATTTTATTATGTATTTTTTATGATGTCCATTGTATATTTATATTTATACCTTTATTATTATTACTTATGCTATAATATATTTATTATGTTTTTATTTAGGTATGCTTTTCCCTTCCATCTTTGCTGTTAAATGCGCTATCAGCTTAGTAACCCCCCCTAACTGTATTATACGGTCTTTGACACTTGGCTATGTACCGTCGTTATGGAAAACAGCATTCATTACGCCCATTCATAAAAAAGGCTCTAGAAATGATATTTTGCTACTACCGCCCCATTTCAAAACTTTGCATATTTTCTAAAATATTAGAAAAACTTGTGTACTTACAAACATATGCCACATTTAAAAACGATTTTATGAGCGAACAACACGGATTCATACTCGACAGATCCACTGAAACAAACCTTTAAGTTGCAATGGAATATCTCACGAAAATATGTCGGCGCCGTCTCAGGTGGACGTGGTATACACCGACAATTCCAAATGTTTCGAACGCATTGATCACACTATCCTACTCAGTAAGCTATGGCGAGTCGGAATCAGAGGCAACTTATGTCGCTGGTTTGTCTCATATATAAAAATCGTAGTTCTTGATGATTTACTTTTACACTTATCAATGTGCACGCTGGAGAAACTTGATGGAATTAACCCTCTGCGGGTGACGTGGTAGTCCCACAGACACCGCGTTTCAAAAAATCATGTATATAAGCTTTATAATCGCACCAACGGCGCCGGTGTTCAAAGTACCTGCGCTGCGTGTGCCCACGCGTCAATCAGTGAGGAGCGAGCGGTCATACGAATCGGATGTCAGCGTGTAGGGCGCAGGGTGTCTGGCAGACTACCACGCCACCCTTTACGATGAGTTTCTAGCAGACTACACGTCAGCCTAATCGTTATAATTCCATAGTGTCTCCCAGACTACACCTCGCCGTTATTGTATTCGCAAACTAAATAAAGTTAAAATTTGTAAGAATTGGTAAGTTTTGATGTTAGCTTAGCCAGTTTTTTGCCACATAGGGATAAACCAGCCGGGTCTTCATTATTCGGGTTTTCTAAAGACATGACTATGATGTCATATGGACCGAAGATAAACAAAGCTCCTTGTTTCTTCATCACATCGAATGAAATAGGTTGACAATGAGTCTGGAAAACCTGTGATGATAACGGACTATAACCAAACCAGGAGAAAAGTTTATGAGATTGACAAGAAGAGCTCCATATACTCTTTTAAACAAGAGACGCGACGATGGCTAATTGCTTTTTTCTATAGAGTACTAGATATGGTGGACAACAATTGTTTTATTATGTACCAGGCTTGTGAAAACAGTAACCAAAACTTAAGAAGAACTCAATTTATAATAAATATGGCAAGGGCATTAGTTATAGACCATATGAAGATACGTGTCTATAATGATCGCTTACCACGAGAACTGCCTCAGTTGGCTTTTAGGTAATGATCTACCCCCACCGCCTTCAAAATCCCCTGCCACGCCAGGTGGAAGAACGCTGTGCTGTATTTGCCCTAACAAACGCCAAATAAAATACGTCACAGCAAACGTATCCTAATATATTTGTCATGGTTGAAGTCCCTTTGTTAGAATTGCCAAAAAATATGTAAGACTTTGAGGCTATATAACTTGAGATCTGACCATGTGGTTTACTTAAAAAAATGTCTTATTTATAGGATATTATGTGTTTTGTTTTATAACAGAAGAAAAAAACAATTTTTTTTGTTAAATACTTCAATAAGTACTCCTTATATGCCTTGGAGTAATTGTTGGTTATAAAAATGAGACTTCTAAATAAATGCCAAAGTTTTGAATTTACTAATTATTTCTAAGTGTGTTAATTATTAAAACATGAGAAAACATATTACTTTATGTATTTATTCACCCCATAATACGTTTTATAATCACAGTCACAGTATAAAGGTCTCTATTCAAGGTGTCTGTCAGACTACGCATCACCTAAATCGGGAAAATTCGGTCACGACACCCGCAGAGGGTTAAGCTAAGTTAATTTCAATAAGTTTGAAATTTAAATGTAACATAAAAATATAAGTACGAGAAGCAAGTATCGTAGTAAGAAAAGAAAACTATATAAAAATATCTCACTAAAAATAGCTCCAATAATTTTTCAGCTTATATGATAGTAGAGGTTTCATTATTTTATTTTTAGAAGTACAAACCTGATAGCAGATCATAATTTTTTTTTAATTTCTTTTTCTCCTTTAAACATCTCACAAACAACTGCTTTTTTAATAAATTCATGATTTCATGAAAAACTCATTAAATATAAAAAGTATTTTTTTTTTAATAGAGGCGTCACTAAATTTTCTGGAAACGTGCTCATGACAGTAATAAATTGAATCACGTTTTAATATCCATTTTGACATTATCATACGATCATTTTGTAAAATTTAATAAAAACTTAAGCTTTTCAGAATAATGATTCAAAAAGTTGTATCCCCTTTTCCCGTTTGTAATGTAGTTAGTATTCAGTGTTGTTCAGTTATTAAACATACTGATACAGGGTGCAAAGGTTGAAGTTATTAAATATCCTTATACAAGGTGTAAGTGTTAAGGTTATTACTACTTAAGTATAAGAAAAATCAAAAACTGATTAATTAATTCATAACAAAAGCACGTCACGTAATGAATTAAATGATTTCCATATCCTTTTTAAGCAAGACGATAAGTAACCAAATTTTAATATGAAACGCTTCCCATACATTTTGTACGAAATTTGTAGGGGCCTCGTTGTCCTATGAATTAAATAAAGTGAATAACACGAATCTGTAATCTCAAGGGTAGTTACGAAGGTTGCTCTGTTGATTTAGGAACATCAGGAACAACACTAATAATAATATTCAAGTAATAAAACTATGTTTAAAATTAACAGCAAAGTAATTGGCAAATATGTGCAACAACTTAAATCAAGTTTTCTAAACATGGTCCTTTGACATTAACAATGCAGTTTACTAAAAGTAAGTCGTACGACGTACATAATTCTGTAATGTTTTCTCGAAGAAATTTGGAAACGCGTTTGTTTTCCATCTCACCCGATAGAAACTGACAATGAAGACTGGGATGTATCACGCTTGTCCAATAGCTGCCTATTTACTCTACTTTTAAATATTCAAGTATTATATTTTGGGATAAAATAGAATCCGGCAGATCATTCCTTATTTTCTTAATATGTCATATTTTTAGGTTCGACTTTTAGGTGTATTTACCATGAAAGGCTGGAGTCTCTTCGTCAGCGTCTAGTAGTCCGATATTGGAATGGTTAAGCCTCAATTTGCCCAAAAAAAGCGCTTGTTCTCTTTTATACAATGTTTTCGTTGAGAAAACCAGTGATCTTGAAAAACCCTTGCAAAAAAATATCACAGGGTGTGAGATTCGGCAATCTGGCAAGGACAAGGGGTAGTACTTTTTGTAGTTGTTTGATAAATAAAATAGTTATATAATACTTTATTACAATTTTCGTTGGCAAATGGCGGTGCATCATCTGTTTTGAAATAATAGGTCTTTACCTATGAAACTGCCGTTTTGCCGTACTGGCCATTTCAAACGAAAATATTTTTTTTTTTGACTGATAATTCTAATTTCAAATTAATTTTATTTGACAAACATGGAATTATTTTTCTAAAATCGTCATTTGTTTAATAGTTAGTGTTTTGTTTTCAACGCATTCGAACATTTTTCGTCATGATGGATAAGTTAAAAAATCGAGTAATTATAGAGTATGAGTACCGTCGTGGCAGCAAAGCGGCACAAGCGGCACGCAACATCAACGACGTTTACGGAGCGAACACTACAAACGAACGCACCACCCGTTATTGGTTTACCCGCTTCCGTTCTGGAAATTTTGACCTGAAAAATGAACCCCGTGGTCGTCCGAAAACTTTGGTCGACAATGACGAATTAAAGGCAATTGTGGAAGCTGATGAAACTCAATCCACGGCTGAATTAGCAGCAGCTTTCGACGTTAGCATCAAAACAATATTGGTCCATTTGCGTCAAATTGGCAAGGTAAAAAAGCTTGACAAATGGGTACCTTACGAACTCAATGACCGCCAGCGCGAAGTACGCGTGGAAACGTGCCTTGCACTGCTCAGCAGGCATACAAATGAAGGAATTCTGAACCGCATTGTTACTTGTGACGAGAAATGGATCCTGTTTGACAATCGTAAGCGCTCAGCAAGTTGGTTGGACCCTGGTTCAGCACCCAAACAATGCCCTTAACGAAAACTTACCCCTAGAAAAGTGATGGTCACTGTTTGGTGGTCTAACGCGGGTGTAATTCATCACAGCTTCTTGCCAAACGGGACAAGCATTACTGCAGATGTGTACTGTGAAGAACTGAACACAATGATGGAGAAGCTCGCACGTCTCCAACCAGCTTTGGTCAATCGTTCGGCTCCACTGCTCCTGCACGACAACGCGTGACCTCATACTGCACAGCAGACGGTCTCCAAGCTACAAGAGTTGGGGTTGGAAGTTCTCCGTCATCCGCCGTACTCACCAGACCTTGCGCCTACAGACTTCTACTTTTTCCAGAATTTGGATAACTTCTTGGCGGGAAAAAAATTCAATACCCGAGAAGCAGTACAAAATGCCTTTGAAGAATTTGTTGCCTCCCGTCCAGCTGATTTCTTCAAGAAAGGCATCAACAAGCTACCAATGCGTTGGCAAAGATGCATTGATTGCATGGGTGATTATTTTGATTAATAGAAATAAAAAATATATAAAAAAATTACGCTTCATTTATTTCGTGAAAAACGGAAATTTCATAGGTAAAGACCTAATATCTTCGATAATTGTCTGGAATTATTTCTGAGTGACGCTATAAATCATTTATATTATATAGAACTAATACTCAGCTGAGACTGTTAATGCGCATATCTGGTTCAAATTAGTATAAATTGATAAGTTATCATGAAACGTGTTCGAAGTTACGATAATCAAAACTTAGCTAAGTTAAACAAGATCGTTTCAAAATTGAACTAACTACCTGCGATATGAAATGTATTAGAGATTCATATATCAAAATTGGTTAGTTATAGTTGCAGAAAAATATTTGATGTTTTCATAATGTAAACCATTCCTAAGTCCTCATTTTAGATAGAGTAAACTCACTAGAGGTGCGAATAATCGTGTTGACAAGTCGCGCTAAGCCCGTCACACCATTAGCCAGCAGTTGTTAACAATCTAAATAAATTAACTCGTGTCGCGTAATTCATAACTAACTACTACTAGTAGGGCAATAAAGATTAATTTTATACGACATTTTATCACTGCTTTAAAACTGCAGATGATTTACGTTATAAAGTTCCTAAGTTGTATTTTGGTATTACTCAAACTATGATAACTTCCTGTTTTTCAAAAGATTGGTCATAAAATAACTTGAATCCCTCACTAGGTTTCTCAGAAAAACAATATAAAATATTCTTAGAATTAGATCAGGTCCAGAATATTGCCCAGAAAAGTAAATAAAACATTTTCTTTTGGTTTCTAAAAATGTATAATCATGTTGTGTTACATAACATTTTAAACGGTACAAATGTTCTCGCGTAATTTTGGGTCTGTTTAAACCCTTTTCGTGTAAGCCATGGAAAGTATGGTCAAACTTAAAGGTTCGCTAATTAAAAACATGAGAAGGAAAACCCGAGCTCAGAAAACAATTTTTGTTGACAAAATACTTTAAAACTTTGAAATGTTTTGTCACAAATAATAAGAATTTTTTTTTAACCAGACTTTATTTATGCTTAATTAAGTAATCAAATTCTATGTAAAACTATTACATTTTTTTAATATTTGTATTTTTAGTTACAATTAATCATTAAATTGTAAAAATGAAGTGCCCTTAACCTTAGACCCATTACAAAGCTACTACTTGAGATTTGTATAAGCGTTTTTTTTTTGTTTTTTTTTATTTTTCAGATTTCATTTTCTTGTTTTTTTTTTGTATTTTATAAGCATATAGCATACACAAATCAATAAGCATAATATGCTTATATGCTTAATATATTATATTGAAATCCGGTAAGGGTTATAATTTATTATCAGAGCAAAAATAGTGAAAAATAAAGTCTATTTGTTTTCAAAACAACAATTCAAATTCAAAACATTGCAGATGTTTAAATGTGATTTATAAGTGTTTTTACAATTACTTACTAATTCGAATTTATCACAGTGTCAATCGGGCGAATAATTTTTAGTAATTTAAATTGAAATTGGTTATTACAAAATTAAAGCAATTGCGCTGAACGAAAGGTGCGGTGAATACCAACTCGCAAAATAACTTCACAAAGCAACACGAACCATGGCTAGAAAGTTGAAGTAGCCATCGCACTTTACCCAAACCAAAGTAACTTCCTTTGCCACAAGGAATATTTACGACGAGAAAATTCATCTAATAACGCAACAACTTGAAAATTCTTTGAATTATAAAGTTGCAAATAAATCTGTGTTATATATACAGGTAATACGTTTAACTTAATGACTTATACCGCCATGTGATTTGATTATTTTTTTAATTCACTACAGACTTAAACAATATATTTTCCACTGAGTTTGTATCTACTCGTGCTACCTATAATTACTGTTATGATTACTAAAATGGGGATAGTGTAAAAATAATTTTTTTTAAATATTTTTATGGGAGAAAAAGCCCTTGTTCCTAAGAAGAATTCCAATCGATATATAGCTATAAAAATCAAATAAAGAATAAAGCGTCACACACATTCACACACATCATATTGTCTGAAGAGGCACCAAAACGTTGAGTTAAAATGTAAATAAGTTATTAAAAGCGATGAAAACCGGTTAATAATCTTGTTTTATGTAATAAAATGTCTTGTGAAAACTGAAGAAAATATCAGACAAAGAAAATGGAAACGTCGAAAAAAATATATTTCAGGAAGAAGTTTTACAAAAGTTAATTAAACAGTCCTGTTAAATAACTTTTTCTCTTTTTAAGGATTCTGTTTGTTGTAGATGCGAGGTTCTGTACCGTTTCGTGTTTAATAGCAATTTAAAAGTTTCCGCAGCATTATTGCTGATATCAAAAAATTCGTGAGTTGTGTTATCTGTAATTTCAAGTTTTTTTTAAGTGACCTATAAAATCCTCTATTTTTAATTTAAACCCTTTAACAAATATACAAAAATCTTCAAAATATAACTGTTGTAAAATGTAAAGTGACCTATAAAGTCCTCTATCTTTAATTTAAACCCTTTAATAAATATATAAAAATCTTCAAAATATAACTGTTGTAAAATGTAAAGTGGCTTTATAATATATATGATAAGTTATTTTTGTCTATTGCCGACAGCAATTTAAAAATTGACTAGTAGGGAATACTGGGTTGCATTAATTAGTTTTAAACATGTTAATATTTACCGCATATTATGCAGTGTGGATTTTTAAGACAGGGCAGGTAACTTAGCCGTCATAGTTACAGGAAAAAGTTCCCAAGAGAACATTCATCACTTATATTCACTTATATATAGATATTCTGAACTGCTCTAACAGATTTTGGAAAACATGTAAAGACAGAGAAAATAATGCTAAAATAGTAAATTCTTTATCAGTTTGAAATGCCTTTCTATTTAACTATGGGAGTACACGTCCCGTTAATAATCCATTTTATCAAACAACATAAAGATGACTTCGTGTGTTTGAATGAAAAGGTTTACCTTAGTTTCGTTACCCTGCTAAATATAAAATAAATTTTCAATTTTTGTTCATGAAGGAAATACTCACCATGTTCGAATGATTGGGACTGCCAATTGTACAAGACCAAATAAATAAAGCTCTTACACGTGTTAAACTTCTATACGAAAATTTTGTGGAATGGTAATTTACGCAAATAAGGTCGCGAAAACGAATAAATTATAATGGCCAACAATTATTTCATTACTTAAAAAAAATCTGGAACCAATGAATAAATAAAATTACTTGAAGTATTTTATGAATAATTGTCAAGGAAATTATTAAATGGTTCATGGATGGCTACATATATTTCTGATACCTAATAAAGAAAGTAAGAAAATTAATTAACAACCAAGTTTGTTACTCTGTGGTATTGATCCACTGCTATGACACGAATTATTGGTTTGATTTACACGATTGTTGGGCACCTCCCAACCAGTGCTTGATTAAAATAACGACACATTTTGATGACACCTGAGGAGGGTCCTGTGTACCTCTTTATTTGTAAGTTGTTTATGAATGAAACCAGTTTCCTAGGGTAAGATATTTATTTATTTCTTTATTACACATAACCGAACACATTTTTTATAAAATTAATTAAAATAAACTTACTTAAGTCTAGGTTGCATTCCACAAGAACGTGTACAAAGAAAATACATCAATTAACACTGAGATAGACAACATTGTATATTAATTTAAAAAGTACCGTAACCTTCATTACATCTGTAACACTAACAGATTAAACAGTAATAACATTTTTTTTTTCAAAATTATTTTACACACAGATTTGATTATACACAACATGCTTACAAAACAAAAATTGGTGATATAAACGTAAAATTCCATTAAATCAAGGCCATATTATTCTGATAAACGAAATTTTTAAGAGTTTTAACAAACAGAACTTGTTTCGGTAATAGAATGTCCAATGCCGGGTTATTTTGTTGCGCAAATGAGCCAGGATATTGAGGTATACATGATGCTGATCGAATTGCGGTACATACTCAAAAAGGGGCTCAGTATCGAGTAAACGTACCACTCAAACTCAAAATAATTTCAAAATAAAATAAAAACAAAATATTTGCTCTATAAATTACTAGTAAGCTACAAAATAATTATTTGTGACCTATTTATTCTTCTAATTAAATAATATTTTTAATTTAATTTAATTTAATTTCTTTACTTTTCTTTAACTGTCTTATTTTCTTGTGGTCCTTCTTTGATACTGATCCCGTACCTGAGTGGCACGTAATTCGATTAACATTTAACACCCTTCGTAATGCCAATAATATATTTTTTTCTTTTTATGTGGTTTAAATTTAAACGCAGCCATAAACTCCACACAGTTTTTCTTGTATTTGCTGAATAAACGAAATGCTGATAATGGCGTAATTGGAAAGCTAAATATCGGTAAAACCTTAAAAAGACTCGTTACATTATTGCCCACCAAGCTGAACATAAACTAAAATACAGATTTGTTTGTTGAAACCGTTTTGCACTTAACTACATAATTACAAAGATGTATTAAAATCTTCAGAGCTTCCTGCATTGGGGACAATTTTCAGAATTTTCGAGGCTGCGGCGCACCGTTCGGTCTGTGAAGTAGCTATTTGTTCAGATGTTGAGAGCCATTGGCCGGTGTGTCTGCTACAAAAGCGATGACTGAGTTTTCAACGACTGTAAGGTAAACGTTTGTTCTGGATGATTTCCAATTTTGTATAAGCTATTTGTATCAGATCATGGTGTCTTAAAATTAAAGCTATTGATGGGATACCGATAATTATGCACTAAAAGGTATTTAAAAACGAATCTATCTATATCTTTTTACAACGTTAATTATATAGGCTATATGCGGACTATTTTGCAGAAAATATAATTGATTTCTAATTAAATTTTCTTAGTTTTACACAAGCTGCAAGTCCTTATTTTTTTTTTTTTTGAAGAAATGATTGTCCTTATATTTAATTCAACTTTTACATAAGAAACAATTGTATTACTTAAAAAAAATCATTTTAAAATCAAACATTTGAAATATAATACTTAACTTTGCAAAAATTGTATGCAAGAGAGCTTACTAAACGAGTCACGTTGTCCATAACAAGCTCAGATCTTGTTTGAGTTATAAAGAAAATCAGAGTAAATTGTATTATTATGAGTATTATTAGTATAGCATTATAACATTATATGATAAAGGTGTACGTTTTCCTTGAAATCTAATACAAACTTCAAAAAAGTGTAAGCAACGTACACAAATTTGAATTTTACAATGTATTTTCACATTAAATCGTTAGTATTTTATTATTTATATTATTCATAGTTATTATTCATAAAGTAAAAAACCTATTGTTTTTTTTATAATTTTTATTTCAATGACAAAAAATAAACTATATTGCGAGTACTGTATCATACGTAGTACAAACTAAGATGACTAAGCAACTAAACTTTTTATAAACTTAATGAAATTTTTAAACAAAATTAATTTATTGCAGAAGAAATTGGATAACTTAATACAAAGAGTTGCCGCCTCAGTTGTTGAGAACTTGCTGACACCGATTATTGATAGAATCTATGAGACTGTTTATTTTATCCTGCGGCAATTGCTCCCAATGACATTTTAGTAAGTCCATCAGTTGTCGGGATGTTGTCACTCCGTCCAAGTCCTCTAAAACACGTCTCTGGAACATGTCCCATGCGTGCTCGATGGGGTTGAGGTCTGGTGATTGTGCAGGCCAAGGCAATACCCGGATGTTTTCCCTTGCCAAGTACTCCCTGGTGAGCGAAGCTGTACACGAACGCGCATTATCATGCATCAACGTAAAATCGAAGCCAAGGGTTTGTGCAAATGGACGGACATAAGGCCTTAGAACATCCTCAACGTAATTTGCAGCGTTCATGTTTCCATTTTACAAAAACGAGCTCAGTTCGACTGTTCTTCATAATACCCGCCCACACCATAACTCTTGAACCGTTGAATAGATGAAGTTCTTGAACATACCTCAGCCTTTCAGTATTTCCAGGCAGACGGTACCCTTCTAGTATCAGGCTTAAACCCAAATCGAGACTCATCGCAAAATAAAATTTTATCCCATTGCTCCTGGGTCCATGTTATGTGTTCTCTACACCATTCATTTCGACGAGCGCGATTCGCGTGAAGTATAGGTGGGCACCTAATTGGCCGCACTCATGCAGTCGATTTCGCACGGTTTGGGTGCAACAACAACACCACTTGAGTTTTGTAGCCTTAAACCTATCTCTCGGGCGGTTAACATCGGCTGACGTCTTGAGGTCAGTTGAACGTATCGGTCTTGCCGAATGGTTGTAGTTCTTCCGCGGCCTGGGTGTTCAGGAGGTGTGCAGGAGCTCCCGTGTTAGTGTAACGCTAATAAAGACGGCAAATAACGCTTCCGTTGACACCAAAATATCATGATACCTCAGATTGATTGCTTCCCGCTTCCAACATCCCTACGGCTCTTAGTATTTCGTGTGAGATCAAATGACGTCGCTCCAGGTCGTCAAAAAAATAATAATAAAATAAAAGTTAATAATAATAAATGATTTCCAACACTCACTCCACACAAAGAAAACGCATTAAAATTCGAAAACATGCATTCGCTTTAAATTTTGTGAAAAAACAAATGATAGACGAAATTTTTTTTTACAACCAGCCAGTATGTCATCTACTTTTGTAGATATCTTCTTTTGATATTATAATTGATTACTACATTTTAATTAATGTGTGTTGCTTAGACTTTTTTTATGTGTGTAATATAAATAAGAACCATTTCTCAGCTTCAGTGATTTACTTGTTTTCTCAGAGCCGACAAGTCTACATTTAAGGGCGGCATTCTCCCTCATGACGATCTTTGTTAGTATTTTTATCCACAGGCCGATTGTCTTGCCAGTCGCCTCACATCAAAGCGTTAGAAGAAAAATGGGTCAGCTTTTGTCTCGGCGAAATGTGATTAAAGCCGCCGGCCCAACAGCATCTTGGTAATGAACTTGTTTTGGACTTACACGCAATATGCAATTTGTTTCTATACGAGAAATCACAATATGTAATTTTGTTTTATCTGTTAATCATATTAATGCGGGCTCATAGTCCTGAATATGGATAAGAATTTTTTAAGCACCAACAAGAAAAAAGTTTAATTGCTTATTGTATGTGCACAATCCTATCAATTACAAATTATGTGAAACGAGTTATGTATTGTAAAAAAGAAAGTATAAAACGAAATATTTCTAGAATAAAAACGAATTATTTTATAAGTACCTGCGATAATATGGTGGTAAATACGTATGTATTTATATTTACCACCATATTTATTATATATTATATATAAGCCAGAAACCGTATTAACCGGATCACGCGGGAGTTGTACAGCGACGAGCGTTGCCGCCACGTCGCCACTCTGCACGCTTGGAACTAAACACCGTGCGCCCGCCGAATAAATCGACCGCGCACCGCTTCCGCCCAACCGAGTAAGTAATGAAACAATGAAAGTAGTGGTTTTTCAGCGACGACCGCGAACGATCTCCCACTTATGCTACACCTCTCATGTCTCCTTACAATGCCAGACTAGAGTCAAGCTCAACAGGGTCTTCTTTCCCCGCTGATTCTCCCAAGCCCGTTCCCTTGGCTGTGGTTTCGCTAGATAGTAGATAGGGACAGTGGGAATCTCGTTAATCCATTCATGCGCGTCACTAATTAGATGACGAGGCATTTGGCTACTTTGAATTAGCGCACATCATGCTTGTTCGTCCATTGTGACATATAATGTAATCATCATGGAACAAAGAGATGGCGGGCCAGATGTTATGCCCGCCAGACGCTAACATTGTACCGGTGAGATGGTCATGTTAGGCCCGGTATCGCCCCTATCCACTGGATCCCGAGTCCTCAGTCCGAGAACCCGACTTGGGAAACCAGCGAGTTGAATTGCGACCAATTAAGGTGACTCCCTCTTATCACCGCAATTGGCAGATCCCAAAATATGTATCTTTTGAGTCCGAAGTAATCTTTCATGTCGCAGAGCGACTTTCGACTCCAGACTCCTCTCCAGGATATAGTACAGGTGGTCACCTTAACATTATTGCGCGGTAGCCCCAGCCGTTCTGCGACCTTTTCGACTAGCTCCTCGTGATGGGCGTATTTATTCCGCTTCTCCCGATGAGCATCATCTAGAGGCCGCTGGCCTGAGACTACCTGAACGTCAAGGATCACACCAGATTGCCCCCTTGATACTACTAGGTCAGGTTTCCTTAGACCTGCCTTTGTTAGGAACTTAGGCTCCTCTTCAACGCTCCAGCCCTCCCGGCGTAATTCGGCAGCAATTTGCCTCGCGACATTGTTATGGCGCAAGATTCGACCCCCGTGTGTCCTGTGACACTGTTGGATTGTATGAGCGGTCGTCTCCCTAACCATGCATCCAGCACGGCAGTTCAACTCCCTCTCATCAGTCCTGCGCCCCCGAGAGTTGCGTATTCGCGACGGGAGCGCATTAATATGAGTGTGCACAAATTGCACGAAGTCTCTTCCTGAGATCTGACTGCATCTATCCCTCACCCACTTTGTGGATTCAGGTGTTTTGGTGATTTCTCTGAGTTCAAAGCCATCGACTGATGAGTGCAAAACTTCTCGCCAATAACAAGCCACGGATCGCCTACCGGTCACAGGGTCTTCGCGAGATAGCTTTGTGAACAGCTTAGTCGCCCATCTAAGCTTCTTGCAAATCCTTTCGGATTTAGATGCGGCTTTAGCCGCGGACCAACTCGAAGAACCCAAAGTACCGAAACGCTTAATAATAAGGTCCGGCACCCAGGTCCTCAGAGATGGGATCGCTAAGCCTCCATCTTTTATGGAAGCATGAAAATAGGCTTTCGGCGTATCGCTTGGTAATCTGAGCCATGTCCTTACTGCGGTCCGGATCTGGACGTCGAACAATCTCAATCTATCATCCGAGATATTACCCAGCACAAGGCCATGGATAAACCTCGGAATCAAGTAAACCCTTACAATTTCGAGCCTCTGCTGAGGCTTTAAGGGCGCCCTTTTGATGTTATTAAGTGCTATTTTGATATCATGTTCTAACGTCACGCATCCAGCTGAGTTAAAATCAACGCCTAAATAGCGCTAACGTTCCACGCAACTAGTTTGCTTTAGCCATTTCTGCCCAACCTTAAAGGTTCTCTCGGTCAGAAAATGCACCTTTTTGCGCTTCCCATCGGGCACCATCGACAGTACGGAACTTTTACCGACGTTGATGTTGAGGCCCATCGAACTCCCCTGCCTTCGCACAACGTCAACTCTTGATCCGGAGACCAAAACCAAATCGTCGGCATAGGCCAAGGCAGAAACGAGTTCTCCCTCGAGCCTATAGCCGATCATCTTTGGTATGGATGCTAGAACGATGTCCATAGCCATGTTAAAAAGCAGAGGAGACAATGGGTCCCCTTGGCGGACTCCCCTCCCGACTCTTACAGGAGTTTCGCTGAGCTGTCCATTCGCTGCCAAGATGGTCGAGGCATTGTTGTAAAGCTCAGCGATATAGTCGCAGAAGGCCGGCGGCAGCCCCCTCCTCCTCAGCAGATCGACCAGTGCCGCGTGCGACACCGTATCGAACACTTTGGAGAAGTCCAGGACCGCCACGTGACACTCCTTTAACTTCTTCCTGCAATCCCCCAATACTGCATCCAGCACCGCCGAATTCTCGAGGGTGCCATCGGCCCGGATAAATCCGCGTTGTCGTATGTCAGGGGGACAACAAGCCTCCAACCTTTTTGCGAGGATGGAATGCATATGCCGAAGTGGTATCGACGCGATGGTAATCGGTCGATAGTCACTCGGACCTGCAGGTTCATCCTTTTTAGGCACAAAGATTGTACGGCATTGCTGTAGTCGTTCAGGTACTCCGCCTTCTGACATCCATCGGTTGAATATTTCCGCTTTTCGACGAGTCGGAACCCCTCTCCAGTCCTGGGCAGTTATGCCATCAGGGCCTGGTGCGGTTTTCAGATCCGTGCAGGACGCTTTAACCTCGTCTTCGGTTATCGGCGCCCACAACTGAGAATAGTCACGGCGCTCCATGAGACTCTCCTCCACCCTGAGGGCTTTGAGAGCCTCCCGTGACGGGCCTGATACTGTATCAACACCCTCAAGGACCGGTCGCCAGTAGGCTTCCAATTCCTCGAGGCTGTGTGTGGCCTTTCTGCAATACCCATCAATTATCTCAGCTGCTGCACGACTCTGATTCTTTCGATAGAGGTCCTGCACTCTTGCGTACTCTAGTCTCCGTCTCTGTCGGGCGTTGAGCCTCACCGCCTGCGGCGGTATAAACCTTCGATTTCGGGACGAATGACTCCGGTTGGCCGTCATCCTCGCCGACGCCCTCGTGAGAAGCTCGTCGACAATTTTGAGGCTTTCCGAAGCATCCTCTGCCCTTGCGTTCGATTTTGAAGCAGAGGCGGCGTTCAGGTAACCTACGGGCCCTGGCATAACCATACGAGGCGACGTAGTTGGCGACTTAGGCTGTACTGTCGTGACTGGTTCATTCGTGGTATCATACGACAATTCCTCCTTGTACTTCTGTCTTAAGAATTAAGTGAGTCATAGTTACTCCCGCCGTTTACCCGCGCTTGCTTGAATTTCTTCACGTTGTTATTCAGAGCACTGGGCAGAAATCACATTGCGTCAACACCCGCGAGGGTCATCGCAATGCTTTGTTTTAATTAGACAGTCGGATTCCCCTTGTCCGTGCCAGTTCTGAGCTGACCGTTGAACGGCGGTCGTACAGAACCGCGACTTTCCCGCACGAGACGAGTCAATCACGGCCTTACGGCTAGTAAGATCCGCGAAAGGCCGGAACGCGGGTCCGGATTCCGCCCTGACGCCCCGAAGGACGCCAGAGCATCGACCAGGCCCGGCACCGGCCGCATCCACTTCCCGTCCGAACCCGACACGCCCCGGTTCTCAGAGCCAATCCTTATTCCGAAGTTACGGATCCAATTTGCCGACTTCCCTTACCTACATTATTCTATCGACTAGAGGCTCTTTACCTTGGAGACCTGCTGCGGATATGGGTACGAACCGGCGCGACATCTCCACGTACATCCCTCACCTGAATTTTCAAGGTCCGCAGAGAGTATCCGGACACCGCCGCAAATGCGGTGCTCTTCGCGTTCCGAACCATACCTCCCTTTTATAGGATTCCATGGAACTCGAACGCTCAGGCAGAAAAGAAAACTCTTCCCGGACCTCTCGGTGGCGTCTTCAGGCCACTTTGGGTTACCCCGTCGAACACTCGCTTAAAAACGAGGGAACGATTATTGAAACGGTTCCGCTGCCGGGTTCCGGAATAGGAACCGGATTCCCTTTCGCTCAAAGGGCGTTATTTATTTATTAGATAAACACGCCACGTCGACATAAGATTTCTCCTTGAGCTTAGGATCGACTGACTCGCGAGCAACTACTGTTCACGCGAAACCCTTCTCCACGTCAGTCCTCCAGGGCCTCGCTGGAGTATTTGCTACTACCACCAAGATCTGCACCGACGGAGGCTCCAAGCGGGCTCACGCCCAGACCCTTCTGCGCACTCCGCCGCGCACGTCCTACTCGTTACGGCTTAGTGACGCGCACTTGCGTGCGCGCTGCACGTGCCCGTAACGGTAGTGTATAGGCAAAACGCTTCAGCGCCATCCATTTTCAGGGCTGGTTGCTTCGGCAGGTGAGTCGTTGCACACTCCTTAGCGAATTCCGACTTCCATGGCCACCTTCCTGCTGTCATGAGCGACCAACGCCTTTCATGGTGTCCCATGAGCGTTTTTTGGGCGCCTTAACACTACGTTTGGTTCATCCCACAGCGCCAGTTCTGCTTACCAAAATTGGCCCACTTGGCACCGTCATCAGATCTCCGGCTTCATCGTTCGAGTAAGCCGGAGTTCTCACCCATTTAAAGTTTGAGAATAGGTTGAGGTCGTTTCGGCCCCAATGCCTCTAATCATTCGCTTTACGGTGAAGACAATGTTTTCTGGCTTAATTTTTTTGTTTGTCTGGAGTTATGTTCAGGCCGTCGGGGAAGGGCTTTTAAAAAAGAAATTTATTTATTACAAATGAAAGTTTAATGTTAACAACTAAGTGGCTTGTACAAGACTGAATTATAAAATAATAAAACACAAAAACATGTTATTGATAGAAATAGTAATAAGAAACTTTTGTTTGTCAGTCATCGTGGAAATATGCTGACACGTCGGATTATGGCCGCGTAACTCCTCCGTCCTTAAGAGCGAAGCGCATCCCGCAGCTTCCTGCAGCGTCCTCGCTGACATCTGGTCCGGGCGATGTACTCCCTTTCTTGATAGCACGCAGCTTCCATGAGATGAAGGCCAGGGCGGCCACGAGGTATATTGTTATCGTTGGAAGGCTTGGGATTGCGACTGCCATTGGGATGCTGGGATACTGTTCATATTTTTCTATTTCTTTGGCTTGTTTTACTAGTTCATGGATGCTGTCGAGTGGGGTGTCTTCAATTTTCACTTCATATTTGGTTATTTCTTGATTTATATAGTTGGTTTTCGGAAGAGGTATGATATCATTCATAAAGATAGTGTTCATGTGTGATTGTAGGGTTCTGTTCATGACGGTGATCTGGCAGTCATCTGTGATCTTCATAAGGTAAACGCCAGACAGGCGTTTGTATTCAACCTTCTGTCCACATTGTCTTCTCATGATTTCCTCTTCTTTTGTAATTATCATCCAGCTATTGTCTTTGATTTTTTGTATATTTCCGGTTTGGAGGTCTATTTTTGCATGGGTGCAGTTGGTTTTCCTGTGTTGTACAAGTGAGACGATGCAATCTTCAGTATGATGGTTATTTCTCAGGTTCGGCAGCTTGCAGAGATGCGTGTCGTCGGTGATACTGCGGCAGTTCTCTTCCAAGTAAGTGTACTCTTCGCTCCCGAGTACAAGGTATTTGGATTTAGGGATTATAGTGGTGTTACGTTTATTGGGGATGGAGTAAAGGTGGATAAAATCATAAATATTGGGAGTAACTAAAGGGATTTCTAAAATAAAAGTTAGTGAATGTTCAGTACTATACGCTTTTACCTCTATGGAACGTTCAATTTTATGAATGTTTCCTATATCTACTTCTGCCACTAGTTTGTTTCTAAACCTATCACTAAAATTAAACACTTCTAAAATTAAAGTTTGCGGACTTATAATACTAGGGTGCATCATGCCTAAACGAGAAAAACTAATAGCATCTTCTAATAATGATAGCTTATCTAAAATTATCTGTAGACTAAAATCTATCTGAACGTAAATATCTAAGAACTGTAAGTGATTACTAATCATATTGGAAGGATTGGTTGCGTTTATTAGGTAAGAAAACAATTTGATTTGATTTTCGTTAATTTTGTCTAACTGAACACTAAATTCCTTAATTGCGTTTTGAGCCAAGCTAATTGTTTTTTTCAAAGGTGATTCTAAATGTTTATAGTTGTTTTTTAAAACATTAATTTCATTTTCAATTTTGATCGCGTCATCATTATCTAAATTTCCTGTTATAGATTTTACTATTGATCCTAAGCCATTAATTAAACCACGTTTATGTCTAATTTGAGGCGCGAGAAAAAGTAATTTCTTATTTATAATACTTAAGTTATGTTCGATTTGGTCTCTGTAAGTTTTATGCATATCATTAGAAGGGGTGTTTGCTTCTGCTCTCGTAGTGCTTGCATATAAACTAATTATAATAAAAGTTGTCTCTTTAAGATAACTTACATTATACACGCATGCTAAACTAAAGGAATCCACATGTCTAAGGATTTCACCTTGCTTAAAAAGTACAATACCGTTTGTGTTGTCTATGGGTTTAAGGATCAGGATTGCCCTTGTGCAGAACAGGATGGCTGCTGCGACGGTAAGTCTGGAACAAGGTGAGGTCTCCGTAGCAGTTTGAAGTGTACTCTAATCGATTTAGAGTTGGGGTGAGTACCGATTATTTCAGCGACGCTGTTGGGATGTAAATGAATAATTGTATATGGACCTTTAAATACTGGTTTAGTTTTGTCATTGCGCGCGGTTTTGGCTACCTGTTTGTAAACAATTTCACCTACCTTGAAGGTTATTTCCTCAGCCTGCTGGTTTCTCCTGGAAATCACCTGATCTTTGTCTTTCGACAAATGTGCTGAAATACATTCTTGTACAGCTTCTGCATTTAGTTTGTGCTTAATGATATAGTCTTGGTAAAATTCTTTTGGATAATATAGTTCAAGCGGATTTCTAGATGAAGTGTGGCCAAAAAGTAATTCATGTGGAGTGTAATTTGTTGCTGAATGAATCGAATTATTGTAAGCTATAACTGAGTACTTCATAATATTTTGAATTGGATCTTCTTTGTTCGTCATTCTTTTAATCCTTATGATTTCACCAATAGTTGAGTGGAAACGTTCAATGGGAGAGTTAGAGTTTGGGTTGTATGGTGTTGTGAAATGAACGTGAATGTTGTGAAGGGCGCACAGTTCTTTAATAACGTCATTATCAAATTTTGTGTCAGAGTCAGTGGTTATTTTGAGAGGCAGGCCTAATACGGAGAATATTTGTATGAGACCTTCTGCTATGTGAACACTACTACATGCCGTGAGTGGGATGGCTTGCGCATATTTGGAGAAACAATCTATGATGGTGAGAAAGGTTGCCCCGCCTGTTGAATAGAGGTCCATGAAAAGATGTTGCCATGGTTTAGTGGGTGTTTCCGTAATTGCTAACAAAGGTCTCAAAGGGTTGCGTTCATATTTCGATTTCAAACAAGTGTCACATTGGTTAATGAACTTTTGAATAGTTAATAGCATATGAGGCCAATGATAGTTGCGATGCAAATGTTTGTATGTCTCTTGAATACCACGATGAGTTGTTTTGCCTTCGTGGTATTTTCTTATGAGCTCCTCTTGTTCTGATTTGTTTTCAACTAGGGTTACTCGCGATGAGCATTTTATTAATTTTGGACCTCTATCATTAAAAATTGTAGTGTAAACTCTAGAGAAAGCATAATATAATTGTTCGTCATAAAAATAGCAATGGAATACCCTATCAGCTATAGTATGTTCTTTGAGGAACAGGATAATCTCCTGTTCCGTGTTATTAATGGGGATAAAGACATCTTTTAGTACAGTCCTAGAATTAGTTGACCTATTTTCTACTCTGTATTTTGTCCCAGGTGTTGTTCTGATGTGAAACTGTTTTAACTGTCTGTCAATAGCGTCAGTGATAATGGGGATGCCTTTATTGTCATTGTCCGGTTGTGTGTGAATTGTTGAAACCATTTCGTTAGTGTCTGTAACAATGCTCATTGAGTCGGATTCGTTTTCAGTAACTAAAGGGGGTTGATTAGTAAGGTCACTGTTAACATTTGGTGAATTAATATTAATAGGGTTTTCAGAAGGCTGGTTGACGTTTTGGGCACGTTCGTCAATCAAGTCAAGAATATCTTCCATAATTTGGTTTTCGTTGTCAACGTTAACTGCTAGTGATTCTGTACTATTGTGAAAGATTTTAGCTCGGGACAGGGCGTCGGCGTTAGTGTTTTGTCGCCCCTTTTTATAAATGATTTTATAGTCATACTCAGCTAGCTTTAAGCGCCATCGAGTTAACTTTGAGTTTGGATCTTTTAAGGACATTAACCAGGTAAGTGGGCGGTGGTCGGTGTAAATAGTGAACTTCCGACCATACAAGTAGGGTCTAAAGTATTTTACGGCCCAAATGATCGCGAGTAACTCTTTCTCAATAGTAGAATATCTTGTTTCAGTTTCAGAAAGAGTTCGTGAAGCGTACGCTACAGGTTTATCTGATCCGATGTTACCTTGAGATAACACGGCTCCTACGGCGATGTCTGATGCGTCAGTTGTCAGTATAAAAGGTTGGTCAAAGTCTGGAAACTGTAGTATAGATGCGTTGGTTAAGATTTCCTTACATTTACAGAATGCGTCAATAAAATCAGGAGAGTGTATTATTTTGGCGTTTTTCTTTAAACAAGCCGTCATAGGTTTAGTCAATTTTGCAAAGTCTTTAATAAATTTTCTGTAATAGCCAACTAGGCCCAAAAATGATTTTATTTCTTTTGGACTACTAGGTAAAGGGAAGTCAAGTACGGCTTTTATTTTGTCTTTGTTAGGTTTGAGTCCTTCATCAGTCAATTCATGTCCTAAAAAGTTAACTTGCTTTGCTAAAAACTCAGACTTGTCTAATTGAATTTTTAGGTTATGAGTTCGGAACCTATCAAACACTTTCTTAATTTTTTGGATGTGATCTTGTAGTGACGTAGATACTATTATAACGTCATCTAAATACGTAAAAACGTTACTTAAGCCTCGTAATATATGGTCCATAAGTCTTTGAAACGTACTCGGCGCATTTTTTAAACCAAAGGGCATTCTGAGGAACTCATAATGACCTCTTTCAGTTGTGAATGCCGTTTTTTCGATATCATTAGGGTGCATCTCGACCTGGTGGTACCCACTGGCTAAATCAAGGGTTGTGAAATATTGCGCTCGTCATAGTCTATCTAAAATGTCGTGAATGTTGGGTAAGGGATATTTGTCTTCGACTATCCTATCATTAAGTCGTCTATAATCAATAACAAGTCTCCATTTCACTTGTCCGGAGGCGTCTAGTTTTTTGGGGACAATATGTACAGGGCAGGACCATGGTGAAATACTTTCTCTTATTATTCCCTGTTTGAGTAACTTATCTACTTGATTTTTAATTTCTCTGCGTTGTTGAGGTGCTTGCCTATAGCTCCTAACAAAAACTGGGGTATCATCTCTAAGCCTAAGTTCATGTTTGACCGCATGAGTAAAAGTGAGGGGAATATTGTCAGAATAAAATAAGTCTCTATATTGACAACATAACCTAGTAATTTCTCTTTTCTCTTCTTCATTGAGATGACTTGTTCTTATTTTGTTTAAGTTATCAACAAGTTCTCGCTCTAAGTCTGACTCAACATCCATAGTTATTGAATTCAATTTACACTGCGACATTTCTAAGTCTAAGTTATAGGGCTCTAAATTAATTTCGGCTTTGTTCAAATTACTTTCTTTTTATCACTAAAGTTAATAATAGAGGTTTTAAATAAACCATTTCTTACTGAAACTATCGCTGAAGGCGTTTTTAAGTCATTATTCCAATAAAATTCATCGTGTAAATATTGTCCGTCTGTAAAGTTTGTTTTAACAGTAATTATTTTGGAACAATTTGGGTCAACACTAATTTTTCTGACGGGATAATCGAAACAAATAGGTATTTTGGCCGTAGATGTGTGTAGGGTTTTATGTTTTAAGTCAATGTTACTAGACAAAGTTTTTAATAAATCTAAACCTATTAAACCTTTATATGTAGGGTCAAACTCAAATATCAGAAATTTGTGAATAATGTTAGTGTTAAAAATAGGTGGTAAAGGTAAATTTACTACGTGGTTGTGTCGAGTAATGGCATGTGCAGTTTTAACTTCAAAAGGTTCAAATTCAACAAAATTTTCAAAAACAGAATTTTCAATTACTTTGGGAGATATCATTGAGCGAGAGGCCCCCGTATCAATTAGAAATTTACCGTTGAATTCTTTTATTTCGACATAGGGTAGGTGATCCTTATCGTGGGTATTAAGCTTTACTAGGTTTGGCCTTCGTTGTTCTCGGTCAATGAAAAATCCTGATTATTACTATCACTTACCTCGTTACTGCTCTGCTCTGTCCAACGGAAACTGCTCGTAATTATTACTATTCACTGCACTGTAGTACTCCGGTTCACTGTAAAAATATGACTGATTATTATTTGGTAAAAACTGCTCATTTGGCGTATAATATAGTTCTTGGAATGCAAACGGCTGCGTTACGGGTTTGTTTACCGATCGCATCGTGACATCGGACACCTTCTGCGGTGGATTATGCTGGCGTGGAATATTTTGTTGTGCACGGAAGTTTCCACTGTTCCTGAAATTACCTGAGTTTCTGGAGTTACCCGGGTTTTGCTGCCAAGGTAGTGAAGGGTTGACCCATGGATGTCTTGGTTCGGGTAACGAATTATTCTGGAAAGAAGTACTTACCATTTGCTGCTGTAAAGGTAGTTGCATAGGTTGCTGTTGCATCATGGGCAATGCTGGTCTAAAATTAGGGTTAAAGTTATTAAAAGGTTTCTGTGATTCCTTCGGTCTTACATGTGACGTAGCGGGTATATTATTGTTTATTAAGTTGCGATTATATGCAAGCCTAGCTTCCTCCTGGCGTGCCGCTACTATAGCCACTTCTAGTGTATCTGGGTTTGCAATTCTAACACCGATGGAAACATTAAAATCTAACTGATTTACGTATTGCTCTATAGCCATGCTTTCATAATAGTTCTTATCGGAGTGACCTCCAACAGAGTGTAACGTGTCTAACATTTCTCGAATACGTTTACCGAACGCTTCCGCATCTTCGTTTTTATTCTTACGCATGCGCGTTAGCTCCTGCATTAGCTGGATTTCGTTGCGGGGTTCACCTAGCCTCCTACGCAAAGCAGTTTTAATTGATACCCAATTATCGAGGCATTCTTCGTACGCGATACTATCAATCGCAGGTCCGCTTAAACGACTTTTAATCAAACACACTAATGCTGGGTGCTTCGCGTCCTGAGAGGTCATTAAATCTATAATACTATCTACTTCTCTTATATAATAGTTCAAAGTCTTCGGATTGCCATCGTATCGAGGCATTAAATCCGCCACTATCTTAAAATTAGATCCGCAATCGGATAACGCCATTTTAAAGATTTTATTATATTACACTTTATAAATATACCTATAACTTTGCGTAGACTATATAGCGATATTAGCGTATAGACCAAAACACACACTTGTGAACTAAATACACTAAATAACGACAGGAAATAGGGCACGGGAACTCGGAAGTGAAAGTGCTTACCGGAAATTCCTTTGCTTCTCCTGCCGGGTCTCGTCAGCCTCAGGTCTCCTTTATTCTGGATTCCCGAAATGTATCTTCTCCGACACCTGCGTAGATTCTTGTTCGGATCGCGGTTAGAAACGATAGATATCGTTCACTTTCGATAGTACACGGAAAGTTTTATTCGACTGATACCCGAAAATGCCACGATCCTACCGACTGCGCCAGTTATGTTCAGGCCGTCGGGGAAGGGCTTTTAAAAAAGAAATTTATTTATTACAAATGAAAGTTTAATGTTAACAACTAAGTGGCTTGTACAAGACTGAATTATAAAATAATAAAACACAAAAACATGTTATTGATAGAAATAGTAATAAGAAACTTTTGTTTGTCAGTCATCGTGGGAATATGCTGACACGTCGGATTATGGCCGCGTAACTGTGGTCTTAATATTTATTATGCTTGAGTACAATAATAAGGACACTTTTCAACTAGAAATGATATTATACTTAACTTTATCGGCAATTGCGGTTCTAAACAGCATATCTTTAATTTTACTTAGTTGCTAAGTCAGCCTTTTACGCACTTCTACGTATGAACAAAGTAATTACGACTTTGTATTTTATCTTTAATTATTTTTCTTTGCCTGCTTATTTTTCCCTTTTGTTAATTTGCAAATATCCTTATTAATAAAGGTACCTAAAAAATGCAAAACGAAAAAAAAAAATAGTTGCAAACAATTAAAACATTACTTGTCATGGACGCACAAAAACTATTAACCAATGAACAAAAAACATTATTACTTCAAGTATTTTATAAATACATTTCAAGAAAATTATTAAGTGGTTCAAGAATGGCTACTTGTATTTCTGAATCTTAATAAAGAAAGCAAGAAAACTAATTAACAATCAAGTTTATTATCATCGATGTAAACGTATACTTCCTATTGTTAATTTATAAATATTCTTGTTTGTAAATAAAGGGACCGAAAAAATAGGCAAGAAGCTTTAAAGCATACTAACACTTACGTTACGGCATCTGAAGTCTTGATGTAATCTGAACTATTATGATGAAGAATATTTGCTTTTGCGTTTTTTTGCTCTTATATGATTAAATTCAAAAAGTATTTTACCAATAGAAAGGTACGCCAGAAGGAGCGAGGCTTATTTACGAAATTCCGAAGAGATCAGGAACAAAAGCTCTAGTGATTCTATAAAAAAGGGTCTCTCAATTCAGTTTATTGAAGTCTGTAGAATAAGGACGCTTGATTTCAATTGGCATATTAAATGAATCTGTAAACAAGACACAGCACCCTCTATCTAATGAGCCGAAAAAATAGTTTTGCTTGTAGGGCTTTCTTTTATTTTGTATTTTTTACTGACTTTTCTTGTAATATTGTTACGAATACATTAGGAAAATTACAAATTTAAATTATTCAAATGTAACAAACGTTCATGGTTTTTAAGCCTTTTCTACAGCCTTTTTTCTCAATAAATTTCAAAGTTAGCATAGGTAGATATTAGTGATAAAATATTTTAGTGTTTTTGTTATAAAAAGCTGGCATATTCCTTGAAGATAAATTTATATTGCTCTTTCATTAATTAAAGTTCTAATAACCATATTTCGGATTGCTTTCAAGATTTTCTTAGAACTCGGTTTTTATTTAAACACAGATTATAATAAAATAATAAACCAAGTTGAAAAGTTTTGTTCAAAAGGTTCAGCTCAATATTTTGTATACAAAATTTCAATCTAAATTGAAAAATTGTAGGAGATAATGAAAATTAATTATAAGGAATTTTTAGGGTAATTATTTTAAGTCTGGCAAACTCAATCCCTCTGGGGAACGGGTCACATTAATCTGCTTTCTGAAGAAAGCAACTCAGAAAGAATCGCATAAAAGGGACCCGACAGTTTAAAAAATAATATTTACATTAAAACGAAACATGATTGGAGTCTTTTATTTCAAGAATTATCTAATAAATATATCGTTACAATCTATAAACAAAGTGTGATTATAAACTCTTACGTCAATTTAACATATAGGTCACAAAAAATTACATTTCAACGAACTTTTCAACAACTGTTATTAGGTTGAAAAAGGTCATTTTGCAAATACCCAAATAAAGATTATAATGAGGAAGAACATAGCTGATCGTTTCTTGTTTATTTTGTTATAAATATATTATCTGATGATTCTGAATTTTTAAAATAATTTGATCAATTAATAGCTACATTATCATTTAATGTACAAACATTGGCTGTCCTTTATTCAGGACTCCACACCACCACCACCACACCACTTTCTTCAAACCGAAAGCTTGTCAACATCAACATTTTTGCAATAGTGCCTTTTTGGTCATTACTTAATTTTAAAATATAATTAAAAATAAAATTAATATGAATATAGATTTCCTAGACGAAACATTTTGAAAGCACCTATAATTCTAGGGATCCGTTGCATTGGTCTCACTAGTGTTGCGATTGTTTTTTGGGTGAAGTGAGATGGAACCCATAATAAACATACATATATAAAACTAACTACCATGATCCGAGAAGTTCATCACACAATGCTCCGGCCCGTACTCGAACCTAGGGCCTACCGACACTACTCGGCATATGTTTATGTTACTAACAATACTTTCTAAACTTTTTAAAAATAAGAAAATAAACCTAATTTGTGGCAGAGGGGATTCAGAACAACCATCGTTGATAATATTCACGCAAAACAATTCCCAATTTATCGTCTGTACATCCTACTGATTTATCTCATCTCACTATTAGAGTATAAAAGTGGCATTTAACCACTCGTCAACATAGCGTTTGATACTTAGGTACATGATTCTAAAATAATCAAATATTTAATAATAATAATAAACTACCGCAAATAACAACAAAAAACCTTGCGAATGATCGCTGTAGAAAATATAGAACTGTATAACAAGCGCATGTAAAACAATAGCCCAAACTGATTAGTGATTACAAACACCGACATGATCAAGTAGCTTATATATTATTCATCAAAAACTGGCTTACCAGTATAGTTTAGTTGAATCCTTACATCCATATTACAAATACAATCCAGAGCAGATCTTAGTAAATTCAACAGCAAAATTATACTTTGACAGAGCTATCCTAACAGACCGAACAGTTCATTACAATAGACCAGACATTACACTCATAGACAAAATAAGGAATATCGGATTTCTTATAGACATTGCTGTACCAAACACTGCTAATTTGCAAAGTACAATAGCTACGAAACTAAATCTTTTCTTAAGTTTTCACGATACATACTTTAAATAAAACACTTTTTACCGGATATTATCGCGTATATTTTAGTTGAATAATTTCGTCTGTTCGAAATATGTCATACCGATGTTGTTGTATTAACTTGATCAGTAGTTTTTTGCTTGCTTGGTGAAGAATTTCGGCACTCCCCCGGAACTCTCAAAGTACATGGAACTGAAAGACAAAATCACGCGAATAAGGCACCTTAATAAAGTCACAATAGTGCCTATAGTTATTCAGCAACTGCAGTGATTCCGAAACAACTTCATCGATCTTTAAAAACTTTAGACCTCACTGCAAACCTCTTCCAAGAATTACAAAAAGCAATTATGGCAAAATGCAGATTAGTTAGAAAATTTCTACAAACCGACCAAAACACCGAACTTGATATCTCTCATGATCCACAGCTCCTCCTTCCTGCAAATTAATCCTCATGTACACTTGACTTAGGCCCGCGTGCGTTAAAATACCGGTAGATGCCGAGAATATGAAAATATAAAAAAAAAAAATAATGATAATAATAATACTTATTTATTTGTGTCAAAGTAGTACAACGTTGCTCTTAAAAGTATCTTAGAATAAAGGTGTAAGTACAAAAGAATACATATTTATTACTGTGCATTAATCTTAATCACTAGATTTATTGGCTACAATTCTTGTTATAGAAAGCACCACTGCGCCCGAACTAGACTACGGCAGTAGTCTGTACTAAGGGCTACAGCGCCGTTCCCAGTTTATCACGTGGGTGTTTATTTTTCTTTATTTACATTTCACACAGTTTACACAATAAGTTACACATTTCAAAGTACAATAATAGCATTCTTAAACACTTCTATTAAGCAAAATTAAAACAAAAGACAACAAAATTAATACATTTTGCGATTTCCTATATTTAGACATTTATTTTTAAAGTTATCAATCGCACACAAACAAGTTAAATAAAAATGTATCAGCCTTATACAAGCTAAAATTATTATTATTACCACAAACATAAAATACACAAAAATACAAATACATCAGCCCATAACATACACATATACTCCAACTGCATTGGATTAGTTTTATTTTCCCATTCTAATCTAGAAACAAGAGTAGCTCTTTTGTTTCCTTCGATTCCCGATTTACTCATCAGCCAATTTGAAATAACTTTTTTACCGTTGGTATAGGTTAAAAAATGGTTATTGGTACTTTTATTTATTTTATTATAGATTATTATATTAGATTATATATTTTATAAGGACCTGTTTAGTAATTAAACTGCCGTGTAAAAGAATATTTTGGAAGAGGTATTTTATGAATTTTATTTGTACGCCGATTTTGATTCAACAGTTGCCTGAGATTTAGAATGGACAGTTAATATAGTATTAAAAATATACAGCTGTCAAACATGCAATACTTTATTGAATGTTTTTTCTCAAGTCTCAGTCAAAACTCAGTCGTTGGGAATTTACGCGGTTTGAAGTAAGCTACCTAAGTAAGTAGGAGCGCTCTGTGGGCCTTTTCAAGTTCGAACAGTAGTGCTTTGTAAATTCCACCCCAAGATGTAATACAATACGCTTGTATAGTTTGGCAAAGTGCAAAGTAAGATGATTTGATAATATTCAAGGTAGCTATGTGGCGCAGGATTTTAAAAATAAAAATAAGTTTGCGAAGTCTTGCGGAGAGTGCGTTGATATGCTATTGGAAATTTAGGTTTTGGCCAATGATAACACCGAAATATTTTATTGTAGCTGATGACTCTATGGGCGGACAATCTGTGCAAGAAGTGAAATTTTGACCATTGTCAATTCAAACACATCATTATGTGCAATTAAATTGGGTGGTGGATTAGGTTGCGATGTATTTCGTATGGAAAAGGTAAGGAATTTGACTTTAGCATTATTCAGCCAAGTCAAATATAAAACAATTTTCTGATAAGTTCTCTATACTAGCATAAGTACAAACATGAGCGAAAGGCTGTTTATAACATTAGTGCGTGGCCGTTGGAGTCCAAAAATTAAAAAATTCCATTTATAAATTTACTAACTTTTCTTTATATTTATAAAGATGTCATTAAACTCTTTTGCTATCACTGAAAGTTTTTAATATCTCTTATACTTACGTAGTAAATGTCTTTACCTTGCAAAGGTTAAGTGCCTTTACATAAAATTGGATGTTTTATAAATGAAACACGCTAAACGCTTCCGCTGTGAAATGTTTTAAAAGGAAACATGGAATAAAACTTAATCATCCTTCATTTTCAAAATCGTAAAGTTTTAATTCAATTTTATACAGGGGCTTAATTTATTCATCGTGTCATGAGCACGTTTTTCGGATATGTTTTATGATTTGTAATTTTAAGAAAATAAATTATGAAATTGTAACTTGAAATGATGATGAGATTTTAATATGATCATATTTTACCATCAACATAACATATTTAAAATAAATAACCAAAAGAGTCATATAAAAAATCCTTAAACATTCTTTAGAGCCAGTCGTAGATGGAAATTTTTGTTATTGTTTTCTTTTCTGAAGAAAGTCTTTCTAGTCGGAGAGTATAAAAAGAAACTAGAATTACTTTAAACAAATAAATATATTTATTTCAAATGAAATTAAACTAAAATTTTATTGACCTGGACTCAGGTGGTTCTTATGCTTCATTATTAAAATAGCAAATTTGATTAAATAACTACTGCTTACTCGATATATCAAAGAACTGACAAATGTTATCAAGAATATCATATATAATAAAGTTATATCCTGCGGGAAGTATGAATGGATAAAAAGTAATCTCTGTAATATTATACATTATGTATAGCCGAAACTAAAATATATTATATAATGAAATACTCTGTAAAACTGGTTTCTCTTAACAATTATGAGTTGCAAAAACTCAGACTCTACAACAGGGTCATCGTACATACAACACTCATTCAAAGACTATATTAATTCAGCCAGAGTACAATTGAATAATTTTAAATAAAACAACAAAAGTAATTTTTACATATTTATTCATCACATACATCTAGATATTCAACACCCGATAAGTCGTTATTGGGCTAAAATCTATTCTCTGTTTTAGCTATAACCAGAAATGTTTTCAGTGTAGGAATTTCTTTTGAACAGTATTAAAAATTGAACTTTTTGACGCAGTGCACAAATACTTTTTCGGACGTCTACTTCTATGTTTACCAGGACTTCTAAATACTCCACTGTTTTTAAAGCCTTCATCTACAATTTGTCTGAGGGTACTTTCTGATTTTCCTGTAAATAACATTAATACTTTTAGTAATCATCATCATCATCATCATCAGCCCATATTCGTCCACTGCTGGACATAGGCCTCCCCAATTTCACGCCATCGAGGTCTATCCTCGGCTACTCGCATCCAGCTCCTGCCAGCCATCCCGCGCAAATCATCACTCCACCGTGTCTGAGGACGTCCTACACTACGTTTGCCGAGACGCGGTCTCCACTCAAGAACTCGTTTACCCCAACGAGTAACTTTTAGTAATAACGTACCTTTATTAATAAACAATGGGTATCTAAACTAACAAACAATACATTAGAACAAAAATAACTACTCCACTAAATTAATATGAAATGGTAAAGTATCAAATTGTGTCGACCGATCTACAAATAACTCCTTGTCAATTCTAACATAACCTCTAACTAAATAGAGCAATGTAAACAAATCAAGAAATTGAAAAAACAGTAATCATACCATGTTATTATAAACTTTTCCGTTTTAAATATTCACCATATCCCTATTGCATACCTGTCATTTAATACTGCACGGGCATAAACACCTCCAAATCTGATAATAAGCGTCCAGCTTGGTATTCCGCAAAACACCATTACACACGTTATAAATCACTTCCCTAGCTGCACTGCGTATTGGATTATTTGATTTCTTCTTATTCATGAAAGATAGTGATGACAATCAACGACTATTACTCAAAAAAAAAAAGAGAAAAACAATACAAAAACTGAAGATTCCTGCATCATTCTATCAAAGATATCATAACAGTGACGTCAATGACATGCCAATTGATAGTTGCCATAATCACATTTATTTTAGTTCCTCAAACATTCTTTTCAAGATTTTTTGGTTGGCCTTCACATGTAAAAAGTTGTTATTCCACACTGTAGTACTGTGGAAAATGGCTCCCGCGCTACCAACATGCATATCAAACTCCTTATAAAGTGAAATATTGTCCGAATCGGGTAAGCTTAGGTTTCAAAATGTGTCTTTTTTTTTATTGAAAAAAGATTAGACGTTTGTCTTCTATCTCACCTGATGGAAAGTGACGATGAAGACGAAGGTGTTACACGTCTATCCACGAGATACCTATTCACTCGACGCTTGAAAGAGCTAGGACTATAGTTTTCTGGAAAAACAGACGCAGGCAGTTCATTCCTCACCTTGGCGATCCGCACCAAAAAGGAACTATCGAAGCGTTTGGTTCGACAAATTCAAATTCAAATTATCTTTATTTACGAGAATTGTGGTTCATAAAGTTGTTACAAATTAAAATTATTGTTTAGTCTAATTTTACCACAACAGTGGTGCTTAAACATGTCAAGTTTCTAATAATTGATAATAATATTAAAATTGAAGAAAGAAAATATACTTTTCACGTTACAAGTTCATAGAAAGATAATGTCAAATTAAATTTAAAAAATTTTCAATTAAAACTAAATTATATAATTAAAATTGTCGTTAAACAGAGCATCATGTCAAATTACATACATACATTAGTTTTCCTTAGATGTCACATATTCCTGTAGAGAATAGAAACATTTATCTATAAGCCAAATTTTTATTTTCTTTTTAAACATTAACAAAGGTAGTTCTTTAAATCTAATTGGTAATTTATTGAATACGTCAATTGCTTTAACATAAACATTTTTTTCAAATATAACTAAATGACATCTGGGTCGGTTAAATTTGTTCCTACAGTTCCTACTACTAACCACTGAGTGTTTCTTAAAGTAATGTGGATGCTGCTTAACAAAAACGCAGAGATCCCTAATGTACATGCAGGCCAGAGGCAGTATATTGAATTTCCTAAAGAGTGGTTTGCAGCTATCCGTGAACCAGGCACCACAAATCACTCTCACGCACTTTTTTTGCACCCGAAATGCTTTACCGATCTCCACCGAGTTTCCAATATGAGACCATACGATAAAACTGAAGAAACGTAACCGTGGTACGCGCTAAGTGCCGCTTCCGTTGACACGGTTTGTCGTAACCGTTTTATAGCATATACAAAACTTTCGAGTCTGTTGCAAACTGAAACTACATGGTCCTTTCAATTACAAAACTTGTCAAGTGTTATTCCTAAAAATTTTGTCGTATTTACTTCTTCTACTTTATTGGTTTTATGATTTATATCCAAGTCTATTAGTTGTCTACCATAATTTTGAAATTGTATTAAGTAAGCCTTGTTTAAGTAAATTTTTAAATTATTATTAGTCAACCATCAAATTGTCTTTTTAAGTGTCATATTTATGTCATTTTCATAATTTTCTTTATTTTCACATTTTACAATGATCGTCGTGTCATCTGCAAATAATACGGTTTTATGATGAGTAATATTAGGAAGGTCGTTAATATACATTAGGAATAAAAAACGGTCCAAGCACGCTACCTTGTGGGATACCAAATCTGTTCGCTTTAAAGTCCGATCTGCTTCCGATGTGCCGATGACACATTGTTAACGATCTATTAACCCCTCCCGCGACGCCTCGGAAAACCTTAAAATGCCCTGAATGCGTCAGGTTTTATAAACAAATTTTTTGTCTTGGAGGGCCTTTAGAAAAACGAAGAATTTGTTAACAATAAGATATATATACGGTTTAAACGATACCTTTTTGGATTCGTTATGAGTTTATCTATCTGGTTATAACATTCAATAAAGCAATAAAACTGACCTCGTTACATAAATATGCGTTATTTTACCATATTTTATGATTTTTTTTCACATAACCTTGAAACTTTAGCACATTATATCAAATTTACGCACATATTCACCAAAACAACACTTAATTATTATACTTTGTATGTCTAAGTAGACAAAACAATAATAATTTAACTTCAAATCCATCTGTTTACACAATAAAAACTTGTTTATCTAAACTAAGAAAAAACTACGCGAAATGGCTGCCGCGTGCGAATGCCGTCGGCTCAACATAATTGTCTATATGTACCGTTAACACAAAAATGCATTGATTGCAATAATTCTTTTCAATCAATTAATTAATTCTTAATCATAGTGATAAATGTTATTGTAATTTTAATCTTAAATTATTATTACTTTAAATTAACTGATACTTTTTCGATTATATTGTTCTAATAATATAGTTAGCTATTGTTTTTTTTTTCAACTCAAGATAAAAAAACTGTTTCAATCATCGTTATTATCATATTGTGGACAGCTATATAGAACGATTGTCTCAATAATATCTAAATAATTATAACAACAAGAAATACATCATATTTAACAAGGGACCTTGAGGTAAGCTCAGACAGATATTTTAGAAATCTTACTTTTTAAAATATTGTTTCTCTTGCACACTGAGTAATTAAAATAGAATTTTATTTTAGTAAAACGTAAAGGTTAGTTGAATAATATCGTGGTATTCTCTGGAATTGTTAAGTAGATAATAAAGATAATTTTATTGATATATCCTGCATTACTGTTTTCATTTGCGGGTTAATTTGGAGGCACGAGCGGACAAGACAACTCAACTTTGCGTTTGACCCGTTGCGTGACATTCGTGGTATGAAAAGCAATATTGTTTGTTCTAAGAGAAAACTGTGAAAGGTTCAAAATAGAAATAAAACAATATATTTTATTAAGAATTATATTTTACAGTAAAAAAAGCTGTAAAAAATGTGTGTTGAGCAAATACAACATGAAAGAGTATGCCAATGAAAGACATGCAAGTCTCTTTATGCCTATAGAAAATTATTCTTATCTCCATCTGTTAGCTCGGCAAATCTCCCTACCCCTAAGTATCCAAACGACGAACACCCTCAAACGGCACCCGTTCTCTCTTCATCCTATTAGCATTATACTTCTAGTATGTTCAACATGTAGAGAACCGCCTGGAGTCCCCTGGACAAGGAACGCGTGGAGGCTAGAAAAAGAAATAGAAATAATTGCACTGAAATTAAACAAATATAGCTATACGCTGTACAAAAATACATACCGCGGAGGCGAAGGGACAGTTGAGGATCAGAGCCCTATAATAATGGCTCGCCTGGCAACGCACTCTCGCGATGGTTCATGTGGTCCATTTTCAATACGCGACCTCAGCTATGTCTCCATACTAAAAATATCACAAAATTAACTATTTGAGTACTTAACACCATATCTCTTATTATATATTTATAAGTTTTCACAGAATAATACACTACAATAAAATAAACGGATGCAAGAGTGGGGCGCATCTTTTCGGATCGTACAAACCATACTCATTTGATTTTATTATCATAAAATTCATTATATAAATTTTAAACTTGACTAACAAGAAAATAACAACTTATATTATGCATGAACAAAGCTAAAATTACATACAAATTAAAACTAAAATACATAATATAACAATTGTAATTTATTTTTGTTACAAAAGTCTACAATTTTTAGTTCCAGTCGGAGAACAAACTTTATTTGGAATAAAATACCTAATATGACACCTCCTACGACAAGAAAATATAAAAAATTGATTGATAGATAATACTTTTACTGCCGTTTTTGCACTTCGTACTCTTTTCATCATTTTGCATTGATTGTTCAGAAATTCATATTTGAAATATGATTGCGATGAAATTACACAATATTATCAATATCTGTTTGTTAAATTATATTCTTACATAAGTTAACTACCAACTTATATATATTTTAAACCACATTTAAGAAAATTAATACAATAAATATTGTAAAATATGGCGGACACGGCGTCGAAGTTTAGTGCATTACAAAAGTTTTGCTACTTTATCATTGTAATTATAATCACTTTCAATAAAACAATTACTAAAAACAGATTCTACAGTTATTTCTTAGTAATTATATATATATGATATAACAAGTTACTTACCGATTTCTTCTTGAATTCATATTTCAATTACAACAAAGCACTTCCGAATAGTTCCAAACCATCATACAAAACAGTAATGGCGTCTCGGCGTCGGCAATAGTTTTTTTTTTCGTTCTATCGTTCGGTATATCAGTATTACCATTAAAATAATACTCGAAAATGTTCAATTATGAATGAATGAATCGATTACATTACTTAGTTCGTATTGCTAGTGCAAAAATATTGAAGAAAAGAGCGACCAATTGCAACTGACTCGTTATGTACACCATGTGTACGTAACGCGCTTGGAGCGTTTTTCCTTACGTACACCTGGTGTACATAAATCGCGCGACGGGTTAAGTAGCTTTTTCTCAAGTCATTAGCTAGTCCTCTAATTCCATATTTTTCAAGCTTATACAATAGTAAGCTGTGATCTACAAAATCGAACGCTTTGCTCATATCGAGAAATAAAGACGTTACTGGTATTCTGTCGTTAAGAGCCTTAGTAATATGCTTAACCAAATCAAAGCACGCTAACGACGTACTTCTATTTTTCCAGAAACCAAGTTGATCATCTTTAAGTAAATTTTGCTCCGAAACAAAATCATACAGCCGTTTTAATATTGCCTTCTCGAATATTTTGATAATACAGGTATTTGAGTGACGGGGCGAAAATTGGACATATCTGTATTGTTTCCTTTTTTAAACAATGGCTTCACAATAGAGTATTTTAATGCACTTGGAAAGACTCTATTTTCAAGAGATATATTAATAATGTAATTTAAAGGTCGACATATTAATTTGGCACATAGTTTAATTATTTTTGTGTTAACTTCATCAATACCTACTGAATTAGTGTTATCGAGATTCATGATTAATTTTTATATTTCAATCGGGTCCGTTGGTTTCAATAATATTGTATAAGAATTATTCGTCTTTATAGTCTCATTTATATCGTCAAGTTTAAATTTAAAGTCATGAGAATTAGTCAGATTAATGTAATATTCATCAAATATATCACTTATGTCATCTAGATTTGTATAAAGTTTATTATTGTGAAGAATGTTATCTGTATTTGTCTGATTCTTGTCAACTCCGACGTTTTGATTTATGATTTCCCATACTGTTTTGCATTTATTTTTCTTACAGTTAACATATTTATGATTTTCTAACAAATCTAAATTGAATATACATTTTTTTAGTATTTTTTAGTACTTTTTGTAACAATTGTTATTTTGTTTTTTATCGACGCTAAAATGTTTATATGTTAAGTAGAGAATTTTTTTTTGATACATGATTTTCTTAGACCTTTTGTCAACCATTCATTTTTATTCTTTTTATTAGTTCTTAAACTGAAATAATAGTAAAGCACAAGTCAAAAAACATCTTAAGTAAATTTTGAAATTCTTGAAAAGCTTCATTAACACAAGACTTATCATATACTTCTGAGAATGATAGACTAGAAATGCAATTGTAAAATTTTTTCAAATTTTCTTTACTATAGTTCCTTACTTTTTCATACCAGAAGCTACTTCATTTTTTAGCTTTAGTTGTAATTGTTAGTGTTTGCCCTGTTTCGTGATCTGAGAGTCCCAAGTAATGAACTTTAGCTTTAGCTTTAGTTTCATATTGCTAGCGACCTGGTCTATACATGTATTTTGCCTAGTAGGAGTTTCTATGTGTGTTTTAATATTAAAATTATTTAATAGGTTAATTAGTTCTAAATAATTTTTATTTGCCTGTAGTATATCAAAATTCCAGTCGCCGCAAAGAACAATTTTTTTTTAACAATTTTTTTGACTTCTTGGGGTATCTACGATAAAGTGATGGAAGGCCTGTCTGCGTCTAGTAGTCCGATGTAAGAAGGGTGTGGGTTCAACCTGATTAAAAAGAGCATTCGCGCACTCTCCAAAATGTAATCTGTAGAAAACTGCTAAACTGGCAACTTTCCAACGATGGCCGAGGCTTTGCAGTTTTTTGGTGGTGAGGTCAAAGTTTTTAATAATTTTTCGGGCTCTTCGGTCAACTGCGTCCATAGCTTTTGATTGGTGCTTTGCAGAACCATCCCAAAGGTGGCTACAGTACTCCATACAAGATCGAACTTGAACTGTGTACAAATTAAGCAGCCGTTCAGGGCTAAAGAACCGCCGGACCTTCAGATGATTCCCAACTTCCTAGAAGCAGTTTGAGCCATGGACAAATTTGTTGCCCGAAGTTTAGTTGAGACGATAAAGTTACCCCCAGAAGCCCTAGGTGGTCGGTTTATGGTACATAAACATTTTTGAAAGTGGGCGTTAGGTCGAAACTGCTTTTTTTGGCGGAGAATAAACGTGCCTGTGTTTTTGACGGGTTAAATTTGACCAAGTTGAACTCGCCCCAGTCGGACACTTTCTTTAAGGCCAAATCCACCCGCTCAATCATGGACTCTCTCAAAGCCCGGATTTTTTGAGGTCTCGCTCGCGTATTGGACATGTATCTCTCTACAACGGTGCTGTCATCAGCGTAACCAATAATGCCTGGGGTTAGCAGGTCATTAATGTGCAGCAAGAATAACGTTGCAGAGAGAACAGATCCCTGAGGTACCCCGGCGTTAATTGCCATTAGGTCAGAAGAGCAGCCGTCTAATACTACTCGAGTTGACCGTTCTCTCAGAGAATCAGATCACAGATCAGTCGCAGAGCCCATTAGGTATTCCGTATGCTGGAAGATTACTCAAGAGACCATCATGCTAGACCCTATCAATAGCCTTGGAAATGTCTACGGATACAGCTATAGATTCACCGTGAAAGCTGTAGCTGTCACAACCAAAACCAAAGGCAAAAACCATTTAGGTTAACCACTGAAAGCAAAGGCGTATTTTATGCAACTTTGTTTATTGTGTCAAAAGACACGGCATATGGGGGATAGGTATTACATAATTTTTTCCTTTGTATATTTTTATGTTAAAAAGAAATAATCAATTACTTACTTAGCAGAATGTAATATAATTAAAAACGGGATCCTCGTGGAAATATTTAAAGTGGTTAAATATTTCCATATTATATGTGAATACCAGATGCTTTTCAACGTTGTATACAAGCCGTCCCTTGTGATGAATACTTGGTAATGGTCAACTTTATAATGTTAATGTAATAAAACTGTGATCTTTATTTTTATTTTTAACAAATATTTGTTGTATTGAAATAATTTCATGACAAAACAAAGAAACCGACTTCAAAACGTAAGCTCACCAAAAAGAGAAAAGTGATAATTTTTCACGCGAAAAAACGTATAGGACTCCTTATAGAAGGTACGTACGCTAAATATTTATTTTTGCGGCCTGTATTCGACATTGAGGATTTTCCTCGTCTGCGTCTAGATTCCGTCCAAAATACCTTTAATCACAGATTTGTTACTCTAAACATTAACTTTATAACACTACATTACTTCCCGACGTCCGGTAGATACAATTGACTGAAACATTTCTCAGTAATGTACTGTTTGATTTCCCGTGAAGAAGTCCCGTGAAGTTTCTTGCCAGTTCTTCTTCACGAAGGTTTTTTCGAACTTGTGGCAGGGTCATGTTTTATTTGACGTCAATAAGAACAAGTAATTGTCAATGTTGAGAAATAAATATTTCATTTCATTTCATTTGAAGGAGTTTCGCTGCATGCGTCCTGGTCCCGTCCTAAATATCTTTGAATACACTATAGTTACTTAAATAACTTGATGTGACTTCTCAATGTACATTAAAATTAATTGACCAAAACATTTTTCAACAGGTGTTAAAGAGGTCCCCTTCATCCATCCACTTCAGGATAGCTTTTACCACAGTAAAATTAGTCAAATTTTTTTGTTTGATTTCCCAATTTACGTAAATCCAAATCGTTCGAATCAATTTTCAATTATGTGCTGTTTGACGTCAAGCAGTGATGTTGTAAAAGTCTAAATTTAGTCTAGAATATCCTTGACCACCAATCACTTACTCAAAATACTAGATGTGACTTCCCAACGTATAAAAGCACAAATCGATCAAAACAGTTCTATGAATCTAACTAAATTCATCATATACGAACTTTAACTCGGAAAATCACTCATAATATTTTGAGCACAAAGATTTATATATTCTAAACCTAATCTTATTTATTTTCTATGATAATGTAATAAAGAAAATCTTTACCTTAAGTAAATCATTTTCTTAATGTTAGTTACACGAATTTGAGCATGAAATGTACTTGTGATGATGAGAATTAATCGGGATTGCGGCTTGAACTGAATGTCAAATTTTCAATTTATATATAATAATGCTAAGTTTTAACATAACTTATAATTATAACTGTGCAACACTAAGTGAATTATATATGTTAAACTTAATTAAACCCTAGTATTAGTCCAGGATAGATATTTCCATTTGAAAATAGAATTACTGTTTTTTCAAGAAGAATATTTTCAGTGCAAAGGAATAATTAAAAGAAGCAATCCCAAATTAACTTGTTAAACAAAGCGTCAGACGTTGTGTTAAAATCATATTGTAATATGCTTTTTGGTGGTAAAGGAGCGTATCAACGGCAGTTTTGAGATTTAGAAAGATTATTTTGCTTTCTCTTTTACTGAAATTGCTGAAGAGTTGCATGAAGTGAAGTTTGTTTCAAAGAAATCATATTTCTTGAAATCCTATAGGTATTGATTAACTGTGGACAGGTCAGCGAGCATTAAATTACGGGTCAGAATACTCTCAAGCGCCACATTTTAGGTTTAGGCGCCATATTATATATAGCTATTTTGTTTTCAGTAAAAAAAATTCTGCGTTATCGAAGAAATGTTATATTTACGAAATTCTATTATTTACAAAAATCATACGTTATTAACCTTTTTATATGGTTTTAAGCCAAACAACATTTCAATAATTGTGTAGCGAGTCTGACTTATTGATTATGTTTTTATTTAATGCTATAATTTGATTGTTATTTTGGTTCAAACAGAAAAAGTGGACCAATAGACAAATAGGTATTAAAAGTGTCAATCGTATACAAAGTAATATATTTATTTATTTATTTAAGGACCTTATTTCTGTAATTATACATAACTCGGATTCAACTATATAAATTCAATTCAATTCAGGTAACCATGTCATTACAAAAATTAAGAAAAAGTTATAATAACTAAATAAACATACAACATTTATATGAAAGAAACAACGAAGCCAGATCTCGTTCAAACCTAAAGAATGTAGCAATTTTACACCGAGCGCAAGTCATAATATATGTATGACGGCCAGTCTATGTCGCAATACAACCTCTGCAGAAAAATAAAAATATGCCAAAGTCAAGCCCGCTAGGTTCAAATTATTTCTCAAGGTTTTGCGAAGGTTATCAACTTACGGAAATATACTTACAAGCTTTCGATCCCGTAGAAATTGTTCAATCAAATGATCCTATGTTATGTAGTAGTTTAATAAAATTCAAAATATTTTATTTCATTACAGTAAAAAAAATACACTTGTTGAAAGTATTTTTCTTCATCTTCATTGAGACTGCGTAAATACACCTTAACTTCGGCTTTTAGACCGAGAGAAAAAAAAGCCGGAGGAAAAAAACACCTCTCAGCACTCTTTTGTCAAAATTGTTAATTACATGAAGGCATTTAGGTATACAATTTGACTACGACATAAAAGAAACAGATATTTTTATTTTATTTTTCAAATACAAAAACAGAACTAAGAAACATTTTGTTCATCCAAATATTCTTCGATTTTATAGCAAGCTTTTTAACATTAAATTTCTTTGAGAGTTTTCTTGAATAAATAAAGGGAATAATAATATATAACAATATATCTTCATAATATATAGATATATTAATATTTGTTCAGTCCACACAGAGCTCATGCATTACCATAAACAATACATAAGTTAACTAAAATGATAAATTTGCATGCAAAGGGAGTACCTACCTAAGAAGTTACATAACTACGAAAACAATAGAACATAAACAATGATATTCTTTTTTTTCCAGATAATTCTCAGGCTCTTTTATTTTAAGTCGTTCAAGAACTCCACATCCACTTATTGACGTCTTCTTAAGAAGCTTCTCATTAAGTGTAATTTATTTAAGCATGTCAAGATAGACCATGTGGGCCCAATCAAAAGAGGTTAAATTTTACGGTTAGACGTTGTAGAGTTCCGTAGATTGCGTCTAGGTCCAGTCGAACACATCCTTGGCCATGTGGAGTTGTTTCGGGATTCCATAAAGTTAACAAACTTCAATTACTTAACATTTACTATTAAATTTAAGGGGTTATATAAAGTATCGATATCAGTCCAACAAAAAAGTTATGCCCTACGGTTGAGGTCTCAATTTGCCCTTCGCTTGAGGTCTCAATTAGTATTCTTATAAAAAAATAAACAGATGCTACGGTAGGGAGAAACAGGAAAATAACCTACAACGTTAACAATAGTTCTCACACTATAAGTACTCCCTTGGGTACAAAGATTCCGATCATACCTTGCAATTGAAAATGATACAAACACAGTTTGGAGACAAATGGCAACAATTTTTCAAGAACTCAATAAATTCTATAAATCACTACAATGCAGCCATTGCCTCGATAAATTCAATTGCACATGACTGCGCCCAGTTTCATTCAATTTTATTTCAGAATTTCTTCTTGTATATAGAACGTACTACAATATTTTTTGTATATATCATTATAATACGATGATTCCAAAAACTGTGACTTGAAAATCAAAATTGTTTATTCAGTAATTATAATAGAAATAACACGACACATTTATCGTCAATATATTCACTAAATACCTCATGTTTTCGTAGTTACGCTATAGTGTCTGTATTGGGTTCACACAGATATTTTGCCCTAATTTATTTTTGAAAATACTATTTGTCACTTTCCGAACAAACCGAATTCAGTGCAGTACCCAATTAGCTCATTTGCCCCGTAAATCATACGAAATGTACTTTACAGAATCTGATGCAAAGTGCGGCCGCACTGACGGCTAAATTCAGACCATCGTTTGTTGGAGTCCAAGAGAGTACAAATTCTTAATTTAGTTAATGTGTTGGCGAAGTTGCGAAATTGGCGAACATAGTGGAAAGAATTACTCAAAACACTTAAATTTTCGTTTTTTCTACCTGTTATACTTTCAATTGAAGTAAAAATTACATGTTATGAGATAAACAATATGGAAAACGAACAATATTTAGCCAGTATAAACGTGATTTTGTTTTCTAATTATTTGATTGAGCTTAATTGCTTAAATAATAATAGTATTAACAATAAAAACAAAACAAAAAGTAAATTAAAAATATAAACTACTTCTTATATTTACAAATAGATAAATTACTGTCATTAAATGTAATTTTACTGACAAAATTAACTTATTGAATCGAACGCGAGAAAAATTTACGTTCTTTTTTATATACGTTCCGGTTGAACATTTTTTGAACCGATTTTGAATTTTTTTTTGTTGGTCATTATAATTTTTTAGGCTGGACTCTGGATTTCGGAGACATAAAATGAAAATTCTGAAATTCATAAAAAACGTGTTAAGCAATTAACTTTTTCTTAAGTGTGTGACAGTCGCAAACCAGGAAAGTAACTATCATCAAGGGTCTCCTGTATTGGACCTGGACTTATACAACTGAACTCTTCAACGTTAAACAAGCTGTGCATTAAAAATGTATCAATCGATTACGGTAATAATATTTGCGGTTATTATAAGTCAATTTTAGAATTGTTAGTAAGTGATCCCTTGTCAAAGGTATCCTGGACTGGCCCAGGATGCATACAGCGGAACTCCTCAACTTCAAACTGTACATTCATGAGAAATGTTTCGGTCGATTAGGTCTAACAATGCACATTGAGAATTCATACCAAGTATTTAGAGTAAATGTAAAGTGGTCAAGGATATCCTGTACCCAGACAACGAAACTTCGCAATCTCAAGTCTTATTAAGAGTGTTTATACAAAATCGTGTAATTATAGGAGTTTTCAGTGTTCGTAATATGACTTCAAATAATTAAAAATTTTATTGTCTAAAACATGTTCTGAGAAAATTTTCATTTCTTCTGATAGATTTTTAGTAGGAATTCATTGTTCATACGCTTTTTACGCGTAACATGCGTACTTTGCCGTTGGATAAGTATAAAAGTAACTGATACAAACAAAAAAAAAAGTTTTCTATGGTCTCTGATTTGTCGTCAGAAGAGTTTATAGAGAAAATAATACAAAATATTATTTTGTAAAGGCTAAAACATAAAAATCAAAGCGCGAATAAGTTGAATTTCAGTTTAGTTTGTCGCAGTTTTCGATACACTTGTATTGTTACATAGGTAATAATTTTTACATCTAATTATTTACAAAGATGTAACTAATGGTATAAAACTGAAATATTATTCAAGTCCATTTGAAAATACTTCTAAAAAATTATTTTAAAAATGTCTTAAATTGATATAAAATCTAACGGTGCTGCAGTCATTCTCGCTCCGATCGCCGCCCAGTGCGGACGTGCAAGACCCCGCTCTCCGTCGTTTGGTCCCTTCCCGATACTCCGTGGCGCTCAGTCTACTGACGTCACGGTTTGACGTGTTGGTTCCGTGCTACGGATTTCAAGGTTCTTTCTACTCCCTCTGAGTGCTATCGAAGTGCGTATTTTTCTTTGCGACTAAGCCCTTTAGTCTTCAAAGTGCTGTGCTAAGTTGTGTTGTGCTTGTGCTGAGTGCAGTGTTGTGCCCAGCGTAAGTAGTCTGGTTTCAGTGCAAAGGATACTTAACGGTGACAACGAATTTGTACTGAACCAGAACTTTTTATTTTTATTTATTTCTCTTCTCTATTTTATTTATTTTTCTCCTATTTTCATATTTATTTTTATCATATTTGTGTGTTTTCGTGTGTATTTGTCCTTTCTGTCGGTAAAGGTTGACCCTAACGCGGTCAACTCTTTACCTGCGTACCCTTTTTTAGGTTTCTAGGTAGCGGCCTTCGGCGTACTACGGTTAGTTTTAAGTTATTCTCCCCAGCCCCCCTACCGCTGGTAGGGAGGTTTGCCGCTAGGGTTCGCTAGGTTTTTATTTAGGAATCCTAGGCATTTGTTATATATTATAGGCATACATTATATATTTATATATTACATTTTATAATTCCAAGTCCTCCAATGGACCTTGTTAATATTCTTAAGTCGTTCGCCCAGGCGCTCGCTGCGTCCGGCGTAAGCATACCCGCTGACGCACTAACGCAGGCCTTACAGGCATCTATCGCGTCCCCGGCCCCTCAGGCCTCAACCCCGGCCCCTCAGGCCTCCAACGTCGAGACCCCTCAGGTCTTAAGCTCTCCCGCGTCTCCCGCCTCGTCCGAGATGGACTGCGAATCGGTCGCATCCTCTCACGCGTCGCGTCGTAAGCGTACCGCTCCCGGGAGCGACTCCGAACCCGCGTCTGATACGTCGTCAGATGCCGTCACCTTAACCGGCTCTCCTGAGCCCGCGTTTCAACTCGTCGCCAAGCGCTACAAGAAGCGCTCTAAGAAAGCTTCGGTATCTTCAATACCCGAGCCCTTCCCGGTGTCTTCAACACCAGCCCCCGCGCCGTTAAAATCGCTCGTAGTAACCGCGTCTCCGTCGGTCACATCGAAGCCAGCGACGCGCTGCGCTCCCGTCCCGCCGAAGCCTCACCTCCCTCCGCCCGTCTTCCTGCGTGAAAAAGCGCGCTGGACCGCGGTTTCAAACTTGTGCAAAGTGCACAAAATTAATTATTTAAAAGCCGCCAACGCTGGCGATACAATCAAGATTCAAATAGCGACCGTCGACGACTTCCGCTCGTTTACCAGGTTACTCGGATTAAACCAAATCGCGTATCACACCTACGCCCTCCCGGAGGAGCGTAAGATCCGCACAGTACTACGGGGCGTCCCGTTCGAACTCAGCAACGAAGACATCCTCGATGACCTTAAGTCTCAGGGTTTCCCGGTCACAGCAGTGCACAAGATGCACTCCAACCGCGGTAGGCGTTTTCCCTTAGCGTTGGTAATCCTGTCGAATACTCCCAACTCGAGGGAGATCTTTAGAGAGGCTCGCACAATTTGCGGACTCTCAAATATCTCCGTCGAGCGTCCCAACCCCCGTGGTCAACCTGGGCAGTGCCACCGCTGCCAGCTCTATGGCCACGCAGCGGCTTACTGTTCAGCTCCCCCCAGGTGCGTAAAGTGCCTGGATCCTCACTTCACTAAGGAGTGCACTCGCACTCCCGAATCCACTTCCCCCCCTGCCTGTGTGCTGTGCGGCCAGTCCGGTCACACAGCTATCTACAGGGGTTGCCCGCGCGCTCTGCGCTCCACCACCAAGATGGTCGCGCCTAAACCGGCGCCGCCGCTCACTCCTGCCAACTTCCCGCCGCTGCGCAACCGGGGTCCCCAAAGCAAAGCCCGTTCAGCCGACACCTACTCCGGCTCTGTCTTGGAGGCAGCGTCCGGCCGTTCCGCCTGCACCTTCCCGACCTATCCCAGCTCCCGTAGCTCCCATAGGGTCGCGTCCTTCTCCGTCTTCCGCACCTCAGTCGTCGTTGGCTGAGGACATGAAGACCGTATTCGACGTTATTCAAAACGTCGATATTAACGAAATTTCCGTGCTCGCACGCAAACTGCGAGCCGCCCGCTCTCCTCAAGAGCGTTTATTTGCTTTAGCCGAGCATCACTCGCTCCTAAGTTCGTTGTAAATTCTTTTATAATTTATAAATTCGTAAATAATAAATTATAATGTCTAGACCCGCGAATCCCGCGTCCAGTCGTATTAAACCCAAGGGCTTATCCCTAGTATCTTTTAACGCTCGTAGCCTTAATACCAACCTTCCCGAGATTAAACTGTTCCTTCAGAACAAAGAACCTGACTTATTCCTTCTCCAGGAGACATGGCTTACTCCAAACCGCTCCAGGGGATTCGCTATACCTAAGTACGCGTTTATTCGTAACGATAGGCCCAACTCTGACGGTTTCGGCGGCACCGCTATATATTACAAAAGAGGCTTCCACTGCTGTCCTCTCCCTACCCCTCCTCTCCTCAACATGGAAGCCACTGTGTGTAGATTGGCTATGACTGGTCATCCGACCATCATCATAGCTTCAATCTACATACCTAGTGGTACCAGACCAATCCGCAGCGACTTTGAGGCCATTCTCGCCCTCGGCCATTCAGTCATTATGTTCGGAGACTTTAACTCCAAACATACTGACTGGACGTGCCTATCGACTAACACCAGCGGTATCGCTCTCCTCGACATCACTAACTCCCTTGACCTAGATGTCATATCCCCCGTCACTCCCACTCACTATCCCAACAACCCGTCCTACTCTCCTGACATCCTGGACTTTGCAATTATCAAGCGAATCAATCTTGATCTAAGGTCTATCGAACCGCTCGATGACCTAGGCTCCGACCATCGCCCCGTTTCCCTCGTGCTAGGACCGCCGAACGATAACGTCTCATCTCCTAAGACCTTTACCAATTGGAAAGGTTTTAAAAATACGTTAGTTTCAGCCTTAGAGGCTCCTAACTCTCCACTCGCGATCTCTCCCGAGCAATTAGATAGCCCGGATAAAATCGATTCATTAGTAAATTCTCTCACTGATGCTATCAACTCAGCCATCAGTGACAACGAAAAGGTTGCTAAGCAAGGCAAACCCACGCTTCCCTTAGCCGTTAGCAATCTTATTAAAGCTAAAAACGCGGCTCTCCGGAGAGCCAAGAAATATCCCACGCCCGCCTATAGAACAGCTGCGAATCAGCTTCAACGTAAAGTTAGGTCTTGCCTCGCGGAACTCCGAGACGCTCAGATGAACGATCTCATGGCGAATATCTCTCCGTCCCACCAAGCGTACTATAGCATGGCCCGAGCCTTACGCGTAGACACCGTCTCTCACGTTCCTCCTCTCACTCGTCCCGATGGCACTACTGCCTTCGAAGTCGAAGAGAAAGCCGAATGCTTCGCTGACAGCATTGCCGCACAATGCTCGCCCAGCACGCAACCCGCGAATCCCACTCACATCAAAGCGGTGGAGGACGAAGTCCTTCGCAGAGACTCTCTCCCCATCACCGCCGACCCTGTCACAGTCTCTAATGACGAAATCTTGCTTCTCATTAGAAATCAAAAGTCCAAAAAGGCTCCGGGTGCGGATGGAATTTCCAACCACGCACTTAAGCACCTACCGCAACAGATGCTTACCTTGTTAGCTATCATTTTCAATGCCTGCTTTGACCATAGCTACTTTCCTAAAGCTTGGAAAGAAGCGACAGTCATAGGCATTCCCAAGCCGGGCAAACCTCTGAACGTCCCGGCTAATCACAGACCCATCAGCCTCCTCAAGGCAATGTCTAAACTTCTCGAGAGAGTCATACTTTCTCGAATGCGGAACCATCTGTTTCCAACGGATGGCGATCCTCTCATTATTCCCCATCAGTTCGGCTTTCGCGCTAAACACTCCTGCCCTCAGCAAGTCCACCGAATCGTCGAGTATATACTTGACGGTTTCTATCCGCGTCGTTATAAAACAGTCGCGGTTTTCTTTGACGTAGCCAAGGCTTTCGATAAAGTCTGGCACAGCGGTCTCGTTTATAAACTCTACAAGATAGGCTTACCGGATCGCCTAGTCAGGATAATAGCGTCGTTTCTCAAAGACCGTACGTTTCGATTTAAACACGAAGGCACGCTTTCCGCACCTCGTCCCATAAAGGCTGGAGTCCCTCAAGGCTCAGTCCTCGCCCCTCTGCTGTACACCGTGTACACCAACGACATTCCCATCCCGCCGAAAGGCGTCGAACTCGCCCTCTTCGCTGACGACACCGCACTCTATACCAAAGGCCACGGTGTTCGGCGCCTTGTAACCAGACTCCAAAAGGCCGTAAACGCCCTTGGTGCATGGTTTCAAGAATGGCGCATCGATGTGAACCCTGAAAAGAGTTCTGCGATGCGCTTCGACCACAAACGCCGTCGTCCCGATGGCGATCCCCACGTTCGAATGTTAGGCATTCCCATCCCCTGGAAGCGCAGTACTAAATACTTAGGCGTCACATTAGATCCGACGCTTTCTTTCAAGCCACACGTTGAAAGAGTTTCGAAACTCGCTCGTCACTATTTAGTCCGCCTAAATAGCATGTTAGGTAGAAAAAGTAAAATGTCCTTCAGAAACAAACGTACACTTTACAAGGTCTGCGTTAGACCCGTCATGACGTATGCCTCGCCAATCTTTGCCCACGCCAAACCCTCCCTCCTGCACAAACTGCAGGTAGTTCAAAACCTCTTTTGCCGCCGGGCCACAGGCGCACCGTGGTACGTGCGTAACGCGGACTTGCATAGAGATCTTGAACTGCCTACAGTACAACAATATCTCAAAACACCCAAAACCCATCCCAATCCTCTAGTTCGTGATTCTGTCTCATATGCTACTCCTGTGTTAGACTCGAAGTTCAAAGTCGCTAGGCCTAGAAATGCGCAAGCGTACTCATCCACCAGACTGTCACGCGATCTCGAGGCCCTTCTGGCCGCAAATTCTAATTCTAACGTAAATTCTAATTCTAACGTAAATCCTAATACTAACGTAAATGCGAGTTAATTCAATTTTATTTTGCAATTTTTTAATTTTTGTTTTAATTATTGATTTTCATTTTGAGCACCTTCAGTGCTACGTATTCACCTTCAGTGCTTTGAGCACCTTCAGTGCTATGTTATCCCGGCGGGTGACCCCTTCTGGGCCCCGCTAGCGCGGCCTCTTTCTCCAATTGGCCGTCGCTCAGATGAAGGCTGAGTGGCAAAAATGCACGAGCCGACAGGGGGTTTTTAGTGGGTATGGTCCTGGTAGGCGTCGGGACGAGTCCCACATAACTTTGGAATCGCGCCAGAGTATGCGTCAGGGCATTTTTATCCTCCTGCCCTTCCCGCGGAGGGGAACAAAAAAAAAAATAGTATTTAGTACTGGCCGAGGCCTTCCAAAGTGTGGACGTATCGCTTTTTTTCCCGCGCTCTCGCCAGTGCTATCGTACTCCGTCGCAAATATCGAACCCTTGCCATCAATTTTCATACTTTTGGTATAAATATTTATTTTTATTATAAATAATTAATTCTATATTAATGTACTGCATTTTTCCAAGTATTAGTATAAGTATTATGAAGATATAAATAGTATGAAGAAGGTGTATATATTCCGATTTTAGTACATATAGTTTACACTGTATATTAATTAAAAGTCTAAACTTTTAAGTACCCAGTAAAAAAAGAAATCATCATTAGCTCATTGTCAACCCACTGCAGGGTATTTATCCCTATTTTTGTCAGTAAAAAAATTTGTCAACGTAATCAGTCAATTTAATAGCTCTAGTCATTTTCAATTTGCTATACAATATTGCACCTTAAGTGGGTTCCATATTAAAGTTTGTTACTGTAATGTATAATAATAAATAATATATTTTTAACCTAATTTTATTTATTTTTATTGAGTAATCACTCTTATCTTAAATCATAACTACCATAACAAACGTCTATATATTAATAACATCAATCTCTTCGTTAAGACCTTATTGTACCTCAATTTTATTTCGTCCCATATTATCCCAACCAGGTATTTCAATATCTTACTTTGCAAAACATAACTCAAGTAATAAATTACATAAATTTATGTTTCTATAAATCAAAAGTAAAATATAATAACGTAACATAAGTCAAACTTATTTGAAAAAGTATCAAAACCTATACGGACGCACTACTTGACGGCCAGCGACTGTATCATGCAGCACTGCAGATGTGTGCGTGTTTACCAATTTGGGAGAGCGTTGATTTGTGTAAAGGCTCTTAAGTTAGTTTTATTTGACAAATACAAGAAAATTTCAAAAACTAATTCGAATAAACTTAGTTAGTTAACTAAAAAGAGAAAAATAATAAGTTTTGATGCAAAATGTGTGTATACCTAAGTAAATAAATAGGCTTTATATTAGGTCTTTACCTATGAAATTGCCGTTTTTCACGAAATAAATGAAGCGTAATTTTTTTATATATTTTTTATTTCTATTAATCAAAATAATCACCCATGCAATCAATGCATCTTTGCCAACGCATTGGTAGCTTATTGATGCCTTTCTTGAAGAAATCAGCTGGACGGGAGGCAACTAATTCTTCAAAGGCAATTTGTACTGCCTCTCGGGTATTGAATTTTTTTCCCGCCAAGAAGTTATCCAAATTCTGGAAAAAGTAGAAGTCTGTAGGCGCAAGGTCTTTTTTTTTTTTTGCTGCCGAGGCACCCTCGCGGGAGGGAGGTGGAAGATGCGTCATGCATACCCGCCCGCAGGTAAATTCCTCTGCGGGGGGGTTATGTGGGACTCACCAGAATGGCACCTACCCACTAAAAACCACCTGTTGGCTGTAGTTATTACCGTTAGCCTTCATCGGAAGCGACACCCGTCGGGAAGTTGGGCGCGCTGGCGGAGATCCGCTAGCGGGTCTTCCGCCTGTAGTGAAAGTTGCACTGAAGGTGCTCAAAGGGACATGAGTTGGTGGCCGTTCTGGGCAGCCTCCGGTGAAGCCGGGGCTGGGCAGAGGTCGGCCGAAGCATGATTTAGGGATCAATTCATTTAAATGAACCTACAATGAATTGAGAAGGGAACTATGCTCCGCCAGAGCCAGCAAACGCTCTGTCGGAGTACGTGAAGCCCTAAGTTTACGGGCTAAGACTGCGATTTCACTAACATCGACATTTTTTAAAGTGTCGCAGACGATACGCATATCGTCTGCTACGGAGGATTGAGGAGTGGGTTTGAATGGGCGAGGAGCCGGGATGGGATTCGATGCGGGGCGCTGCCTCCAGTTTTCTGGGGCAGGCCTAGACTGTGTAGGCTTCGTAGCCGGAGGAACCCGGCTACGCAGCGGCGGAAAGTTTTCTTGATAAAGGCGCGGGGCCTGTTTGGGTGCCGACCTCTTGGGATTGGAACGCATACAACGGGGTGCACGAGGGCAGCCCCTGTAATTTGCGGTGTGGCCGGACTGGCCACAAAGCACGCAATCGGGAGGAGAGGGAGTTTCAGGAGTGCGATTGCACTCCTTAGTGAGATGAGGGACCAGGCACTTGACGCACCTGGGCGGTGCGCGGCAGTTGGCCGCCGCGTGCCCGTACAACTGGCACCGATGGCACTGGCCGGGATGACCGCGGCGATGAGGCGCCTCGATTGAGATCCCAGAGAGGCCGCAAATAGAGCTAACCCCTTTCAGGATCTCTCTGGACTTGGGGACGTTGGCGAGAATCACCAAAACGAGAGGGTGTTGCCTCCCGTACTTGCTGTGCATTTTATGCACCGCGAGTGCCGGGAAGCCTTGGGACTGCAGATCCTCCAGGATAGCCTCGTTCGATAATTCGAACGGGACTCCCCTGAGTACCGCTCTGATCTTACGCTCTTCTGACAGAGCATAAGTGTGATAAGCATATTGCTTATCGGTGAGGAGCTTTGTTAAAGCTCGAAAGTCGTCTATCGACGAGACTAAGATTTTCATAGATTCACCCGAGTTGGCTGCTCGGATGTAATGGATTTTGTGCTCATTGCACAATGTCGAGACCTCAGTCCATTTACCCTTTTCCCGAAGGAAAACGGGTGGTGGGACCTTGGCCTTGACAGAAGTTGGGGCCGGAGCGGGTGTTGAAGACACCGGGGCAGCTGGCGCTGAAGACGCCGCAGGGGGTGTAGGGACGGGCGTGGAGGGTGCCGGGTCTTGTTTCGAGCGCTTCTTAGAGCGCTTCTTAACAAGCGTAAAGGAGGGAGACTCAGGGCCAGTTGGGGTGGCGTCCGAGGATGACTCGGTCGAGGGGCGCGCTTGCGGCGCGGAGGGGCGTCTACTTCGCACTCCATGTCACTGGAGGAAGGGGACGCGGGAGGGCCTAAGACCAGAGCGGTCTGAGGGACGGAGGTGGCCTGAGGGGCCGGTGTGATTTGTGCCATGATTAGAGGGAGAAATGATTGCAGTGTGCGAATCATATGAGGGGGGCAGTAAGTGCCTTGGGCGTCGTAATCAGCGATCAGCTTATTCAGAAGCTCCCCAGGGCTTAGGGAAGCCATTGCGGAGGGGTTGGGGAGGGACAATATATGAACCTAACAACGATGACTAACTTCCTAAAACCACCATGACTAGCTTCCTAAAACCACCATACACGCAGTAGGGCGGTTGAGAACGACGCGGATAACTTACTCGAACACGGAACTTGAAGTCCTGGAACGACGAAACCCCGTCGACGAAGCTCACGTTCCACGAAGTACGGTTAACAAGCCACTGACCGCCGTGAAAACAGCGTTAGAAACTTATTAGAAGTACGGTTAACGAGCCACTGTCCGAAGTGAAAACGGCGTTAGAAACTTATTACGGTATACAACTATGAAATTATATATTACGACAACAACCAGTGAAATTTGGGTGCTCATTTAGCGCGGGGGCTAAAAGAGCGGGAAGGCGTCTGCGATCGACGTGCGCTCGAGAACGCACGCAGGCCGAGACTGATGCGCAAGGTCTGGTGAGTACGGCGGATGACGGAGAACTTCCAACCCCAACTCTTGTAGCTTGGAGACCGTCTGCTGTGCAGTATGAGGTCGCGCGTTGTCGTGCAGGAGCAGTGGAGCCGAACGATTGACCAAAGCTGGTTGGAGACGTGCGAGCTTCTCCATCATTGTGTTCAGTTCTTCACAGTACACATCTGCAGTAATGCTTGTCCCGTTTGGCAAGAAGCTGTGATGAATTACACCCGCGTTAGACCACCAAACAGTGACCATCACTTTTCTAGGGGTAAGTTTTCGTTAAAGGCATTGTTTGGGTGCTGAACCAGGGTCTAACCAACTTGCTGAGCGCTTACGATTGTCAAACAGGATCCATTTCTCGTCACAAGTAACAATGCGGTTCAGAATTCCTTCATTTGTATGCATGCTGAGCAGTGCAAGGCACGTCTCCACGCGTACTTCGCGCTGGCGGTCATTGAGTTCGTGGGGTACCCATTTGTCAAGCTTTTTTACCTTGCCAATTTGACGCAAATGGACCAATATTGTTTTGATGCTAACGTCGAAAGCTGCTGCTAATTCAGCCGTGGATTGAGTTTCATCAGCTTCCACAATTGCCTTTAATTCGTCATTGTCGACCAAAGTTTTCGGACGACCACGGGGTTCATTTTTCATGTCAAAATTTCCAGAACGGAAGCGGGTAAACCAATAACGGGTGGTGCGTTCGTTTGTAGTGTTCGCTCCGTAAACGTCGTTGATGTTGCGTGCCGCTTGTGCCGCTTTGCTGCCACGACGGTACTCATACTCCATAATTACTCGAATTTTTAACTTATCCATGATGACGAAAAATGTTCGAATGCGTTGAAAACAAAACACTAACTATTAAACAAATGACGATTTTAGAAAAAGAATTCCATGTTTGTCAAATAAAATTAATTTGAAATTAGAATTATCAGTAAAAAAAAATAATATTTTCATTTGAAATGGCCAGTACAGCAAAACGGCAGTTTCATAGGTAAAGACCTATTATTTTTGCTTGAATTTGGTGCCAGCAGAATCATTATGGAAATATACAGCATATAATAAAAAGAAAAAAGTAAAAGAAAAGAACTAATTTATTATTTGGCTCGTAGCATCGTCACAAATTCTGGCAAAAATAAATATTTAGTGTAATAGTAAAGTAAGTAGCATAAAAATATTTAAATAAAGGGGTAATATTAAATAAGATATTACTTCGCATCAAAAATTATTACTTTCCTATTTTGAGTTAACTTGCGTATTGAAGTCAGTTTTATTTTTTTAATAATATTAGTTTTTGATTTATCTTAAAATCCACATCCCTTAAACTAAGTAACATTTATTCAGGTTTAGTGCTTCCGACAGCCACGGATCTACCTTATGTTACTTCTTGTAATACATAGCATGATGGGTTGCCAATCGGTTTTTGTTCAGTGGTTAAAAATCTGGGGCTTTTGATTGATTCTAACTCATCGAGGAATCCACAAGTAACTGGCGTATGCCAGAAAATCAATAACGCACTTCAGGTTATATCGTTTTAAAAACTTCCTTCCAACTAAAGTTAAAATAATGCTAGTGCAATCCCTCATCATACTCATTATGTACTACATTGACACATGCTATTTCAATATCTGTGAAAATTAATTAAACAGATTTGAACGGCTTCTTTGTATTTGTATCAGATACATATTCAATTTACGTAAATTTGATCACATATCTTCCTACCGTGAACAATTGCGATGGCTTCCAATACGTAGACGTCGCGAGAGTTCTTTTGTGTGTGCTATATTCTGTGCCCTTTGATTCTTTTTACCCACAATATCTCAAAGATAAATTCTCGTTCCTTTACACCACACATCATAGACAAGTGAGGTCACTCCAGAGTCTGCTACTTACACCATTAAAATTCAATTTAAAGAGCTTTTCCTAAAAGAGGTGCAAAAGAAATGATTTGTTGCTTGTTTATTCCTAAAATTAACTTTCAAAAGCTAATGCATTATTATGTAACCCCCAAATTTCAATTATATGTATGTATGTATCTATGTATCTATGTATTCTATCTATTCGGTTACTTCCATAGCCCCATGACATATGGCATTCTGATGTGTGGCATCTGAGTGCTGCCGACATTAATACTATATTTATTCTGCAGAAAAGGACCGTTCGCGCAATCTATCAGCTTGTTCCAAGGGTGTCCCTTACGAGTAAATTTAAGAAAATAAATAAATTTACTTTCCATTCAAAATATATTTTAGAGGATTTAATGTATGTAAAAAAGAACATAACCTTGTTCAAAAAAAAGATCTGCACAATGTTAACACAAGAGGAAGAAATATGCTGGCAGCAGCTCATAATAGTAGGCTTTATAAAGTCACTAACTCATTCATAGGTCAATGTATACGCGAGCTAACAGATTCAGATAAACATAATTTTGTATAGACATAAGAGACACTGTAAATTTATTTTCAAAAAAATATATACCCGTGAAGTTTCTAGCCACTAGTAGTTTCTTCACGAGGGTATTTTCCGAATTGGTAGTAGAGTCATCTTTTATTTGACGTCAATGTGAACAAGTAATTGTCCATGTTGAGAAATAAATATTTGAATTTGAATTTTAAGTTACCTATGTTATTTGTCATGGCTCACTTTCTTTGAAACAATGTTTACTCTCGTTCTACTACCTAAAGGTTGGAAAATGCCTTTAGGCATTAAGCTACCCTGTACAATATAAGGTCGGCCAATTTTTATTAAATAGAAAAAAAAATAAACAGCAGGCTAATAAAAAAGTTAAAAAATACATTCACAAAACGTACCTCTAAGAATTTTCATCCCGAATGTCTATTTCATATTCTTACCTAGAAAATGGATGAAATGAAATGAAATATTTTTTTATTTTCTCAACATTGACAATTACTTGTTGCGTCGCATAATATTTGGAAATTTAAGCCTGGTAATTAAACATAACTTGCCTTCAAAACGAACTTTGTGCACCTTGTGTGGTATCTCGTCATAGTTTGGAGTAATATAATTTGTGAAATCACACAAATTAAATTTGGGATCGCTCTATTTTCGTCATTGTTTATTACATTCAAAAAAATATTTTTGCAAGGAAAACTACATTTCACTAAAAAATAAGCTAGTATTATTAATAATTTTCATTGTACTCTTTACACCTTTTGTTTAGGCCAGCCATTTAAATCCTTGTCGCAATTGTAAATAGGTTTTGGAGCCACTTTCATAAATATTGTTAGACGAACTTAACTGATCATTTTGACGGGATTTTGACATTTTGACGGGATTTTTAAAAAGCGTGAACTTGTGATTTCACATAAATATAAAAAATATGCATTACATGTTCACTTTTTTTCAAGAGCCGGATAACAATTTTTATAGCGCCATAAAAGACCAGATTTTACTGGCTTTTCTACTTCTACTATGTCTCTGCGCTTGACCAAAGCAGACGTGTACAACTCACTACGCAAAAATAATTAAAATTTTAAAAATATTGTTTGAAGAAAAGTTAATCTTATTTTGTTACTCTTAAAGACAAAGTCACAGTGTATAATTTCACGTGACATTATAATTTTGAGTGACTGCGATCATACGCAGAGACCTCGTTTCCCCCGACTCATTTTACTTCAGGTAAAGAAGACGGGTGCTATTTTTCGTTTCGCTCGCACTTATTGGAATCACGCAATGAGCGTCACAGAGAGATCGCCACCTCGTGGCACGGACATAAGCGGAAGCGGGAATAATAGCGGGAATAAATCCCTACCAAACATTCCAAGTTTTTGCCTGAATGAAAAAACCAATACATTCTCTAATATAAATGTAAAAAAACGCAAAGTACGCTGTGAAGAATTCGATTACAAGGATCAACCCTCGAATTTGCATGATGAAATCATGAAATTCTTCCAAGATTTTGGTAAAATACTGAAAAGTTTACATCGGTTTGAGATAACTGAAAAGTGAATTTGAGAATATAAAATTAACAAATTATACTACATAAGAAAAACTTAAAGAAATTGAAAGTGAAATTACGCAAATAAAAACACAAAACTTAGCCAATTCGATATTGAATACGCGCGCCGCCACTCACGCAGACATCATCCTTGAGCTAAAGGATCGGTGCGAACGCAAAAATTTTTTTATTATTGTGGGTATACCCAAATTATTCGAAAAAAACTTAAAGTCTAGACAAACTTACGATATTGAAGAGGTCATGAAACTATTAACTATGATGGATATAAACTGTACAAAACCAGAAAAAACACAAAGATTAGGAAAATATACTGTTCATAAAAATAGGCCTATTAAAGTGTTTAGTGAGACACCTATTAAAAAACAAAAACAAGCTCCCACAACATAGGCGATTATATAGTGACCAACGCCAGCACAAGAAGAACATTTTGCATACATGAAAGAGGAGTTATCGAGACGTATTGAGAACGGCGAAAAAGATTTGAAAATAAAATATATTAAGTCGGTGCCAAAAATTGTGAAACAAAAATGTAATGAAAAATACTAGTAATATGTAATACACAAAATAAAATTCTTACAAAATACCTACTTTATGCCATGGAATAATAGAAAATTATAAAGACCTATCACTCCGCGCGTCCGCGCTAAGATTCTTTTACCCCAATTTACGCAGCATACGAACGACAGGAACATTAGATGAAATTAAACGCATACTAAGAGCATTTAATTTAAGCCTAAAACTGTACACATACTAGTTTCCATAGAGACATGGATTACCTCGGAAAGTGATGCACAGCTTTGGTTCTAACATGGTCGGGGCATTAATTTACATGATGAACGCGGGTGGTTGTTTTTAGGTTGCGGATGTTTATATTTGGATGTTTATGTTTATATTATTTAAATGGCTTTTAAATAATAAGAATAAATAAATCCCCAGAGAGAAAGACCAACTGTATGATGTGTTGTGTTATGAATGACCATACAGCGCACGGGTGGGGGGGGGGGCAGAATAAGCATACATACATAAATACAAACAACCATTAACCCAGAACAAAAATCTGCGTTCATCACTCAAATGAATGCCCCGGCCAGGACTCGAACCTGGGACCTTCGGTGTAGAAGGCAGAGCTACTAACCACTACACCACTTGGTCGTTAGAATGCAAATGTTATCAAACTAAGTACATTTTAATATGGAACAACGTAAAAAAATTTGTAACTTTTCATACGTGTTTTTTATATCCTACAAGTATGAATCATGATAGCACGGTTACAGCCTTGGTAAAAATAACCGAAGTGATTGAGTGGTTTTGCAGTTATCTGTAGGGCCGCCGGCCCAGTGTTTCGTATTTCAGTGGAGGACAACGTGTCTTCATGGTACAATACTACTGCTGGTGTACCCCAAGGCGGTGTGCTTTCTCCTTTACTGTTTTCAAATTTTATTAATACTATAACGTACTCTCTTTCTTCTTCCTATGCAGATGATCTTCAAATATATATTCAAGTCAATATTGGAAGTTTATTTTAAAATCGCACTGCCCATCAGTCTGTAATTGTTTAAGATATTTCCAAATTTCATTTCTATATTTTGTTACATTTCATTTTCGTTGTTTTTCTTTTTATTGGCAATAAAGTGTTTATTATTAGTATTACTATTATTATTTATATATCTATTATTTATATTTTTACGGTAAGGTACTGCACGTTTTACGTCCAATATACAGGTTTATTGGAAACTGAACAATAACTGGCCACTGAACTTACAGGAAGAGTTCCATGATGTTGTTTTTAGCTTTCTAAGCCAAGATTTAGAAAACAGGCTATACACAGTTTAAAAGATACACACACAGTATTTTTTTGTTAGAAACATGGGCTTTTTTCATCTTCATAACCGGCGAGTGAACACGCTTGTTAGTATTTATATTTGATGATACGCCACCAAAAGTACAGTTGGTTTTGGTTTCCGTGAATTAACTGAGAAAAATGTGAAAAAAAATGATACAGTTATTATTGCGGTTAACATGGAAAGGACTTTACGAGCTATTTACAGAAAAACCTCTAACTACTGTGGCCGTCACATTTAATAATAATAATGCTTATCGATTGTATAAATACATTCACATCACTAACAGTGACAATTATTAAAGTAAACAAAAAAATTTCGCAATTTGGTACGTGTGCTGTATCAGCAAACAGCTTCAACTTAGCGTAGATAGTCGCTCAGAAAGCAAAGAAAGCAAGAGGGCTTCCGAGAGACTGCAGCTGCAAGGGCAAGGGTGGGGGCGCGGGTGGGTGACACAAAGATACTTCAAAGATTTAAAAATTTGTACTTCTTTTTAAACAAACTTTGCTTTGTCCTTGCTCTGTAAGTGTCGTCCTGTACTACTTTTCGTATAATAATAAAAAAAATTGCAATAATACAAACACTTTCTTACATTGACACACCTTTACAGACACAAATGGTGGAAAAAATTATATTCTATTTTTATCACCAAATCAACATCATCAATGGGGAATTTTTACAGAGTTACAATTGCCGCCAAAGCCATGTATTGCCTTGAATTCTTTTTCATTAAAATTTGTATGAATATTTTTTGTGGGAATGTTAAGTAAATGTAGTGAATAAATACACAAAACACAATATACATCTGAGTTTATTTAAAAATATTTCTAGAAAAATATACGCATACTTATCAATAAGGTTTACTCCAACTTTTTTTAAATCTCGTTGGTGTTTTTAAATAAAGTAAGTGTAAAATTTCCTGAGATTCTCTTCCTCGATGTAAGAAAAACATATCCAAGCTGAACAGTAAACAAACTGGATACAAATCAAACTCCGAAGGCACTCACAAAATAAATTTACTTTCAACCTCGTTTCTGTTTACGTACCAAAGTTTCATAATCGTGACGGATACTCGTGTTCCCTGTATGAGAACACCTCGAGGGCTGTGCCACCCTGTATAAGTGCGTGCAAACAAACCCCAACTTATAAGTTTACTTCGTTATTCCTCACTTTATCGATCACATATTGTGTAATATGTCTAATATGACGATCAAGAGGAGTAAATCAATTAATACTGTGCAGTATTTTGCGCTTTGATTCGTAATTGAAAGAAATTTCTCTAGGTGTTTTCTTTAATTCTTGTCGTAGACAGTTCCAAAGTCTTGTGGCCCGAATAACAAAGGAGTAAGAATTCCACAGATTACCAGTAAAAAACAAAAAATATTTTATCCTCTCGTAGGTAAAATTAAAATCTTTATTATGACAAAATCTGACAAAAACATTTATTAAGTCAAATAACCTTGGGCCCTAGCCATCAGCCAGACGCCACTTTTCTATTCTGTGTCTATAATCGATAACGCTTTAAAATCGGAGGTACATTGTTATGGTATTCTAATATTTAGAATTTTATGACGTAGAACTCGACATAGCAAAACTAACTTAGGTCACTGCTGGTCTACCTGCAAACAACTGTGTGGTAATGATAGTTAAACACTTATTAAATATCTCTAATACTTAAGTTTTCATATCTTGAATTTACTCAGATTATCGAGAACATATTAAAGTTATCTCATCTTAGAAACGAGCCATAATAGCGTGCGTTTGAAAAGTACATGTCATCTATTTGAGTTGCCAGTTTAGCTAGAGAAGCTAAGAATTATTAAGATTTTTAAAAGAGAACGTGTAAATTTACATGAAATCCCAAACGTTTACTGTTATTGTTGTGCTTTCGTATTTCGTCGTAGTTAAACTAGAATATTTACATATCCCTTTTCCCAAGCCGACAAGGCCTCAATTCGTACATACTGTTTTTGTTAAAATCTGCTAACTTAAAATCATCAATTAAACATTAACCAAACCATTTTGCGTTCCCGTTAAATTACTGACCATCCGTTAGCTGTTGTTCTGTAGGCTATTTGAAAATAAGCGAAAACCCTCAAATGACCTGCTACAAAATAAATTAAAGCGCCTCGCAGAAACTCGTTGGAATTTTTTAATAGAAATTAATGGTTTTCACTTTAAGTAAGTGTCTGTTAATTAGCAAAGGAAAGAGTATACCAATCCAATAAATTTTGTTCCAATAAACTATTCTGAATACAGTATTTTGGTGGCTTAGTTGTAAGTTGCTGGCTTCTCGAGCTGACGGTGCGGGTTGGAATCCATGAAATGACTTTTAAGAAACTTTGAGGGGTAGAGCGTTTTATCTTTTGGTGTTCATAAGACTCAGGTAATTAGTAATAAGTGACCTAATCTAAAACATTAATTTAAAAATTAAATGGGGGTATCGTTATTAAAGTACGTCATCCCTGACACTAAACTGATTACTAAAGGGTGGTTTTGTCGCAACTGTTAAACAATTTGAATCATATGAAATATTTTAAAAAACACTAAGTTTCTTTGTATGACATCAAATCTGGGTCACTAGTTCAAAGACAAAGGTATTGCCACTTTTATTTTCTTACTAAATTTTTAACGGTGATAATGGCCTACGAAAATTGAGTTCGTTATTATCATTATAATTTTGTTTTATTTTATTATTATATTATAGTCAAAATAATACCTCTTTATAATTATAACATTGAAATGCTATCGATAAACGATATGCGTGTAAGTTACAGCGTTGGAGAGGGTGGGCTCTTAGTTTTGTAGACGAATTGAACTTTACTAGTTTTGTATTGCCCCATTAGCTATCTTACGCAGAGTTAAGTCAACCCGATCACTCATGGTCTTCTTGAGACGCTGGATTTCAAGCAGACTTGTACGTGCATTGCACGTATAGCTCTCAAATCTGCTGATATCGGCATACCTGATTATGCCAGATGACAAGAGTTTCTGTATGCACCGTGGAATATGTTGCAGAGAACTCAGAGTCCTGAAATACATCGACATTAATAGCCACTAAGTCGGAAGAGCAGCCATCAAGCTCGACTCCAATTGAACGTTCCCTCAGAAAATCAGATATCCAATCGCACAGACAAGGTGACAGTCCGTAGGCTGGAAGCTTACTTATAAGCTTCATACCAAACGCAAATGCCTTGAAAATATTAAGGGATATAGCTACCATGCATGATCCTCTAAAGCGAAACTCCATTAATGAGTGAAATCTCCTTAAAATATTTTTATGAAATTGCAAATGTTAACCATATTGCTAACCCAAAATAATTATGAAAATAATAAAATAGCCCACCATTCCCAAGCATTAAACATGAGAAAAATACAATATACCAAAACAAATTAAAAAGTAGCAGTAATGAGCTAGCTCGATAAACATCGAGATGACGGGTCTGTCGGCCAGCAGGCTGCGGTCTTCTGCAACACATTATAATTTACTTTGTGTTCGTTCCTGTTAATTAATGTAGCCTTAACAATTTAAACGTTTGCCCAGTCTTCAGAGCTTATCACTCTTTTTACATAACTGCAAAGGTCTATCTTTACAAACAGTCCTCTTTTAAAACGGCGGTCTGTAAGTTTCAAATTAAATGAACTGTTTGGTCAAAGGGTGAAAATAAAATTTCTTAAACGCAGCAGTTTTTTTTGTGTGTTAGTATTTTAAATGTGAACGTTTTTATGTTTGTTACGTAATTATTACAGTACAAACCCATCATTAAGGGCTTGTTTAAATATGAACTGTGGCCACCATATAGAAAATACTATATTAGGAATTTGTGTGTTATTTTTATTTAACCGCGTTGAGGATTAAGGAATATTTTCTACATAAAAATAGACCTTTTGTCGGCTCACAAGAATTAATATTGCTGTAATTTGAATACCAATCGCTTCTGCCTAAAGTAACTCACGATATTATTGCCAGAAAACTTCAAACGCCCTTCAACTGTGTAAATGATTCGCGCACGGTGGTACGTGTCACTTTTATATAAAGAATATTTACATGTCGCACGCCTGTTACTATCCATCGAATGTTATATTTGCATTTTCGCAATATAGTTTTGAATTGCCTGGATCCTTTCTTGCCTCGTATTGCCATTATAAAACAGACGTTGCATATCTTCATTATATCTTAAATCAATAAAATATGCATTTCTTGTACAGTATTTATTATAAAATGCAACAGGAATTTATGTGCTAATCAAACATTGAAAATCAAGTTACAAAACATTGTTAACAAAGGCGAAATAAACTCTAGAACGTAACATAATTCTATTACAGCCCGTCTCAAACGCAGCGAAAATTTTTTATAAGATGTACAAATGAAGTTAATTTTGAAGTATGTAATTTTAGAAGTAAAAACGTAAAAACGTAATTCCAACAATGTTTTAACCCCTGTCATAGCAAATGAAATTTTAAATGAAATACGAGACCTAAAAAACACATATACTGGAGGTTATGATGGCCTTAGTACAAAGATATTAAAGCTGCGTGCAAATGAACTAGTAAGGCCTCTAACTTACTTAATCAATTTAGTCAAGGCAAGTTTCCAACACGCCTTAAAAAAATCTGTCGTAAAACCTCTTTTTAAAAAAGGAGGCCGTGAGGACCTTATTAACTACAGACCAATTATGAGGGTGGATTGAAAAGTTCGCGGCCTAACATAGATAGCGTTGTCATATTATTATATAACTACCCTCATATGAAACCTAGACTCTTTGTCAGTCTCTGTGCAATTTTTCTCTGAGATACATGCGTATTTATTTATTTTATTAAACATTAAGTGATACTAAGTTTCATTAATTTTGAAAATGGATAGTTTAGGACACCGTGCCGTGATCAAATACCTCCACAAGAAACACTTAACTCCAAAGCAGATTCATGAAGATATGGTGGCTACTTAAGGAACATCTGTTTCGTCGTATACAATGGTAAAAAGGTAGACAGCTGAATTTAAACGTGGACGAGAGAGCATCAAAGATGACCCCCACTCTGGACAGCCTTCTACAGCTAAGACTTCGAAAAACATCAAAAAATATGTGATCTTATCATGGGAGACACAAGATTAAAGGTATCTGAGATAGCTAAAGCTCTCAGAATTTCATATGAACGTACACAAAATATGATCGTTAACAAATTATGGTTCCACAAGGTGTCTGCATGATGGTTTCCGCGGCTCCTTTCAGTTGAACAGAAACGAACTCGGCTCACGATTTCCAGAGACTGTTTAGAGCTTTTTCAAGCTGATTAAAACGAATTTTTGGCAAGGTTTGTTACTATGGACTAAACATGGGTTCATCACCATACTCCTCAATCCAAACAACAATCCAAACAATGGAAGAGTCCCGGATCTCGAACCCCCAAGAAAGCCAAGGTATGTTTTTCAGTAAACAAGGTAATGGCATCAATTTTCTGGGATCCTAAGGGTGTCATCTTGGTTGATTACTCAGAAAGAGGTCAAACTATAAATTCTGCATACAACTGCACACTATTACGTCTTTAACGCGAAGAAATAAAGTCCAAAAAACCAGGATTGTTGACCAAGAAAGTTTTGTTTCATTAAGACAATGCTCGTGTTCACATATCTGCAGAATCGATGGCTCAAATAGTGAATTGTGGTTTCTAATTGCTTCCTTATTCAACTGACTTGGCACCTTCTGACTTCCACCTTTTTCCAAAACTAAAAAAACACTTAGGTGGAATGAATTTTTCTAACAATGAGGAGGTCAAAGTGGCCGTAGATGCCTTTTTTGAAGACCTTGACGAGACTTTCTATTTAAATGGGATCAAGGCTTTGGAGGACCGCTGGACTAAGTTCTGTTACCTAGGAGGAGAGTATTTAGAACAATAAATATAAAAAATTGCATTATTCGTGTGTTTTCTTATTAAGGCCGCGAACTTTTCAATCCACCCTCAGACATTAGTATCTATTTTGTCAAAGATTATTGAAAAGATTATGGTCAAGAAACTGAATAGCTTTCTGGATAAAAATGATATCTTGTGTAGAGAACAATTTGGTTTCAGGAAAAATAAATCAACTACTTTGGCTTGTTTTTCACTAGTTAAAAGAATTACGGAAAGTTTAGACAAAAAGCTTTACCCTACAACAGTTCTACTTGATATGTGCAAAGCTTTTGATTTTGTGTCACATAAAATACTTTTAAATTAATTGAAGCAATGCGGCATAAGAGGTATTGTTCTAGATTAAATCGAGAGCTACCTTAAAGATAGAGTACAGTGTGTTGAAGTAACATATTTAAACAACAAACATCGAATAAGCCATAGATCCAAATTTCTTGTAAATGGTACAGGCGTACCACAAGGTAGTGTTTTGGGACCGCTTTTATTTATTTTATATATCTATGATTCACCCAAACACATGACCAATGAATGTTTTTATATGCTGCTGATATAACAATTTTAATTAATTCTGTAAATGCCCGTGACCTCAAAATTAAATTGAATTAATTCTGACAAAGGTAATAGACTGGCTCAGTGCGAATAATTTGAATATTAATTTATCGAAAAAAAATATAATTCAATTTCATACAATCAATTTGAAAGTTCCCGAATTAAGTGTAAACTATAATGGTTTTAAAATTGACAGTGTAAATGCCACAAAGTTTTTAGGTTTTACTTTAGACAAATACTGCAATCGGAAAGCTCTTGTAATTGATGTAAAAAATAAGATTGACAAATATGTATATGTATTAAGACGTATCAAAGAAGTATTCGGTACAAGAGCAGCCCTCCTTGCCTGTCATGGATATATATCATCTATTTTAAGGTATGGGATTGTTTAATTGGGAAATTGCGTTGATATAAATAAAGTATTTCGTACACAAAAAAATTTATCAGAATACTGTCTGGTGCTGGGTATATTGACCATTGTAAACCTCTTTTTGAAAAACTAAGGACACTACCTGTGCCCTGCTTGTATATTTTTGAGATTTGCATTTGTACGAGCACATCCAGAATATTTTAAAAGAAATAAATGTTTAACTGCAGATGAAGACATAAACATAAACTATATGTACCTGCTCAACGACTTAATATATTTTCAAAAAAATTTTATTGTATGGCTGTGCGCAACTGTAATAAATTACCAAATAATATTAAGAACTTGACCTTTAGACTATTAAAAATAAATTTATTTAATTATTTTTTAGATAAGAGTTACTACTCATTAAATGAATATTTATCATAGATTTAAATCCTTAGCTTAAATAATTGTTGTTATAAGTTTTTCATTGTTGATGTTGTCATTTTAAATTTATAATTTGATAGTTTGATTAAGGTCTGAATATATGACGTTGGAAAGATTTGCACATCGTTTGACACGGTTAAATATGCTGTACTTAAATATTTATAATACCTGTTGTATCCACCATATTTTGCAAGTAAATTTATTTGATTTAATTTGAAGTTTAATTTGTAGTATTTATACCTTTTTGGTACTTTCTTAATAGACTGACATGTTCCCTTTTGAACAAGCTCATAAAGATTTTCAAAGTTTTGATTATTTCCACGTCATTTTGGACTGTCATAAACAGTCGCAGTTTTCACAAAATTACTCCGAAAGGGATAAATAGCGGCAAACAACCGACGGACGTGGACGGCTTGCACACACGTTTTACGAGGTGAATGTAGTATGCAATAAAATTGGCTTCTAATATTTAAATTGCGATTAAATCTATTCATCCTATTTTAACTTTAATTAAAATAGTTTTTTGAGTAGCTATTACACGGAATTTTATGATTACCAAATGGGTTATTTGTTGTCAAAAAATGACCATATCAGGATTTTTGTGAAAAAATATTTGAAATCGGGATTAAACCACACATGACCGCCATTAATGTATATAGCAAAAAAACTAAAATTTTTGTTTATTATACGTAGCAACTCTATGTAGTTATGGAAATATAATTGAAATACCCAATCCTTATATTGAATAGCCAGTGTAGTGTTTCACTTTACAAGTCCAATGTTGTGACAGCGAAACAGCTTAACGAGCTGAAACTTAGGTCTATGTAGGGATTATTTGGCTTCGTCGGCGTAAACATAATTAATGTATCTCACATAGTGACAGCGGAGAGGTCAAGGAGGGCCATGGCTGAATCCCGCGTTGACTCGTGAACGGGTGCCGTTTGAGGGTGTTCGTCATTTGGATACTTGGCGGGAGGGATACTTGCCGAGGTAACAGATGCAGAATAATTTTGACACAGAACCGATCTGCGTCCAGCCCCGTTCGGACGTGTTGACGGTCGCTCCCGGCTGCCAAGTCACGTTTGTTGTCTCACGACTTCTTTCCATAGCAATACTCAAACGCCATTCTTGCTATACTTTTTAGTGGAGCCTACTCGAACAAACACCTCACTTCGTCCCTGACGACTTGAGAGATATACGCGATCTGCGTCCAAGCCCGTTCGGACGCGTTCGCAGACGCTCCCAGCCGCTGAATCACGATTGTCGTCTCACGACGACAACTCATGGCAATACTCAAACGCTGACCCTCGTTCAATATCTCGCTTCATCCCCGACGACTTGAGATAAGCCTGTTTGTGACTCGCTCTGCGGCCGGTTTCGACCGGTCGTAACGTTGTCAATTCCGCACTTCCGTGCACCCCTCGAATTAATTCCTCACCTAGGTGGGAGCCGCAACAACACAGTTGAGTTTACTTACGTCAGTAACCGACGTTCGTCCGTATTTCCTAAATTTCATAGAACAGTCGTTTTCACGACTAATCTTCATTCGCCGCCTGCTGCCCGACGTCGCCGACTGCGTCGCCGTCGCCGCTCCGGCAAGATCTGCGTTCCAGGACTTCGAGTCTTCGTGTTCGAGTAAGTTATCCGCGTCGTTTCCAACCGCCCTACTGCGTGTAGGGTGGTTTTAGGAAGTTAGTCATCGTTGGTAGGTTCATAGTATATATATTTATATATTGTTGTCCCTCCCCAACCCCTCCGCAATGGCCTCCCTAAGCTTTGAAGAGATTAGGGCCAAGTTATTTAAAAGTACCTGTGCCGAAGGCATAAATATAAATGCTGATAATTTTCGATTCCTACATGTTCTTATCCCGCATTTCATGGCATTAATTCCACCAATGGCCCCTCAGGCCACCCCAGTTCCCCAGACTACTCTGGTCTTAGGCCCTCCCGCGTCCCCTTCCTCCAGTGACATGGATTGCGAAGTAGACGCCCCTCCGCGCCGCAAGCGCGCACCCGCGACCGAGTCATCCTCGGACGCCACCCCAACTGGCCCTGAGCCACCCTCTTTCACCCTAGTTAAGAAGCGCTCTAAGAAGCGTTCGAAACAAGCCCCGGCGTCCTCAACGCCTGTCCCGGTGTCTTCAACACCCACCGCGGCGACTGAATCGCCAGCTGCCCCGGTGCCTTCAGCACCCGCTCCGGCCCCAACTTCAGTCAAGGCCAAGGTCCCACCACCCGTGTTCCTTCGGGAAAAGGGTAAATGGTCCGAGGTCTCGACTTTGTGCAAAGAGCACAAGATCCTCTACACCCGAGCGACCAACTCGGGTGAATCTATTAAAATCACTGTCTCGTCGATAGACGATTTCCGAGCTTCGACTAAGCTCCTCACCGATAAGCAATATGCTTATCACACTTATGCTCTGTCAGAAGAGCGTAAGATCAGAGCGGTACTCAGGGGAGTCCCGTACGAATTATCGAACGAGGCTATCCTGGAGGATCTGCAGTCCCAAGGCTTCCCGGCACTCGCGGTGCATAAAATGCACAGCAAGTACGGGAGGCAACACCCTCTCACTCTGGCGGTTCTCGCCAACGTCCCCAAGTCCAGGACGATCTTCAAATAGGTCAGCATCATACGCGGCCTCTCTGGCATCAAAGTTGAGATGCCTCATAGACGCGGTCACCCCGGCCAGTGCCACCGGTGCCAGTTGTACGGGCACGCGGCGGCCAACTGCGCCACCCCGCCCAGGTGCGTCAAGTGCCTGGTCCCTCATTACACTAAAGAGTGCAATCGCACTCCTGAAACTCCCTCTCCTCCCGATTGCGTGCTTTGTGGCCAGTCCGGCTACACCGCAAACTACAGGGGCTGCCCCCGTGCACCCCGTTGAATGCGTACTAATTCTAAGAGGGCGGCACCCAAACAGGCCCCGCCCCTTTCTCAGGAAAAGGTTCCGCCGCTGCGTAGCCGGGTTCCACCGGCTGCAAAGCCTACACAACCCAAGCCTGCTCCAGAGAACTGGAGGCACCGCCCCGCTGCACTAGCGAATCCCATCCCGGCTCCTCGCCCATCCAATATCACTCCTCAACCCTCCGTAGCAGACGATATGCGTATCGTCTGCGACGCTATCAAATGTGTTGATGTTAGGGAGATTGCAGTCTTAGCCCGTAAACTTAGGGCTTCACGTACTCCGACAGAGCGTTTGCTAGCTCTGGCGGAACATAGTTCCCTTCTCAATTCATTATAGGTTCATTTAAATGAATTGATCCCTAAATTATGCTTCGGCCGACCTCCGCGCAGCCCCGGCTTCACCGGAGGCTGAACCCCGAACGGCCACCAACTCATGTCCCTTTGAGCACCTTCAGTGCAACTTTCACTACAGGCGGAAGACCCGCTAGCGGGCCTCCGCCAGCGCGCCCAACTTCCCGCCGGGTGTCGCTTCCGATGAAGGCTAACGGTAAACCGATTACTACAGCCAACAGGTGGTTTTTAGTGGGTAGGTGCCATTCTGGTGAGTCCCACATAACCCCCCCGCAGAGGAATTTACCTGCGGGCGGGTATGCATGACGCATCTTCCACCTCCCTCCCACGAGGGTGCCTCGGCAGCAAAAAAAAAAAAAAAAACGACGTTCGTCCACAAGGCTCGGGCTGATTCTCTGGCTACGTACTTGACGCTGGGCGCTTAATACGCTATTTAAAGACTCGCTCTGCGGCCGGTTTCGGCCGGTCGTAACGTAGTCAAATCCGCACTTTCAGTGCAACACAACTTCGCGAAGCCGTCGTCAGGTCTACGGCCGGTTTTTGATGCCAATTTATTGACAACACATTCCGTGGTATACTTAACGGTGACAACTAAGCCTGCTAGCGTTGACCCGGTGCACTTTAGGCCTTGGAGAACTTTGGAAACTTGGCCGACCGGATCCCGGTACAGGGGCCTAAATTCCCAGGGAGACGGTACAGTGTTTGTCCAATAGGGGCAACACTTCGCGATGTCCCCAGCCCCCCTACCGCTGGTAGGGAGATTAGCCGCTAGGGTTTGCTAGGTTGTTAGGAAATTTAGGCATCTTCTATCTATGTATATAATTAGTCCCAACCCCTACCTTATGGATTCACAGAGTTTACTAACCTTTGCGAAGGCCTTCGCCCAGGCACTCGCCGCGTCCCCGGGTGTCCCCATCAAAGACGAGGTCATAACTCAGGCCTTGATTACGTTAAATGCGTCTTCGGCCCCTCAGACCGCCCTCAGGCCTCAAATACTGTGACCCCTCAGGTCTACAGCTCTCCCGCGTCTCCCGTGCCCTCCGAAATGGACTATGTGTCGGACACGTCCTCGCGTACATCACGTCGCAAGCGTACCGCTCCCGGGAGCGACTCGGAATCCGCGTCTGATGCGTCGTCGGACGCCGCCACCATAACCGGATCTCCTGAGCCCACGTTTACCCTAGTCTCAAAACGCTCTAAGAAGCGTTCAAAGCAAATTGCGGTGTCTTCAACACCCAAACTCACCCCGGTGTCTAAAACACCCACCCCCGCGCCATTAATGTCACTGCAAGTGACCGCAACCCCGTCGGTATCGTCCAAGCCATCAACGCGCTGCGCTCCCGTCCCGGCAAAGCCTCAGCTTCCTCCTCCCATCTTCCTACGCGAAAAAGTGCGATGTACCGCGGTTTCTAATCTGTACAAAGAGCACAAAATTAATTACGTCAAGGCGTCTAACGCAGGCGAAACTATTAAAATTCAGGTCGTGACCATCGACGACTTCCGGTCTTTTACTAGGCTCCTATTGTGCAAACAAATCGCGTATCATACAATTCGGCCATTCTCCGATTAGCCAGCTTTGTCGTGTCCGGGCTTGTATATCGGTAAGTATTGTCTAATTCAATAAGTGCAATTTTTTTAAAGTTAGTAAGCATTCTCATTTAGCTGTAAACATAAATTTAGGCCTCAGTTAAGTCAAAATATTTGGTTAAATTAAATTTTGAACCCCTGTTCTCTAATTGTCGTGACCTGTCCGCTCGCTAACCTAATGTTAAAACTTGCCTGTAGTTTTTACAAGGTACGGATTTAATTTGTTTAATTTAAAGTTTTAAATAGTATTGCGTAGTGTGTATCTTATAACAAAATATCCACTTAATAGAACCAGTATGTAAACAATTATCATTAAGTACCCGCATGTCCGGTCTAAAGTTATAATTACCGTAGCGCTTTTTGTTCAGGCGTGTTCATCCCAAAATAACGGTATTTAGCACATCACTGCTAGACGCATCGCGAGCCCTCAGTTTGGGCTACTACTCGCAAGCAGGCGGATGTTGCTTGTGTGTCGGTGTCTCGCCACAAAACACGTAGGAGTCTAATTACCGTACCCTTGGTTTGAACAAATTCTAATTACCGTGCACTTATTTATATACTAGATTGTTAAGATTAGACTCTCGTTGCTTATTTAAATAAAGACAGTACTTTGGCCTCCGTATGTTGTAGTAGGCCAGTAATTAAAAACTGTATAAATTTTCGGAATTTCTAAGAAAACCTTCCATTTTCTAATTACCGTAATTACAGTGTATTTTCTAATTACCATTGTACGAAAATATTAAGAAGTAGGTAAAGACTATTCGGTTACTGTCACTAAAAAACGTCTTCTTATGGTAGCGTCGGGTAAAGGGTCGCTCATTTCCCTTTAATATGGATGAGGAGGGCGATGGCTGGATCCAGCGTTAACTCGTCAACGGGTGCCGTGAGGAGGAGAGTCGTGCGGGAGAGCCGAGCTAACAGATGCAGATACAAATAATTTTGTTTGGACATAAAGAGACACTAAAACTTTATTTTGAAAAAATATACCCGTGAAGTTTCTTGCCAGTTCTTCTTCACGAAGGTTTTTCCAAACTGGTGGTAGAGTCATGTTTTATTTGACGTCAATAAGAACAAGTAATTGTCAATGTTGAGAAATAAATATTTAAATTTCAATATGATTCAAAATAGTTAAATTCAACATTTAAAAGAAAATGTACCTGAGAATGACTGTTCACGTTGATTTTAGCGAGAACTATAACACAAAATACATTGAGGAAATCTAGTCATTCTACTTTCGTGGCAGGCGAAAGCATTTTAGCGAGAACTATAACACAAAATACATTGAGGAAATCTAGTCATTCTACTTTCGTGGCAGGCGAAAGCAACTGCATACATCTGTCATTCCTTACAAGAAAAATGGAAAATTTCTGACTCAGTCATTTTGCACCTTGAGTAATTCACTTAGACATGGGGCAAGAGTCATCTCATGCCTATCCATTTAATTGCCATTAATTTTATATCAGATCCTCCGACGGGACAATACCGTCACAAAAAATGTTTTATGTCATCTCAAAACTTCATTGGCACTTTCCGAAATTTAAAGTGGTTGGCTGGAATAAAACAGAGAGCGGCTATGGCAAATGCTCATCAGATGGCGTAGGAGCGACGGTAGATAGGACTGCAGATAGAATCGTGGCTCAGGGCTGTGATATTGTCGATATTGAAACTCTTTGTGAAAAATTTAGAGCCAATATTAGAGGAGTCATTACGGAAATAGTTAATAAAGCAGATATCCTCCAAAAAGATCTCCTAATCGATAAGGAGTTACAGGACTTTTGAGGGCACAATGAAAGTCCATCAAGTCGTTTGGATTCATCAAAACCGAACTTATTTGCCATTCGAAAATTAAGCTGTGGTACACAAGAGTGTATGCAGCAATCAATCAAATGTGAACATGGTAAACACCATGGATTTTATGCTTTGAATCCAGAAACGACAAAAGAAAAAGAAACTTGCCCAAATCCCAGATTCATACTATCTGCACCTTCCAAAACAGTTTTGGGTTCCTGTCTTTCCTCTTAATTTAAATCTTACAATGCCATCCTTCACAACAAAGACAAACATCCCTAATAATATATGTTTTTGATATGGAAAATATAGATTGATGTAAAAAAAAATTTAAAATGAATTTATGCAGACTGTTTAATATTAATATGCACGGTTGTGTTCATTTGAGTAAACTCGCCCACGACACTAGTTTATATAATACGTTATTTCATTCTGAAAGTATTGATTTACTATACATAATGTAAGTACACAGCGATATAAGCAAATCTTAGAGGACACATATGAATAGCTTTTAGCTGGACCTATTTTCATTATCTAAGAATGTTTCGAATACTAGCTACATGTTTTTTCGTACTGAACAAAAGTCCGAGTTGATTTATATGAAAGCATACAGTTATAATTATAAAAGTATTCCTTTAAATAAACAGCTGTGACTAAGCAATTTTAATTATAAGATTTTTAGTTATATTTAGTTTCCATTAACGAACAATTGCAACGATAAAGTGAACTTTCTTTATTTCCTGATACGTGTGAAACACAGTTTTTAAGAATCATATTAGATTTTTTTTAGTTTTACGTACATTTAGTAGTCTTTTCTAATTACCGTTACATTAAGTTTTAGACCTATGTTATTACCGTACACAAAAAAAATTATGTGTATTTAGTTTAAAAAGTACTAATAATAGCCTGATGCCTTTTTTAGTGCTAATTTATATCTTTATTTATAATTTATATTCTAGCGTTTTGAAGTCAAATAAGTGAAAAATTAAAAAGGCTACGGCAATTAGACGAAGAATGCCTAATGTCGAGAATGACCGACTTATGCCCTCCCGGAGGAACGTAAGATCCGCACCGTACTACGGGGCGTCCCGTTCTAGCTCGCGAACGATGAAATACTCGATGACCTTAAGCCCCCGGGCTTTCCAGCTGAAGTCGTGCATAAAATGCACTCTAACCGTGGCAGATGCTTTCCATTCAAGTTAGTAATCCTCACCAACACTCCCAAGTCAAGGGATATTTTTAGAGAGACGCGTACAATCTGCGGCCTCTCGAACATCTCCGTCGAGGCTCCTTATCGTCGCGGCCACCCAAGGCAATGCTACCGTTGCCAGCTTTACGGCCACGCAGCAGCTAGTTGCTCAGCCCCCAATAGGTGCGTTAAGTGCCTGGATCCTCCATAACGAAGGAGTGCATCCGCACTCCTGAATCCACTTCCCCCCCTGCTTGTTTGTTGTGCGGCCAGACCGGCCACACAGCTAACTACAGAGGTTGTCCTAGAGCTCCTCGCTCCTCGCTCATCCGCAAAGAGGGCTGCGCCTAAGCCGGCGCCGCCACTCACTCCCGCTAACTTGCCGTCGCTGCGCAACCGGGCTCCCCCGGAAGCAAATCTCGAACAGCCGAAGCCGACTTCAGCTAATTCCTGGAGACAACGTCCAGCCGCTCCACCTGTTCGTCCTATCCCAGCTCCCGTAGCTCCCGTAAGCCCGCGCCCCACTCCGTCATCTTTACCTCAGTCGTCGTTGGCTGAGAACATGAAGACCGTGTTCAACATCATCCAAAACGTCGATATTAGGGTAATCGCCGTACTCACACGGGAGTACTCGTACTTGTACTCCGTACTCGTCGCTAAACTGCGAGCCTCCCGCTCTCCTCAAGAGCGTCTCTTAGCGTTAGCCGAGCATCACTCGCTTCTGAGTTCGTTGTAAATTTCTATAAAAAGTTAAAATTATTTATTTAGTTAATAAAATGATTAGACCTTTAACTACCGCGTCCGGTCGTATCAAACCCAAGGGCTTATCCCTAGTTTTATTTCTCGCAGCCTTAGTACCAACTTTCCTGAGCTCAAACTGTTCCTTCAGAACAACGAGCCAGACTTACTGCTTCTCTAAGAGACGTGGCTAACTCCAACTCGCTCCAGGGGATTAAAAACTCCCAAATACGCGCTCACTCGTAACGATCGCTAGCAAAGTAAGCACCTGCTGGGGCAGGTCTTAAGTGCATGGTAGGAAACTCCATCCGCACCCGGAGCCTTGTTGGATTTTTAATGAGAAGAAAAATTAAATCATAAGACACTAAGACGTAGTCGGCGGTGATGGGGAGAGAGTCCCTGTGAAGGACTTCATCCTGGACTTCAACTGGCTGTGAGAAAGATGAGCGGGTTGGGTGCTGGGCGAGCATTGTGAACCAATGCTGTCCGCGAAGCATTCGGCTTTCTCTTCTACTTCGAAGGCGGTAGTGCCATGGAGACGAGTGAGTTGTGGTGGCTCGCGCCATCCCATAGTACGCTTAGTTGGACGGGGAGAAGTCTCTGAAATCTGCAACACAAGACCTAACTTTACGTTGTAGTTCATTCCCAGCTAATCTTTACTATTATATAATATAGTACAGATAATCTTGGCTCTCCGGAGAGTGCGTTCTTTGCTTGATAGCATCAGTGCGAGAATCGACTATCTAGTTTATTTTTTCAGGGGTATCTAAATAGTCAGATGAGATCGCGAGTGGTGAGTTCGGGGCTTCCATGGCCGAAGCTAGAGTATCCATAAGCCTTGCCAGTTGGTATAGGTCTTAGGAAAGGGGGCGTTGTTGTAAGGCGGCCCTAGTATAAGACAGACTGGGTGGTGATCCGAGCCTAAGCCATCGAGTGGTTTGATAGACCTGAGAGGTGATTCCCTTGACTAGGGCAAAGGCGAAGATGTCAGGAGCGTGGTTCAGGTTGTCTGGATAATGAGTTGGAGTGACGGGGGACATGACGTCTAAGTCAAGTGACTCTGTGATGTTAATGAGTACGTCTACGGTGGTATTGGTCGATAGGCACGTCCAGTCACTATGTTTGGAGTTGAATGGCCGAGGGCGAAAATGCCCTCAAAGTCACTTTGGATACGTCTGGTGCCACTAGGTATGAAGACCGAAACTATGATGATGGTCTGATGACCTGTCATAGCATAGCCAACCTACACACAGTTGCTTCCATGGTGATGAGAGGAGGCGTGGGGAGAGGAGAACAGTGGAAACCCTTGTAAATGGCAGCGCCACCGTGACTGTAGGGGTCGAGCCTGTCGTTACATGTTAGAGCGTATTTAGAAATGACAAGTCCCCTGGAGCGGGATGGAGTGAGCCACAATCTGGTGTCAAAATTAAATTCAATAATGAAGGCACAGTGCCGTGCCGCGTAAAATTCTTTAGAATTTTTTTCAAAAATAAATAAGAACCCAACAAAATTGCAAAAAATAATTCAGTTTTATAAGAGCAAACGAAATTCAACTTTGTAATCGCGTTAGGAGGAATTAAAATTGAAAGTATTTTAAACCTGGGAATATTGTGCTTGGATGAGCCGTGGCGTAATGAGATGCTATCAAAGGTGTTGTGGTTACTAGCTTTTTATTCTCGTAGACTCAAGTCGTACCACCAGAGTGATGGTACGTAACCTTGCACCAAATATTAATATTAGAAAAAAAAGTTTAGAAGGCTTTTTGGAGGAAACAATGAATCTTTATATATTATGAATTAGTCTATGTGCATTAAATAATAAATAATTAATACCAATTATTTCAGGTTCAGTTTCGTACATAAATTATATGAAATAAAGTATTTTATTTGATAATTTGATGAATATTTTTTAAACATATTTCGAAAAAATATATGAATTTATCATTTCACGGTACCTATGTTCAAATATTAGTGAAGTCAAATTATAAAATCAATAATACTTTGCTAATAGCAAACTTAAAAAGGATGTTGGACGTAAACCTGGGCGTCTACTCTAATTCAACGAAAACGAAGTTTCGATTGAAAGTTCGCGTGTTTCCTACCACGGTTCCATTCGTTCGGAAGTTTCGTCCGAACGAAAATTGTTTGACGTTTAGATTCTCTAAACCTACTCTAATTCGTACTAATCCGAACGAAAATTTGAATTTGACACATGATTGTTCGGAATTTTAACCTCAAAATTGACGACACCAAAAGTGTTATCGTTTGATTTTCGTTAGTGTGAATTAAGTGTGGAAATTGTTTGAAATGGCTTCAAGAATGCTTTTGATCGAAGATGCTCTACGTGAAGAACGTTTAGAGCGTCGAAGGTACCGGCGCCGCCTGCGCAATCAACTTAATATAAGCCAAATTCCCGATATAGAGTTTGTAGGAAATTACAGACTAAATCGGGAACTATTCGAGGAGTTGTGCCAGGAAATAGTGCCTTTATTACCTCCAAAGGCAAGGCGTCATGGAATCGAGCCCACAATTAAGGTGGTGTATATTTTTTTATTATCGTTCCCTTTAATAAAAAATTGCATTTTACTGTTAATATTCCTTGTCTTTTTCAGATCCTTACAGCCTTGAATTTTTATGCCCGAGGTAGTTACCAAGGGTCTGTGGGGCAAAACATGGACGGACCCATGGCACAACAGACTGTTTCTCGCTGTTTGCAGGAGGTCACAACTGCCCTCAATGCACCCCATATAACAAGGAAGTACATAAAATTCCCGCAAAATAGAAATGAAAGGAATCTTATTAAGCGGGGGTATATATTTATGTATCTAAGTCTTATTACTTATTTCACCATAATGTATTTTGAATGAATGTTAAGTATATCATTAATGTTGCAGATTTTATGATAAATATAGGCTTCCTGGTGTGATTGGGTGCATTGATTGCACTCATATTGCAATTGTTAGACCTTCCGAGCATGAGGAACAATATTTTAATAGAAAGCATTTTCATTCCCTTAACACCCAAGTTGTAAGTATAAGAACAATTTTATTGTGACATCTTACTGTTGTATATGATTCTCATTATTTTCTATACTTACCTTACTTACCTAACTTACTTTTTATTTATAATATTATGTTACATTGAATGACATTCATTTCCAGATATGCGACAGTGACTGCTATATAACAAATGTGGATGCTTCATTTGGTGGAGCAACACATGATGCTTATATTTGGAGAGAATGTGACATAAGAAGCCACATGGAGGGTCTCCAGAATGAAACAGTTTATCTATTAGGCATGTTTGAATTTATTGACTGTGTTATACTTAGTAAAATTAGGATTATAATCTAATTCACAATAATAGTATATGTTTTTTTTTTCATTTCAGGTGATTCTGGTTATGCTCTAAGGGAGAATATGATGACACCTATAGATAATGCTGTTGAAGACTCTCCTGAAGGTAGATACAACTTTGTCCAAAAGTGTGCACGCTCCACCATAGAACGCACATTTGGTATATTAAAAGGTCGATGGAGATGTCTTTTGGCAGCTCGGGAACTGCATTACTGTCCTGAAACAGCAGGTAAAATTATAATAGCCTGCTGTGTTTTACATAACTTATGTATAAGGGGTGGTATTGATATTCCCGAGTTGACAGAAGATGAACTCCAAGCTGAAAGAAGCAGGCAGGTTCACCCTTTCCCTGTTCCCTTTCAATCAGCTGCTTCTGCAGCTCAAGCTCTACAGGCAGGTCGAAGGGCGAGAGCTGTATTAGTAGAAATGTTGGAAAGGAATAGGTAGGATGTGGTGTTGAACATAGTTTTTAAGGTTTCTTATCTAACACAATTACTGTAATATTTTATAAATGTTAGTTTCTAAGGTATTTATCTATGGGCCATAGTTGCCTGATAATAAATGTGGAATGCTGCAATGTATTTCTATTAGCTAGTGTTTATTTCCATATGTATATTTTCTGTTAATATGTTTTCTACTATAATATTATTTTATTTTATTGGATATTACTAATATTGTTGTTGTTACTCTTTTGTATACATTATTTGAATTGTATTGGAATAATAACATTACAAATTAAATTAAGATTGTTTTAAATAGAATTAAGATTCATACTTGACAAATAACTTTAGCTTGACATAGATTTTTATTATTATTATTTTCTGTTGACATAATTGTATCATATGATTTTATTATTATTTTTGTTTATTAGGTACTATTATTATTTTTATTGATATATTGTAAGTTTTTAGTGGACTGAATATTTCTAGTGTCATGTCAGTCCTTAGTCAGTAATATTGTATTTTTTGTTTATTAATGTATGGTGTGTACGGTGTTGGTGTGACTAAGTAATAAATTAAAAAACAAATAAATTATATGTTTTCCTTTTTTAATTTAATACAAGAATATTATTTATACTTATAATACAGTTTATTTACTTAACCCTATCTAGAAACAAATATTAAAATGAAAGGCAACAATTAATCTAAATAATCTTAATTCCTATGGTCTAAATATTCTCTAAGAAGTTCTAACAGCTGTAACAGGGCAGTCCTGATGCCTGCGAGCTCGTTGTTCCTGATAATTTCTCTCTCTGCACGCCCCTCTTCATAACGATACAATCTGCTTCTGACATCAGAGCCAGCAGCTGATCGTCTCCTGGGGCGTGCAGGTTGTGAGGCTGTAAAACCATTCCAATTTAAATATGTACCTAATTTCAACAAAATGGCTAAGAAAATTTTTATATTGTTATCTAAATGGACACATATTAATAAAGTTAATATAGAAATGAAATATTTATTTCTCAACATTGACAATTACTTGTTCTTATTGACATCAAATAGATTAGATATTTATTAGAATTAGAAATATCAGTAAAGGCTTTTAAGTAAGTATCAGAAGTAATAGTTTTATAGGTTCTTTACATTTATTACACAAAATAAAATTTACTTGCTTGTGTCCTGAAAGATTTCCTATGGTAAAATAATCACTCATTTCTAATGTTATATCATGTACTTAGAAATTTTTTATCATAGCACTATTTACTGAAAATATAACAGTAACAAAAACTTACAAAGTGTGGAGGTCAGGGGTTCTTGTGACACCAGTGGTGAACTTGTATTGATGACTACTTGACTAGATTCAACATACTCCAGAACTTCATGCAAATCCGGCTGTGGTAAGGTCAGTCGCTGGCTTGTTTGACTGGAGGTGGATGGAATTGGTTCATTGGTCTGAAAATAACACAGATTTATTACCTAATAGAATTCTAATGAGATATTGAAGTCAAATTAAAAATGGACTTTAAATTCTTATAAGTACATAAATATACTAATAAGCAATAAAACAATAATGTAAAAAAAATTACGATCACAACTTAGTATGTGAATAATTAAGAATTCAAAGAATGACTACCTCACTGAAGGCTTGCACTCTGGCTCCAGTTTGACGTCCACCAAAACCATCTCCCATTATAGCAAGGATTTTTAACTGCCACTGGGCGAGTTGTGGTGCCGTTAATGGCCCACCTCCAGTCGCTGAAGCTGACCTGCGAGCATCAGCAGCAGCTTTCTTGGCTAAATGTTTTCTATCGGCCCAAACCTGCAAAATATTAAATACAAGTATGAGATTTTATGTCACAATATTATTATATTATTAAACAATAAAACACTAGGTACCTTTTGCCACTGCTGAATTGTTTTAGTGCAACCACCCATAGAATTGAGCATATTGCACAATTCTTCCCACAGCCTCTTTGACTCGGCATTTCCGTCACCACCCCTCAATCTCCCGAGGGCTAGATCCCTATGCTCCTCCAAGAAATTGAGAAGGGTGTCGATTTGCTCAGGAGTAGCTGAACCCGTATGTGGAGCCATTGTAAACTGAAAAAATTTTTAAATGTTTATTATTAAAAAGAGGCGATATATTCAAAACAACAAATAATATGTATTTATATGATATTTACTTACGAAGTTTTTAAATCCAAACAAAACTTGTGGCGACCCAAAATGCAGACTACGACAGTACGTACGACTCGGAAGTTTCTTACGGAATGTGTATCGCGGTCGCGAAGTACATAAAAACAAAAAGCACTTGGAAGCATGATTTATTAACACAACACTTGAGAAACAAATTTCAGAAAACTTTTCAAAGAATTCAAACAAAAAATAATTGGAAGTTGACATGTTATGATTAGATTGCCTGTGATTATACAGCTATTTTTGGTTGTTATACGTAACTACCCATTGTTGGTATGAATTAGTACCCTTCGTAGTTAGTCGGATAATAATGACCGTGAAAGTGTGTTTTATCGTGCCTCGGTAAATTTCGTCCAAAATAGTTTTTTTGTCTGTTTAATTATATTTTCTGCATGATTATTACAAGAAATATTTAATAAACCACATGTTACATGTACAATTTAAAAATAAAGCTTATGAGTTAATTTATTTTATGTTAAAGTGAAAACCGTAATTTACTTCAGGTGAAATAGAAAAAGACCCAAACAACATTGTTCATTCCACTCGTTCACGAAAATTGTCTTTGGATCCGAACTTCTTGCGCGTATCCGAAAATGAAATAGAGTAGGGTCATTAACGAAATTTCGTTTTAATTTCGTTCGTTAACGAAATTTCGTTTCGGAGAAAGAGAGTAGACTTCCTGGTCCTTTTCCCAAATAGAATCAAACCCGTTTCCTTAAAATTTTGTAAATATTTTTTGTTCTCATAAAACTTGCTTCCAATAGACTAATGCACACGCTGTAACAAAAATCTCAATAACCTAAGTCCATGGCTTATATATGATAGACTAATTGTCGAAATACTGTACAGATCTGAAACTTTTCATAAACAAAAAATATATCTCTAAATGTGAGGAGTATTTTACAAAACAACTTATAATTACTATCAATATTGCTTCACGCTTATGTAGAAATAGACTTATTTTTATAAAAAAATAATTGTATGTTACTTATTTCAACACAATACGTCAAAATAAAATATTATTTATTTAGATGAGTAAAAATTATGTAAATTTCATAAAACAGCTTATCTTAGTCACTATTAAACTGCTTTAGCCCTCACAAGTATTTAATGTTAATTCCCTCTGACAGAGAAATAGGATTCTTCGGTGAAATATTACGAATTATTTGTCAAATATAAGTCAATATTTCAATATGTCAAGTTAACTGCATTGGGTACTTTGTACGAATTGCCGTTTTTCACCAAATAAATGAAGCGTAATTTTTTTAATTTTTTTTTATTTCTATTAATCAAAATAATCACCAATGCAATCAATGCATCTTTGCCAACGCATTGGTAGCTTATTGATGCCTTTCTTGAAGAAATCAGCTGGACGGGAGGCAACAAATTCTTCAAAGGCATTTTGTAACTACCTCTCGGGTGTTGAATTTGTTTCCCGCCAAGAAGTTATCCAAATTCTGGAAAAAGTAGAAGTCTGTAGGCGCAAGATCTGGTGAGTACGGCGGATGACGGAGAACTTCCAACCCAAACTCTTGTAGCTTGGAGACCGTCTGCTGTGCAGTATGAGGTCGCGCGTTGTCGTGCAGGAGCAGTGGAGCCGAACGATTGACCAAAGCTGGTTGGAGACGTGCGAGCTTCTCCATCATTGTGTTCAGTTCTTCACAGTACACATCTACAGTAATGCTTGTCCCGTTTGGCAAGAAGCTGTGATAAATTACACCCGCGTTAGACCACCAAACAGTGACCATCACTTTTTTAGGGGTAAGTTTTCGTTTAGGGCATTGTTTGGGTGCTGAACCAGGGTCCAACCAACTTGCTGAGCGCTTACGATTGTCAAACAGGATCCATTTCTCGTCACAAGTAACAATGCGGTTCAGAATTCCTTCATTTGTATGCCTGCTGAGCAGTGCAAGGCACGTCTCCACGCGTACTTCGCGCTGGCGGTCATTGAGTTCGTGGGGTACCCATTTGTCAAGCTTTTTTACCTTGCCAATTTCACGCAAATGGACCAATATTGTTTTGATGCTATCGTCGAAAGCTGCTGCTAATTCAGCCGTGGATTGAGTTTCATCAGCTTCCACAATTGCCTTTAATTCGTCATTGTCGACCAAAGTTTTCGGACGACCACGGGGTTCATTTTTCAGGTCAAAATTTCCAGAACGGAAGCGGGTAAACCAATAACGGGTGGTGCGTTCGTTTGTAGTGTTCGCTCCGTAAACGTCGTTGATGTTGCGTGCCACTTGTGCCGCTTTGCTGTCACGACGGTACTCATACTCCATAATTACTCGAATTTTTAACTTATCCATGATGACGAAAAATGTTCGAATGCTTTGAAAACAAAACACTAAGTATTAAACAAATGACGATTTTAGAATAAGAATTCCATGTTTGTCAAATAAAATTACTTGAAATTAGAATTATCAGTCAAAAAAAAAAATATTTTAATTTGAAATGGCCAGTACGGCAAAACGGCAGTTTCATAGGTATTATAATCTAAAGAATTAATATTGATAAAATTAGGTCAAATTAATAGATTTTACAGCGTAAAGTGACCTTCTCGTGTGCCATCAAACTCCAGAACCACGCCATAGCTAGAAAAAAAGCGAAAGCATTGTGTTACGCCTGTAAGTTTATAAAATTATGAGATTTAATTAAATCTCAGATAGATTTGTTTATTGTCTGTAGTTAAGTGATTTGGGTCTGTCCTCACGTAGGCGCTGTTTGAAACTAATTACAACTTGGGTGAGTGGCAAAGTTGTTATTATTATTGCAGGTTATGTCAAAGTTGAAAGGCTGAACGCTGAAACAGTTTTGAATATTTCATCTTGTTTCAAAGTAAATTTACATAAAATATGAAGGAAAATAAGAATACTTTTGAGTTTTGTAAATAATCTGATTTGAAAATGCCTTGCGTTTGCTTGTGTCTTTATTTCAAAAAAATTGGGAATGATGAAACTCGTTACGTTAATTTTTAACGCAATTAAACTTTTTTTTTTGTTTTTGGTTCCCCTCGGGAAGGGCAGGAGGACATAAAAAATGCTCTGACGCATACTCCGCGCGCGCGATCGGAGTTATGTGGGACTCGTCCCGACGCCTCCCAGAACCATACCCACTAAAAAACCCCCTGTCGGCTCGTGCATTTTTGCCACTCAGCCTTCATCTGAGCGACGGCCAATCGGCGAAAGAGGCCGCGCTAGCGGGGCCCTTAAGGGGTCACCCGCTGGGATTTACATAGCACTGAAGGTGCTCAAAAATGAAAAGTAAATAATTAAAAACATTAAAAATTGAAAAATAAAATTGCATTAATTCGGATTTACGTTAGAATTAGAATTTACGTTAGAATTAGAATTTGCGGCCTGAAGGGCCTCGAGATCTAAAGTTAATTGCGTGCGTTCGCTCGTGTGCGCGTTTCTCGGTCTAGCGATTTTGTATATCGAATCTAACACAGGAGCAGTAAATGAGACTGAATCTCGAACAAGATGATTGGGATGGGATTCGGCGCGTTTGAAGAACGATTCTGAGAGTGTTTTGAGGTGCTGTTGCACTGTAGGTAGTTCAAGATCTCTGTGCAGGTCCGCGTTACGCACGTACCAAGGTGCGTTTGTGGCCCTGCGGCAGAAGAGATTTTGAACTACCTGCAGTTTATACAGGACGGAGGGTTTGGCGTGGGCAAAGACTGGCGAAGCATATGACATGACGGGTCTAACGCAGACCTTATAAAGCGAACGTTTATTTCTAAAAGACATTTTACTTTTTCTTCCTATCATACTGTATAGACGGCTTAAGTAAAAACGCGTGAGTTTCGTTACTCTATCGACGTGTGGCTTGAAAGAAAGCGTCTGATCCAAGGTGACGCCTAAGTATTTGATACTGCGCTTCCAGGGGATGGGAATACCTAACATACGAATGTGCGGATCGTTGTGGCGATTACGACGTTTGTGGTCGAATTGAATAGCAAAACTCTTTTCCGGGTTGACATCGATACGCCATTTTTGAAACCAAACACCGAGGGCGTTTACGGCCTTTTGGAGTCTGGTGATGTTATACGGGATGGCTTGCCTTTAGTGTAAAGGGCGGTATCGTCTGCAAAGAGGGCGAGTTCGACCCCTTTCGGCGGGATGGGGATGTCGTTAGTGTACACAGTGTACAGCAGAGGGGCGAGGACTGAGCCTTGCGGGACTCCAGCCTTTATGGGACGAGGCGCGGAGAGCGCGCCTTCATGTTTGAATCGAAAAGTACGGTCTTTAAGAAACGACGCTATTAATCTGACTAGGCGAGCCGGTAAGCCTATTTTATAGAGTTTAAAAACGAGACCGCTGTGCCTGACTTTGTTGAAAGCCTTGGCTACGTCAAAGAGAACCGCGATTATTTTTTTACGACGCTGAGAGAATCCTTCGAGTATGTACTCGACGATTCGATGGACTTGCTGAGGGCAGGAGTGCTAAGCGCGAAAGCCGAACTGATGGGGAACGATAAGGGGATCGCCATCCGTTTGAAACAGATTGTTTCGCATTAGAGAGAGTATGACTCTCTCGAGAACTTTAGACATTGCCTTGAGGAGACTGATGGGTCTGTGATTAGCCGGGACATTCAGAGGTTTACCCGGCTTGGGAATGCCTATGACTGTCGCTTCTTTCCAGGCTTTTGGAAAGTAGCTATGGTCGAAGCAGGCATTGAAGATAAAAGCTAACAAGGTAAGCACCTGCTGGGGCAAGTGCTTTAGTGCGTGGTTGGAAATACCATCCGCACCCGGAGCCTTTTTGGACTTTTGCTTTCTAATGAGAAGCAAGATTTCATCATTAGAGACTGTGACGGGGTCGTCGGTTAGAGGGAGAGATTCTCTGCGGAGAACTTCGTCCTCCACCGCCTGGATGTGGGAGGGATCCGCGGGTTGCGTGCTGGGCGAACATTGTGCCGCTATGCTGTCGGCGAAGCATTCGGCTTTCTCTTCGACTTCAAACGTGAGAGGCGGTGTCTACGCGTAAGGCTCGGGCCATTCGATAATACGCTTGGTGGGACGGGGAGATATTCTCCATGAGATCGTTAAACTGAGTGTCACGGAGTTCCGCGAGGCGAGACCTAACTTTACGTTGAAGCTGATTCGCAGCTGTTCTGTATGCTGGCGTGGGATATTTCTTGGCTCTCCGGAGAGCCGCGTTCTTGGCTTTAATGTGATTGCTAACGGTTAGGGGAAGCGCGGGTTTGCTTTGCTTAGCAACCTTTTCGTTGTCGCTGATGGCGTTAATAGCATCAGTTAGAGAGTTGACTAATGAATCTATTTTATCCGGGCTATCTAATTGGTTGGGCGAAATCGCGAGCGGAGAGTTAGGGGCCTCTAAGGCTGAAACTAACGTATTTTTAAAGCCTTTCCAGTTGGTAAAAGTCTTAGGAGATGTGACGTTAACGTTAGGCGTACCTAGCACGAGGGAGACGGGGCGAAATAAAACTTTAGAAAACTACTGTTATTTAATTTTATGGAACTTCTTTTATTACAAATTTAACCTTCTAATGAAAAATATATCAAATGTTATCGAACTGTAATTAATTTCATTTATTAATTGCTTTACCTATTTAGAAAATTAATATTAATTTCATACCGAAATACTTGGTGAAAACGATATTTTAAATAAAACCGAGCTTCTAAATAATACCACCCTGTATAAAGTTACGGAAATTATTCAAATAGTTATGTCCCAACAGTAAATGCTACTATGGAACACAAATTTTACGATACAGCCAAAATAGACTATTCAGACTGTTATGTTATAGGGAATTGAAAACAATGTCATTATGCAAATGAAATGTTGAGTACTTGCCATATTTAACAGACGTTATGTTACATTGTTACATAATATTGTGGAATAAACATTTGATTAACACAATAGAAACATACGATTTCTTATGAAGCGGACACAAAGACTTGTTTGAGGAACACGTCAGATCCAAGTGTTGTACGAGCAACAGATGGAATGCAGGTGCGAATCTTAGCTATGTTAAAGTTAAAAATACAATATAAATAAAAGCGAAATATATGGTGAAAAGTGAACCGTACTGGGTTTGGATTTGAACAGGATGAACAATTACGACAGTCACATTATGTTATAACTACCTACCTTTTTAAGAACGTCACAAAAAAATAATAATACCCAGCTCGGAAGATAGGGTATGAGTTAAAACGTCTACCAAAAATGTACCTAATTACCTACCAATAAAATTCGAAACGCTTACCAAAACGGATACATGGCACCAAATTGTGTTCCCTGAAATATTGTAAAATATATCCAATTTTTATTTGTATTAAATGTCATAAAAAATATATGAACGCCTTTAAAATTAATGACAGAGCAAATATCAAACATTGTCACTAAATAGATGTTATCAATACTTTATTTCACGCGTTCCAATGTCGTAATTTTTTCTGAGAAAAGTATCGGTCGGTTGAATCTTTTTTCTTTTGGTTTAGGTTTCGGGAAAAAGGTGGATCATCTACCTGACACCCAAGGGGGGGTGCCAGGTTATGTGGGACTCTTACCCACTAAAAACCACCGCGGTATACCTCTGCCGCCTTTGCTGGGGCTTACGGTATCGCCATTGGTATTACCCAAGAGCCTCGGGCCCCGGCGGCTACGCCCGGCCGCAAGAGCCCAGCTCCTCAATCATGAGATGGTCCGGTATATGGGACCATCCCGCCAGCCACAGCCATCTAGTCGATTCCCTCACTGTTGCTACCAACTGAGCCATCAGTGATAACGAAAAGGTTGCTAAGCAAGGCAAACCCACGTTTCCCTTAGCCGTTAGCAATCTTATTATAGCTAAGAACGCAGCTCTCCAGAGAGCCAAGCTCTATCCGAAGTTAGGTCTTGCCCCGCTGAGAATATCTCCCCATTCCACCAAGTCACCACTCACACTCGTTCTCATTATTTCTATACAAAGCTATTCTTATCTGCATCTGTTAGCTCGGCATCTACCTCCCCCCAAGTATCCAAACGACGAAGACCCTCAAACGGCACCCGTTAACGAGTTTACGCGGGATCCAGCTATCGCCCTCCTCAACCATATTAGAGGGAAGTGAGCGACCCGTCACCCGACGCTGCCATAAGAAGACGTACTTTAGTGACAGTGACACTTTAGATATTCATCGGGACGATGAACTGATCGAGCAAACAGACACATTACACATGTTTTGTTACACATACTAACTAGTAAAATCCTGTTAATGAGAGGATTATACCCAAGGGCTTTTATCATCCAAATAATCGGATAGTTTATAATAAGCTTTAGCACACAACTTCTGCTTTATAGTTTCTTTGAATTTGTCAATAGGAAAAACCTTGGATATCCTCAGGAACCTTATTATAAAAGCGTATACATTGACCCATGAATGAGTAAGTGACTTTATGAAGCCTACTATTATGATCTGCCAGCATATTTTTTGCTGGCAGGTATCACAATGCTCGCCCAGCACTCAACCTGCGGATCCCTCCCACATCCAGGCGGTTGACGATGAAGCAGGGACTCTCTCCCATCACCGCCGACCCCGTCACAGTCTCTAAGGATGAAATCTCTCTTCTCATTAGAAGTCAAAAGTACAAAAAGGCCTTTCCAAAAGCTCGGAAAGAAGCTACAGACATAAGCATTCCCAAGCTGGGTAAACCTCTGAATATCCCGGCTAATCACAGTCCCATCAGCTTCCTTAAGGCCATGGTTACAGTTCTTGAGAGAGTCATACTCTCCCTAATGCGGAACAATCTGTTTCAAACGGATGGCGATCCCCTAGAATAGGCTTAAAAATATTTTTGAAGACCGTTTAAATTGTACCCTTTTACAGTTAGATGCGTTAGTAAAACTTTGAATACTTGGTTCGATATGCCAAAAACGAGGTTTTAAAAAAAAATTGTTGAACAGACAATTAACTTTTTGATTTCTAAATTCGAATTTGGTACGGGTTTTAAAAATATAAAGGGATCAAGCTGCTACTATTTTTTTTTTCTTAAGTATCGTCCTGAAGTTTTTGACATTAAACATTTGTTCTTGAATCCAATCCAATTTCTTCAACAATTCAAAAAACCGAAAGTCATTATTAAAGTTTCTAGACTCAGTTTTTCGGTCCTGTCTGCTCCAGACAATGACGTACGGAGCTCAAAGAAACGCCCTGGACCGCACCAAATAGTCATTTGTTTATGTCAATGTTCACTAACGTGGGTTATTTAATCAGAATAATACTGTAACAAAACGAGATTAAGTTTAGTCAAATATATGAAACGTTTATATATCTTTCTTTATTGTTTGCCATAACAGTGCAAAATAAGGAAAAAGTAAAATAATTTTTAAAGTATTAATTTAAAAATTAAATATGTGACAATTATTGTACGAAAAGGTGAACAGTACGATTTATAATTACTGGAACGCTGTTCATATAAAAATTATATACAATTATGTATTGTCTGTATTTGTAATTGTTAAAAAATGTACATATAATCTGTTTTTTTTAACTAACAAAGGTATATAATAGATGATCAAACGAACTTCGCAAGCGAAGTTCGATCATTACTATGCGGAGTCACTTCATTCAAAGATAACAAAATACCAGATAGTCCTTTTATCATACAGGAAACACTACGCATATATTTAAGAGGGGGTAAATTTTGAGAAGGTCGGATCTCATTCTTTAGAGAGAGGGTAATTACAAAATTTCTTGTTTTTTGGGTTGGGCGGGTGTTTATATCGTCGAATGAAGTGACTTCATATAATAATGGTCGAAGATGGAAGTTCGTTTGACCATCTATTATTTTTCATTCACTTCATTCTTCAGATATAAAAATACCAGGTAGATGTTTAGAAACAGAAATTTTGTAATTTTCTTTGAAAGGCTAATCTATCATTAGGTATAATAATTCAAAATACAAATGTTTTATTAATGATATATTAAATCAATGTATTTATAAAATCATAATCAATCCATAATTAACTAACAATAATGTAATTAAATTCAGTACCTATATTAATATCTTATAAAGTAGTACTTAACTTACTATTAATTAACGAAATCAATTATTATTAAAGCAGACAGAATTCGCGAAAAGACCTTTATCTAAAATGGTAAGATTGTAAAAACGCGCAAATGTCTGCGAACTAGGAGTCCAGCCGGCGGTTTTCCTTATTAAATCCAGTGAAAGTCCAGCAGACCGCGCCGTGGACGTGGCGGCGTGCCGCTTGCTGTGCGCGCTGAACGTCGCCACGTCTACGCCGCTCACTGCCAACGCCTGCTTTATCCATCTACTGATGGTTTGAGCAGTCGCCGCCTTGTGTGGTGCTTTTACTGTTATTAATAACCTATCTTCAGGATTCCTCATATCCTTAGTTATTATTAAATAGTCTTTTAACACAGTAGCTGAACATATGTGTTTATTTTCAAAATAGGTAAAATTAATAAAGGTTATTCCCTACCAACACTTGAAGTTTTTATATGTTCTGCAATATATATTTGAACTTCCGTTTCAGTAATCTTTATATTATCTAAATTAATTAAAGAAATTGTTTGTACTCTATGAGCTGTGCATAAGGCTAGTAGGATAACAAGTTTCTTGGTAAAATGGTTAAATTTTAAACTAGAATTGGGGTACCATTTTGAAATGTGAGTAAAAGCTGTTAGTGGATCCCAAGAAATTGAATATTTAGATCTAGGTGGCTTTGATTTGAAAACTCCCTTCAGCAATCTTCTTATTTGCTCTTCAGAGCCTAGATCATTTCCAAACAGTAGACTAAGAGCTGACCTATGACTATTTAGTGTGCCGTAGGCTACGCCTTTATGAAATTGGTCACTAAGAAATATTAAAACTGCCGGTACGGAATAAATTTATGGAACTTTTGGAAATTATTGGAACAAAACTGCCACCACAACTTGTAAGTATAAACTGCTATACTATACTGCTAAACGCTATACTAAGATATTGTACTTGTCGTTAAGGAAGCCATCATTAAATCTAGACAGACGTCCGGCACGCCGAGCCTCGATAACACGCCCCGGAGAGTCTCGCTGCACCCAGGGTAAGGTGATACAGGTGCTGCTCCCTGAAAGGAGAATGTACGAGAGTCAGATTTGCATTAAAGAACAATATGTCTGACATTAATAAGGTACACAGTATTGGAAACCAAGGCTGTGAGGGCCAATATGGAAAAACTAAAATACCTTCAGCTTTGTCTTTTATGATCTTTAGAAAACATTTTAATATCAGGGGGAAAGGTGGACACATATAGAAAAAGGAATCCCACTTTACCGTGAAAGCATCTACGGTAAGTGCATCAGGATCCGGTTTCCAAGATATATATCTTCTACATATAGCATTGGTACGAGATGCGAAAAGATCTATGTCTGGCTTACCAAATTTGCTCGCTACAATTTTAAATGCATTATTACTTAATGACCATTCTATATCAATATTGACTTTTCTTGATTCTTGATCTGCTTCTATGTTATCTTTCGTCTTTATGTAAGAAGCAGTTAACCAAATATTCCACATCTCACACCATTGCCAAACTTCACGTGTTAACTCATTTAAATGGGGGTACTGTATACCACCCATACGATTGATATAGTTTAAAGCTGTTGTATTATCAACGCGTAAGAGTATTGAACAGTAATTATAATTTTTTGCAAAACATTTTAATCCAAAATATACCGCCAATAGTTCCAAATCATTTATATGATACTCCATTTCTTTACCAGACCAATCTCCGTTGACTCTTGGACCATTACAATAAGCACCCCAGTAGGACATAGTTGCATCAGTGAATATTTCCATAACATAAGTTATAGGTTTAAGTGAACTAAAGTTCTTGAAAATGTTTGCTGTCCACTATTGTAAATCAGGTATAATTTCCATGGATGGTTTAAATTTGGCTTCATAGTCATTCTTGAATTTTTGCAAAGTAAGTAACTTTTCACGTTCAAGACGTTTGGTGTATAGCCAACCATACTTTATAGCGGGCAAGCAGCTGTTAGCATACCAATAAATTTGGCAAATTCCCTTATATTGCAATAAGGAACCAATAAAAACTTTTTTGCTAAACAATCTATTATGTTTCGACGTTTTTCGTCAGGTAAAGATAAGGTCATATTTACTGAGTCATAAATAAATCATAAAAACTTGAATTTTTTATTAGGTATTAATGAGCTTTATCCTAGTTTATCGCGAATCACAAATATTCTAATAGTTTTATTGTTTCTCTGACATTTAGCAAGCAATCTTCATATGTAAACCCTAGGCATAAAATATCGTCTAAAAATGATACTGATTGGAAATCACGTTTTCTTAGGGAGGAAATTACTTCTTTTATAATTTTTGTGAAGGTTCTAGGCGCAGAAGATAAACCGTAAGGCATTACATTAAATTCAAACAAAGTATTTCCCTTTCCATTATAATTATATTGAAATCTTAACAATTTTCGCTAATGGCGATTAATAGGAACTAATAAATAAGATTCTTTGAGGTCTATTGTAGCCATAAAACAGTTTTCTTGGATCATTTTTGACGCTGTCCAAAAATCTTCCATCTTAAAATGACATTTTTTGACAAATTGGTTAAATGTTTTAAAGTATAAAACGTTTGCCACTATTAGATTTTGGGGCTAAAAATATAGCGCTTTACATTCTGAGATTGCTCCTAAAGTCATAAGATTTTGTATAGCTAAATTCATGTCGTCCATTTCGTTAACTGAAAAATTATTATTAGGTATCAAATTTTGTACAACCTTTTTTGAAAATTCTATAGTATATCCGTCACTTATCCACTGTAATACTACTTGATTTATTTATTGTCTGGTCACACATGGGCGACCCCTGGATGACGACCGCGTGTTCGTCGTGGGCAGAGGTCAGCGATACGTTGCTGGCGCTGGTGCTGGAGCCGTGTATACTACTAGCCGCCCCCCTACTTGACGCCGCGTAGCAAGTAGGGCCCATCCAGTTTCCCTGGTACTGTGTTCTTGGTATGGATGATGGTGGTGGTTTTTGAATAGCTGGTTTGAATGTTGTGGGTTTTTTAATTTGCTGGCTTTGTTTTTCAATCGCCCTAGAGGCTTTTATTTTCTCAGGCAAATCACTTCCAAAGAGGGTTTCGTCCCTTTCTCTATTTTATAAAACCGAAAGGAACGATTTTTCGAGACGCGGTGTAATCAGTTTTGCCCTAACTTGCGTTTCTATGTAATGTAGATCTATGAGGATTCTACATCCGTCTGTGAGTACTTTTATGGCCTGCACTTTATCTTCTTCGAGTAATAGTAAGGTAATCGCTTTACTAATAGCAGCGATTCCTTGACCAAGTTGATCTTGCTTGGTTAAAATGTTCTTGTCCCTATCTCGGGTTATGTCAGCGATAGCTGCAGATATTTCGGGATTCAAGGTTGGAGCTTTAAGGAGTTTACAATTTTCGGGGATGAGATATTCTTTCAGAAGTGTCTCCTTTATATCTTATGCAAGACCTTTTTTGAGAATCGGAAGCCATCGTTAGGCTAAAGAATGATTAATATTTTCACCGAAACCAGGCTGTTCATCAACGGCTTCCCCAAGGCTAAAAGGAGCTCTGGGTACATTTCTGTAACCTCATTGTTTGCAGTTCCAGGAATTGATTCTGAATGTGCAGTGGCAAGCTTGATATTAGGTGCAGTCCCTTCTATAATTTTGGGTAGTGCACCTTCAAGATGTTCTTGTGTGCTTTCATTGGTCGTATTCACTTCTACTTCGCATGGCGAGGGTCCGATTTCTTTAAGTGAATAATGAGTTCTTTAAGAATTTATTTACCATTAAAATCAATTGTTAAAAACGTTTTTTCGCTAATAAATTTATTTTAATATAAATATCTATTTTAATTTTTTATGTATAAAAATTCAGAGACATAGAACGATTGGAGTTATTCAATATGATTCTCTTTTTCTTTTATATTAAAAAAAAAGTAATAAAAACATTGTAAATATCATGATTTTTACGTAAATTCTAATGTTAGCGAACAAATAGTTTATACGCTTTTGTAACTTTCCATTAAATATTTCATCACGGAATTACCCTCAAAAAAGAAAATATATATTGCATCACGCTAGACTTTGGTCTAACTTATGGATGCCTAACAACATAACATATGTTTAAATGTTAATATGATGATACATATTGAGATCTCTTGTAACATTTAGAAAAGTCTGTTCTTATGTTACCCTCGAATTGAAATATTTTAAATTATGAGGCTAGATACATTTTGTATTCACAAAGTCAGCTTGTTTTTGCTACGTAGCATACAAGTAAAATTTTAAATTGATATGAAAAGTTTCTATAATGTATAATGTTTTATAAAATTAAAACTTACCTTCGTTTTCTTCGTAACCTGAAGAAGGGGAATACACGGCGTCGATATTTCGATTTATTTTCTATTTTACGAATTTTATTTTTATAATATTCGATAAACAGTAAACAGATATTCACTAAACAGCTGTGTAGTGACGGCATAGAATTTCACTACCCCCTCTTATCCCGTGGGTGTCGTAAGAGGCGACTAAGGGAAACTTGATCCAAAGAGATGGGCAGCAGCGTCTCCTTGCGTGGGCCGCAGAATTGGTCCATACTGCGATCGCCAACCCGCCTGCCCAGTGTGACGATTATGGGCATATCCCCCAATGAAGAGGCACAGTAGGCCACGGCCCCCAGTTCCCGACGGCCGCGCTATTCCTGGTCATGGTGGCGACCATGGTAACGGCGGGGCAGGGGGTGCGAAGAATCACCGGGCTACGGGAGGCCACCACAAAAAACTGACCCTGGCGACGTACAACGGACGCACGTTACGGCTTGACTCGCATCTGGCGCATCTGGAGGTGGAACTTGGGAAGATTAGGTGGCACATATTACGATTGTGTGAAGTCCGAAGAGAGGAGGAGGACACCATAACCCTCGAATCAGGCCACCTAATGTACTTCCAAGAGGGAGACCAACAAACCCAAGGTGGCGTGGGGTTACTGGTCAATAAGTCCATTTCTGACAGCGTTGTGGAGGTTTCCAGTGTGTCGAACAGGGTAGCGTACCTAATTATAAAGCTCACCGATAGGTACAGCCTAAAAGTGGTGCAAGCGTACGCACCGACCTCGAAACACTCGGACGATGAAGTGGAGGATATGTTCGATGACATATCGAGGGCCCTCCACTTCACTACTAAGACTCACTACAGCGTTGTCATGGGGGACTTTAACGCTAAAGTGGGAGTACAGAATTACGGCGAATCGGTAGTAGGATCCCATGGATTTGTAAGCAGAAATGACAGGGGGCAAATGCTCGTCAACTTCCTCGAACGGGAGGGGCTATCCCTGATTAATTCTTTCTTAAAAAGCCCCAAAGGAAGTGGACGCGGCAAAGCCCCGACACTGTGACAAAAAATGAGATCGACTTCATCATGACGGACAAAAAGCACATATTCAGAGATGTCTCCGTGATCAACAGGTTTAACACCGGTAGCGATCACCGACTTGTCCGAGGCTCTCTGAATATCGACTTCAAAGCCTTCCGACCTACTCCGCTCCAAACCATGGCGGGATCTGAAACGTTCCAGTTAAATCTGGAGAACCGATTCGCTGCCGTGGAAACCGTGGAAACCACAATGGACGTTGACCAGAACCTTGAAAATGTGGTTCAAATCCTCAGGGAAGAAGGGACGAGATTTCGTAAGATGCAGCGTAAGGGCAGGAAGTCTAAGCTTTCGGATAGGACTTTAGGGCTAATGAAGGAACGACGTGAGAACCCACCCGTCACTTCGTCAGGAAAACGAGCTCTAAACCAAGAGATCAGCTAGCGCGTACGACACGACCTCCGATGCTCCAATACTCTCGCTATTGAAAGAGCGATCGAGCAAAACCGGGGGTCAAAGGTGTTCGTACAATCTCTTGGAAGAATCCACTTGACAAAGTTGCCCACAGCCAGTGGAGAAGTCGTTGCTTCGAAGCCGACTGTCCTTTCAGAAGTGGAAAACTTCTATGGCCGGTTATATGCTTCGCATGCATCTCGACCTGATCCCGAAAATGATGATCCTAGGGCCACATTAACACGCCATTACACCGAAGACCTGCCAGAAGTCAGCATTGGCAAAATCGAGATCGCTCTTGGGTAGCTTAAAAATGGAAAAGCCCCTGGAGAGGACGGCATTACGACAGAATTATTAAAAGCAGGAGGTAGACCCGTACTGAGGGAGCTCCAAAAGCTTTTCAACGCTGTCCTCTTCGAAGGGAGAACTCCACAGGCGTGGAGTGGGAGTGTAGTCGTCCTGTTCTTCAAAAAGGGAGACAAAACCCTGTCGAAGAACTATCGACCCATTTCCCTCCTAAGCCACGTCTATAAGCTGTTTTCAAGAGTGATCACGAACCGTCTTGCGCGGAGACTTGACGAGTTCCAACCACCGGAACAGGCTGGGTTTCGGAGCGGATACGGCACCATAGACCACATCCACACAGTGCGGCAGATTATACAGAAGACCGAAGGGTATAATCAGCCCCTGTATCTAGCATTTGTGGACTATGAGAAGGCCTTTGACTCGATTGAGTCAAAGTCCACATACAGAATCAGCAGTAGAATCCCATACCATTGCATCGAGGAGTGAGACAAGGAGACGTAATATCTCCCAAATTGTTCACTAATACAATGGAGGATATGTTTAAGACGCTGAACTGGAAAGGACGTGGCATAAATATCAATGGCGAGCATATCTCTCACTTGCGATTTGCTGATGACATCGTCATCATAGCAGAAACGCTGCAGGACCTACAACAGATGCTGAATGACCTGGCTGACTCTTCTATACGCATCGGCCTACGGATGAACTTGGATAAAACCAAGGTCATGTTCAACGAACATGTACTACCGGAATCGATTGCAGCGCACGGAGCCGCTCTCGAAGTTCTTCAAAAATATGTTTACCTCGGGCAGACATTGCAGTTAGGTAGAAACAACTTCGACAACGAGGTGAATAGAAGAATTCAGCTAGGTTGGGCAGCGTTTGGGAAACTACGTCAAGTCTTCACATCCACGATTCCACAGTGCCTAAAGACGAAAGTCTTCAATCAGTGCGTCCTACCTCTTGGACACTAACGGCACGGCTGGTCCACAAGCTGAAGGTCGCTCAGCGTGCTATGGAAAGAGCTATGCTCAGTGTTTCTCTGCGGGACAAAATCAGAAATGAAGTGATCCGGCAGAAACTAGGGTCATCGACATAGCGCACCGGATTAGCAAACTGGAGTGGCAGTGGGCTGGCCATATTAGCCGCAGAACCGATAACCGTTGGGGTAAACGAGTTCTTGAGTGGAGACCGCGTCTCGGCAAACGTAGTGTAGGACGTCCTCAGACACGGTGGAGTGATGATTTGCGCAGGATGGCTGGCAGGAGCGGGATGCGAGTAGCCGAGGATAGACCTCGATGGCGTGCAATTGGGGAGGCCTATTTCCAGCAGTGGATGAATATGGGCTGATGATGATGATGATGAATATTCGATTTTATCAGCCGTACGTTTAGGCATAATGAAATTATTTTTTAACTTTGTAATTTTTTTTTGTTTAATTATTTGGAAGACCAACAGCTACAAATAACAAATTGAAATATGTAAATAACATCTGAGAGCCAATTAAAGGTCCTCACCGATAAAAACAAAATAGATATTACAAAGCACTTCGTAGGTACCTATGCATAATATAAGGGCTACATTTAAAAACAATTTTAATAATCTACGTTAGCTAAACAATTACATTCAAAAGTAATAATTAACAATATTAAACACAGAAAATACAATTACAAGTGAAATAATAATCAAGCTCACAATGTAGTCCTAACCCTGTATGAAGGTATAATGTGGTTCATGAAAATGTCAAATAATGTCAAGAACTACAAGTTCTTAAAGCTCATTGTATTCATTATTCGCCTCAACAATGCAACGCCAGTGATAAACAAATCAACATCAGCCTGCCTAGATAGTATATTAAAGCTATTGCATGCACGCAAGAGATACGCATTTTGTCGAAAGTTCGTAGAAGCCAAGGGTATACGTAATGGAGAATTAAATCTAAGAAATAATTTGGGAACCTTAATGGAAATCTTAGACAGTAGCTCTGGACAGTCGACAGCACCAGACGATTTTATGTAGAAAGGTAAGATCAGAGATTTCACGACGCGTTTGCAATGGCAGCAAATGATGGATTTTGCAGAGCTTATGATAGTGGTCACGTTCGTAATGCTGTTTGGTTCGATAACAAAGATATTTAACGAATCTTCTTTGTAAATTTTCGATACGCGTTATATAGGTTTGATATCGGGGGTTCCAAACCAGCGAGGCAAACTCCAAATGACCTCAAACTAGAAAACAATATAGAATTCTTTTTTATGTTTTGGCTTGATTGAAATCTTTGGAGTTCCGTATCAGAAACCCGAGAGCCATGGATACTCTGGATACAATGTGATCAATATGAGCTTCAAATAACAATTTACAGTCGTGAAGAACACCAAAGTATCGAATAGTGGTATAGCTTTTTAATCTTGAGCCTCTCAAGGTATAGTTAAAGTATACCAAGTCACGTTTACGGCTATAGGTAACAACACTACACTTTGAGGAGTTGATGTGTAATTGGTTTTCAATACAGTAGAAATTGAGTCTATTCAGGTCGTCTTGCAACAAGATAGCATCTGCAATTGAAGATATAATCTTCATATCATCCGCAAAGCATAAAATCTGAAACACCTTGAAACACGATTGAATATCACTCACAAATATTTCGAATAGTAGAGGCCCGAGCAAGGATCCTTGCGGAACCCCGCTATACACTGTAACCCAGTCGTAGATATAATTTTTGACTACAACAGCCTGCGAATGATTATAGATGTATGACGACAGCCACCTAAGCAAGTCACCACTAATGCCAACCTTTTGTAGTTTAGCCACAAGTATGTCAGGCCGAATTCGATCGAATGCTTTGCTATAGTCTGTATAGACAACATTGACCTGAGACCCGATACCCATAAACGTAGCGATAGTTTCATTAAGGAGTTCTAGATTAGAAACTACAGAACGCCCTCGCCAGAATCAGTGTTGAGCGAAACCAAAGTAAAGCTTTAGCGCTGAGTAAAGTTGTTCATAAACTAGTTTCTCAAGGACTTTAGAAATGATGCACAGTTTAGAAATTGGACGATAATTTGTTATATCAGTCCTGGACCCTTTTTTGTAAACCGGTGTGATAAAGGCACGTTTTCACAGACTCGGAACCACGCTTTAAATCAATATTAAATAATAAACAAATAGGTGTAGCAATAGTTTTAGCGCACCGGATAAGAAATTGAGCTGGAAGTAATTGGGGCCAGCTGACTTAGACGGGTTGTTTCTTTCTTTCTTTCCAACTTCGCGAGCAACTTAGCTACATTTTCGACGTCGATTTCAACATAACTTATATTAGAGACAGTGTTATCCGAGTCATGCAGATGATAATTTGGTTGAGTAACAGAACAATTCAAAAACGTAGAGTGAAAGTAAGTAGAAAATGCGGTGCAAATCGAGTTTCCCGTATTAAATAGACAATCACCTAATTTCATAGTTACACCATTCGTATCCGATTTTGATTTGATGAATGACCAAAACAGCTTAGGATTATTTTTCAAAGAGGTTTCAACAGAGCTAACATAGTCACAATAGCATTGCTTCTCCAATTTTCTACACCTAGCCCTGAGTAATTTATATACCTGCTGGTCGGCCAGGTTCCCATAAATTTAAAACTTTTTAGGTATTTATACTTCTCTTTAATACCCTTTTTCAACGCAGGAATGTACCATTTGGGAAAGCGGCCAACAATAATTCTCTTACTTGGTACGTACTTGTCTCGCAACACAAACATTTTATTGTAGAAGTAATCTACAGCATCTTCCAGAGACCTGGACCCCAGTTCAGAAAGCCAGTCTACTCCAGAAATCTCTAAATTAATTGCCTCATAATTGCCCTTGTTGAAAAGGTACTTAACGTACGGGGCTTCGGACAAAGGAGTGTAATTAGAAAACTGAAGTTCGATATTCAAGACCTCGTGGTGCAAGTCAATTGGCACAAGCGACTTTTGACTACAGTTAGTAACCCGAACATTATCATTACATAGAACGAGGTCAAGAATTCTACCGTGAGCGTTCCTGACTCCGTTGAATGGAAAATTACTAAGAGTATTCAACTCGTCAACCAAAAGCTTCTGATCGTCAGTGTTATAGTTTGTTGGGTCTAACGATAAACAGTCAGTATCACTAGGAGTCCACGTAATCCTGCCCAAGTTAAAGTCTCTCACAATGACAAATTTGCTACTCGGATGTCTAGCAATTACATCGGATAGATTATTAAAGAAATTTGATAGTTGTTGTGATAAAGAAAACCCTAGGTTCTCACCACATAGATAAACAACACAAATGTGAACATTAATACGAATGTTATTTTCGCGATTCTTAAGCACCAACGATCATCACCACAGATCGTCAGCACTCGAATGAAATGTCGGCTGCGGAGCGACCGCGAGGTTACGGCGCACCGTTAACATTACTCCACCGCCATAGATCTGACCAGTTGCCGTGTAGTCACTGTCACGTCGCCACAAAATATAACGACCGTCAAACATCTCTGCATCTTCAGACCCGATCTGCGTCCGGACCCGTTCGGACATGTTGAAGGTCGCTCCCGGCTGCCGAGTCACGATTGTTGTCTCACGACTTCTCTCGTAGCAATACTCAAACGCCATTCTCAGATCCGTTCTGCGTCCAGCCCCGCTCGAACGCGTTCGCGGTCGCTCCAGCTGTTGAGTCACGATTGTCGTCTCACGATGGCAACTCGTTCGCAATACTCATACGCTGTGATTCGTACAAATCTCGGCTCGTCCTCGACGAATTGAGATAGCCTCTGCAGGGCTTACGCTGCGGCCGGTTTCGATCGGCTGCAACTAAGTCGGTCTCGCACAGCAACAAAAGAGCTGAGCTTACCGCGGTCGATTCAATTCGATAGTGGTTCGCGAGGCTCGGGCTGTTTTTCTGGCTGCGTACTTGACGCTTGGCGCCTGCTACGCAGTCAGAGACTCGCTCTGCGGTCGGCCGGCCGGTCGTAACGTAGTCAATCCCGCACTCTGTCACCCCTCGAATTAAAAACCTCACCTCGGTGAGTGCAGCAACAACAGGGTTGAGCTTACCACGGTCGATTAAATTCGATAGTGGTTCGCGAGGCTCAGGCTGTATTTCTGGCTGCGTAATTGACGCTTGGCGCCTGCTATGCGATCAGGTGGATACTTAACGGTGACAACTAAGCCTGATAGCGTTGCCCCGGTGCGCTTCCAAGGCCCTTCAGGCCAAGGAGAAACCGGCTGACCCGATCCCATTGCACTTGGGCCTTTCCCAGGGTGACGGTACAGTGCTGTCCTAATTAGGGGCACCAGTTCGCGTCGTCCCCATCCCCCCTACCGCGGGTAGGGAGGTTTAGGTGCTAGGTTTGCTAGGGAACCTAGGCATACATTATATATTTATATATTACATATAGTAATTCCAAGCCCCCCAATGGACCAAAGCGTCGTAAACATTCTTAGGTCGTTCGCACAGGCGCTTGCTGCGTCCGGCATCCCCATCCCAGATGACGTACTAACGCTGACCTTACAGGCATCTATCGCGTCTTACCCCGGCCCCTCAGGCATCAACCCCGGCCCCTCAGGCCTCCAACGTCCAGACCCCTCTGGTCTATAGCTCTCCCGCGTCTCCCGCCTCGTCCGAGATGGACTGCGAATCGGTCGCATCCTCTTACGCGTCGCGTCGCAAGCGTACAGCTCCCGGGAGCGACTCTGAACCCGCGTCTGATACGTCGACAGGTGCCGTCACCTTAACCGGCTCTCCTGAGCCTGCGTTTCAACTAGTCGCCAAGCGCTCCAAGAAGCGCTCGAAGAAAGCTTCGGTATCATCAATACCCGAGCCCTCCCCGGTGTCTTCAACACCAGCCCCCGCGCCATTAAAATCGCTCGAAGTAACCGCGTCTCCGTCGGTCCCATCGAAGCCAGCGACGCGCTGCGCTCCCGTCCCGCCGAAGCCTCAGCTCCCTCCGCCCGTCTTTCTCCGCGAAAAAGCGGATTGGCCCATAGTATCAAATCTTTGCAAAGAGCAAAAAATCAATTATCTAAAAGCAACCAACGCAGGCGATTCAATTAAAATCTAGGTCGCGACCATCGACGACTTTCGCGCGTTCACCAGGTTACTCTCGTTAAAACAAATCGCATATCACACCTACGTCCTCCCGGAGGAGCGTTAGATCCGCGCAGTATTACGGGGCGTCCCGTTCGAGCTCGCGAACGAAGAAATCCTTGAGGACCTTATGTCCCAGGGTTTCCCGGCCGAAGCAGTGCACAAGATGCACTCCAACCGCGGTAGGCGTTTTCCTTTAGCACTAGTCATCCTATCCAATACTCCCAATTCGAATGAGATTTTCAGAGAGGCTCGCACAATTTGCGGAATCTCGAACATCTCCGTCGAGCGTCCCAACCCCCGCGGTCACCCTGGGCAGTGCCACCGCTGCCAGCTATATGGCCACGCAGCGGCTAACTGCTCAGCTCCCCCCAGGTGCGTTAAGTGCCTGGATCCTCATATAACGAAGAAGTGCTCTCGCACTCCCAAATCCACTTCCCCCCCTGCCTGTGTGCTTTGCGGCAAGTCCGGCCACACAGCTAACTACAGGGGTTGCCCGCGCGCTCCGCGCTCCACCGCTAAGAGGGCCGCGCCTTAACCGGCGCCACCGTTCACTCCCGCTAACTTCCCGCCGCTGCGCAACCGGGGTCCCCCGGAAGCAAAGCCCGTTCAGCCGACGCCTACTCAGGCTCTGTCTTGGAGGCAGCGTCCGGCTGTTCCGCCTGCACCTTCCCGACCCATCCCAACTCCCGTAGCTTCCGTAGGGCCACGTCCCGCTCCGTCATCCGCACCTCAGTCGTCGTTGGCTGAGGACATGAAGACCGTGTTCGACGTTATTCAAAACGTCGATATTAACGAAATTTCCGTACTCGCACGCAAACTGCGAGCCGCCCGCTCTCCTCAAGAGCGTTTATTTGCGTTAGCCGAGCATCACTCGCTTCTAAGTTCGGTATAATTTTTTTATTTTTTGTATAAATTCGTAAATAAGTAAATTTTAATGTCTTGACCCGCAAATCCCGCGTCCGGTCGTATTAAACCCAAGGGCTTATCCCTAGTATCTTTTAACGCTCGTAGCCTTAGCACCAACCTTCCTGAGATTAAACTGTTCCTTCAGAACAAAGAACCTGACTTATTCCTTCTCCAGGAGACATGGCTTACTCCAAACCGCTCCAGGGGATACGCTATTCCTAAGTACGCGTTTACTCGCAACGATAGGCCCAACTCCGACGGTTTCGGCGGCACCGCTATATATTACAAAAGAGGCTTCCATTGCTGTCCTCTCCCAACCCCTCCTCTCCTCAACATGGAAGCCACTGTGTGTAGACTGGCTATGACTGGTCATCCAACCATCATCATAGCTTCAGTCTACATACCATGTGGCTCCAGACCAATCCGCAGCGACTTTGAGGCCATTCTCGCCCTCGGCCATTCAGTCATTATGTTCGGAGACTTTAACTCCAAACATACTGACTGGACGTACCTATCGACCAACACCAGCGGTATCGCTCTCCTCAACATCACTATCGCACTTGACTTAGACGTCATATCCCCCATCACTCCCACTCACTATCCCAACAACCCAACCTACTCTCCTGACATCCCCGACTTTGCAATTATCAAGCGAATCAATCTTGATCTCAGGTCCATCGAACCGCTCGATGACCTAGGCTCCGACCATCGCCCCGTCTCCCTCGTGCTAGGTGCGCCTAACGATAACGTCACATCTCCTAAGACCTGTACCAACTGGAAAGGCTTTAAAAATACGTTAGTTTCAGCCTTAGAGGCCCCTATTTCTCCGCTCGCGATTTCGTCCGACCAATTAGACAGCCCGGTTAAAATAGATTTATTAGTCAACACTCTCACTGATGCTATCAACTCATTCATCAGCGACAACGAAATTATTGCCAAGCAAGGCAAACCCGCGCTTCCACTAGCCGTTAGCAATCTCATTAAAGCCAGTAAATGTTCGCCCAGCACGCAACCCGCGGATCCCTCCCACATCCAGGCGGTGGAGGACGAAGTTCTCCGCAGAGAATCTCTCCCCATCACTGACGAACCCGTCACAGTCTCTAATTATGAAATCTTGCTTCTCATTAGAAGTCAAAAGTCCAAAAAGGCTCCGGGTGCGGATGGAATTTGCAACCACGCACTTAAGCACCTGCCACAGCAGGTGCTTACCTTGTTAGCTATCATCTTCAATGCCTGCTTCGACCATAGCTACTTTCCAAAAGCCTGGAAAGAAGCGACATTCATAGGCATTCCCAAGCCGGGTAAACCTCTGAACATCCCGGCTAATCACAGACCCATCAGCATCCTCAAGGCAATGTCTAAAGTTCTCGAGAGAATCATACTCTCTCCAATGCGGAACAATCTGTTTCAAACGGATGGCGATCCCCTTATCGTTCCCCATCAGTTCGGCTTTCGCGCTTAGCACTCCTGCCCTCAGCAAGTCCATCGAATCATCGAGTACATACTCGAAGGTTTCTATCCGCGTCGTAAAAAAACAATCGCGGTTCTCTTTGACGTAGCCAAGGTTTTCGACAAAGTCTGGCACAGCGGTCTCGTTTTTAAACTCTATAAAATAGGCTTAGCGGTTAGCCTAGTCAGATTAATCGCGTCGTTTCTTAAATACCGTACGTTTCGATTCAAACATGAAGGCACGCTCTCCGCGCCTCGTCCCATAAAGACTGGAGTCCCGCAAGGCTCAGTCCTCGCCCCTCTGCTGTACACCGTGTACACTAACGACATCCCCATCCCGCCGAAAGGCGTCGAACTCGCCCTCTTTGCAGACGATACCGCCCTTTACACTAAAGGTCAAGCGATCCCGTATAACATCACCAGACTCCAAAAGGCCGTAAACGCCCTCGGTGTTTGGTTTCAAAAATGGCGTATCGATGTCAACCCGGAAAAGAGTTCTGCTATTCAATTCGACCACAAACGTCGTAATCGCCACAACGATCCGCACATTCGTATGTTAGGTATTCCCATCCCCTGGAAGCGCAGTATTAAATACTTAGGCGTCACCTTAGATCAGACGCTTTCTTTCAAGCCACACGTCGATAGAGTAACGAAACTCACGCGTTTTTACTTAAGCCGTCTATGATAGGAAGAAAAAGTAAAATGTCTTTTAGAAATAAACGTACGCTTTATAAGGTCTGCGTTAGACCCGTCATGTCATAAGCTTCGCCGGTCTTAGCCCACGCCAAACTCTCCGTCCTGTATAAACTGCAGGTAGTTCAAAATCTCTTCTGCCGCAAGGCCACAAACGCACCTTGGTACGTGCGTAACGCGGACCTGCACAGAGATCTTGAACTACCTGCACAACAGCACCTCAAAACACTCTCAGAATCGTTCTTCAATCGCGCCGAATCCCATCCCAATCGTCTTGTTCGAGATTCAGTCTCATATACTGCTCCTGTGTTAGACTCGAAATTCAAAGTCGCTAGACCAAGAAACGCGCACACTGGCGAACCTACGCAGTTAACTTTAGATCTCGAGGCCCTTCAGGCCGCAAATCCTAATTCTAACGTAAATTCTAATTCTAACGTAAATCCGAATTAATGCAATTTTATTTTTCATTTTTTATGTTTTTAATTATTTACTTTTCATTTTGAGCACCTTCAGTGCTATGTAAATCTCAGCGGGTGACCCCTTAAGGGCCCCGCTAGCGCAGCCTCTTTCTCCAATTGGCCGTCGCTCAGATGAAGGCTGAGTGGCAAAAATGCACGAGCCGACAGGGGGTTTTTTTAGTGGGTATGGTTCTGGTAGGCGTCGGGACGAGTCCCACATTACTTCGAGCGCGCGCTCGGAGTATGCGTCAGAGCATTTTTTACATCCTCCTGCCCATCCCGTGGAGGGGAACCAAAAAAAAAAAAAAAACTCTGCATCTTTAATGCTGTCCAGTAGCCACGTCTACGTCATAATTACTACGTCGTAGTTACAAGTACACAAGTTACGGAAAAATAAAGTCGTTTTAGTTCGTAATCCCCGCGCGTTCTCATAGTTAATGTTGTAATACTTTTTCAATGTGTCAGCCATTGTATATAAAGGGTATTAAAAATATAGTAGAAATAGGGTACAAATGCAAGTAAACGTGACTTTCTCGAGGGACTGAAAGCGCGTCGTAATTGAAATTATTTAAAAATATTAGGTATGCAGATATCGTAGCTAAATAAAAATATAACCGTCTTATACTGAATATATAAATGTAATAGTATTTTATTATAATCATATATAAAATAATTATATAAAAGCAACCAAATGCATCTCCAGCGCGCAAGCAATTCAAGTATGAATAATACAGCAGCGAATGAAACAAAAAATATAACAAAAGTATGTCAATAGGCATCAAACAATAAATAAAAAGAATGAGCTTAGGCACATAACGGAACAATGTTATATGTTTGCAATCGCTTAAACAATTTTGTTTAAATCATTTTCGCTGGTAATAATCAACACACGGGATGTGTCATTTTTTCGGACGTGAATCTTACAATACTTTACCCACACATAACTATAGTCTTTTTCCTTGGCAATTGATTTTGTTTTAGTGAGAAGGTTTTTCAGGAGGGTATTCAGGGGTGAGATGATCATTTACGAAGACTCGTTGGTAATTCTCCGAAAAACCGACATCCGAAGCCGTCAACTGTTTCTTCGCATGCGCCGAAGCCACAAGCTCTTCCTTAATGTACCGGTTAATAAAATAATAACTATGGATTTTTCTTTACTATCATGGACAGTAAAGAAAAAAGGTACTCGGGCGATGTTATTTATCTGTGATTTGGGAAAACTGTAGTTAACTGCTTTGCCTAAAGATTCTGCTACAGTAAATAGGTTTTCACCGAGTTTCATCGGAATACCTTTTATTTCAATATTGTTAAGCCATGTCCATTGATCCTTATATGCCATATCCGTTCAAGAGCATTGATCTCACTGACACACGCATCGAGGGAGGCTCGTAGACCATTCACGTCGGATATTCTGACCTCCAGATCTGATATTCTCGCGGTATGCTTATCTAGTTTACCACTGGTGTAATTACAAAATGTCTTGAGGTCAGTCAACTCTTTTTTGATGCACTTAACATCTTCAATGAGGGAGGGGAGAGTGGCGAGTTGCTGTTTCATATCACGTAGCTCGCTGAGTATAGACTCCAGAACGGTATCACCAGGGCTAGGCGACGCACTTGCCTGTTTGCACTGATGACATTTCTAGGCCAACCTACGATCGGGGACCAGTTTCCTATACCCCACCTCCGATATATTTGCACCGTTGAAGTCAAAGTGCTTTTTACAGGCCCCACACTGAAACACCATCGTTAAATGTAAAATCACAAACTGCGCACTTCATATTTTTATATATAAATGAGTAAAATATAAATAAATATAAATATATTGAGATTAGTGCTCTCAATGATTGATCGTAGTCTGTTGGAACGAGAGTCCTTTTTAAGGAGGCAGGTGTTAAAGTCACCCATGACTATGGTATGATCAAACCCAGGCACCAGCGACTCCAGCATCGACTCAAATGACTTGAAATAATCAATATGAAGGTTAGGGCAGTAAAAAACTACACACAAAACCTTTGTTTGACCCAAGAGAACTTCAATAAATAGATGCTCAGAAGACTCAGAGTACGGAGATGAGGATGCGATGACGATGCTGTAGGGAAGATGACTTCTGTCATTGCGAATTAGGTGGTACCCCGGTAGGGAGTAGGAATAGAAAGAAAGAGAAGGCTCAAAAAAGGATTCTGACAAAAGGATAGCGTGTATACTAGGTATTTCGGAAAATGTGCTCAACAAATCCGAAAAGTGCGGTGGAATTAATATGCGTTTATATGCACTACGTTGAAATTTTTCGGAAAAACCGAAAAGGTTGATTTCAGCTGAGAGTCTAACGATTGGGTCCGACTATGGAAACTGCCGTCTGACGCCGACGAAGCAGAACAATATTCTAAACTAGGTATCATCTGACGAGTTATTACCTTCATAAATGGCTTGCAACATTTGAATAAAGTACTTGCTTATATATATAATAAAAAAACGTTAAAACAATAAAACTGAAAATATACTTAAAAATAAATATATATAATAACAAAAAGAATAGGTATATAAATTATGAACAAGTCCACACGCTAGCAGAAGAAATTCGCTCTAAAATAATATATACGACACAGTGTATATGCACAAATCATAATGTTCGAGCTACGAACGCATCAAACAGAAATAACGGGTTCACCGGCAGCCCCCGCCGAGCAAGCGAAACCGGTCGCCGCGCCGAGTCAGTCGGGCAACGAACGTGCGACATAATACCGCGCCGCTGCGTGGACGTGTGCGCATAAATAACCATCGATTCAATACATCAAGTTGTAACCTTTTTCTCGTAATAAATTCCTTTAAAAGTGATAATAAGATTACAGTCCACTCATTTCAAAGAACCCCATCATTTTTTACATGGTCCTTTTACCGAGGACTTTGGACCCGAGGAGAACAAAGGAATTTTTTCGAAGATAAAGACTAGTAAACAGCTGTTTCCCGGCCCGATTCCTGTTAGAAGATTCTTTGGCGTGCATCAAGGAGGCGTCTACGAAGACAATAGTATTTTGACTTCGCGTCTACGGGACGACAAAGAACAACTACGTGTCAATCTACGTACTACGTTACGATCAAAAAACTACGTTATACGCAACAATCTCACAAATTGAAGAAAATATTTGTTTGCACAGTACAAGTAAGACCGTTCCAATTCCTTTTTTCATATTCATTTACAAAAATAATTCCATTTTTCATATCCATTGTTCATTAATTGCCGTTAAAAATTCATAGTTTCATGTAGTATTTACTATAACTTCATTCGCAAATCATACTTTCAACGCTCATCATAACATACAACATTAAATCATAAATTTACCTAGTTTCATTAAGATTTTGCTTGATCCATTACACTTATTATAATTTTAACTTTTTTTTTAACTACCCATACCAACAATCAGTTTATACGAAAAATATGACGCGTTGCAGAATGAGCTGGAGTCGATAGCTGATGATCCCGACGAGCAATATTCGGAACGGGAAGAGTTTGAGAAGCTGTATTACGGCTTAGTAGCATCTGCCCGGCAGCTCACAAGCAACGCGCGCAAGTTGTTGGCGCGAGCAGAAGACAATGAGTCCCAGGTGGGTTCTTGTACTCACACACATGTTCACAATTCTATACGTTTGCCAAAAATAGATTTACCAAAATTTTCCGGTAGCTATCATAATTGGTTGGAATTTAGGGATACTTTCTTATCTATAATTCACAACAATCAAAGTATAGACAACATTAATAAACTGCACTATTTACGTGCATCATTAAAAGGTAGCGCTTTATTAGTTATTGACAACTTAGATTTTAAGTCGGATAATTATGATTCGGCATGGAAGTTGCTCTGCGAACGTTTCGACAATAAAAGGTTACTTGTGAACAACCACGTCCAAGCCCTTTTTATAATAGAGCCTTTACAAAAGGAATCTAGTCGTGGAATACGCCATATCATTGACGTGACTAATAAAAACTTAAGAGCTCTTTCAACTTTAGATCAACCCGTGCAATATTGGGATACGCTCATCATATATATGATGTCTACCAAATTAGATACTATTACAAACCGAGAGTGGGAGCAGCATAGGAACAACCTTGTACAACCACCGAATTTAACAATATTTACAAATTTTCTATCAAATAGAGCGGATTTACTCGAGACCCTCGAAGAGTCAAAGGTCAAAGGTAAGAAAGATATGATCAACTTTTCTAATCCTAAATCTAAAACTTTCATTACTGAAGTATTATCTCAAAGTTCTAGCCCTCAATGTCCTTTGTGTCACGGTCCTCATTTTCTATATTCTTGTAAGGAATTTAAAGAACTTGCTATCCATTCACGCATAACTAAAGCAAATCAACTGAAAGTTTGTAATAATTGCCTTCGACCAGGCCATGTTTCATCTAAGTGTAAATTTAGTCACTGTAAATATTGCAAGCATAAGCACAATACTTTACTGCATGTAGATAAGGAACCTGAAAGTCTTTCTACCCCTAATGTTGCGTTCACTATCAATCAGTCTATTAAATCTCGTGTTGTTTTACTTTCCACAGCTCTCGTGAATGTCGTAGATGGTAGAGGCAAGCTCCGTCAAGCTAGAGTTTTGCAAGACAACGGGAGTACTGCAAACTTTATCTCTCAAGACTTTTCACGTAAGCTCGCTTTGAATCTAACTAATATTCAATCAAAAGTAGCCGGTCTAAACAATCAGTCCAGTACTATTTCAAAATCGTGTTCTATAACTCTACGGTCATTGAATGTTAATTACGAATTTAACATTGACTGTTTCGTTTTACGTTTTGGCAGTTAGACTCAGTTCCTTCTAAACATAAGTTTACTGCTGAAGAAAGAGCGTGTGAACAATTGTTCAAACAAACTACACATCGCACTTCTGAAGGTCGTTTTACGGTACGTATTCCGTTAAAAGACGACCCCAGTACTCTAGGTGACTCATACAAAAGAGCCAAACAACGTTTCCTTTCACTAGAATCACGACTGGCAAAAAATCCAAATTTAAAGAAAATGTACGTTGATTTTATGGACGAATATATTGAACTAGGGCACATGTCAGTAAATGAGCACCCATCAACATATTCTGGCCCAACGTACTTTCTTCCTCATCATGGGGTTCTCAAAGAATCGAGCACGTCTACTAAACTCCGAGTGGTCTTTGATGCTTCGGCAATCACCACTTCAGGAAAATCCTTCAACGAAATACAAATGGTAGGCCCTACTCTACAAGACGATTTATTATCTATATTAATACGTTTTCGTCAACACAAAATAGTTGTAGCAGCCGATATCGAGAAAATGTATCGGCAAACTTTAGTTGATGAGAAACAACGCCCTCTTCAACAAATATTGTGGAGAAAACAGTCTAACGAGCCATTTAAATCGTACACATTGAACACTGTAACGTACGGAACAGCTTCTGCGCCATTTTTAGCTACCAGATGTCTAATACAATTAGGTAACGAATGTGCTGACCCGCGGTTGCAGTTTACGATAAGTCGAGACTTTTATGTGGATGACTATCTTTCAGGTGGCTCTTCAGTTCCTGAAGTACTCTTCCAGTGCCAGGAAGTCATTTCAGTTCTTCAATCCGCTAAATATAAGTAACGCAAGTGGCAATCCAACTCTATAGAACTAATAGAAGCTCTATGCGGCTCTACCAACGCTAGCGATCGCATAAATCTAAGCGAAAATGAACTGTCTAAGACTCTTGGTCTAAACTGGAATTGTGCTCATGATACATTTTCATTTACAATAAATATTTCTGTTAATACTACCATAACAAAAAGGAAAATATTTTCGATCATTGCGCAAATTTTTGACCCACTTGGTCTAGTTACTCCAAGTATAGTAGAAGCCAAGTTAGTAATGCAACAACTTTGGTCGTCTAAATGTTCATGGGACGATCCGGTTCCAGACAACATTCAAGATGCTTGGTTGACATTTCAAAACACTCTGCCTTCTTTAAATAATATCGAAATACCCCGATGGGTAACGTGTGACTCACCATTAACACTACAATTGCATATATTTACAGATGCGTCGGAAAGAGCATACGGAGCATGCGTTTATATCCGAAGCTCGATGTCAAATGGCTCGTACGTCACTCACTTAGTAACTTCCAAGAGTAGAGTCTCGCCAATTAAATCCACGACTATACCCAGGCTGGAGCTTTGCGCAGCTCTATTAGGAGCTCGCTTATTTCAGAAGGTCACTCAATCACTCACACTAACCTTTAGTGATTGTATATTCTGGAGTGACTCTACCATTGTCCTTGGTTGGTTGGCATCTTCGACGATGCAATTGAAAACTTTTGTTCGTCATCGTGTGAGTGAAATCCAAGAGACTGTAGGTGAATATAAGTGGAGGTATGTACCTTTACTTGAAAACCCCGCAGACCTCGCTTCACGTGGACTAGCAGCAGACAAGTTATGCGAGTCTAAGTTATGGTGGTCAGGACCAGATTTTTTACAAAAGGACGATTCTTATTGGCCTAAGTTTCCCAAAGCATCATCTATTTCAAATAAGTTACCGGAAATGGTGAAATCATTTCATGTCGATGAGCAGTTATATTCAACTCAAAACTCAATCATGAATAGTATTTTAAAATGTTCAAGTTTCCAAAAGCTACAGCGTATTATATGCTACATTTTGCGTTTTGTAAATATTTGTAAGGGTATGAAACGGCAAGGTTCACTTACTCCTGAAGAACTCACGAGTGCGTCTTGCACGTTAATGAAAATTTCTCAACAAGATTCCTTTTTTTTTTTTTTTTTTTTATTAATAATTAGCAGGCGTTTGTCTTCCATCTCACCTGATGGAAAGTGACGATGAAGACGAGGATCGTACACGCCTGTCTAAGAGGTACCTATTCACTCTACACTTGAAAGCTCCAGGGTTATATTTGTCTGGAAAAACAGACGCAGGCAAATCGTTCCACTCTTTGGCAACACGAACCAAAAATGAGCTATCGAACCGTTTAGTTCGGCTCATCATTTCCAGAGGAATGTAAGTTACTAAAATTAGGTAAACCGTTACCGCCCAAAAATAAATATCTGTCCCTTTCACCTTTTTTAGATGAGCATGGAGTTATTCGAGTTGGCGGTAGACTGAATAATTCGTTCTATGATTATGACATTAAACATCCTATTTTGATATCTAGTTCTCATCACATTACAATAATTTTATTCAGAATGTTTCATACTAAATTATTTCATGCGGGGCCACAACTTCTGCTAGCTACAATCCGTCAACAATACTGGCCCATCGGTGGTAGGAATTTAGCGAGAAAAATTTCACTACAATGTGTAAAATGCTGTAGAGTCAAGGCTAATACGATCCAACCAATTATGGGAAACCTTCCGGAGCAACGCGTCCAGCTCGAGTTTCCCTTCCTAAATTCAGGCGTGGACTACGCCGGACCAATTATGATAGCAGATCGGAAAGGTAGAGGCTGTAAATTAGTTAAGTCTTTTATTTGCGTCTTTGTGTGTTTGGCTACAAGAGCAGTCCATCTGGAACTCGTGTCTGACATGACGAAAGAGGCTTTCCTTGCAGCTTTCAACCGATGTATTGCTCGTCGTGGAAAACCACGAAATTTGTTTTCCGACAATGGCACTACTTTCGTTGGCGCATTTAATGAATTGGCACGATTACTTTCACATGATCTTGAACTTCAAAGTATTGATCCAGCCATAAACTTTTCTTTTATCCCTGCTTACACACCACATTTTGGTGGGCTTTGGGAATCGGCAGTCAAGTCAGTAAAGTATCACCTAAGGCGTACTCTAGGTTTGACACATTTGACATTTGAAGAAATGATAACTTGCTTAAGTCAAATAGAGGCAATTTTGAACTCCCGTCCATTGGTACCCATTTCCAGTGACCCTAACGACCTTGCACTCTTAACTCCAGCCCATTTCCTTATTGGACGTTCTTTAGTCACGCTGCCAAGTGAACAATTAGCTGATGTCATCAATGTGAATAGTCTCCAGCGTTTTCGTCGAATTGACTTTCTAAAGCAGCACTTCTGGCAACGGTTCTCGAAAGAATATGTTATGTGGCTGCAGGAGAAGACAAGATGGCGTCATTCTACGGGTACGCTCGTCAAAGGAACTCTCGTGTTTATAAAGGAGAATAATACTCCTCCATTACTATGGCCTCTTGGTCGTATTCAGCGAGTGATTGCAGGTAGAGATGGCGTCGGGCGTGTCGCAGATGTCTTCACACGCAAGGGAGTGGTTCGGAGAGCCTTCAACACTATTGTGCCGCTACCTATTACTATTGAAGACCAAGTCTCTTCAACGGGAGGAGTATGTTCGAGCTACGAACGCATCAAACAGAAATAACGGGTTCACCGGCAGCCCCCGCCGAGCAAGCGAAACCGGTCGCCGCGCCGAGTCAGTCGGGCAACGAACGTGCGACATAATACACATAATAAATATTTAAACACCCAAAAATCAAAGTTAATTTTGAAATTCCCGTTCAGTGTAGAATATATTAAGAAGCACACATAACTCTTAAGTAAATACAAAAAAAAGAAAACTACAAAACAATTATACATAAAATAGCTGTGAAATAAACTTAGGTGCATAACTAAAACTTACAACAATTGTGACTACCCAAGTGGAGAATGCATACATTAATTAATCATGGGGATAAGAGAAAAGAACAATAATATATTATGCCCAGTAAAGTTAATTATTGTAAAGTATAACTATTGTGCATATTAAAACACAAGTAGTACACCTACACGACATGGACTAATATAAATCGTACTTGCAGTTAGACAAAAAAACTATCAGTGTATATGTTTCCAATGCATTATTGTTTTGAAAACAAATACATAAAAACAAAACCCAACTTTACACATACAAACAAGTGTTAACTATATATAAAATAAACAGACGCCCATAACATGAAAAGAAAACAAACGTTTCATCTCATATCTTATCCAATTTGAGATATATGCAAAAAATCAAACTGCGAGATTCATGGATTATTAAGTAAACAATAACAAAGAACTGGTTTTCTATGCGAGCGCGGCCGCCGCCGTCCATAATGCATGAATTGACTAGTTAGTTAGTAACCATCCGTGTTTCGGACGCGAGATGAGTGTCGCAGGTTACAATGCTTTATAAAGAGAGTAGGTAATTGTAATCAAAATAAGTTTTCATGTGCTGTGTAAATTGATAACCATGTAGTTAGTGTCTAAAACAGTTTATAAACTAAGACACAATAAACAAAAAATATTGTGAAATATTCAGTCACTTTCGGTGTTTAAAAACATTAAGTGAAATTCAGACATGGATTCCAATTTTAGTTTTTTGCCAACCGGGGTCTTATCCCGGATTACATTATCCAGGGTCCAGCAGTTGGAAATGCCGAACTTTTGTCGAGCGGCCATGAATGCTTCATGTCGCGGTTTTGTTAAAAACTCTCAAATTGTAATTTTAGAGCCTTTCAGTGCGTTTCCCCATCCACTTTACTTTACACTTACACTTCACGGCCAGGCTGGAGATTACCTCAGCAGTAGAATCTTCACCGGGCTGCTCCGGTATACCGTGAACAAGCAGCATATTGTTGCGGGATCGCATCTCAATGATCTAAGCTCATTCTTAGTGCAGCCACTTCGGCGCGCAACACCGAGAGACCATTGCAAACAAAGTCTTTGAACGTTTGGAACTCAGTGTTAAGTACAGCTATTGTAGGACTTTTATGGTTCGAGGAAGCCGCTTGTGCCAGCTCAGCCTGGCATTCCGCCATTTTCGACTCGAACATCCTGTCAATATCGTTCAGGTTGTCTTCCAACTGTGTGTGGTGAGTGGACATATTGTGATGCGACAGAGGAGTACGTACAAAGGAAAATAGCACTGCAGGCGAGTGAGACTAATACATTTCATGAATTACACGTAAAAATTAACTTTTTACGTTAATTTACTTATTTAAAAGCAAATAATAACACAGAGCTCAATTTATGTGTGTTTACTTTTATATACACACACTATATACAAAATTAAAGTTGACTAGGCAATTAACGCACAGCTATATTTTTATCGAATTCCTCTGACACTTCACTGCACAATAAATATTTCTGTAGCTTTATTATTTGAATCGTAAAATAATAAAAATATTAAATGAACGAGTCACATGTTTTAATATACGTCTCTTTATTAAAAGTGTATTATACTTTCATTAAAATGGGTTAAATTCCTTGAAATTGAAACAATTGTTCGTTTGAACCCATATAACTAAAATAATTATACATTATTATATTGTTGCTAACGTAGCAGGTACTCAAATTTTATATTTTTTTTTGTATAATATATCAGTAGAATTAATATTTATAATGAGTCATATTTGACTGTATGTAATATCTTATCGCGTTATCATTATCCTTAAAGCGCAATCTAATATTACAATTAAAATCCATTAAAATTTTCATTTTGTTTGCCTCTGTTATTTCATTTCATAAGTTGGATTGCAAGATTACCTAATAAAATACTAGAATATTTTCATATTACCAGGATTTTAGCCACGTTTATTGAATTGTATAAATCGTTAGCAAAAATGACTGACATTACAGTATAAAAGTTTTGCAAACTTTTAGCGAACTGTTATCTTTTCCACTGCACTAGACTATCAAACTATATTTTTGTACAATACTGTCATATTTGAGAACCACTCCAGTGCCAACTTGAGAACCACAGAACGTACCTCTGCTTATAATTTGATCACAGCTTGAGAACTCTTGTTGTACTGGCTCTGGAATACTTGCCAACACTACCATTATAACGGCTATAAGCTATCGTACATTTTTGACATATAATGAAAATGCATGAGTGTTTCTTTCATTTCGTCGTCAGATTGTATACCTTTTATCCAATGGTGTAGTTTTTTTATTAATGATGAGCGCCATGAGGTTTTTTCACATTTATTTAAAAAAATGTTATTTAGTTCTGGTGGCAAAAAATTAAAAAAAAATTAAATGTGGTAAAAATGTAAGGCAAACCTGTGATGTCTGTAATGCTGAGCTGTACGTGTTAATATTCCAACTAGGTGCTGTATGGGCAATGGTGATAGTGCTATGTTCAATGATACTACATCAATTAGACTTTATATATTTGGTCGTGAATCAAGAATTCCATACAGCCCCCGTCGATGACATAATTTGAACCAGGACCGGTTCTAACGGCCAGTATGTTTCCACAGAGATTGTAATGCAACAATGACATCTTAACTCAAACTCTCCTGGGTCACTATTTCGTAAGCGAAGTGCCGAGCACAAATATGGCGCAAAATACAGACGAATGGCAACCTATTTATTTAGGTTAGATGGTATCCTAGCAATGTCAGCCAAGTTTTCCAGAGGGTGTTGTCGTTTGAATTCAGTGGTTTAAGCACGGGATTCGTTGAAAAACTAAAAATAAAGAAATATACTTAGAAACTTTTTCTGTAAGTTTCAGATTTAATTAATGTACCCGCTTGATTGCCCAAATTTATTAGATTTTGTACATTTATACAATATTAGAAAATATTAAAAGAAAGTTACTTTTTTTAAAAATTCCCAAAAATGTTCAAAATCCCTACAAATCTATCATAAAAATATATAGTTGCCGTTTACAATTTTGCGGGGTTCATTTGCAAAACAGTTCCTATAAAGAACAGCGGACTAGGAATATCTTTTAAATTAAACCATGCAAATTATTTTAGTAACGATATAGCCTAGGTCCAGTTAGAAATGCCCTGCGCCGCTGTGGTTACGTGCATCCTTCACGGCAAACTTGCACACAACGGAACTCCTTCTAGTGAAAACTTACACAGATTTTGTAACTTAAAATAGCTTTTCTGAAATAGATTGATGGTAGAGTACGACTATATTCGTACGTTTTATGTTAAAGTGAAAGCGATACCGGTTGGTACTAAAATCAAGACTCCTTTAACTTTACGAGTAAGTAAAATTTTATTATACTAAGACATTTGCGTGATATCGTTTTTTGTGGAGTGTCTCATCTATGTGTCTCGAAGCATACGTTTCTTCCCGATAATGTAGCTTTCTTGGCGTACAAATATTAAAAAAAATAAACATAAAAACAATTTTGTGTAGATACATTTCTGTAACAAACGACCTACCACATAAAATAACTGATGCTACTATTAAACAGAAAAAACCTAAATACTGATCGTATGGACTTCCTGTACAGAGGTAGTGTAGAACATTAATCCGCAAATTATGAAATACTGGCATCAATTAAAATCGCCATTCAAACAATTTCACCTTGATGTCAACTAACGAGCCGCTGATAGCCCGCGTTAGTGATAAATGTGAAACGCATCATTATTACGTTACACTTAAGCCTTGAAAAGTTAATATAGTTGCGGTTCGTAAAACACAGATTTTATTTTTGTATTTATTTTACTTGTTTCAAAAATAAAAAATCCTGTTTTAAATCTATATTTATTCATTGATGGGAACTCAAATATGTAAAAAAGATTCATTTATCTTTTTCTATTCGTACAAGCGCACTCCCTCTTACTTTCTACATTTCCGTCGCACAAAGGTTGTCTTTTTTCGATTTTCGCTTTTAGCGATAAGGCCACCTTTGCCCACCTAATATTTAAGAATGCTTGAAGTTGAAATATTTTGTTTTGTATGTGAACAATTAAGTGTTTTCATTATGAACATGATTACTTTTATCAAACACTAGCAGTTTTGCAGGATTTCCACAATCAAAACTTGTGTATAATATGGTACTATTAAAATGCACACAACTTTATTTATGTATGACAACAGCGATCAGAACTTCACTTTTTTACCCAGTCCAGCTATTATCAACATAAAAACAACGCTACGACGCGGGGACGGAATTAACAGAATCCTGTACGATAAACCATCAAAATAGATTTGAAACAGACATATAATAGATGATTAAACGAACTTCCGAGTGAAGTTCTATCGCTATTATATGAGTCGCTTCATTCGAAGATGGAATATAATTAAACAGGTAGTCCTTTAAAGGTAAGGTTACCTAGTAACTTCGCACAATTTTAGAGTATGTCATATGACTTATTCAAAAAACATTCCGTCTTTTTACTTGTATCAACCCCGGTCCCGGCAGGTCTTCATTTTTTTGAGATCAAAACATAACTTTTGTATGGGTTCCGGGAGGGACGGGTCCTTTATATATCTTCGAATAAAGCGACTCATATAATAGCGATAAAACTTCACACGGAAGTTCGTTTAATCATCTATTGTATTTCGTCGCTTCATTCCTCAGATAGTATATAATTAAACAGGTAGATTTTTAAAAACTAAGCGTTGTTTTCTTTTGTCTTTAAAAATTATAATTTATTTAAATACGTTTATTCATTTAAATTCCTTACTTTAGTACATAATTTAAGAATCCAGTAACCTTTAGGCATACATTATACACTTGGTGATTGCCAAATTAATTAAATCAATAAACAGAATAATTTAATTTTAATTAATTTCTTTATCGGAAGATATTGGGTGGTTTGTATCTTTATTGAGCACGGACAAGGCAAAGTCGTTTAGTGGGTCTAATATAGGTTGATGGCAAAATTTTATAAAGGCCTGAGAGTTTTAGGTCAACCCAGCCGTTTCTTGGATAACCTACACTGAGAATGTGCCGCGTGCTGTGTGCGCTAAACACACTCATGTCAACGGCGCTCGTACCTAGCGTCTGCTTTATCCAACGACTTAGCGTCTGACTCGACGTGGCTATGTGAGGGGCCTTTCATGTTACAAACAAGAACCCCAAGTTCGAAGCTTTAGTATTTTTCGTCACAAAAAATATAATCTTTAAGAGTCGATACAGGACAAACCATTATGTTATTTTTAAAGATTTGAAAGAAACAAACAAAGGTTTTTTACGATTTGGGGCTGTGGTTTTCATTATGTATATAATGATTTCGTGTACGAATGCAAAAACTATATTTGTTATTAAATGTCTGGACCCTATGTCCGGTGCATACGGCTAACGATGTAACGGTAAGTTTTTGGTAATTTTTTCTAAAGTTAAAGTAATATCACAGAGAAAGCTGATTAAGAACTAATTTGGATCCCAAGAAAATGTGTACTTCGATTTAGATGGTTTCATTTTATAGGCTTTTTGTAAAATTTGCCTCATCATTGCCCATATCTTCGCCTAACAATAGAGACAAGGCTGAACGGTTTGAATTAAATTAACCGAATGAACAACCCTTATTAAATTGCTCATTTAAAAAACAAAGAACTAATAAAAGAGGTTTTTGAACATACCAGTATTACGTAACGTACAAAACTCCCACTATGACCTCAAACTGATGTTGTATTGACAAATAGTCATGGATGCCAGAGAAGCGAGCATCAGCGTCAAGGTCTTCAGCCGACAGCCGCGCCGCGCCAACGCCGCCTGGAGCGTCTCGCGACACCCAGGGTAAGGCTGGAGTGCTTTGCTTTGGTACTGTTATAGGAGTTAATGAAATATTTTGTTTTAATTCAAATCAATTATTTTTCTTACACATTTTAAGACAAAGGAACATGGAGGAAATTGTTAAAAATACGCAGTCACATTTGCAAACAAACATTAAAGCAAAAATCCATAAATTACGTTCCGCCTAATACCATAGCCAAATGTGTCTTATCTATGTGAAATTGAATAACACCCATCCTGTTGATGTAACTAATAGCGGTGGTATTTTCAATACATAATACTGTTGCACAATTTCTTTCTTCCCCGGCTGAACTTTTGAAGCCTAAGGAAACGGCTAGTAATTCTAGGTAATTGATACGGTATTCTTTTTCACTATGTTTCCAAGAACCATAAATTTATTGTTTTGGTATACTGCGCCCCAGCCAGTTCTGATTGCATCTGTATATATCTTATAAATATGTGAAGTAATTGAACAGGAATGGTATATTTACTTATACTTTTCTACCAGATTAAATCTTCTAACAGTAATTTAGGAAGTTTAATTTTTGCCTCATAGTTGTACTTATTTTGTAGCTAGACAGGCTGCGACCAGTACACCTATAAGTTTGGCGAAATCTCGTATCGAGCATATTTGAAGATTCATAAATTTATTATGAAATGAATATATTATTCATTATAACGCTTATCGTCAGGTAAAGAAATAGACATTGTTCGATGTTAAACATAAAGCTTAAAAATGTAACTGACTTTGTCAGTACTAGTCGATTTTTGGCCCAATTCACAACAACCCGGAGCAACGGATAATCCAGACGGCATGGCCGTAAACTCGTTTACATGTGATTGGTTCAAACATATCGTTTTCTTGAAATTCAAAACGTAGGTATTTTTTGTAACTAACAAAATATAGGTACGAGTAGGTATGATCTTTCTTATCTATGTTAGCTAAGAAACCATTATGGGGAATTATTTTTGAAGCTGTTTTATAAGCTTCCATTTTGAAGTGTAATTTTTCTACGAAATTGTATAATTTTATTAATTTATTTTGTTTTTTTTGTTTAGTTGGTACGAATCGTTTTCGCCGTTGAGTTTCAGCGCTAAAAATATTTATTTATTATATTTGTTTGATATAAACTGGTCACTTGAGGAATAACAAGGTTTTATAGCCTCTAACAATTTATTAATTGCTATTATCATATTTCGTTTTTCACTATGCGACATAATATGTTTGGGAGTAATACTGGTGTAATTTTATCATGAAATGGTGTTCAGAAACATAATTTCATCCATTTTAAAATCGTTTCAATATTTGTTATTTTAGGCCAATAATCGTAAAAGTAATGGATTCGACCTGCGCGTACCTGAGTTATGGTTGATTCGGTGCACGAGTCCCAGACTGCTGGAATTTTGCGTTGAGCGCCGAATTCAAATGTGGATGCCGAAGTGGAGCTGGCACTTTCCATTGACGTCGTTTTGTTTTACCTGTTTGACGGGTAACCAGGAGATCCCTTCCAGTATCCCGACTGGGTTGACCAGTTGCCTGTCGATGTTTGGGGAGTACTTAGATAGCTTCGGTGTACTTTATTATTATTATTACTTTTTTTATAGAGGTTATTCCATAACTGGAGCCCCTTAAGCTCCGAGGTTAGAAAAAATCTCTGGATCCATGTCGGATATAATTTTCACGACGGAAAATTTCACGGTTCATTTTGGGAGATCGACTGTTCCAGATTTGGGAGCGTCTACATAGAGGGCTCAGGTATTGCGGTAACCGAAATGGCTAGCTGGAGATTCGTCCACCGGGTTCATAATTTTAAATAATTTTAATGACGACTTTCAGATTTGAAAAGAAAAATAGAAATAATAGAATATTACGTAATACAGATATCGTGTTAAATCCCTTTCAGACTTCACGCATTTTCTGTATTCGTATTAAAGTTTTTAAACATTATTGAAAAAAAAGTCAATGCTAAAATAAAATAACAATACGAGTACTATACAGCATTAATCTGAATAAGAACCATCAGGTAGAAGACTACCAGTAATTTATGCGGACAACGTGATATATCTATTATAGATAACACGTATTTTCTGCATCTTTTCGACAAAGCGAAATTATAGTTTATATTAATATACTGTCCAATTAATAGGCTGTCCAAACCCAAAACCTAGCAAGAGCCATTTTTTTAAAATAAGTTTTATTTGTTCACTTTGTCTTTAATTTTGAACTGCGTCTAATGCAAAAACACCCGTATCTTTATCGTTTTAAGAACCAAAAAATTTGAAACCCATTAAACCTATGAACCCCACTTACTACTTCCAGAACTCAAAATCAAAACCCTAGTATGTTAAATTTGTAAACTCAAATACCTAGTAAGTACTGCTCTTACTAGGTATTTGGGTTTGGAATTTTCACCTACTAGGATTTTGTGTCTTGAATTTGTTTTTACTAGGTTTTTGAATTGGGATATGACGTTCTTATAATTGGGAGCCAAAACAAAATATCTCAACAAAATTGTAGCAAGTCGCTACCTAGCGGCTGCGACCGAAGTGCATAGTGCGCGGGCGCTTTTGCGGGGGCATCTCCCGATACCACCCTTTCGTCGTCGCCACACAATTGTCCACGAGTTTGAAACAGTGATGACAAAAAGTAATTTTACTTCCTATAATGCCTCAAAGTAAAGAAGCTGTTTTTATTAGCCGTCTTATTACGTTTAATTTACCTTTCGCTCGAATCAATAAAAAATCGCCTGATCCAGCAACTTGCGTTACATGGCATGAAGGTCGAGCAGGCCGTGAAGTGTGCAATATAGTGAATGCTATATTTAATTTTATAAGAGCAGAAAGAGATTGCCAAAATCTTCAAATTTGGGCAGACTATTGTACTGCGCAAAACAAAATTGGACGCTTGATACAGCTTTGGTAACTATTTTAAACTGCAGCCAACTTAATTTAGAAAGCGTCACATTAAGTTATCTGACGAAGGGACATACGCATATTATGACTGTAGATTCTGTGCACAGAAATATTGAACTAAAAATTAAAAAAACAAGGGAACATATACGATTTTGAAGATTTTAAGAATGTTGTTCAAAGTTCAAGAAATAAGATGAGAATACTTGAAATATGAGATATTTAAATATGAAATATTTAAAAAATATATAAAGCCACAGAATTGCCTCTTTCAGTCACAGTTCCTCGAGGCATTAATACAGCAAAAAACGACCTGATTTTAAGGAAACTAGTGCCACTTATGCCTTATACAAGCTTTTGGTGAACATTTCTAGCGCTTCTCGATCGTTTAACTTTCTTAGGCGTTGGTTTATTTTGAAACAGCCATACTGTCAATCGGAACTTTGTTTTTCAATCCTATTGATAAATCCAAGATTCGTCACCTGTTATGATATCGTAAACACGACGGGAAGAACCTGCTTTGAATTTATCAATCATATCATGGCACCGATCCACGCGCGCTTGCTCCTGAGCCTTTGATTCGCCGGTTTTGCTCAATCAAATGTTTTACCTGTAGCACGTTTTCTTCCGCAACAGCAGTCAAAGGACGACCACTTTTTTCTTCATCCTTCAAATTTAAGCGATCGCACTTAAATGCGTTATACCAGCAGTACTCAGTTGATTTAGCAGGTGCGTTATTTATAAAAGCTAATTGAAGTCAATAAAACGATTCATCGGGTTTCAAGTTGGACTTGAAGTCGTAAAAAATTTATGAATTGAGCGTGTCCTTAGCTATGCTTGAAAAAAACAGTCCAGCTATTCCTAAGTTAAGTATGGTCTCGTCAGTCAAACTTAATTTAATTTGCACATACAAATATTTAGTTATAACCCTGATATATTTAAAAATTTCGGTTGCCTACTATAGGAAGATTAAAGAGTGAAACAAAAACAGTACGTTGTTGTGTTAAGCATGATACTTAAAGAAACGAAACAATTTTTGATGACAACAGATGAAGCAAAAAATCTACGAACAGGAAAATCAGTTCAATTATATCCGAAGTTTTTTTCCGACAATTAATCACCGTCAACCAAAGGGAGAAACCATTTTTTGTAAACCAATGGCCATTTTCCAGACATACTGATTAATTGATTTTAAATCTTTAGAGATCAAACTGACGTGTACGTCGTATATTCTTTTCAAGATTTGGTTAAAATTATTTCTCTGGTTTAAATCGATATTACATACAAGTCCATCCTACGATTTATACACAGAGCCACAGCACTTTAAGTATATGATGGCATTTTTTTCAATATTTTGCCTTTTAATGTAGTTTTGAAATCGTACCAAAAAGGAGTAATATATAAAATAATTATACAAGCATCAGGTAGGCTCAATAATATAATATAAAATTTTATAGACCCTGTGATTATAATACAAACTATAAAATTTGTTTATAAAATATGAATAACTCAGGTATTTGTTATATGAATCTTATTAAATTAATCTGGTTTGGAGGTTTATAAGTCAAATAACTTCAAAAACAGTGGCTGCGCTACAAAGCTAACTTAACGAAATAACTTACCCGGAAAGTTAATTAAAATTACTTAAAACGACGGCAACAAATGTGGCAATTAATAGGCCTGCCAAGAAATAGCTCTGAAAATAATTTCTTTTCATTAGTTCTTGTAATAAAACTTGGCCTTCACAATTGGCTTATTGGGCGTTTTCAAGCGTTTTATTTAAGAAGTTATTTATAGTACTGAAGTAACAAGTATCTTAATAAAAACCTATTTATAAACTGTTATTGTAATACAACTAAAATAACTCACTTTTCAAGTTTTTACTCGTCGCCTTGCTCACGAAATGTGCTGGTAATATCAGAAATTACTAAAAAGGGACTTCGAGTTATTTTTCTACAACGGATAGTCGTTAAAAATGAGGCATATTTTCGAATTTAACTTTACTATATTATAATATAGTATTAATATGAATATAGCTTTCTATTTTGTATAATTGATCTCTTTGTTAAGCTACAAGTTCCCGGGAGTTTTAGTACTTTGCGATACGAAACAGCGGTTATCTAACTTGCATACTGATGTTGTTTTTTAGTTCAATGGGGTTGAGCTCCTTCTACGTGACATGTGTGCAGAGAAGCTATTTTCGTTTGGCCGGTCAACACTGAGTAAGCCGGCATCGGAATTTTGAGATATTTAGCTTTTGTGGAATGTTTTGCAATAGGAACGAATGTCGCGAGGTTCAAAATTGCCGCCCAGCCAGGATCCGTAGCATGGTTGTAGGCTATACCTTCTTCACGCCTAGAAGTGACTTTGTTTATTTTTTATGTATTTAAATAATCTAACATAAAATAAAATAATTAGTAGTTTATATGCTGCAACAATCTCCTACCATACTCTTTCAATGGATTTATTCAATTTTATTGATTCTGCTCAGGTATTAGCGTCATAAAACACTTTTTATGACGCATATACTTTACACAACGATAGAATTCTCTTAATATTATCCCCAAACGCGACATTTCGGTTCGGCCGAAGGGTCACTACATTAAACATATAGCCAAATACCCCGCGTGGGAGCTACTCAGCAGAAAATCTTCTCTTCTAACCCTCTAATTCATGCAATACTTTAGGTACCCTATAAATAACTAATCCTAAATTTCTGACCTTTTCATTCCGAAAGCAGAAATGCGCTTATTTTCAATTTATTACTGGTTTATCATCTCGTTATGGGAGACAATACTAGCGATTACTCTATATGTTTTTTAGTAGTATAAAGCTATTATCTATTTTCGGATAGTATATTTGACATTATTGCTTGCGACTATTACAGTGTGGAATATCAAAACTCCGGCAGGCCAAAAATAGTATCCCTTATCTTATGGCATCAATCGATAGGGTCTATCATAACGGTAAAATTTTTCTCACAACCATATGATTAATCACACGATACGAAAAACATGAAAGCAAATGTTTTTTATTGAACGAAAGTCTAAATAGTAGACATAAAGAGACACTGTAAATTGATTTTGAAAATAAAACATATACCCGTGAAGTTTCTTGTCAGTTCTTCTTCGCGAAGGTTTTTTCGAAATGGTGGTAGAGTCATGTTTTATTTGACGATGTAATGAGAAACAAATATTGTAACGGGGTTTTATTATAGGGAGACTAATATGAACAAATTATATATATAACAAAATATAACAGTTTAATCAGAGAGTAAATAAAAACAAAGTAAAAAAGGCAAATCTATTAGCAATTTCCGAATGACTAATTTAAATGATAAGCTAAGTAGTAAGTCCCTAGGACGCAACGTATAATACAGGACGACGCACAGTTCGCTAACGAAGCTAGTTAACACGCCTATTACGCACACGCCGATAGCCTATGTTCGAAACGCAAAGAGCGCATTCAACGATCGACCTAAGTCTATGCAGAGAAGTACACTCAGAGCGTCCCGAGCACAGACTGGCGTGCTGTTTTTTTTTTAGCCGCCTAAGCAGCACCCGCCGCCGGCAGGGAGGTGGAAGATGCGTCATGTATACCTCCACAGGCACCGACTTCTGCGGGGTGATGTGGGACTCACGAGAGTGGCACCTACCCACTAAATACCACTTTGCTGGCTGTGGCATGGGAATGCTAAGCAGCCTTCATCGGTGTCGCTCCTTTTTTTTTTTTTTTTGGTTCCCCTCCACGGGAAGGGCAGGAGGACATAAAAAATGCTCTGACGCATACTCCGCGCGCGCGATCGGAGTTATGTGGGACTCGTCCCGACGCCTACCAGAACCATACCCACTAAAAAACCCCCTGTCGGCTCGTGCATTTTTGCCACTCAGCCTTCATCTGAACGACGGCCAATTGGAGAAAGAGGCCGCGCCAGCGGGGCCCTTAAGGGGTCACCCGCTGAGATTCACATAGCACTGAAGGTGCTCAAAAATGAAAAGTAAAAATAAAAACATTAAATGAAAAATAAAAATTGCATTAATTCGGATTTACGTTAGAATTAGAATTTACGTTAGAATTAGGATTTGCGGCCTGAAGGGCCTCGAGAGCTAAAGTTAACTGCGAAGGTTCGCCCGTGTGCGCGTTTCTCGGCCTAGCGACTTTGAATTTCGAATCTAACACAGGAGCAGTATATGAGACTGAATCTCGAACAAGATGATTGGGATGGGATTCGGCGCGTTTGAAGAACGATTCTGAGAGTGTTTTGAAGTGCTGTTGCACTGTAGGTAGTTCAAGATCTCTGTGCAGGTCCGCGTTGCGCACATACCAAGGTGCGTCTGTGGCCCTGCGGCAGAAGAGATTTTGAACTACCTGCAGCTTATACAGGACGGAGGGATTGGCGTGGGCAAAGACTGGCGAAGCATATGACATGACGGGTCTAACGCAGACCTTATAAAGCGTACGTTTATTTCTAAAAGACATTTTACTTTTTCTACCTATCATACTATTTAAGCGGCTTAAGTAGAAACGCGCGAGTTTCGTTACTCTATCGACGTGTGGCTTAAAAGAAAGCGTCTGATCTAAGGTGACGCCTAAGTATTTAATACTGCGCTTCCAGGGGATGGGAATACCTAACATACGAATGTGCGGATCATTGTGGCGATTACGACGTTTGTGGTCGAATTGAATAGCAGAACTCTTTTCCGGGTTGACATCGATACGCCATTTTTGAAACCAAACACCGAGGGCGTTTATGGCCTTTTGGAGTCTGGTGATGTTATACGGGATCCTTTTACCTTTAGTGTAAAGGGCGGTATCGTCTGCAAAGAGGGCGAGTTCGACGCCTTTCGGCGGGATGGGCATGTCATTAGTGTACACGGTGTACAGCAGAGGGGCGAGGACTGAGCCTTGCGGGACTCCAGCCTTTATGGGACGAGGCGCGGAGAGCGTGCCTTCATGTTTGAATCGAAACGTATGGTCTTTAAGAAACGACGCGATTAATCTGACTAGGCGAACCGGTAAGCCTATTTTATAGAGTTTAAAAACGAGACCGCTGTGCCAGACTTTGTCGAAAGCCTTGGCTACGTCAAAGAGAACCGCGATTGATTTTTTACGATGCGGATAGAATCCTTCGAGAATGTACTCGACGATTCGATGGACTTGCTGAGGGCAGGAGTGCTTAGCGCGAAAGCCGAACTGGTGGGGAATAATGAGAGGGTCGCCATCCGTTGGAAACAGATGGTTCCGCATTCGAGAGAGTATGACTCTTTCGAGAAGTTTAGACATTGCCTTGAGGAGGCCGATGGGTCTGTGATTAGCCGGGATGTTCAGAGGTTTACCCGGCTTGGGAATGCCTATGACTGTCGCTTCTTTCCAGGCTTTTGGAAAGTAGCTATGGTCGAAGCAGGCATTGAAAATGATAGCTAACAAGGTAAGCACCTGCTGTGGCAGGTGCTTAAGTGCGTGGTTGGAAATTCCATCCGCACCCGGAGACTTTTTGGACTTTTGCTTTCTAATGAGAAGCAAGATTTCATCATTAGAGACTGTGACGGGGTCGTCGGTGATAGGGAGAGATTCTCTGCGGAGAATTTCGTCCTCCACCGCCTGGATGTGGGAGGGATCCACGGGTTGCGTGCTGGGCAAACATTGTGCCGCTATGCTGTCGGCGAAGCATTCGGCTTTCTCTTCGACTTCGAAGGCAATGGTGCCGTCGGGGCGAGTGAGAGGAGGAACGTGAGAGGCGGTGTCTACGCGTAAAGCTCGGGCCATTCGATAATACGCTTGGTGGGACGGGGAGATATTCTCCATGAGATCGTTAAACTGAGTGTCACGGAGTTCCGCGAGGCGAGACCTAACTTTACGTTGAAGCTGATTCGCAGCTGTTCTATATGCGGGCGTGGGATATTTCTTGGCTCTCCGGAGAGCCGCGTTCTTAGCTTTAATGAGATTGCTAACGGCTAAGGGAAGCGCGGGTTTGCCTTGCTTAGCAATGATTACGTTGTCGCTGATGGCTGAGTTGATAGCATCAGTGAGATTATCGACTATCGAATCTATTTTAATCGGGCTGTCTAATTGGTCGGGCGAAATCGCGAGCGGAGAGTTCGGTGCCTCTAAGGCTGAAACTAACGTATTTTTAAAGCCTTTCCAGTTGGTAAAGGTCTTTGGCGGTGTGACGTTAACGTTAGGCGCGCCTAGCACGAGGGAGACGGGGCGATGGTCGGAGCCTAGGTCATCGAGCGGTTCGATGGACCTGAGATCAAGATTGATTCGCTTGATAATTGCAAAGTCGAGGATGTCAGGAGAATAGGTCGGGTTGTTGGGATAGTGAGTGGGAGTGATGGGGGATATGACGTCTAAGTCAAGGGAGTTAGTGATGTCGAGGAGAGCGATACCGCTGGTGTTGGTCGATAGGCACGTCCAGTCAGTATGTTTGGAGTTAAAGTCTCCGAACATAATGACTGAATGGCCGAGGGCGAGAATGGCCTCAAAGTCGCTGCGGATTGGTCTGGTACCACTAGGTATGTAGACTGAAGCTATGATGATGGTCGGATGACCAGTCATAGCCAATCTACACACAGTGGCCTCCATGTTGAGGAGAGGAGGGGTAGGGAGAGGACAGCAATGGAAGCCTCTTTTGTAATATATAGCGGTGCCGCCGTAACCGTCGGAGTTGGGCCTATCGTTGCGAGTAAACGCGTACTTAGGTATAGCGAATCCCCTGGAGCGGTTTGGAGTAAGCCATGTCTCCTGGAGAAGGAATAAGTCAGGTTCTTTGTTCTGAAGGAACAGTTTAATCTCGGGAAGGTTGGTATTAAGGCTACGAGCGTTAAAAGATACTAGGGATAAGCCCTTAGGTTTAATACGACTGGACGCGGGATTCGCGGGTCTAGACATTAAATTAATTTATTTACGAATTTATACAAATATAAAAGAATTTACAACGAACTTAGGAGCGAGTGATGCTCGGCTAACGCGAATAAACGCTCTTGAGGAGAGCGGGCGGCTCGCAGTTTGCGTGCGAGTACGGAAATTTCGTTAATGTCGACGTTTTGGATGACGTCGAACACGGTCTTCATGTCCTCAGCCAACGACGACTGAGGGGAAGATGACAACGCGGGACGCGGCCCTACGGGAGCTACGGGAGCTGGGATGGGTCGGGAAGGTGCAGGCGGGACGGCTGGACGCTGCCTCCAAGACAGAGCCGGAGTAGGCGTCGGCTGAACGGGCTTTGCTTCCGGGGGACCCCGGTTGCGCAGCGGCGGGAAGTTAGCGGAGGTGAGCGGTGGCGCCGGTTTAGGCGCGACCCTCTTGACGGTGGAGGGCGGAGCGCGCGGGCAACCCCTGTAGTTTGCTGTGTGGCCGGACTGGCCGCACAGCACACAGGCAGGGGGGGAAGTGGATTCGGGAGTGCGAGTGCACTCCTTAGTGAAGTGGGGATCCAGGCACTTAATGCACCTGGGGGGAGCTGAACAGTTAGCCGCTGCGTAGCCATATAGCTGGCAGCGGTGGCACTGCCCAGGGTGACCAAGGGGGTTTGGACGCTCGACGGAGATGTTCGAGAGTCCGCAAATTGTGCGAGCCTCTTTGAAAATCTCCTTCGAGTTGGGAGTATTTGAAAGGATTACTAAAGCTAAAGGAAAACGCCTACCGCGGTTGGAGTGCATCTTGTGCACTGCTGTGACCGGGAAACCCTGAGACTTAAGGTCCTCGAGAATGTCTTCGTTACTGAGTTCGAACGGGACGCCCCGTAGTACTGCGCGGATCTTACGCTCCTCCGGGAGGGCGTAGGTGTGATACGCGATTTGGTTTAATCCGAGTAACCTGGTAAACGCGCGGAAGTCGTCGACGGTCGCTACTTGAATCTTGATTGTATCGCCAGCGTTGGCGGCTTTTAAGTAATTAATTTTGTGCACTTTGCACAAGTTTGAAACCGCGGTCCAGCGCGCTTTTTCACGCAGGAAGACGGGCGGAGGGAGCTGAGGCTTCGGCGGGACGGGAGCGCAGCGCGTCGCTGGCTACGATGTGACCGACGGAGACGCGGTTACTACGAGCGATTTTAACGGCGCGGGGGCTGGTGTTGAAGACACCGGGGAGGGCTCGGGTATTGAAGATACCGAAGCTTTCTTAGAGCGCTTCTTGGAGTGCTTGGCGACGAGTTGAAACGCGGGCTCAGGAGAGCCGGTTAAGGTGACGGCATCTGACGACGTATCAGACGCGGGTTCGGAGTCGCTCCCGGGAGCGGTACGCTTACGACGCGACGCGTGAGAGGATGCGACCGATTCGCAGTCCATCTCGGACGAGGCGGGAGACGCGGGAGAGCTTAAGACCTGAGGGGTCTCGACGTCGGAGGCCTGAGGGGCCGGGTTTGAGGCCTGAGGGGCCGGGGTTGAGGCCTGAGGGGCCGGGTTTGAGGCCTGAGGGGCCGGGGACGCGATTGATGCCTGCAAGGCCTGCGTTATGATGTCATTCGGGATGTAGACGCCTACCGCAGCAAGTGCCTGGGTGAACGCGTTAATAACGCTTAGCGGATCCATAAGGGAAAGTTGGGACAGTAATATTAATAAAAATAAGTATAATAAAAGATGCCTAGATCCTAAAAACCTAGCAAATCCTAGCGGCTAACCTCCCTACCAGCGGTAGGGGGGCTGGGGAGGAAAACTTAAAATTAACAGTAGTACGCCGAAGGCCGCTACCTAGAAACCTAAAAATGGGTACGCAGGTAAAGAGTTGACCACGTTAGGGTCAACCTTTACCGACAGAAAGGACAAATACACACGAAAACACACAGATATGATAAAATAAATATAAGAAAATAAATAAAATAGAGAAGAGAAATAAAATAAAAATAAAAAGGACTGGTTCAGTACAAATTCGTTGTCACCGTTAAGTATCCTTTGCACTGAAACCAGACTACTTACGCTGGGCACAACACTGCACTCAGCACAAGCACAACACTACTTAGCACAGCACTTTGAAGACTAAGGGGCTTAGTCGCAAAGAAAAATCGCACTTCGATAGCACTCAGAGGGAGTAGAAAGAACCTTGAAAACCGTAGCACGGAACCAACACGCTAAACCGTGACGTCAGTAGACTGAGCGCCTCGGAGTATCGGGAAGGGACCAAGGTCTTTTTGAGACAATTTTGAAAATATTTATTGTTCTAATACCTGGGTGTAGTAATGTACTGCAACTTTTTGGTAGCTTTTTATGTTAAATTAATTAATCAGTATGCTCCTTTGAATTCTGCCTAATCAAGAAAAAAATTGTGGACCAAAGAATCTCCTTATAATATTTTAATTTCACGAAGTTATCCCTTATTATTAGGAACAGTGGTTTGCTACCCAAAAGTCAGTCTTATTCAAACCAAGCTTGTAAACAATTTTGTAGACAAAAATATTTAGAAACATAGTTTAAATAAAATATACAAATAAATAAACAATGATTTTTTATTTACCGGGGTGCACGTTACAGTAAAAAAAAGTATCCGATAAAAGTGGACCAGGGGTCAATGTTTGACAGAAAGTCAAAGTTACCCAGATTGATTGTGAATTATCTAATTAGTTGCTCAAAAAGTGTTCATTCTTGTCAATAATTCATTACGCGGCCCATAAGGGCCGGAGCACCATATTTTCAAATATGACATTTTATATTTTAAATAACGCGTGTCCCCTGTATTAAAGTCGCATCTAATAAATAGTCTGCATTATTACACCCACAACTCCCGACGGCGCGGTGAGTCTATTGCGAGACGATGGCAAGCGGCCTGATGGTGTGTGTGGTGTGTTTAAAATCAATGCGAGGTCATGTTGTTTGCTGACGATACTTTCTTCTTATTTAAAATCAAAAGACAAGAAACTGACTATCGAGCAATAAACAAATGCATTCCCAACACAGAGAAGTGGTTCTCAGCTAATAAAATGCTCTTCAATAAAAACAAAACTAAAAGTGGTAAGTTTACATTCCCAATGTCAAACAGGTAAACACAAACATTGTAGTTAAGAGCCAGGAACTGACTCCTGTAAACTCAACTGTATTTCTGGGCATAACCTTAGACGCCAAACTCCAGTGGGGAACGCATGTTGATGGTTTAGCGTAAAGGCTTGGCTCTGCCGCATATGCTGTTAAAAAAATGAGACAAATTTCAAATGAAACAAATGCTCGATTAGTTTATTTTGGTTACTTCCACAGCCTCATAACATATGGCATTCTGTTGTGGGGGAGTCCTGCCGATATCGATACTATATTTATTCTGCAGAAAAGGGCCGTTTGCGCCATCTATCAGCTCGGTCCACGAGTGTCTCTTAGAAGTAAATTTAAGGAAATAAATATTCTTACTTTCCATCCACAATATATTGTAGAATATTAAATGTATGTTAAAAAGAACTTTTTTTTTTAAAGAAATTTAATTGCAAAAAATTGGAAAACAGTATATTTAAAATTTGTTTACTTACACTTCATGTTTGCATAGCCTCACTTTACCTATCCAGCTAAAAAATTCCTCTGAGATATCAACTTATCAAAACTAAACACTATGTAGAGTAATGGAGTCTGTTCGTCAAATTCAACAGTCATTGAGGGAAATGATGGATGAATTGAACACTAGGATGGCACAGTTTGAACAAAAGAATATCAACAACACATCAACCACCACTGCTACACCAACAACAGCATCACTGGCTGCTGAATTCAGCACATTTAAGGTATTTATCCTCTCCGTTATGACAAACACAAATATAACTTCTTGCCCATGCGACAGGCTGGAGATTCGAGGCCGTAGAAAAATTCTCATATTCCATGGTGTTACAGAGAGCAAACAGGAAAATGTGACTTCCTTAGTAATGAAGTTAACTACGGAGAATTTGAAGATGCCAATCTTTCAAAAAGAAGATATGAGGTTCTGTCATTAGCTTGGTAAGTTCAGTCGTGATAATAGACCAAGACCAATTCTAGTTAGGTTCAACAGCACTAGTAGTAAAGAAAGGGTCTAGACACAAAAAACATCTCTCAAAGGCAGCGGCATTATTCTGTCGGAGTACCTCACAAGGCATCGGCATGAGATATTCTTGGCCCCTAGACAATGTTTCGGGGTCACTAGGTGCTGGACGCGAGATGGTGATATTTTTGTCGCGGGAACAGATGGCACTAGGCACCGCATTAGCAAGCTTTAGGATATTGGTTCTATTTCAGTGTTATTGCTGATAGCTTCAACGAATGCAAATAGTGTAGAAGACAAACAGCAGTCTAAAGCTGCCGCAGCACCAAAGGGCTGGCCTGCAACTTCGAAGAAATACTGTACTTTCGCTCATATTTTGAAGTTTATACAGGGTGGACAGAAAAGTGTCGTCCAAAAATTTTTTTAGGTGCCTCGTGTTGAGAGATATCTGAATCACCCATATGTATGTCATACGATTTTTCATAGTTTTTGAGTAACGATTTTTTTATGAATTTTCGCAAAACTATCGATTATTTTAGCTGGGGCTACTACAAAGAAATCACTTAAAAAAAATTTTTGGAGGTCACTTTTCTGGTCACCCTGTATAGGTTGGTGGATTGAATTTGATTATTTTTGTCTCTCTCTTTTTCAATCTCTTAAAATGTAATTTTTATTTTCTTTACGTGAAGGTTAACCTTAAAAACCATGTTTCATTTTGTTAGTTTTGAAGTTTGAATTTGAAGTGTAACCTGTCAAATATACGTTACTACCAAATCATTGCTGATTGACAAATTGAATTTGCGTTCAAAGTCTTTTCCTCATTATTCTTTTGTTCTTTTTTAGTATTAATTTTACCCGTTCCAAAGATTTGTATTATTTTTGTTTGTAAAATAGCTGGAGGATAAAGTGCATCTTAAAAAAATCTATATTAATATACTTTTTATTTACTGGAATTATTATATTATTTTTTTTAAGATTGTTTATATTTTATGTTAGTACATAATATGTCCCTTGAAGAAAGTGAATGTTCTTCGTCTTTTAAATCATGTTCTACAGGCGAGTTGAATAGTAACAACAGGTAAACAACATGAGGTGAAATAAAAAACGGTTTTGATTGACTGCTTGTTTATAACTGGTCGCTCGGTGCGGCGACACAACGCGCGCGTTGAATGTTTTTTTTTATTGAAAAAGGATTAGACGTTTGTCTTCTATCTTACCTGATGGAAAGTGACGACGAAGACAAAGGTGTTACATGTCCATCCATGAGATACCTATTCACTCGACGCTTGAAAGAACAAGGACTATAGTTTTCTGGCAAAATAGACGCAGGCACTTCATTCCACACCTTGGCGACCCGCACCAAAAAAGAACTATCGAAGCGTTTGGTTCGACTTCTTGGGATATCTACCATAAAGGGATGGAAGGCCTGTCTGCATCTAGTAGTCCGAAGTAAGAAGGGTGTGGGTTCAACCTGATCAAAAAGAGCATTCGCGTACTCTTCAAAATGTAATCTGTAGAAGACTGCTAAACTGGCAATTTTCCGGCGATGGTCGAGGCTTTGCAGTTTTTTGGTGGTGAGGTCAAAATTGTTAGTAATTTTTTGGGCTCTTCGGTCAACTGTGCCAAAGGTATCCCAAAGGTGGCTATAGTACTCCATACAAGATCGAACTTGAGCTGTGTACAAATTAAGTAGTTGTTCAAGGCTTAAGTACCGTCGGACCTTCGAGATGATTCCCAACTTCTTTGAAGCAGTTTGAGCCATGGACACAATTTGTTGCCCGAAGTTTAGTTGAATGTAGTTAGGTATATACTTATCACTCCTCCACAACTAGTTGTTATCGAATCTGAAGACAAAATTTTTCTTTTAATAAGACCTTATAGGTACAATACACATATTTGTATACATATAAAAATTACTTAACATAAGGACATTAATAATATTTGTTATAATAGAGAAAAACTATAAAATTAAAATATTTTCTATAGTCAACCCTTTTTATTTAAACGTTTCTGGCGCGTGAGCATGGGTGGCGAACGCTGCTGCGCCGGTGACGGCGCGGAATTGCTGGCGGCTCGCTCGCCGGCGCCGCATTCGTCCCTCTCTCACACTCACTCCTTCAATGTTCCCATTCCTCTCTATCACCGTTATTTTGTTGTTGTACACTCGGTGTTGGATTCTGGTGATTTGTCAGATCTCGTGACTGTCACTATAGGCGTATCTATCACAGTTTGATCACAATTTCCAGGTAATACAGGTTGGTCACTAGCGGAGGTTCACGAAGGGACGGGTAATTGGAGCGGATAGGAGGACTCGTCCATGTTAATACATAACCGTATCACGTTTAAATCTTTGATTTTTACTTTGTACATTCTGTTACCTACTTTTTGTTCAACGATACCTATCTGCCATGATTATTTCCGTGCATTGTAACACCGCACCCAAACAACGTCGTTCACATTAAATAGACGCAGGCCGGCGCTCGATGGCACATTCATTGAAGTTTCATGGATTGGTAAAACTAAATCTAATCGACATCGTAAGTTGCGACCAAACATTAACTTAGCAGGTGTTTCCTCAGTGGTACAATGTACAGTGTTCCTATAATTGAACAAATAACCTAAAAGTTTTTCGTTATACAATGGTAAATTACTGTCTTTTATTACACATTTAAGCATTTTTTTACAGGTTCTGACAGAATTTTCCGCTTGACCGTTACTGGGTGGGTGGTATATCGGTGTTGTCATGTATTTAATTCCATTATTGGAGCAAAATGTTCTGAACTCAGTGGAATTGATTTTAACATCGTTATCAGAAACAATGACATTAGGAATACCAAACGTACAAAATATTCCCTTCAACTTCCTAATTAGAAAATTGGTCGAAACCCCATTATGCATGTGTAAGCATTCCAACGATTTACTGTATGAATCTACAATCACGAGATTATACCCTTTGCTTAACAGTCAAGTAATCAATGTGTAAACGTTGCCATGGGCCGGTGTCAGCGTGCCAGGGCGCGGGAGAGGCGCGGGGCGGCGCCGCGCGCACGCCGGTGCACGTGTCGCACGAGCCGATCCACCTCTCGATGTCACCGTCGATACCCGGCCACCACATTCTACCCCTGGCATTACTTTTAGTTTTAATTATACCTAAATGAGTATCATGCAATTCACGTAACATACTTTCTCTTAACGACGTAGGAATCACAACCCTATGTCCTGTAAATAAACATCCTTTTTCAAACTACAAGTATGACTTACATTGAAAGTACGGTTTAATAGACTACAATTAATTTAACGTGGCCAGCCTTTTAGCAAGTAATTGACTACTGTCCCTATTGTTTTGTCGGTTTCAGTAGCTTGAAAGATATCACGCAAGGTAGTGGCCGGTGAACTTTCACTTAGAAAATGATGTGCATAGTATGTATCTAGCTCTTTATTGGCCAACTCTTCTGTACCTGCAAGCGGTGCCCGACAAATAATATGCAAATATGTTATTATCGCCCGACACATATTGAACGATAAAATTATACGCAGATAACATAATAGCGTAATCTAAGAGCCGTAGTAACCGGGATACCCGTTTTATTATTGAAAATAGGTACTAAAGGTCGGTGGTCGGTTCTAAGAATAAAAGGCTCGCTGCGACCATAAAGGTACTGGTGGAACTTCTTTACCCCAAAGATAATGTCCGTAGCCTCCTTTTGGATTTGACTATAATTTCTTTCGCTAACGATTAGCGAACGTGAGGCGTAGGCGATTGGCTGCTCGCGGCCGTCTGCATCTGCAGAAAGATGCGACTGCTTATCCGGTCCCGTTATGCAGATATCGTCAAGCTAGATGCTTACACCGTCTATTCCGGCGAGCAGAATTTCCATAGACTTTTGAAAGATTGCCGGCGCATTTGCTAACCCGTATACCAGTCTAGTAAACTTGAATAATCCTTTGTGAGTGTTTATTGTCGTCAGCTTATTCCTTGAGCTTAGGTTATAAACGGACGGGTCTTTTGACCCACACACTTTTTTTAGATGCCCTTTTCCGCCACACTTTTGGCACTTATACCCTTTATAACGGCACTTATCACTGTTATGGTTCTTCATTCCGCAAACCTCGCAGTGGACGGAGTCCCGGTGCAACCGGGCGCCCGCGCCTTCTTTGTCGCCAGCACCGCTGCCATGGCCCCGCCCTGGTTGACGCTGGAATCCCGCACGATATATTATTATCGGCTCCTCCTTGACTGAAGGACCCTCGCAGGAACCCAAGTTGCATGCGACCCTTGCCTCCTTAGCGCAGGCCGCTTGCTCCGCCACTTGTATTGCCCTCGATAATGTCAAGGTAGACGGACTTTGCTCGAATAACTTATCTCGCTCTGGTCCGGCGTTCATCCCAAGGACGAAACGATCCCTCAGATTCGTTTCCAGGGCGTTACCGAAGTCGCAGAATGTTGCTTAGCCTCACAGTCGAGCCGCCCATTCCACTGCGGTCTCGTCCGCGTTCCTCATAGCACCAAAAAACTTGGCTTTGCCCACGAATGAACGTTTTTTTGCCTTGAAATGGATACCGAGTAATCCGACGATCTCTTGGTACTTAAGTCCATCCAACTCCTTCAGGTATGCTAAGTTAAGCGCCAGACGGTAGGTTTCTTCCGTGAGATGAATGAGCAAGATACTTCTCTTTTTTTATTTAACAATTTATGTACACACATTAGAAAATATAAAAAATAAACTAAAAATAAGTGAAAGATAATGTACAAAGGCACAGCTTATTTCTAAAAGAAATTTCTTCCAGCTAGCCTGAGGCTGGAAAGTGTGACAAATTAACAAATTTAGTGCGTACTGCATACAAATATTAACAAACATAGTGTGATTAATAATTATTACAATTATAACAATATAAAAAATATAAATACATTCAAACATACATAAACATACGTATATATTATAAAATATTAATATATACAAAATATCAATGAATAGATAAACATTTTAGTTGATACTGAAACACAAACTTAAGTTGTTGGTCATCAGTGATTATCAAGAAAGGTACATTAAGAACACAAGTTGGAAATAAAATGATAAAAGTATAGTAAGTCTTAGGTTTGATACAAATAGTGTTCTTAAACTCTTTTTTTAAAGATAGACAATGATTTTGACTGGCGTATATGGTAAGGTAAAGAATTCCACAATCTGACAGCATGAACAGTGAACAAGTAGGAGTAGAAATCAGTTTTATGATATTTAATTTGAAGGAGAGTACGTTTATGTGCTCTACAAAACGCATCATTAGAATGGGTAAACGTGAACCACTCACACAGGTAAACTGGAGAGGATGGGTTAAAAAGGACATTGAAAAGGGTACAGAGGATACGGGTGTTTCTACGCAAGCGGATGGGGAGCCACTGAAGCTTTTTGCGGTATTCTGAAACATGATCGAATTTTTTAAGCCCGAAAACGAAGCGGATACAGAAGTTTTGTAGGCGTTCCAATTTATCCAGAAGCTCTTCAGTGACATCCAGGTAAGATACATCAGCGTAGTCGATGATAGGTAAAATCAGTGTTTGTGCCAAAAAGATCTTGGTTTGTAAGGGCAGAAAAGTCTGAAGGACCTTAAATTTATGCAATGAGTATTGCACTTTACGGCTGATTTCACAGACGTTAGCACGCCATGTGAGATTTGCGTCGAAGAGTACACCTAAATTTTTCACTGATTCTGCGAAAGCAATGGGTATATTGGGTCAAAGAAGGCAAATTAGAAACATCAAGACAACCGCGCACGTGCCGACTGCCTAAAATCATTGCTTGAGACTTGCATGGATTTACCTGTAGCCCGTAAGATTTGGCCATCCACACCGATAATTTTCCCTTTACCGTTAAAACTCCCTGAATTCGTTTTTAAACACTGAATTCTCGGGCCTGGCGAATAATGCATATAATCATACATTATACACAGAGTACTCCTGCCCACCATGTATATATGCTGGATTCTTTTGAAATTAATAATCTCCATGCCCTTTTTGTGTCGGAGACTTGGCGTAAACCGTGCTTAGCGTCATCATCGTATGGTCTACCGGGTTTTGACTTAATTCGTAACCATCAAGTCAAATAAACTACAGGCGGTGTTGCTATCTATTTCTGCACGAATATACCATTTAACATTATTTTGAAATCCACTAACAACACAGTCTCAAATATAGAATGTATTTATGTGTTTTGTTTTGTAATTGTTAAGTTTTGTAAACTTACGATGTACTATGATTTAATCATAATGTTCATTTGTAATAACCTACTTACATAAAGTTAATTTATGTAAGACTATGTGTTTGTGTTTTTTAAAGACCAGTAGTTCCTTACCCCCGTAATGTATACACGCAAGCGTAATAAACACAGTGATTATAAAATACGTATCTTTTACTAACAGTGCCATCACCTAAATAAGGAGGCTACTCAACAAATCTATTCTGAAGCACAAAAAAGTTTTTTAAGGTGTCATATACCTATACCATATACCTTCCATATACCACCATATACCTTCGTTGCAAGATAACTACTTTTCATTACTCGAGCAACTTCTAGACGACATTTTGCCAAATTATAGTGATTCTATAATTATGGGAGATTTCAATACATGCTTGCTCAGAAACGATTTCACAGTAACAAAATAAAATCTATCGTCGAATCCAGTAACTTGCACATACCTACACTTAATGCAGTGCATTTTTTCCGAACTGTGCCCCTTCTCTCTTTTTTTTTTAAATCCCCAGACAAACACACCAAGTATGGCCTCCAAAGTAAGCAGAGCTTGTGTTATGGATGACCCTACAGCGAACTGGGGGGGAACTTAGGATAAACATACATATATAAATATAAACAACCATGACCCGAGAACAAACATCTGTGTTCATCACACAAATGAATGCCCCGGCCAGACTCGAACCTGGGACCTTCGGCGTATGAGGCGCGGCTACTTACCACTACACCACTCGGTCGTCTCTTAGATCTCATGTTTGTCACCTCTTCCAATCACATATATAAACATGGCTAGTGTGGTGCAGACGCGTTTTCATATCACGACCTTTACCTGTCGTATAAAGTACGCTCTCCTAAGTTGAAGCACAAGATTATGGTGCATCGTGAATTTGGTGGTATGAATGTAGAAAATCTGCGCAGTGATGCAGCTGATATGGATTGGTCTGTCATTGACCAAACAGATGATGTTAACGAACAGATTTGGCTTTACATCGTTTTTTTGACAGAGCTCTACGACCACCCTGCACCTTTGCGTAAAATTAAATTCAAACACCTGCCAGCCCCATAGCTAACTGGTACAATTAAACAATTGTTACTACAAAACGTTGCCAAGGCTAAGTTGAAAGCAGACCAATCCGAAGCGAATTAGGAGCGAGACAGATCTATTAGAAATCACTGCAACAAAGTGTGTAGGGATGCAATAAAGGAGTGGAGGCCCCAAATTAACTTCTGAATAAAATAAAAAATAAATCAAGTAATGCGAAACAAACTCAAATTATTAGAATTAACACGTTAATAAACAAATAATAATAGTTTGTGGACATATTTGTGTAAGTTTTTACTTTGTAGAAGTGTTAATGGTTACAAAAACCCCTTTTTGTTTTAAAACAGAAAAGCTTTTTGAAATCAATTTTCTTATTAATCTCAATTGTGGAGGCCCAGGGCTACAGCTCCGGTTGCCCGCCCCTTAATTCGGCCCTGGATGCACAACGGCGCCAAATTCACGCATCCGTAGAAAACGGTGATCCAGCTAAAGTGTGGAAATTTCTTAAAACTCTGGTCATTGTCAAGCCCAAAAATCTGTAACTTCAAATGTCAATATAAACTCACTTAATCGACATTTTTCCTCAACTTCTGCAATGGACGTATTACTAAAGGGCCGTACCTTAAAGAATATTTCTACATTGCCGTGCCCAGACATAACTCCTTTTACATTTCAAACTTTCAATGATTGTGGTGTTAAGCAATGTATACTTCAAATTACATCGAATGCCATGGGTTGCGACAGTATCAGCCGTAGCATGGTCATTCATATCCTAGAATTCCTTCTCCCAACGTTAACCAAGATCTTTAATAACTCCTTATCATCATCAACCTTCCCTGAATCTTGGAAAGCCGCTAATATTATTCCCTTATCAAAATCAAACAATCCTATAGATCCAACTGATTACCGTCCAATTTCAATTCTACCTTTCCTTCCCAAAGTCCTGGCACGTCTCGTCCACTAACAGCTATATCCTTTCCTGAACACAATCTACTTGATCCATTCCAATCCGAACTTCGTTCCGGGCATAGCACAAAAAGATCTGCACAATGTTCATGGGTTTTAATATATGTCAATGTATACGCTTTTATAATAAGATTCCTGAGGATATCCAAGGTCTTCTTATTGACAAATTCAAAGAAACTATAAAGCAGAAGTTGCGTGCTATAGTATATTATAAACTATCCGATTATTTGGATGATAAAAGCCCTTGGGTATAATCCCCTCATTAACAGAATTTTATTAGTATATATAACAAAACATGTGTAATGTGTCTGTTTGCTCGTTGAGTTCTTCGTCCCGATGAATATCTAATGCTTCATTGTCACTAAAGTACGTCTTCTTATGGTAGCGTCGGGTGACGGGTCACTCACTTCCCTCTAATATGGTTGAGGGCGATAGCTGGATCCCGCGTTAACTTTGAGGGTGTTGGTCGTTTGGATACTTGGGGGAAGAGACACTAGCCGAGCTAATAGATGCAGAAAAGAATAATTTTGTATAGACATAAAGAGACTCTGTAAATTTATTTAAAAAAAAGTATATCCGTGAAGTTTTGCTTGCCAGTTTTTCTTCACGAAGGTTTTTCCGACCTGGTGGTAGAGGCATACTTTATTTGACGTCAATAAGAACAAGTAATTGCCAATGTTGAGAAATTAAAATTTCATTTCATTAGGCCGCTGGTATGGGATGCAACCTACGTAGACACTACCGCGGCTTCTTACTACCTATGTTCGATCTGGTTCACCCGTCAACTACGCTTGGACACATAGACAAAATGAAAATCTAGGTAATTTTTTGGGGCTTTCGGCATTCTAACCATGGGATTAGGGTCTCAATTGGGACATAACAAGGCGGTCTGTGAGTGAAATTCATGACCGAGCACTTATTTTATTTTTATTTCTTTGGGAAACTTACAGCTAGTTACAAACATATTTAAGATAACATAAAACAGAGAAAGCCAATTTACAGATTTCCACTTGTAACTTAACTTACACTTACTTAATATCGATCCAGCGAGATTATTCTGACAGCCGACGACCGAGCAGTGTAGTGGTAAGTAGCCTTGCCTCATACGCCAAAGGTCCCAGGTTCGACTCCTGGCCGGGGCACTCATTTGTGTGATGAACACAGACATTTGTTTTCGGGTCATGGTTGTTTGTATTTATGTTTGTATGTTTATTCTGGGTTCCCCCCCAATTCGTTGTACCCATTACACAAGCTCTGGTTACTTTAGGGCCATACAGTTGGTGTGTTTGTCTGGGGATTTATTATTATTATTATAGCATTTTATTTAGGCTGGTTTCAGAATATTTTAGTTTTGGTGCAGGATTAAAAATAGGAATGTTTCCTAAGAGTAGAATTTGCTATCAAATTTTATTTATTTATTTAGTTATACTCTTTTGTCAAATCTGTCAAATGGTTTATATATTTGCGTCGTGCGCATTGCTACGCATATACGAGTATTTATATACGCGCAAGGCTAGGGAATATTACACAAAGCTCTTGATACTAAGGTCTCTGTGCTGCGACTTGTGGCACTCACAGCATTCAGATGATATGCTTTTTTATTTTTCCAAACGATTAATTTGTTTTATATTGTTTATGAAAATGTAATTTTATCTTCGCTTCATTCAAAACGTTACGTCTCGAACTCAACATTAGTATTGAATAATAGAGATCTTTAGTAATTAAAAAATAAATAAAAATAGCAAATGTTCAACGGATATTAATAAACATTTATAAATACAAAAACATTATAAACGTAATCTTCAAAAACAATAAAAATTTATTAAAATAGACTTGTGATGCATGATACCCACGGAACCAACTCGTAATCAAGATATTGTTGGATGGGAATCAAAGACATTAAAGCTATTTGCGGCCGCATTAGCGTATTTCGTATTAGCGCTCATGTCGCCCGTAGAACCTTCCGCCAAATTACACTAATTATTCGCAGCTAAAGTCTACCAGTGCCAACGTACAACGGCCTGCGCTCAGTTTGGAGCTTTTCATAATTTGGGCGTAATTTTCTGAGAGAATTTTGACGCCTTCTCCTATTAATGACTTTTGACTTTACACAATTTGAATTTATAAAACTGTTGTTCATTAAGATGAGGCTAAATTTTATTGGTCTTGCCAGTTTCAGATTTGTGGTAATAAATACTTAATTTTTTAGTAAAATCACTTGTTCCTTTACGGAACTATGGAGCCTCTAAATGAAACTCTGACTTCTTGCAGACTTGATTTTAATTATATAAAAAATTGTTACAATGATGTGGTTTGAATGACGACCAGAGATAGAATGAGAAGGTATACAATGCAAATAATTGAGTGAATCATACGCCTGTAAAATAAAGATAGCAAAGTTGTAGCACCCAAACAACGTCTATGAATAACGTTAGGTGAACACCTACGTGGTTTTAACTATAATAAAATAAATTAATGATGACCAAGTTATCTGGCGTTAACATAGACTCCCCGCCGTTGAAGACACAGGCTCTTCAACCATCTCCTTGGCCTCAGGAAGTAGTGGACAAAGGCGCACGAGGGGGCGTCGGTAGGTACCCTTGCTGGTGGAGATATCGGCAACGCGTGGAATGTTGTCTGCTCCGGGGTACAGTCTGGAGACTCGTCCAACTCGCCAGCATAGTGGTGGCAGTGACTCCTCATGTAACAAAACGAGGTCACCGACTTTCAGATTGGATAGGTTCTGCTTCCATTTGGTACGAAGTTGCAACTCGGAGATGTACTCGTGCTGCCATCTTTTCAAAGCATTCAGTGGTCTCCCTATAAGAAAGGTATATGGGATAGGTATTGGAAATAGTCAGGTGAGGGCGAAAGGGGACACAAAGGACGGCTATTAAGGATTGATTCCACCTGTGCAAAAAATGTCATCAGCTCCTCAAATGTGACATGAGAATTACCTAAAACGCGTTTTATGTGGTACTTAGCGGACTTGACGCCGGCTTCCCAAATACCGCCGAAGTGAGGTGCGTATGACGGAGTGAACGTAAATTTAAATTGTTCTTGACTTGCAAACTCAGAAATAAACTTTTTGTTGTCCTTTAAAAATGTACCTAGTTCCTTAGCAGCCCCTACAAAATTGCGTCCGTTGTCTGAGTGTATTTCAGATGGCCGGCCATGACGCGCGACAAACCTGCGTAGTGTCATAATAAACGAATCCTTTGTTAGATCGCTCACGGCCTCTAGGTGAATACATTTGTATCGTAAGCAAATAAAAATACATAAATAGCATTTGATTAGTTTGGCGCCGCGACCCTTTCTATTTAGAATAAAAAAGGGACCAGCGTAGTCGACGCCAACCGAGTTAAATGGAAAATCTTGTGTAATACGTTGATAAGGGAGATTACCCATTTTAGGAATTAAAGTTTTACCTTGAGCACGACGGCAAAGCACGCAGTTGTTAAACGTACGTCGCGCAAGACGCCTACCGTTCAGCGGCCACACGTACTCACGCACAGTAGCTAGAAGTAGTTGCGGAGCGGCGTGCAGGTTTCGAACGTGTTCGTAACTAAAAATAAGTTTAGTTATCTGATTTGACGACTCTAAGAGAATAGGATGTTTTCTTTCATAAGAAACATCAGAGGAATCAATCCTACCACCGACTCTAATTAAATTGTTTTTATCGATAAAAGGCGAAAGTGCTAAGATTTTGGATTTCAAACTTAGTGATTTATTGTTAGCTAATAATTTGTACTCTTGAAAGAAACATTGTTGCTGCGACATAAAACAAAGATACATAAAAGAATAATTTAACTCATCAATTGATAATGGACCGGATATTTTGTTTTTAGGGTTTTTAATGTAGTAAATAAATCTCTTGACGTAACAGAAAGCACGTTTTAATCGATTTAGGTTGGAAAAACGTTCAATATTAATTATAGGTTCAAACGTAGATGTAGCTAGTAGTGATGTAGTAGGTATAGATTTAGTTTCGGGGAGATCGTTCATTAAATTAGGTTTAAGTGTAGGCCAATTAGAAGCGTCGGCTGTTAAAAAAGTAGGACCGTGTCACCATAGGGACAAGTTAGGCAACTGATTGGGATTGACACCCCTAGAAATTAGGTCAGCCGGATTGTAGGCGGTAGGCACATGTCGCCAAGACGATGGCTTGGTGATGTCTTGGATTTCACCAACTCTATTGGCTACGAAAGTTTTTAATTTGGAAGGAATACCTGCTAGCCAACCTAAAACGACATTGGAGTCACACCAGTAAAGCGTGCGATCGGGAACATAGCGGAGGGACTCTGTGGCAGTTTTAGCTAGCCTGGCGGAAAGGAGCGCGGCGCACAGCTCTAGGCGGGGAATTGACGTTGGCCTTAGCGGCGCTACCTTGGACTTAGACCACAGCAGCCTGCATGTGACGTCACCGTTGACGTTAGTAGTCCGCATGTAGACGCACGCACCGTATCCGAGCTGCGAAGCGTCACTGAAACTATGAATTTCTATAGAACATGGAGAGTCACACAGCACGTACCTAGGAACTTGAAGATTAGTTAGAACAGGTAAGTTATTAGAAAAAATATCCCATTTCGATTTAATTTCATTAGGTACTGGTTGGTCCCAGTCTAATTTAAGTTGCCACAGGCTTTGTAACAAAAGTTTAGCTTGCATAATGCAGGGACTAAGTAAACCTAAGGGGTCGAAAACTTTAAACGAATTAGACATTATGTACCTTTTAGTTACTACATTACTTGGAGGGTGCTGATTCAGAGGAAAGTTTAACGTATCAGTGTTAGGATCCTAACCTAATCCGAGAGTGTTTGCCGACTCACTTATTGTTAAACTGTCTTGAACAATTGAACTGTCACTAAATAGAGAAGTTAAGTTAGTTTAAAATTTACGTAGTTTGAAACAACCCTTATTTAATTCAGAACAAACTCTGTCGTGTATAAACCTTAATTCGCTCTCATTATCTGATCCAGTAATGAGATCATCGACATAAAAGTCATGGTGTATTATAGTTTTAATGAGATGGTTGTCACACTCCTCTCCAAGCTGCCATAAACACCTTGTGCTTAAGTAGCTGGCACTTGCAGTCCCGTAAGTGACCGTATTTAGTTGCATGGTTTTGATAGGTAGAGACTCGTCTTCTCGCCATAACACGAGCTGTAGGTTCCTATCACTGGGACTCACTTCTACCTGGCGGTACATCTTCTCGACGTCGCCGGTGAGGAGGTACCTATGTTGTCGAGCTCGTACCAGAATAGCGAAGAGAGAGTCCTGCATGTTTGGACCTATCATTTGCAGATCATTGATCGAGTAGCCTGAAGAGAAGGGTGCGGAGCCGTCAAACACTACACGAATCTTCGTTGATTCGCTGGAATCTCTAAAAACAGCATGATGGCATAAGAAGTAGGCAGGATTAGGTAATTTAGTATTAGACTTAGTTACATGACCCAAGGTCTCATATTCTTTTATGAACTGTATATACTGTTGTTTAAGCTTAGGATTTCTACGAAACCGCCCCTCCAAGTTAAGTAAACGTTTTCTAGCTAGCAGGTAGGAGTCACCTAAGCAGTCAGGTGAGTCTCTCAACGGCAGTTTAACGCTAAATCTACCAGTAGTTAATCTAGTAGTGTTAGTTAAAAAATGTTGCTCGCATTCCCTTGCAGTTTCACTGAGAAGGGTTCTACGGGGAAGCTCTTCAAGCTCCCAGAACTTAGGCAAGAAATAATCTGTGTTTGTTTGTTGTTCTAACTCCTGATAAAATAAATTAGTCATGTTTACATCTGTATGAAAAGACGTCGATGAATTATTTGAATTATTTTTAGTAAATAAATTGTTTTTAGGCAAATTAGTTTTAGAAATAGTTTTGTTATTTTGTTTAGATTTGTCATATTTTTTGTTATTAGAATTAGACTGCAAAGTGGTACAGTTAGAGGGCCTCCAATCAACCAACCAAACTGAGAGTTCCGCAATTTGGGATAGTGATCGCCCAATATAATTGTTCGCTACCGAGAACTTCCCAGAAAATATCGGCTCCTAACAAAATGTCAATTGGAGCTGGCCGGTGAAAGTGAGAATCTGCCAGCTGTATGTCACTAGGTACATTTAGCTTAGTTAGGTCCACAGGAAACCTGGGTAGGTTGCCTGCGAGACAACCTAGGACAAAGCAGCATGAAGTAATTTGGAAATCATTGGTTGGATCGCGAGATCTCAACTGCACAACACATCTTTCTGTTACTGTGTTCGTTTTGACGTTGCCGATGCCAACAACATTTAAAGAAATAGGAGATACCTTTAGTGATAATCTCTGTTGTAACAACTTGCTAATGAAGGTCGACTGGCTGCCGGAATCCAATAAGGCACGCACTAGCAGCGCCTTCTTAGTTACTGGATTCACGACGTGGATTAGCGCAGTCGACAGCAACGCCTGACCAGTAGACTCCTTGCAGAAGTTGGCTACGGTCTCAGGTATTTGTAGTTCACTGGAATTAACGTTTGTTTTTGTTTCATGATTGTGTAACAATGTGTTGTGACGCTTTTTGCAATGGCGACAGGGACCCATGCGACAGTTGGCTACACTGTGTCCCTGTCTTAAACAATTATGACATAATTTTAATTTATGAACGTCAGCTAGCTTATCTATGTGCGACTTAGCCTTAAAAATAGGACAATCATAAATTCTGTGACCTTGGTTGCATATTAAGCAACGTATGACAAAGTTATTCTCTTGGCTGACAGAGTTAAATGACTTAGTAAATGTATTTTGTTTGTTACTAATAGCGACACCTATCGGTTGCTGCCAAAACTTCCGCTATTCTTGTTACGGCTCAACGATTCGAGTACGTGCGCGCGATTAATTAAAAACGAATTAAATTGCTCGAGAGTAGGTAGGTCGTCCAAAATGTTACGCTGCTCTTCCCATTTCATTAAAGTAGTATTATCTAATTTAGATGTTAACATAAAAATAATTAAAGTGTCCCATTGGTCAGTACGTTGACCAAGGTTGGCAAGAGCACGCAAATTCTTCGAAACATGATCTACTAAATACCTCAGCGAACCTTCCAACTCACGAGTTATTTGCTGTATGCTAAAAAGAGATTTCAAATGATAATTAATTAATAAGCGTTTATTGTTGTACCGGTCGCACAATAACTGCCACGCATTTAAATAATTGGAAGATGATACTTCAATGTTAGCAACTATTCGCTTTGCCTCGCCCTCAAGATAACTTAATAAATAATGAAATTTCTGTATTAAGGGGATGCGACTGTTATTGTGAATCAAATTGGAAAAGGTGTCGTGGAACTCCAGCCAACGGAAGAATGACCCGTCAAACTTGGCAATTTGTATTTGGGGCAGTTTTATGCCATGATCATGGGAGTCGAAAGAGCAATGAGTTTCATGAAATATTGATTCGCGCCTTTTGTTTTCTTGTTCGATGGATTTTTTTTCATTGTGTGATTCAATTAAATCCTTGCATATAGCTGTACACATTATAATGTCATGCTCAATGCGCTCACGCTCGTCTATCTCTGAATCTAAATTATTTGAATTATATAGTTCGATCTGAGTCTGCAAGTCATCGAACTTTGTAGACAAGCTCTCAAACCTGCCTAATTTTAAAGATAATTCAGCAAGTTCGATTGCTGTCAGTGTAGGTCGCTCTGTGATTTTGTCTAAATAGTTTTTAAATTTAGTAATTTGGCCCTTTAAAGAGCTTCTCTTTGTAAAAAATTCCTTTAATATCATATTATTATCGCTACTAGGCCCTAAACCACCCTTTGACACTATACTTTCTTTCTCGGTCATTGTAAAATAATATTACAAAGCGGCAGAATTTGTTTGTTTATTTGGTTAACTCGCTAATCTCGGGAGCTAACGATGGGATTCGAAAATACCTTTTTATAGGCTAAATAGGCTAAAATTTATTATAAAGTTTCCACGGAATTAGGAGATACGTAGATGAAACCACGTGAAAGTGCTAGTATGTAAATAAACTTGATTTAATATCAATTATTAACCTAGTAATTTAATTACGTACCTTTTGTATGCAATTATAAACAAAACCACAACGCAAACCGCACTTGTTATTTAGTTATAGTAATAAAATTGTCTTACGTCCCTCACACGGTGATACCTGGGCCCGGCTAGACACGGGCAGCACGACAGCGGCACGGCGGCCGCCAAGTTCAAGGTCAAGCCGGCCAACAACGCTGAAAAATATTCGGCAAATCGTGCACGCAAAAATAGGTGCGAAGTAACGAAAACCTAACAAATAACACTTGATTTATTAAATTCTAATGATTAATTATGAAATTAGCTCAAAAACATGTAAATTTAGACGAAATTTTACAATAAAAAATATCGAATGCGGGTGGGTTGACAAAGTTTGCAACAATGGAATCTGCTGGAATAATGGCAAATCTATGAGAATATGAGTTGGTTAGGATGTAAGGATGAGTAACAGAGCACTTGCCTTAAGTTCGATCCAGCCAAATGGTGTGATAATGGTCCGTTGTATGTATAAATCCTCCTCCGACTGAGCACTTTATATTCCAAGTTTATCAACTCCAGGCGCAGCCGATCACGTCGGGGTCACCATTTTATGTTCCTTTACGGAACTATGGAGCCTCTAAATGAAACTCTGACTTCTTGCAGACTTGATTTTAATTATATAAAAAATTGTTACAATGATGTGGTTTGAATGACGACCAGAGATAGAATGAGAAGGTATACGATGCAAATAATTGAGTGAATCATACGCCTGTAAAATAAAGATAGCAAAGTTGTAGCACCCAAACAACGTCTATGAATAACGTTAGGTGAACACCTACGTGGTTTTAACTATAATAAAATAAATTAATGATGACCAAGTTATCTGGCGTTAACAACACTTATATCACTAAAAATCAATCTTCGGATTTTTATTGATTTTATTTACATATTATTTTTTGTTCAGAAGTTCCCTAAAATATAATCGACGTTTCTGAATTCATTTTATTTTTAGGAGAGAGAGGAGCGATTATGTAAAACATGTCGAGAGCGCGTATATAAACATTGTGTTGGAATAAGCATAACCCACGCAGACGATAGCGTCTTTGTCGCTGATTTTGAATTAAAAGTTGATTTTAATTGGCTGTTTAAATTTTGCCTTATTTGTGCTGATGTACTATGAGCTTCGATACATTCGGGTAATATTCTACGTATCGTTTGTAAGCTGAATGTTAGATGTTATTTGTATTCACATTTCAAAGAGACGCCATGGTGCTACCGCAGATTATTAAGGTCAGCCTCGAATGTGATTGGATTTGTCAGTTCACGTTCATAAAAGTGGTTAAATTCACTGAAAATTAGGAATTTGTGTTATGAAAGTTACAAGGTTTCTTAGTCTAGTCAATATAATAAAAAAAATATATGTCCTTACAAAACAAAACTCTTTTTATTTTTTTATGTAAGCAGCATGAAATGCCTTGTTACTCCTTAACAAACTTAACAAGCCGTACTTACAAAAGGCATATTTGAAATTAATCAGGGTGAGCTTTTTGAGACTTATATTATCTTCTTTGTGTGTATGTATATATATATATTATGTTGTGTTTATTCACTGATAATTGTTAGTAGCTGCGTTAGCGCGCAAACACACTGAGGGCACTTCGGAACATCAGCGCTGTAGCTATGGCTGCAGCATCATGCTGAGATGTGCCCTATTCGGCAAGCATGCTGCGGCGCAATGTTTTTATCTACGTAGTTGTCTGTTTTTGTTGATTAATAATTTTACTTTATTTCTTTTAATTCTTTTCTTTTGTTTTGTGTTGCAATGCACTTGTTTGTTTAATGCTTTTGTTTTATTTTTGTCTATCTGTTGTATTTGTGTTTTGTTAACTGTTGTGTTGTACTGTGCTGTAGCTGTTTGGCGAATAAATGTTTTGAGTTTGAGTTTGAGAGTTTTAATTTTTCTATTGTAATTTTATAAATCTTTGTTATAAATGTGCGTTATTGGTTCAATTAAATTTCTTGAAGAAAATTGCCTATCAAAATAAAGAACTTTACTCAGGTTAACGTTCACAAGTAACGTTTCACGGTAATTTACGAAAGTTATGTTGTGTGTTGTGAATGAGACTTCAGACTTTTGAAGGGCAAGTCTAATAGGCCCTTCGTTCTTAGGACCAAAATTTGTTGTGTCTTTAAGAACATTGTAGACATTAAACAGAATTAAACTATGTAAAAGAAAATTATTATTAAATTGTGCCACCTAACAAATTAATTCAATGGAATTGTTTGTTTTTTTATGAATGGATACAATTGTAGATGAATTTATAAATTGACAGGTCACGTCAGGAATTCACACTTTTTTATCCTAATGAGATAAGCACAGTATGAGCTTTCAAATTTCAAACAAATTTCAAATCATTATTTGTCAACATTGACTATTACTTGTTTTTATTGACGGAAAAAGCTGCGTGGAAAAGAACTGGCAAAAAAATTCACAGGTATACATTTCACAATTTAAAATGTCTCTTTATGTTTAAACAAAATTATTTTTATCTGCAGCTGTTAGCTTGGCAAGTCTCCCTTCACTCTCCCTCCACGGAGAGGGCAGGAGGATAAAAAAATGCTCTGACGCATACTCCGCGCGCGCGATCGAGATTATGTGGGACTCGCTCCGAGCCTACCAGAGACCAACCCATTAAAAACCCCCTGAATGACTCGTGCAATTTTTTGCCACACAGCCTTCATCTGAGCGACGACCAATTGGAGAAAGAGGCCGCGCTAGCGGGGCCCAGAAGGGGTCACCCGCTGGGATTTACATAGCACTGAAGGTGCTCAACAAGAAATTAAAAATGAATTAATTCGAATTTACGTTAGAATTAGAAGTTGCGGCCTGACGGGCTTCGAGATCTAGTGTTACTTCCGTGGGTTCGCTCGTGTGTGCGTTTCTCGGTCTAGTGACTTTGAACTTCGAATCTAAGACAGGGGTAGTATATATACGAGACTGAATCTCGAACTAAGAGATTGGGGTGGGTTTCGGAGCGTTTGAAGAACGATTCTGAGAGTGTTTTGAGTGACAGTGCTGTTGCACTGTAGGTAGTTCAAGATCTCTGTGCGTTGCTGTTGCGTACGTCCCAAGGTGCGTTTGTGGCCCTGTGGCAGAAGAGTTTTGAACTACCTTGCAGTTTATGCAGGACGGGTTTGGCATTGGCAAAGATTGGCGAGGCATATGTCATGACGGGTTTAACTCAGGTCTTATAAATCGTACATTTATTTCTGAAAGGCAGTTTACTTTTTCTACCTAACATATTATGTAGGCGGCCTAAGTAAAAACGTGCGAGTTTCGTTACTCTATCGACGTGAGGTTGGAAAGAAAGCGTCTGGTCTAAGGTAACGCCTAAATATTTGGTATTGCGCTTCCAGGGGATGGGAATGCCTAGCATTCTAACGTGGAGATTGTCGGCGATACGACGGTGTTTGCAGTCGAAGTAAACCGCAGAGCTCTTCTTTGGGTTCACATCGATACGCCATTTTTGAAACCATGCACCGAGGGCATTTACAGCCCTTTGGAGTCTGGTTGTGAGATCCGGGACACTGAGGCCTTTGGTGTAAAGGGCAGTGTTATCGGCAAAGAGGGCGTGTTCTACGCCTTTCGGCGGGACGATAATATCGTTAGTGTACACAGTGTAAAATAGAGGGGCGAGGACTGAGCTTTGAGGGACTCCAGCCTTTATGACACGGGGCGCGGAAAGCGTGCCTTCATGTTTAAATCGAAACGTACGGTCTTTGAGAAACGACGCGATTATTCTAACTAGGCGATCCAGTAGGCCTATTTTGTAGAGTTTATAGACGAGACCGCTGTGCCAGACTTTATCGAAAGCCTTGGCTACGTCAAAGAAAACTGCGACCGTTTTAAAACGCCACGGGTAGAAGCCGTCTTGTATGTACTCGACGATTCGATGGACTTGCTGAGGGCAGTGCAGCGAAAGCCGAACTGATGGGGAATAATGAGAGGATCGCCATCCGTTGGAAACAGATGGTTCCGCATTTTAGAAAATTAGACGGGGCATTCAGTGGTTTACCCGGCTTGGGAATGCCTATGACTGTCGCTTCTTTCCAAGCTTTTGGAAAGTAGCTATGGTTGAAGCAGCCATTGAAGATGGCACCCGGAGCCTTTTTGGATTTTTGACTTCTAATAAGAAGAGAGATTTAATCACTAGACACTGTGACGTGGTCGGCGGTGATGGGGAGAGACTCTCTGCGGAGGACTTCGTCCTCCACCGCCTGGATGTGGGAGAGATTCGCGGCTTGCGTGCTGGGCGAGCATTGAGAGGCAACGCTGTCAGCGAAGTGCTCGGCTTTCTCTTCGACTTCGAAGGCGATAGAGCCATCGGGACGAGTGATAAGAGGGACGTGAGAGGCGGCGTCTACGCGTAAGGCTCGGGCCATACTATAATACGCTTGGTGGGACGGGGAGATATTCGCCATGAGATCGTTCATCTTAGCGTCTCGGAGTTCAGCGAGGCAAAACCTAACGTTACGTCGTAGCTGATTTGCAGCTAATCTATAGGCGGGCGTGGGATAGAGCTTGGCTCTCCGGAGAGCCACGTTCTTAGTTTTAATAAGATTGCTAACGGCTAAGTTGATAGCATCAGTGAGAGAATTGACTAATAAAAATATATTTGACGAATAAACAAATTAATTCACTGCATACAAGAATTCTGGTTTTGTTTCAACCCCTTAAAACTTCACATGGTTACTATAGTTGAATTTTACTTAACTAGTTTAACTTTCTTCATTAACATCAAAACTTTTAAAAACCAATATCTGTCAAAACTCGTCGTCAATGTCTTGCATACCTATGATAGTCCGACCAAGCTGTCTGGAAAACTGTTATTTTTTAAACTCTGCTGTCATCAATGAGATTTGCTTGCCATTTTCATAATTTACTAGCTTTGGTTTTTATAGTTTTTCAGCAATTAGTATACAGGTTAATAAAATGGTAACCATTAAACGATATTGGCGATGCTTGTCACCTATCGGTTGGTCGGACTACGACTATAAGTTATAGCAAACCTTGCACTGTGTTGTTGACGAAACGTTCTAAATCTCCATCAAATTGAAAAATTTTCCGACCATGCTTAGACATAGCTGTGAGAAAAAAAGTGTTATTCTTATCTTAGAAATATTAAAATAATTATCAACGTTTGACATATAAGTAATAAGAACCTCTCAACAAATTAAAGGAACTTGCCATCAAGATTTAAAAAATGTGTTTTCTTAACTTTGCTTTTCTAACATCAATATGCGAAAACTTCTCTTTGAAAATCGATAGTAATCTCTTTCTAATTGGCTTTGTCTACAATATTCAACTGATGTCAACTGATAAGAGCTCTGCTTTTACATTCTTTAAACTTGCACTCACTCTCCAACGGCTGCATTTTAGTGAATTCTCTCTAAAAAGTAAACCGTGTCCTTTTCGAAACTAACAGCGTAAACCTGAAACAAAGCTGACATTCATCGTCGATTCTAAATGAATTTATAAATGCAGCAACTGAATGAATGAGTGAATGATTTAACAGACGAAAAGAAAAATTTCAAATTTTAACCTACATTACTAAGCCACATTAAAATTATAAGAATGACACTTTTGCGATTACGTATTATGCCACGCACCATTCTGTTCAGTTTGTTAAAAATCCAGGATTAAAAGCATATATTAAATCTTTTTACGAAAAATTTTATCCGCTTCACAACTCTAATTTACGAGACAAATTGCATGCATTATGTAATTTACAACTATGTTCAAAATACAAGTCGTTAGGTGCATGACATGATAAGTTTTTCTCATCATATACTTAATTATCTGCATTTTTAAACCATCCTTTAACACATCACAGAATAGAACTAACGTGATTTCCACAAAGGTCAAACACGCAATTAGCTAGGGTCGCAGTTGCTGCGTTTATATGTATTTGTACAATTATAAAGCTAATGCATTTTTTTATGTTTAAGTAGTTTGACCTGGGATAACATAAAGAAAAATAAACGAACTCCTAAAAATCTGAAAGGAGTTTGGAAAGGAGGTGACGTTCATACATTTCAGTTTCGTTCGTTTTATAATATTAAATATTTTAGGATCTACAAGTATGGTAAAAATGAATCAATATTATTAGATACCGTAAATATATCATATTATTGTTCGATTGAGTCAATTACGTCTTGATCCATTGCGGTATTTGCAGAAATAGAACTACCGATGAAATATTACTGCTGTGCGAAAAATGTCCAAGTACAATATATTAATATTAAAATGTCAGTAAGATTCATAAATAATATAAATTAAAAAAGATATAGTTTACATTTGTTATGCGGTGGCGCATTGTACTTGTACAATAGTGGGAGTAGTGGGATTACTCGTTACTTCAATATATCTTCAAATCCATCGGAAAGATAGATATAGGTAAATAAATAAAATCAAATAAAATGGCATTATTCGTATTTGATACAACAGTTTGGTAATTTTTTTATAATTATCATCCCTTTGTTTGAGTTATTAAATCGACATCAAAATTGGAAACGTACATATAACGCTAATTTTACCTTCTGCGACGGTCATGACTCTCGAAACTAAAGTCTCGATAGATTCATTTACGTTGCGTTCTGTGCTTTACTATACATACATTTCATGTCAAGTATAACTCGCAATGGATATGTATAAATAGTAGTCATACGTTAGAATCTGGAATCGTTATATTCTATGTCAGCTCTCAAAACGGTTTACCAGTAAAACTTCCCCATTCGTTATTTTACTACCAATAAGCTCTGTGATAAGAGTACATACTCCATAGCTTGGTCTATTAAATAAATTAGGGCATAAAATCAGGGGCGGATCGTGAATTTGTGGGGCCCTGGGCTGAAAATACTTAGGGGCCTATCTAAGTACTCAACTAATAGCCACGTCAAAAAACTGTTTCTATAATGATATAATTACATATTCTTTATTGCACAAAAAAACATAAATATTACTTAAGTCTACGCAAGTAATAGTTGTACAAAAGGCGACCTTATTGCTGTGGTAGCAATCTCTTCCAGGCAACCTTTGGGTGAGAGAGAAACCGAAATAGTGATATATATATAAGAATATAAAAAAACAATAAAATAATTTTATTTATTTATTATGAATTAGTAAAAGAATTGACAGGTTATGTGTGTGACAGTTATGTTTTATAAATTATAATTTATAAATCAACCTTTCTGCATTTTTGAGCTGCAAATTCTTTTATTTGGTCATCACATTGCAAGTCTTTTGTGAGATCACAATTTATGGAAAGAAGTGATAGATAATTTAGTCGATGGTTCGAAATTGTTGTCCTATATTTATTTTATACATAGGACATCTTGGAGAAGGAACGTTCTGCTTCACAGCTAGCATAAATAAAATATCGAAGTAATAATCATGTCCATATCCGAAATACACGACGTCACGTTTGATAGCCGTCTAGTTGGCTCGGTCATTACATGTGGCGTGACACGTCATTGTAAAAATATATCTTCCTTTGGCTGTGAAATTGACTGTGTCTTCGATATGTCTTGAGTTTCATGTTAGAGCTGCTGGTGGACAAAGTACTATCAAGTTTTTTTTACAAAATGAACTTAATAGCAATGTAATAAATACTTGCACCATATTATTGAACACAATAGTAGCTAGCAGTATGGGGTCACGACATATTTGGTATTTATCTAAGATAAAGGAACTTTATAAGAAGGTTTAACTGTAGAGGTACGAACCAAGCAGTTTCGGTGAAAATTATCTTAATTAATGCATTTTAGTTGGAATTATGTATGAAGTCAACACATTTGAAGTTAGCGGTTCGATGAAAATATTAAGACAGTATTTACGAGGAGGCTAATCACAAGTTGGTGAAGTTGGAAGAGTGGAGCTTGACACAAACATGCTGTACACATTCTTGCAACCAACCTTTTACTTACCTACTTCTTCACGCAACTCTCTCACAGAACTTTTGTCTACATTGTTTCTACTAATTTTTTATGATTTTTTTTTCTATATACATTTTTATTTTTGGGAAATGAAAACAAAACTATTATTTCAGTATCATAATTCAAAAATTTAAAAAATCTGTAATACAGCTGCACTCAACAAAATAACTTCATCATCAAGTATGTTAGTTTCCTTCCGAAGAAATAAGGTGAAAAGGTGGCGCACTTACCTTGATATATTTTTTTAGTAAATTTTACATTTTACAGCCAGTTCAAGCGTTATATGTATTATCTTGACTACTATTTTCATGCATTTCTAGGTAAACTTTTCTTCTAACAAAATAGTGAAACCCCTTTTCTCAGCTAATCCTTGGGCTAAACGTACATTTCTCATTCCTAGTGGCATGGCGTTTAAAATTAATTTTTATTTAACAATTTTTATAGTGTTAATAATCTATACCTATAGAGATTATGAAATATTCGTAGTAGTGTGTCATGGTCGGGCCAATTATACAATCAGACCACTAAATATTTACTTTAATAATAATAAAGCGAAATTATTTAAAAAAATTGTTTTCTATATGAAGAACGAAATAAAATGCTTTAACTCATGTTCGTAAAAACAAGCCCGCAAAAATATGATTTGCATTCCGCATAAACTTTTACTGTTAAAAATCGAAACAAATATTCTGCGATATTACGAGGGCGTTTAACAGCTTTCTGTCAACGATTGGCAGAGGTGGACGAGCTGGCCTAAGAAGGTAATGTAAGAAAATAACGATTTCCAAGCAAATAGAATAAGTTATTTAATTTGCAGACGTAACATCAAAAACACGCGACTTTTAAAGCTTATTCTGCAATTTGACTTTGTATTAACCCAAACAGTTTTATTTATCACTGAGCTCGGATTACAACAACGTGAAAAACAATTATGCGCAGTATTTCAACTACTGTAACACTGCGCATAATTGACTATGCTTGTATTTACCGTTGTTTAATTTATTAATTTTTTAACGTAGAGTGTCGCATAATTTGTAAATACTTTACAATATAATATAGACCTAGTCATCTCATATGCATATCTAGAAACTGACAACCTATGTATCTTAAATTATGTAAATTATCAGATTATTCAAGCTAATTAAATAAGCTGAAGTATTCCAGAATAACACTGAGAAAAAACCTATGTCAACTTAGTTCAAGGAACCACGTATCAACAGGAGGGTACATTTTCTTAGCTCTGCGCAATCTGTTTCTTTCAGAGCATGAAGTATTCAAATAGTCATCCTTATTATAAAAATAAATTCTTTATCTTTAGCTTATATTTTGAAAAAAAAAAGCTAAAGATAAAGACTTAGTTAGATTGTCCTATCCGTGTTAGAACTTTCAAACATTAAAATCACTTGAATTCATTTGGACGGTCATCGAAACGCCTTCAATCTACAATATTCGGGATAGCAAGTGGTTATCAGGTTTTTGATTTATTAAATTAAACGCATGACCGCGGGAGCATCAAAATTAAGTGCGGTAAGACGACCAGAACCACAGATTTAGTTGAACATTATGTCTAATGATAATAATACATTAAATGGTTATTCAATGGTTTGCAACTAAATACTTTTCACTATCTAAATATAAAAAACACATGTTATTTTTAACCTTTGACGTTTCCAGGAACGGTCCAAATTTACATGTTATGTCATTCCTGTATCTTATATCTCCATGTGATCGTCTTTATTTACCTACCACTTAAGTTGTCAGATTCTCCCCTCCGGCTTGGCTACACTTCACGCCATGCATGGGAGAAATAGCAATACGTTTGTTCGAGGTTTACTTAACTTGTCCCAGCCGCATATTTGAGTTCAATAACAAATCAAATCAAATCAAATGAATTTATTTGCGAAAAAATGTGTACAAACAGTTCTTAATTAAAATTGACAGTTCTACATTTTTTACTGTTAAACAGCGTGCTAATATTTATACGAAGTTAAATTCAAAATGATTTACTATCTAAAAACCTATTACATAATATCAAAATAATATTTACAAATATTAATATTTAAATGTTACAAAACATTATGATTCCTAAACTTATACATAAAGATTCATTTAATTACAATTCAGTGTCTTTAAAATATTCATCAATTTGTGTAGTAAAATTTTTGTATCAATAAGTCATATATTTTTCGTTTAAGTAATTAAAATTTAAGTTTTTATAATTAAAGGGCAACTTATTATATATATTGATAGCCATACAATAAATATTTCTACTAAATAATGTTAATTTTCTAGGCGGTATATAAAGTTTTTTACTCAAAATATCTTTATTTCTAGTTCTTAAAATCATGACATTACCTAGTTCCTTAAAATCAAAAAAATTAAAAAAAAATTTATTTTTACAAAAACATAAGGAATGCATTTTGAATTCAAACAATCAAACATTTTGATTATGTACAAACTTGTGAAAAGTGAGTAACTTTGAAACAGCAAAAAGAGGCCTGCACGGAGCTTTTAAATCTGCTCTATAAAGTGCTCTAAAACTTGGCACTATCTACTTACTCTGTTTCCGTGCCTCGAGATGTTAACCGAATTACATCAGCTTTAATTCTGTATATCTGGTATTGCATAAAATTTGTTTTATTCATATTAATGACTAAATTATTTTGATTCAAATAATTAGTAACAGAGGTGAGTGCTTTATTAGATTCATATTCCAGAGATTTCGTATTTTTCGCTGTTATGTTTATTGTTATGTCGTCAGAACAGAAGAACATATTCATGCTCAGTAACAGTAGGAAGATCCTTAAGAAATAAAATAATTGAAATGGCCCTAACACACTCCCTTGAGGGATTCCGAAAATATTGTTTTTGAAACGACAACTTATACTCCAACGGATGGCGACCCCCGCATCATTCCCATCAGTTCGGCTTCCACGCTAAGCACTCTTGCCCTCAGCAAGTCCATCGAATCGTCGAGTACATACCCGATGGCGTAACAAAATGGTTTCAGTTGTTTTTGACGTAGCCAAGGCTTTCGATAAAGTCTGGCACAGCGGCCTCATTTATAAACTCTACATAACTTTACTTACCGGATCGTCTAGTCAAGATAATCGTATCCTATTTCAAAGATCGTACGTTGTGTTTTAGACATGAAAGCACGCTTTTCGCGCCTTGTCCCATAAAGTCTGGAGTCCCTCAATGCTCAGTCCTCGCCCCTCTTTTGTACACCGTGTACACTAACGACATTCCCGTCCCACCGAAAGGCGTCGAACTCGCCGTCTTTGCCGACGACACTGCCATTTACACCAAAGGCCTCAGTGTCCCGGGTCTCATCACTAGACTCCAGAAGGCCGTAAACGCCCTCGGTGCATGGTTTCAAATATCGTATCGACGTATCGTATCGTAAATATCGTATCGACGTGAACCCAGACAAGAGTTCTGTGGTTTACTTCGACTGCAAACACCGTTGTATCACCGACAATCTCCACGTTCGCATGTTGACCCCGCTTCCAACCGCAGTATCACCCCTCACGCCGACTACTACAAAGATTTGTTATTGGACTCATTTTAAGTTACAGCCTATCCACTAAATGAGAAATGTTACCTAGTAATTTTACTGATTACGAAATGTGTTTAAATGGTCTAGGAACAAAACAGTAAAAAGAAAATGGATTAGTCATAAATTAAGTAACTAAATCTATAACTATATTTTATATCATAAATTTGAAAGTGTCTGTTTGTTTGTTTTTCATTCATTCACATCAAAAGTATCATTATGCGAAGATTGAAGTTGGCAGGACTTGGAAGCCTGATCATCAGAGAGTATAATCCTTCTTGTGTTAGATATGTAAAAATTTTAATGTTAGAATTTATTTTGCGATGTTTGATACTCAATTACGCAAAAGGCGCTTAGTTTATTTGGATGAGTCCTCTTACACAGAGAAATCAGTATGAAAGAAATGAAAATGAAAGAAGAATGTGTGCAGACAAAAACTAGTGGAAATAAAAAATTAAAATGAATATTATTTTTGAATATTCATTGTGGTTCTGACCTAAGATTAAGTTTCAGTAGTCATGCGTGTGAATCATCTTGTATCTTTATTAAATGGCGAAACCTAGTCTATTGTCTACAGAACTCAGAAGAAAAATGTCTACGTTCTTACAACCTTGTGAAAATATCATTGAGAATTTGTCAGGATTTTAGTTGTGTATGTCTTCTTCTGAGCTCAGATCAAGTTCTGTTATTGTTTGTTGATATGTGAAAGCACGCAACATCGATCCTGTAATTAATATTGTTTCCCTAGTTTTGTGACGTAATAGTTTAAGAGAGTTACTGCATGTGACAGTATTACATAATTGTGTTTGTTCAGATCTTATATTTCAAAACCATTTTTTACCCATGATTTCAATGTATTTTTATATTACAAAAGTTGAACAAATTTATGATCAATGTCCGAAATACAGGCAGTAGGAACAGCTGAGACACGTAATTTTAATATCTAATCGTAATCATGTTCCATTAAAAAGCTCCAATTCTTGTACCGTTTTCAGTAATTTTTTTACATACCGCTAATAGAATGTTCCTTGATATATTTCAATGAAATGCGGATCCAATTATTTAAAAGTATAAGAAACGGACTCGTGGCATTATCTAATTGAATGAAAGCCTTGCTGGTAGAAGTAAGTTGTAAATCTTGATCATTCATGACATTTGTTTTGATCGTGGGAAAACAGGGCAGTGAGGGCTCCGATACGTCGCGGCGTAATGAGGTGAGATCAAAGGGCTTGCGGGCATCCGCTTTTGCTTGTCATGGCGCCTACCCCGCGTAAGCCGGCTATGAACTTTCTACTCAATTATTTTTTGTATTTAGATTATATTCTTCCTTTTTTGTAACTCGTTCAGGAAATTCTCAAATAAAAGATTTTTAAACGTGCGTTTTGAAATAAAATCGTTGTTTTGCCGGAAAGGTATTGCCGGGTTGCAGGCCTGAATCTGAAAATGAGTTTATTGAGTTTGTAATTCTAGGAATTAAAAAGTTAAAGCAGGAAAAATTGCATCCGATATTTTACAGATAATTATGGTCGGTCTTACGAACACAAGAAAATTAATAATAACAAAAGAATATTGGCTATATATAAGAAAACTCACATACATTGTCAGTACCGCTTTTATTTTCGCAGATCATTCACGTATCTATAATTGAATATGTGGGTTTGACTGTTTAAAAGATGGATAATTGCAATACAATCATAAAATTTATATAGAAGTTGGGAATAAAAAGTAGAAATTATAATCTTACCTCAAAAAACACGTGAAAAAGACGTGAAAACGTTGTTTACTTAATAGGACGAATACGATTAGAGGCTTAATAAGTTCATAGGATGATCAGACAAAGCTATTGAAATTAAAAGAAAACACCATAATTTAAATCGTGAAGATGGCTGGAAGCTTTCTTCAACATGGGATCTAAAGATTAAAGCCGTGACAAGACAATTGAGAAAAGGGCTTATTGTCTATGAAGTTTGACAGATTGACAGTATATAAATTTTTCTAGATGTCGATGAAAAAGTAAATGGCGTTGTTACGGGAATAATTGGATTTTATTATATTTCTAAGTATCCCCAACAACTATCTCAATATTTAAGCTTGAGTTATAAATATTACAGGGTACCCAGTCTACCATTCTCTTTCAATAGCTTCAATACTTTCTTCATTTATTTAAAGACACACGCTCGAGACAGTTTGCGATCGCCTTTTGTTCAGTGATTTCGGTGAATTATTCTTAACACAGCGAATTAGCGTCGAAATATTAAAGAAGTAATGTTAAATTCGTAAGAGAACCAGATTTTTCAAAATGATATAATATTTTACCTCGATTTGGTTGTTATAATGAAACGCTCTTCTTTTAATTTAATATTACTGTTTTGCAATAAATTTACGACCTTATATCAAAAGGAATAAAGATATTTTTTAATTTTCCGAGTTCTCTTGATGAACCTGATCATGTCTTCCCAAGATTGTCGATTTTATTAGGGTTCTCTCAGATTTAGCAGAAGTTTGATAATTATTTAAGCGTCGTTTTGTATGCCGGAAAATATTAAGTAATTGATTTTAAGGCGAAGAATTTCTTTTTCAGGTCATGATTTCCTTTGATTATAGATTATCGTTTTTAACAGGTTTTGGACAGGTCAACCAAAAATCTATATTTTCAAATCAACTTTCGGTTAGCTTTTTTTACTTTTATATGTATAACCAGCAAACGAGCACGCGAACCAGCTGATGGTGAGTGGCATCCAAGCCCATTGAAATGATTAGTTGTAGGTGTTTAGCAAGTATGAGTTTTGGTACTTGCTTCTTTGGTAAAAGAAAATGGTAATTTTCGCAAGATTTTACTCGTAGATATACATTATTAATTATTACAGAAAAGTGCTATTACATTATTTTGGGAACACCCAAAAATTCCGAATTATGTAATTCTGAATTTGAATATTCCGATTTTTTGAATTCCTAATTTCACAATCCCGAAGAGTCTTAATTCCGTATATTCAAAAACACGATTCTTATTTTAGCGAAATTCATAAATCCGAAATTTTAATTTTCCGACTTTCATTAGTACGAAGAATTAAAAACCCGCTATCTTACTAGTCCGAAATATGGTATTCCGAATTTTAATTTTACAAAAATTCAATGCTGACATTCAGATTTTGTATCTAAGGGTGTTACGTCGACCCGTCGACGTCGATCGACGGACGATCGATTGATGTGGTAATACTCTTAAAAATAAAAATCACTGGAGGGATATCAGCCTCCCCCAACTCAGGGGTGGTGTCAGACAATTGTGGTCCATCACGCCTACTGCGGCTAAAAAACTTAATAAACATTCTCATTTCCAGCTGACTACTTGAATGCTCGAATGTTTAAATTGATATGCTTTTGCAGTTTTACAAGGCGTTTGTTATTGCAGTAATATTATTCAGAATTTTGATATTCGGGATTCGTATTTATGATTATTAATTTATGATTCGCAAAGATAGGCGAGGCTATGTCATGACTGGTCTAACGCAGATCTTATAAAGCGTACGTTTGTTTCTAAAAGACATTTTACTTTTTTTACCTAACATACTGTATAGGCGGCCTAAGTAAAAACGGGCGAGTTTCGTTACTCTATCGACGTGTGGCTTAGAAAGCATTAGGTCTAAGGTGACGCCTAAGTATTTGTTACTGCGCTTCCAGGGGATGGGAATACCAAACATGCGAACGTGGAGATTGTCGGTGATACAACGGTGTTTGCAGTCGAAGTAAACCACAGAACTCTTGTCTGGGTTCACGTCGATACGATATTTAGGATACGATACGTCGATACGATATTTGAAACCATGCACCGAGGGCGTTTACGGCCTTCTGGAGTCTAGTGATGAGACCCGGGACACTGAGGCCTTTGGTGTAAATGGCAGTGTCGTCGGCAAAGACGGCGAGTTCGACGCCTTTCGGTGGGACGGGAATGTCGTTAGTGTACACGGTGTACAAAAGAGGGGCGAGGACTGAGCATTGAGGGACTCCAGACTTTATGGGACAAGGCGCGAAAAGCGTGCTTTCATGTCTAAAACGAAACGTACGATCTTTGAAATAGGATACGATTATCTTGACTAGACGATCCGGTAAGTAAAGTTATATAGAGTTTATAAATGAGGCCGCTGTGCCAGACTTTATCGAAAGCCTTGGCTACGTCAAAAACAACTGAAACCATTTTGTTACGCCGCGGATAGAAGCCATCGGGTATGTACTCGACGATTCGATGGACTTGCTGAGGGCAAGAGTGCTTAGCGTGGAAGCCGAACTGATGGGAATGATGCGGGGGTCGCCATCCGTTGGAAACAGATGGTTCCGCATTGGAGAGAGTATGACACGCAAGCTTTGCTTCCGGGGGAGACTGGTTGCGCAGTGGCGGGAAGTTGGCGGGAGTGAGTGGTGGCGCCGGTTTAGGCGCGGCCCTCTTGGTGGAGGAGCGAGGAGCGCGAGGATAACTCCTGTAGTTAGCTGTGTGGCCGGACTGGCCGCACAACACACAAGCAGTGGTGGAAGTGGATTCGGGAGTGCGAGTGAACTCCTTCGTGATGTGAGGATCAAGGCACTTAACGTACCTAGAAGGAGTTGAGTATTTAGCCGCTGCGTGGCCGTAAAGCTGGCAACGATGGCATTGGCCAGGGTGACCGCGACGGTGAGGAGACTCGACGGAGATATTCGAGAGGTCACAGATTGTGCGAGCCTCTCTGAATATCTCCCTTGATTTGGGAGTGTTGAAGAGGATGACTAACGCGAGTGAGAAACTTCTACCGTGATTTGAGTGCATTTTATGCACAGCTTCAGCCAGGAAGCCCTGGGACTTAAGGTCTTCGAGAATGTCGTCGTTCGCGAGCTTGAACGGGACGCCCCATAAAACTGCTCGGATTTTACGCTCCTCCGGGATGGCGTAGGTGTAATAAGCGATTTGTTTAATTGATGAAAGCCTAGTAGAAGACCGGAAGTCGTCGATGGTCGCAACCTGAATTTTAATAGCTTCGCCTGCGTTAGACGCCAGAACGTAGTTAATTTTGTGCTCTTTGCACAGATTAGAAACCGTGGTCCATCGCGCTCTTTCGTGGAAGAAGACGGGTGGAGGGAGCTGAGCCTTAGGCGGGACGGGAGCGCAGTACGTTGCTGGCTTGCCGGAACCGACGGGGACGCGGTCACTTGGAATCACTATTCTAATAAATAATGAAATAAAACAACAATCACACCAGGAAAAATACTTAGGTCTTTTGATTGATGATAAATTAACTTGGAAGCCACACATTGAACACGTCAAATCAAAACTAATTTCTGTACTGGGTGCACTAAGGAAAATATCTCACTGTATTCCTAAAAAAGTCAAATTAATCTTTAGTAAAATCACACTTAGAATACATGTTAGAAATCCCCAGATTTCAGCTGATCTAGCTGATCAGCTGCAATAACTCATATTAATCCGCTTAAAAGAATACAAAACAAAATTATCATAGTATTGTTTAATTATCCATTCTTAATATCAACAAAGCAATTATATAGTAAAACTAACTTATTTAACCTTACGCAACTGTACCAATTTTCTGTATGCGTGTTATTAAAGAAAATCTCCTTGAAATGAATACAGTCTAATATAAAAATTGAAAAAAATTTAAGTACGCAACGACTGAGAAATAAACACAACTTTAAAATGATAATACCAAGAACGAACTATGCGAAAAAAACAATATTATTTGAGCACAGTTGTACAACAAACTGCCAAATGATATAAAATTTATTAAAAATATAAATACTTTTAGAAATAAACTTAAACTACAAATTTTTCAGTTAGATAAATTAATAGTTAAATTAACAGTTAAATATTAAAATTGTTTTCATAACCCATTGTAAGTGAAATTGTAAATTCTTATGAGAATAAAGTTCTTTACACCTAATATTAACGGCACGGGGGTGGGTGTTGAAGACACCGGGGAGAGTTCGGGTGTTGAAAACACCGCGGCTTGTTTCAAACGCTTCTTAGAGCGTTTAGCGACTAACTAAAATAGAGGCTCAGGAGAGCCGGTTAACGTAGCAGCGTTCGACGCCGCTTTGGACTTGGATTCCAAACCGCTCCCGGGAGCAGTAAGCTTATAAGGTAAGTAAGGTTGAAAAATAGGTGCTTTTACCTAGCATATCAAAAAGGTCGTTTATATTAGGAAGAGGGTATTTATCGTCTACTGTGATATTGTTAAGTCGTCTGTAATCTTATAACCATTCTCCATTTCTGTTGTCCAGATGCATCTAATTTTTTGGTACTAAATGGACTGGGGCACTCCAAGGAGAGTGGGATTCCTGAATAATTTTATCTTTTAACATTTTTGAAACTTGGTTTTTTATTTCAACCGATTGTACTGGTGGTAACCTATGAGCTTTTAAATTAATTGGATCTTCGTTCTTTGTCCTAATGCTATGCTTTACTTCATTTGTGAAGGATAAGGGTATATCCTCGCAATAAAATATGTCCTTATATTCCTCACACAAATTCCATATAGTCTGTTTTTCTTCCTCATTCATTTGACTTAACCTTATTTTATTTAAATTTTTTGATAATAACTCATCTATTCTATTTTTATCTTCTAAAAAGTTAACGTCTATGTGGGTTTCTGTAAATGGTTCTACTCTAAAAGGTGCAATTATAGTAAGGGTTTTGTCTTTATCCGTGTAATTTTGTATTATTGTGGATGCAAAACCTTTGTCGCAAGAAACTAATGCCGTGGGCATCCTAATACCTTCGGTAAACTGTTTAAACTCTAATATAGCTTCGCCATCTAGTAGGTTGACCGGTAGTTTAACTCGTGTCTCACTTCTAGCCTGAAGCTGGTAAATTTCTCTAAGTGGTCGCGTGTAGATGATTGGAATCTTTGCGTTTTTCGTAAACAGATTTTGTGATTCCATATCAATCTTCGCACCGAGTTGTTTTAAAAGATCACTACCTAATAACCCATCATAGCTGCTGTCTACGCTATAAACGTAAAACTTATGTCTCTGTGAGCAATTAAAATTTTAGGTAATTCAATATTAACTACCTCGTTATGTTGGCTCGCCGCGTGAGTACTTATGACTTCGAACGGTTCGAATTGTTTAAAACTATTAAAATATTTTTCTGCTACTAATGGACTTATAAAGGAACGTTTACTGCCTGTATCTATCATAAATACTGATTTTAACTCGGGTACAAAAATATGTGGTAGGTTAAGCCTTTTTTCGTAATTAATTTTTATTTTCTCCCTATGTTTGAGGCGTCTATGCAAAAATTTTCGATGCAATTGTCATCAGGCATAAACGTCTCATTATTATAATTATTATGACCTACATTATTATTTCCTACATTATAATTTGACGCGTTGTCAGTAAAGTTAATCCACTTACTAGTAGCCGATCGCATCGTGACGTCTGTATTGTTACCTAACGGAAACTGGGTCATACGCGGGTTGCTGAACGTCGACTGCTGAGGATGCGTTTGTAGCTGCCTAGACTGACGATATTGTCCGCTATAATTATTAGAATTATTTTGTGGTTTTGCGTTAGGGTTCCGTGTTTGTTTGAAAAACTTCTACCGTTACATTTAGAAGTACTAGGTAGTGAATTCGGAATAAAATTTTTAAAGCGTTTTTGATGGAAATTATGCCCGGGTTGGACCCTATTTTGCAAAAAGTTTTGTCTTGGTGGTTCCTGCGGGATATTTTTATTTTTATTACTGAATCGATTTAGTTGACAGTTACTGCTTATGTAAACTGTTTGGAAGTTTTGTTCCTCCATAACTACCTTTAAAGCGTCTTCTAATATACTGATTTTAATATGTCTAATTAACTTATAAAGATACGGGGGTAAATTACAAATAAAAACTTTAAAAACGTGTTATTGTATATGGTTTGCTTGGCTTAACGTAAATTTGAATCGATAATCGTTTCGCTAATTTTGAAAATAAAATACTGCTTAATTGTTGTTGTCTTTGAAAAAACTCTAAATAACTTTCGCCATTATTAATTTTCATAGTTTCTAATTCCATAGAAAGACAATCTTCAGTTCTAGGATCGCCAAAGTGTTGGTTTAGTAATGTTTTTGTATTAGCTGATCCCAGTTTTGTATTTGGTCCCTATGTCCGACTACGCTTGCGGCTTCGCCTGACAACCTACTCGTTATGATATGGAATAAGTATTCATTTTGTAAGTTGTTGCCTTTAAAATGTTAAAGAATATATTCACATTTTTTTATAAAAAGCGGCAGTATCCTAATATCACCATCGAACACTGGTATTAAATTAATAAAGTCTGGAGGGATACGAGTTAGGCCGTCCAGAGTTAAATCAAGATCAAATATCAAGCGACACACGAGAAATAGTTAAAATAGGATGTCAAAAGCACAAAACAATCAAAACGGATTTTATTTTGTGTGTGACAAAATAAAATTATTCCAATAAAAGTATCTAAAAGAGGGAAAAAAATTTTCTTAAAAATATGTGAGGAGAAAAATATCCACCCATAATAGTTGTTTGAACACGTATACTTAAAATAAAATAAAGGGAACCGTGAAAGGAAGTGAAAAGTTTTACTCACAAACTCGCCGATCATCCCATGTCCTTTATGAATATTATACTTTGTTTGGTACTTTCCGTTATATAATCCTTTGTCCTTTATGATCCTTGTTGTCTTTATTAACAAATTTATTTGTTCGGTGTGTCTCCTCTTAACCGTAGATACGGACGATGAGTGATTGCTGAAATATCGCGACACGCAGCGACACAACGGAAGAGATCCTACCGGCTGCGCCAGGTAAATGACGGACAACTTGATTAATAAAAAAAAAGATTAATTTCAGGATTACAACTGTCCAGTTCAACAATAGTATTAATATTAAAAAAACTTATAATCTAAACCTAGGGTTTTTATATAAGATAAATGCTTATTAAGACTTAGTCAGTAATTATAATTTGGGTTGTGGTATGAATGTCTCACGTGTGGGTTCAGTGCACTTAACAAGCGCCTCGGCGTAAGACCTAGCAAAGTTTATTAAGCTTTGCTTGTCCATTGGAGGGCTTGGGACTGAGATCCATAACATATAAATATATAAAAATTCCTAGGTTCCCTAACAGACCTAGCACCTAAACCTCCCTACCCACGCTAGGGGGGCTGGGGAGGATGTGAAGTGGTGCCCCTTATACGGACAAGCACTGCACTGTCACCTTGGGAAAGGCCCAAGTGCAATGGGATCGGGTCAGACCTGAAGGGCCTTGAAAGCGCACCGGGTCAACGCTAGCAGGCTTCGCAACCTACTCAACGCGGGAATATAGTACGGAGTGTGTTGCCAAAATTAATTGAAAACAATAACCATGCTAGCCCGGATGGCTTCACAACGTGAGCCAGTCGAGAAATTTGTTCGAAGATTACCGAAGATCGAAGCATGGAGAACGGTGAATGGTTCGCCGTAAAATCGGCGTTCCTATGAAATAAGATCGCCGTGAAAACGGCGGTTTAATGAAATTTAGAAAGTACGGTACGACCTCCGTCGTGAAAACGACGTGTGAAATTTGTGCACAGTTAGCTAGCGGGGGCTAAAAAAGTGGAAGGCATACAGCGATACACGTGCGAACGGGTCAGACTCAGATCGGGTCTGCTCTGCACAGTCTATCTTCGGTAGTCATGTATGAAGAACGCTTACTGAGGTACCTCGATTCCGCCCTCTATCTAGTCCCCGCATTAGTTGAGCGCCCCCATTTTCATACCGTCGTTTTCACGACGTGTAGTTTCGTTCCGTAACGTCCTATATTCAAAGGAGCGTCTTCTCAACATCGTCTCCTGCAGCTCAATGTCGCCGATCTTCATCGCCGTCGCCGCTCCGGCAAGCTCTGCTTTCCAGGACTTCGAGTCTTCAAGTTCGAGTAAGTTCTCCGTGAACAGGTGGATACTAACTGTGCCAACAAAGCCTGTTAGCATTGCCCCGGTGCGCTTTATTGGCCCTTCAGGCCGTAAGAAACCAGAAGTCCCGATCCCAGAGCACTGGGCCTTTCCCAAGGTAACGGAATAGTGCTGCCCAAATTAGGGGCACCACTCCGCGTCATCCCCAACTCCCCTACCGGGTTTGGTGGTTCTCGCCAACGTCCCCAAGTCCAGGGCGATCTTCAAAGAGGTCAGCATCATATGCGGCCTCTCTGGCATCTCATTCGAGATGCCTCATCGCCGCGGTCACCCCGGCCAGTGCCACCGGTGCCAGTTGTACGGGCATGCGGCGGCCAACTGTTCCGCCCTGCCCAGGTGCGTAAAGTGCCTGGTCCCTCATTTCACTAAGGAGTGCAATCGCACTCCTGAAACTCCCTCTCCTCCCGATTGCGTGCTTTGTGGCCAGTCCGGCCACACCACAAATTACAGGGGCTGCCCTCGTGCACCCCGTTGTATGCGTTCCAATTCTAAGAGGGTGGCACCCAAACAGTCCCCACCCCTTTCTCAGGAAAACTTTCCGCCGCTGCGTAGCCGGGTTCCTCCGGCTGCAAAGCCTACTCAGCCCAAGCCTGCTCCACAGAACTGGAGGCAGCGCCCCGCTGCACTAGCAAATCCCATCCCGGCTCCTCGCCCATACAAATCCACTCCTCAACCCTCCGTAGCGGACGATATGCGTATAGTCTGCGACGCTATCAAAAATATCGATGTTAGGGAAATCTCAGTCTTAGCCCGTAAACTTCACGTTCTCCGACGGAGCATAGTTCCCTTCTCAATTCATTATAGGTTCATTTAAATGAATTGATCCCTAAATCAAGCTTTGGCCGACCTCTGCGCCACCACGAACGGCCACCAACTCATGTCCCTTTGAGTACCTTCAGTGCAATTTCACATCCGGTGGAAGATCCGCCAGCGGGTCTCCGCCAGCGCGCCCACTTCCCAACGGGTGTCGCTTCCGATGCAGGCTAACGGTAAAACTTTACTACATCCAAAGAGGTGGTTTTTAGTGGGTAGGTGCCATTCTGGTGAGTCCCACATAACCCCCCGAAGAAGACGGTATTTTCCTGCGGGCGGTATGCACGACGCATCTTCCACCTCCCTCCCGTGAGGGTGTTGCTTTGGCGGCATAAAAATATAAAATTATTTTATCTTAAAATTTTTGGTAATCTAACAGCTAGATTATTAAATAAATAAACAAATGATTATAAGAAATACAATTAAAAGATTTCACTTATAACAAAAAGATAGTAATCAGACAAGAACACATACAAAGACTATAACCAAACATAAAAAGAAAAACATTTACATACCATTAACTCATTTTAAACATTTAGATTAAAAGCCAATCGCATGGACTGAGATAATGTATATTGTTACACATAGGTTGGTGAGAATATTAAAAAAAAGAAAAGTAGATAGGTAGTTATTGAATTGCATCGGAGAAAAATTCTCTTGCCAGAGTCGCCTTAACGCTCTGGATGCTGGCATGAAAGGCATCAAAGTGAGGATGAGTTCGACATGTTATGTTTACCTGCTCGCACGCCCTCGCTATGAAATAATTCTTTCTATAATTGGTATTTGCAGTGGAAACATGGAGAAGAGCAGGATTTCTGTAAAGTTTTGTATGTGTGCAAATACCGATCATAGAAAGAAGTTCGGGGGCATCTAACTTGCCATTTAGTAGTTTTAATATTTTGTACGTATCCGCTATCCTCCTTCGTGTTGCTAAAAGCAATATATAGTGGCACCTACACCTAGAAAAATAATCAGCGCCACGAATACCGCACCGGAACTGAATGAACCTCATGAATTTCTTCTGAATCGCTTCGATGCGATTAATATAGATATTATATGAGGGGTTCCAAACGGACTTCGGACAAAAGCGCAGTATAAGATTTTAAAAGTTTTAATGCTTTTAAGTTCAGAGGATATGCGTAATACAAAACCTAATGCCCTAGCGCCCTTGTTTACAACTCTGTCAATATGTTTATCAAACATAATCCAATCGGTTATTCCAATTCCAATCGGTAATCGGATACTGTGTGAGAGTGTGGGGCGGAGCCTGCAAGAAACCTCATGCAACTTGAAAGAGCTCAAAGATCTTTACTAAAAGTAATGACCTTTAAGCCCTTCAGATTTTCAACCACACTTCTATATAAACAGTGTGGACTACTTACTATTAGGCAGTTATTCGTTTATAATATAATAATCCAACAGCATGTCCAAACCTCTTACAACCCAGAGATATGCCGTAATAAACGTCCTACACCAAACGTACTTTCCCCAGTTGCATTCCGGACTGCTCTTCCAAGGCGACAGCGAGCATACCGGTCAGTTTTTCTCTATAATAAAATAAACAAAAAATTTAATTTCTATCCACATTCACTTCATGAATGAAAATCCATTGTTAAGACTTGGCTTTTGTCCTTAAACTATAAAGAAACAGAGGATCTATTTATTTAAGAAACGGGCTACTACCAACTATTAATATATAATATTTATGGATGTATTTATTTTTATTTATTTTTTGAATAAATTATAATGACATTTGTATAATATATGAAAAGTATCAATTTAATGTAGATACCTATTAAAATATCATGTCACTTGTACCACACAACTTTGTTAATCTACCGCCGTTTAAAGCTGCATTATCAATCAGTCTTTGTTTTTATTTTCTTGTCAAAGTTAAATACCAATCTCATAGTACCCACTTTATGAATTGAGTGTTAAACTTTAGTTTTAAGTAATTGAATTACTTGTATTTGAATTTATTAATTTAAAATATAAAAATAAACTTGATGTGATAATTGCTTGTTAAAATATATATTGTGTGTGATATTAAAGGGAAAAGTTTCCTGGCATGAGTTTACGCTCGAAATGGAACTTTGGCTACTTCCTTGATCTGTAAACCTAGAGGTAATAAAGAATATATTATTATATATAAATAAATATGTGAGTATATGTCTACATTTATTTTTATTTTTAAATAAATTATTACGATATAAGCGTAATATTTCCATTCAAAGCGGATTGTTAGCATAACTTGGGAGAAGCCACTGACCCCTGAGATACGGGATTTTTTAGCCCAGTTTAGGTGTCAGAGTCTTCATAAGAGTTTGTGAGAAATTATTATGTCAATGTCAATAAAAAATTAAAATAAAAAAAATATTTTTAAAATTATAAGTTTTGAGTCAAGGGTAACGCCTAAGTCAATAATCGACTCTACTCTTGTTATAGTCTCGTTGTCAATTGTGTAGTCATAAACAAGGGGATGGGTTTTTCTGCTGTATGAGCAAATATAACATTTTGATCTACTAAGGTCAAGGTTATTATATATTTGCAATGGCTTCGCTAAGCTCCTCGGACATTACGAAGTACTTAGTTTATGGCCACTCCGCCACAGGCATTACCCTCCCAGGTAACACCCTTACCAGGTGTCCCTCAGACACCTCTGGTCTTAGGCCCTCCCGCGTGCCCCTCCTCCAGTGACATGGAGTGTAAAACGGACGCCACTTCGCGTTGTAAGTGCACCGCTCCCAAGAGTGCACCCACGACCGAATCTTCCTCGGATGCCACCCCAACTGGCTTCCCTCATTCAAGTCACCCTCATTCATCCTTGTTAAGAAGCGCTCTAAGAAGTGCTCGAAACAAGGCCCGGGCGCCCTCAACGCCCACCCCGGTGTCTTCAACACCCTCCGCGGCATCTACAACGCCAGCAACCCCGGTGCCTGCAACACCCGCCCCGGCCCCACTTATTCAGGCTTCAGTCAAGCTTCAGGTCCCACCACCCGTATTCCTTCGGGATAAGGTTTCAACTGTGCAGAGAGCACAAGATCCTATACACCCGAGCGACCAACTCGGGTGAATCCATTAAAATCTTAGTCCCGTCGTTAGACGATTACCGCGCTTTGACAAAGCTCCTTATCGGTAAGCAGTATACTTACCACACTCACGCTCTCCCAGAAGAGCGTAAGTTCAGAGCGGTACTCAGGGGAGTCCCGTTCGAATTATCGAACGAGGCTATCCTAGAGAACCTGCATTCCCAAAGCTTTCCGGCACTCGCTGTGCATAAAATGCACAGCAGGTACGGAAGGCGTCACCCTCTCGCTTTGGTGACTCTCGCCAACGTCCCCAAGTCCAGGGAGATTCTCACAGAGGTCAGCACGATATGCGGCCTCTCTGGGATCTCGATCGAGGCGCCTCATTGCTGCGGTTACCCCGGTCAGTGCCACCGGTGCCAGTTGTACGGGCATGCGGTGGCCAACTGCGCCGTGCCAGGTGCGTAAAGGTGCCTGGTGCCCCATTTCACCAAGAAGTGCAATCGCACTCCTGAAACTCCCTCCCCTCCTGATTGCGAGCTTTGTGGCGAGTCCGACCACACTGCAAACTTACAGGGGCTGCCCTCGTGCACCCCGTTCCATACGTTCCAAATCTAAGAGGGTGGCACCCAAACAGGCCTCGCCCCTTACTCAGATAAACTTTCCGCCGCTGCGTAGCGAGGTTCCTCCGGCTGCAAAGCCTACACAGTCCAAGCCTGCTCCAGAGAACTGGAGATTGCGCTCCACTGCACGCACGATTCCCACCCCGGCTTCTCACCCATCCAGTCCTACATCCCAACTCTCGCTAGCAGACGATATGCGTACCGTTTGCGATGCGATCAAACATACTGATGTTAGGTAAATTTCAGTTTTAGCCCGTAAACTTAAGGCTTCACGTTCTCCTACATAGCGATTCGTAGCTCTGGCGGAGCATAGTTCGTGTGTGCGTGACTATTGGCCGCTTATCACGTACTCGGCGAGACTTGTCAAAAGAGATTGTCAAAATGCACAGCAAGTTGATCTCAGGGTCATTGCGACGCACGTTGTTTGTTTTGTTATTTGCAAGTTTAAATATTTTAATGTAAAGACGTGGTATTTAATTATTTATAATGGTTGTTTACTGTACTGTGTGTATGATTAATACTAGAAAAAATTAAATTGAATTGCTCGAGCAAAAGTTTAGCGAATTTTTCGATCTTGAAATAAATATATTTTTTTTATTGAAAAAGGATTAGAAGTTTTGGGTTCAACCTGATCAAAAAGAGCATTCGCACACTCTCCAAAATGTAATCTGTAGAAGACTGCTAAATTGGCAACTTTCTGATGATAGTTGAGGCTTTGCAGTTTTCTGGTGGTGAAGTCAAAGTTGTTAATAATTTTTCGGGCTTTTCGGTCAACTGCGTCCATCGCTTTTGTTGGTACTTTCCAGAACCATCCCAAAGGTGGCTACAGTACTCCATACAAGATCGAACTTGAGCTGTGTACAAATTAAGTAGCGGTTCAGCGGTGAAGTACCGTCGGACCTTCGAGATAATTCCCAAATATTTGCAATGAAACACCTGAGCGTATTAAAGATTGTAAATTTGATATGCCATGTGAGTGTTTTCCTTTAAATTCCTTGAAAAAACTGTATGTTAGATTCAGAATTCACTACACCATCAAAAGAAATAAGAAAATATCAAAAAACAAAATATAAAAAAATAAATTACTGGAGCTAGTAATTTGTGAAGTATTCTATCATATTGAATAATAGAACTATTTAACAAATGTACTATTTAACTATTAAACAAACCTATTGTGAAAACCGTACCAAAATAGGTAACAATTTTTCACGTTCTTAACAAGCTTTGTCTCTGTTCCATTTATCTACTCATGTGCTTGTAGCTAGTTTTATAAATAATCTTAAATAAATTTTAAAATTTTAGTTTCATACAGATAAAACATGAACGTTTTTCATTACAAATTGTAATCTATGAGAATTTTCGTCAGAAATTGAATTAACCTTTGGCTTACGACTATCGGCATCGGTAATATTGCATGTATGTTAATAAAATGTTTTTTTTTTTTTTTTTGTTCCCCTCCGCGGGAAGGGCAGGAGGATAAAAATGCCCTGACGCATACTCTGGCGCGATTCCAAAGTTATGTGGGACTCGTCCCGACGCCTACCAGGACCATACCCACTAAAAACCCCCTGTCGGCTCGTGCATTTTTGCCACTCAGCCTTCATCGGAGCGACGGCCAATTGGAGAAAGAGGCCGCGCTAGCGGGGCCCAGAAGGGGTCACCCGCTGGGATTACATAGCACTGAAGGTGCTCAAAAATTAAAAGTAAAATAAAAACATTAAAAATGAAAAGTAAATAATGAAAACATTAAAAATTGAAAAATTAAATATGCATTAACTCGGATTTACGTTAGAATTAGAATTTACGTTAGAATTAGAATTTGCGGCCAGAAGGGCCTCGAGATCGCGTGACAGTCTGGTGGATGAGTACGTTTGCGCATTTCTAGGCCTAGCGACTTTGAACTTCGAGACAGGAGCAGCATATGAGACAGAATCACGAACTAGAGGATTGGGATGGGTTTCGGAGCGTTTGAAGAACGCTTCAGAGAGTGTTTTGAGATATTGTTGTACTGTAGGCAGTTCAAGATCTCTATGCAAGTCCGCGTTACGCACGTACCACGGTGCGCTTGTGGCTCGGCGGCAAAAGAGGTTTTGAACTACCTGCAGTTTGTGCAGGAGGGAGGGTTTGGCGTGGGCAAAGATTGGCGAGGCATACGTCATGACGGGTCTAACGCAGACCTTATAAAGTGTACGTTTGTTTCTGAAGGACATTTTACTTTTTCTACCTAACATGCTATTTAGGCGGACTAAATAGTGACGAGCGAGTTTCGAAACTCTTTCAACGTGTGGCTTGAAAGAAAGCGTCGGATCTAATGTGACGCCTAAGTATTTAGTACTGCGCTTCCAGGGGATGGGAATGCCTAACATTCGAACGTGGGGATCGCCATCGGGACGACGGCGTTTGTGGTCGAAGCGCATCGCAGAACTCTTTTCAGGGTTCACATCGATGCGCCATTCTTGAAACCATGCACCAAGGGCGTTTACGGCCTTTTGGAGTCTGGTTACAAGGCGCCGAACACCGTGGCCTTTGGTATAGAGTGCGGTGTCGTCAGCGAAGAGGGCGAGTTCGACGCCTTTCGGCGGGATGGGAATGTCGTTGGTGTACACGGTGTACAGCAGAGGGGCGAGGACTGAGCCTTGAGGGACTCCAGCCTTTATGGGACGAGGTGCAGAAAGCGTGCCTTCGTGTTTAAATCGAAACGTACGGTCTTTGAGAAACGACGCTATTAACCTGACTAGGCGATCCGGTAAGCCTATCTTGTAGAGTTTATAAACGAGACCGCTGTGCCAGACTTTATCGAAAGCCTTGGCTACGTCAAAGAAAACCGCGACTGATTTATAACGACGCGGATAGAAACCGTCAAGTATATACTCGACGATTCGGTGGACTTGTTGAGGGCAGGAGTGTTTAGCGCGAAAGCCGAACTGATGGGGAATAATGAGAGGATCGCCATCCGTTGGAAACAGATGGTTCCGCATTCGAGAGAGTATGACTCTCTCGAGAAGTTTAGACATTGCCTTGAGGAGGCTGATGGGTCTGTGATTAGCCGGGACGTTCAGAGGTTTGCCCGGCTTGGGAATGCCTATGACTGTCGCTTCTTTCCAAGCTTTTGGAAAGTAGCTATGGTCGAAGCAGGCATTGAAAATGATAGCTAATAAGGTAAGCATCTGTTGAGGTAGGTGCTTAAGTGCGTGGTTGGAAATTCCATCCGCACCCGGAGCCTTTTTGGACTTTTGATTTCTAATGAGAAGCAAGATTTCATCATTAGAGACTGTGACAGGGTCGGCGGTGATGGGAAGAGAGTCTCTGCGAAGGACTTCGTCCTCCACCGCCTGGATGTGTGAGGGATCAGCAGGTTGCGTGCTGGGCGAGCATTGTGCGGCAATGCTGTCGGCGAAGCATTCGGCTTTCTCTTCGACTTCGAAGGCAGTAGTGCCGTCGGGACGAGTGAGAGGAGGAACGTGAGAAACGGTGTCTACGCGTAAGGCTCGGGCCATGCTATAGTACGCTTGGTGGGACGGAGAGATATTCGCCATGAGATCGTTCATCTGAGCGTCTCGGAGTTCCGCGAGGCAAGACCTAACTTTACGTTGAAGCTGATTCGCAGCTGTTCTATAGGCGGGCGTGGGATACTTCTTGGCTCTCCGGAGAGCCGCGTTTTTAGCTTTAATAAGATTGCTAACGGCTAAGGGAAGCGTGGGTTTGCCTTGCTTAGCAACCTTTTCGTTGTCACTGATGGCTGAGTTGATAGCATCAGTGAGAGAATTTACTAATGAATCGATTTTATCCGGGCTATCTAATTGTTCGGGAGAGATCGCGAGTGGAGAGTTCGGAGCCTCTAAGGCTGAAACTAACGTATTTTTAAAACCTTTCCAGTTGGTAAAGGTCTTAGGAGATGAGGCGTTATCGTTCGGCGGTCCTAGCACGAGGGAAACGGGGCGATGGTCGGAGCCTAGGTCATCGAGCGGTTCGATAGACCTTAGATCAAGATTGATTCGCTTGATAATTGCAAAGTCGAGGATGTCAGGAGAGTAGGACGGGTTGTTGGGATAGTGAGTGGGAGTGATGGGGGATATGACATCTAGGTCAAGGGAGTTAGTGATGTCGAGGAGAGCGATACCGCTGGTGTTAGTCGATAGGCACGTCCAGTCAGTATGTTTGGAGTTAAAGTCTCCGAACATAATGACTGAATGGCCGAGGGCGAGAATGGCCTCAAAGTCGCTGCGGATTGGTCTGGTACCACTAGGTATGTAGATTGAAGCTATGATGATGGTCGGATGACTAGTCATAGCCAATCTACACACAGTGGCTTCCATGTTGAGGAGAGGAGGGGTAGGGAGAGGACAGCAATGGAAACCTCTTTTGTAATATATAGCGGTGCCGCCGAAACCGTCGGAGTTGGGCCTATCGTTACGAATAAACGCGTACTTAGGTATAGCGAATCCCCTGGAGCGGTTTGGAGTAAGCCATGTCTCCTGGAGAAGGAATAAGTCAGGTTCTTTGTTCTGAAGGAACAGTTTAATCTCGGGAAGGTTGGTGTTCAGGCTACGAGCGTTAAAAGATATTAGGGATAAGCCCTTGGGTTTGATACGACAGGACGCGGGATTCGCGGGTCTAGACATTATAATTTATTATATACGAATTTATACAAATATAAAAGAATTTACAACGAACTTAGGAGCGAGTGATGCTCGGCTAAAGCAAATAAACGCTCTTGAGGAGAGCGGGCGGCTCGCAGTTTGCGTGCGAGCACGGAAATTTCGTTAATATCGACGTTTTGGATAACGTCGAACACGGTCTTCATGTCCTCAGCCAACGACGACTGAGGTGCGGATGACGGAGAAGGACGCGGCCCTACGGAAGCTACGGGAGCTGGGATGGGTCGGGAAGGTGCAGGCGGAACGGCCGGACGCTGCCTCCAAGACAGAGCCGGAGTAGGCGTCGGCTGAACGGGCTTTGCTTCCGGGGGATTTGAGAGTCCGCAAATTGTGCGAGCCTCTCTAAAGATCTCCCTCGAGTTGGGAGTATTCGACAAGATTACCAACGCTAAGGGAAAACGCCTACCGCGGTTGGAGTGCATCTTGTGCACTGCTGTGACCGGGAAACCCTGAGACTTAAGGTCATCGAGAATGTCCTCGTTACTGAGTTCGAACGGGACGCCCCGTAGTACAGCGCGGATCTTACGCTCCTCCGGGAGGGCGTAGGTGTGATACGCGATTTGGTTTAATCCGAGTAACCTGGTAAACGCGCGGAAGTCGTCGACGGTCGCTATTTGAATCTTGATTGTATCGCCAGCGTTGGCAGCTTTTAAGTAATTAATTTTGTGCACTTTGCACAAGTTTGAAACCGCGGTCCAGCGCGCTTTTTCACGCAGGAAGACGGGCGGAGGGAGCTGAGGCTTCGGCGGGACGGGAGCGCAGCGCGTCGCTGGCTTCGATGTGACCGACGGAATCGCAGTCACTTCGAGTGACATGAGCGGCGTGGGGGCGGGTGTAGAAGACACCGGGGTTGGCTCGGGTGTTGAAGACACCGCGGCCTTTTTCGAACGCTTCTTAGAGCGTTTGGCAACTAATTGGAACTCGGGCTCTGGAGAGCCGGTTAGGGTGGCGGCGACCGACGAAGCTACGGACGCGGCGGAGTCTGAATCGCTCCCGGGAGCGGTACGCTTCCTACGAGAAGAGCACGAGGATGAGACCGACGCGCAGTCCATATCGGATGGAACGGGAGACGCGGGAGAGCTAAAGACCTGAGGGGTCTGGATGTTGGAGGCCTGAGGGGCTGGGGTTGGGGCCTGAGGGGCCGGGGACGCGATTGATGCCTGCAAGGCCTGCGTTAGGATGTCTTTTGGGATGGAGACGCCTGCCGCAGCAAGCGCCTGGGTGAACGCGTTAATAATGATTAGCGGATCCATTAGGGAGGGTTGGGACAATAATATGTAAAAATATAAGTATAATAAAGATGCCTAGTTCCTAAAAACCTAGCAAAATCAAAGCGGCAAACCTCCCTACCAGCGGTAGGGGGGCTGGGGAGAAAAACTTAAAACTAACAATAGTACGCCGAAGGCCGCTACCTAGAAACCTAAAAAAGGGTACGCAGGTAAAGAGTTGACCGCGTTAGGGTCAACCTTTACCGACAGAAAGGACAAATACACACGAATACACACAAATATGATAAAAATAAATATGAAAATAGGAGAAAAATAAATAAAATAGAGAAGAGAAATAAATAAAAATAAAAAGGACTGGTTCAGTACAAATTCGTTGTCACCGTTAAGTATCCTTTGCACTGAAACCAGACTACTTACGCCGGGCACAACACTGCACTCAGCACAAGCACAACACAACTTAGCACAGCACTTTGAAGACTAAGAGGCTTAGTCGCAAAGAAAAATCGCACTTCGAAAGCACTCAGACGGAGTAGAAAGACTTAGAAACCCGTAGTACGGAGCCAACACGCTAGACTGTGACGTCAGTAAACTGAGCGCCACGGAATGGCGGGAAGGGACCGATCAACGGAGAGCTGGGTCTTGCACGTCCGCACCGCGTGGCGATCGGAGCGAGAATGTAATAAAATGATGCAAAGCCGAATTTATATTGCCAACCGTGCTGCTGTCTCAGGATATACCCCCAATTTATTTTTCGTTAACACAACAAAAATCCTATTTACCGTTGTATTTTCTTAGTGTTTTCTCTATAGTTAGTACGTGGTCACTGGTTGGTGCTAAACGAGCAGTATCTTCTAGTGGTAGGCTTTGGCCGTGGCTAGTCACCACCCACTAAAAAAAGCCATGCCGCCAACTGATATGGGCGCGTTCCGGCATGATGTTTGGTGTAGCCATAGAGGAGGGTAGGTCTGAGTAATTGTGCTGCATCAGAGAACTGTCTTCAGCTCGTTATTTATTGGCTCACCGGGTAACTGGTTTTGGAGGGTAGCGGGATCTGAAGAAACGGTCCACCGCTGGCCGACCGCAGGTAGTAGGGGGCCCAAGTAGTGTGCTAGCCACACGCGAAAGTCTGCCCCGCCACCTCGCGAAAAATCCTGGGAGGCTTCATCGTGCCAGCTGGCGACTGGTTAGAGAGGAACCCGATGACAATCCCCGGGGAGGTTTGGGCATCCCCGCAGTCTCCAAGCCAGTTCTCCATCGGTGCATTGTTTGTTGCGAGCTGCTTGGTTGCGTTTGCAGCGCTTCACTCAACTTCTGTCCTCCTCCCTATTCACTCACACAACTAATATGAAAAGTCATAAGAAGAGTAAGGTTCTAGAGCGGTTGCATTTCCTTTCTCTTAAAGAGCACTTCTGCAACATCAGAGGAATGCACTCAAATATCAACATTGTGCACCACCATCTTGAGACAGAGAGGCCTCACCTACCAATTGGTATATCCATTGAAACCAAAGGTCGCCCATGGTTAAATGCTGCTTGCCTCACAGCTGAAAAGCTTAAGCAAGAAGCGTACAAAGCCTAAGCTGACGCTCGCAGAAGCAAAGCCATGGATTCGCACGAGCTGAAGAAAAGATACAATGCTACCGCCAAGTTTTGCAAAAAGGTGATCAAGGAAGACCACATTGGCCACTTCTGAGAAAACAGCGTCATATCCTTTAGGAAGCAAAGCTTTCTGGTCTCTGGCCAAGTAGGTTGAGTCGAACTTCTGTCGTCCATCGCTGCCACCTCCTGAAGCCTGATAAGCCCGGAAGCCTGACGGTCCACTAGCCCACACCGCAAAAGAGAAAGCAGACCTTTTTGTTAATATTTTTGCAGACTATTCACCTTTAAATAATCAAGGTAAAGTCCCACCCCAGTTATCTCAGTTCGGACCCAAAATGGGTACCGTTCATATTCGCCAAAAGGAGGTTCTTAAATGCTTGTAGAATTTAGACGTGAAAAAGGCCAGCGGCCCCTATGGCATACCTGCAGTTGTCTTAAAACACTGCGCAGCCGAGTTGTCTCCCATACTAACGCGCCTGTATCGACTCTCTTTGGAATCCGGAAAGGCCTCTAAGTCCTGGAAGCTGCCTAACGTGCAACCAGTACCAAAGAAGGGAAGCCGGGCATATCCTTGTAGATAGATAGATAGATAGATAAAAAGCTTTATTGTTACTTCAGACACACAAACATTACAAAAAAGAAATATATAGATTAAAATCACAAAAAAGACGCATACATAAAAAAAAGAACAAAATTGAATAAATACTAAATGAGAAAACAACAAGATTATAATGCATGTGTGTTGTAACTACTGACCTATTGCCATCACCTCCATACTTTGCATAGTTATGGAGCGTGTATTGAACAATTGTCCCCTGGCATACTTTGAGTCCAACGAGCTCTTTAGTGATAACCAATATGGTTATCGCAGTGGACGCTCGACTGAAGATCTTCTTATCGAGCGAAGAGCTTAGAGAGCGAAGCCTTGGAAGGTCGCGTTGAAGCTATAGCTGTATCCTTAGACATTTTCAAAGCTTTTGATAGGTTCTGGCATGATGGTCTCTTGAGTAAGCTTCCAGCATACGGAATTCCTAAAGAGCTCTGTGACTGGATATCTGATTTTCTGAGAGAACAGTCAATTTGAGTAGTCTTAGACGGCTGCTCTTCTAACTTAATGGCAATTAATGCCGGGGTACGCTGATGATAGCACCGTTGTAGAGAGATACATCTCCAATGCGCGAACGAGTCCTCAAGAAATCCGGGCTTTGAGAGAGTCCATGATTGAGCGGGTGGATTTGGCCTTTAAGAAAGTGTCCGATTGGGGCGAGTCCAACTTGGTCAAACTTATCCCGTCAAAAACACAGGCATGTTTATTCTCCGGGAAAAGGAGCATTTTCGACCTAACGCCACTTTCCAAAATGTTTCTATACCCTTAACCGACCACCTAGGGCTTCTGGGCGTAATTATATCGTCCCAACTAAACTTTGGGCAACAAATTGTGTCCATGGCTCAAACTGCTTTAAATGAGTTGGGAATCATCTCAAAGGTCCGACGGTACTTCAGCCCTGAACAGCTACTTAATTTGTACACAGCTCAAGTTCGATCTTGTATGGAGTACTGTATCCACCTTTGGGATGGTTCTGAAAAGTACCAACTAGAAGCGATGGACGCAGTTGACTGAAGAGCTTGAAAAATTATTTACAACTCGGACCTCACCACCAAAAAACTGCAAAGCCTCGACCATCGTCGGAAAGTTGCCAGTTTAGCAGTCTTCTACAGATTTCATTTTGGAGAGTGCGCGAATGCTCTTTTTGATGAGGTTGAACCCACACCCTTCTTACATCGGACTACTAGACGCAGACAGGCCTTCCATCCCTTTATGGTGGATATCCCAACCAAATCCGAACCAAACGCTTCGATAGTTCCATTTTGGTGCGGGTCGCCAAGGTGTGGAATGAACTGCCTGCGTCTGTTTTTCCAGAAAACTATAGTCCTAGTTCTTTCAAACGTCGAGTGAATAGGTATCTCATGGATAGACGTGTAACACCTTCATCTTCATCATCACTTTCCATCAGGTGAGATAGAAGACAAAAGTCTAACCCTTTTTCAATAAAAAAAGTACTAAGACGTTGTCACCAGATATACTTGTAACGTATATACTACCTACTCAATTAATTGTGTATGGAAGCTTAAGTAAGTAAATTATCGAAATCAAATAAAAACATGTAGTAATGATATATAGGTATTCCAGAATAACATAGCGATTGGACAAAACTTACATCAACAATTTTCAAGAGCCGGTTACTGCTCAAGGTTCCATGTATTAATAAAAAGATACATGGTCTCAGGGCGGAGTTTACTTTTTCAGAAATAAGACTATGCTTTCAGACCATGAAGTATACATTATTAATCCCTTTTATAATAGTAATACCTTTTGAAGCGCGCGTGTCTTGTCAAATGTATTTTCTGTTAGATCGTAACATTCGTGTAAGAACTTTCAAAAATTAAATTATCTTGCTTTTTTTTCTATATTGTTTTTCGTGCATTAAATACAAACAAGAATTTCTAAAAATACTTTTCTTAAAATTTAATGCAACTTAAAAAGTAGCTGTAGCTGAAATGTTAAGTGAATAGCAGCGCATAGCGCTCCGAAGTCAAATGTGGCATTAATGGAATAAAGAATGAGTTACTGCATTGTACAGTTTCCAAATCGTGCACATTGCAACTCCCTCTTTGTTGAATCAACCAACAAAACTACAATTTATTCTGCAGACAAATTAATAAAGTAGCTTTCCGGAAGGGATTTAAGCAGTCCGTAAAAATATCAGTAAAGAAATTCTCTTGAATTCATTGGATCGCTTATCCTGTAATACCTACATTCTACAATATTCGCGATAGCAAGTAATAATCAGGGTTATGATTTTTGCAATTATACGCATGACCGCGGGAAATTTAAATATAAGTGCGGTAAAACTTATATCTTCATATGATGTCATTCTTATTCACCTTTCCTCTTTACATCACGCATGGGAGGTAGAACAACACCAAGCAGTTATGGACTTATTTCGTTCGAAAAAAATGTAAAAATAAATCCGGTTAAAACTTATATAATAAATCGTTGAAACCTAAGGAAATATAACGAGGTTTACTCAACCTGTCCCAGCCACAGAGTTGAATACGAGTAGAACCTTATGATTAAAGCACAGATGTTGAATAAAAGTTACAGCTATCAAATATCTCAAATTAAACCTGATTATGAATGCTCTTAGTGAATCTATATTCAAAGTTTATTCTACACTCAGTTCAGATGTTAGTTAATTAAGTTATTAATATACCTATATAATATTCAAGCTGAGTGAAACACACTGAATGTCATTATACAGGAGAGATTCACGGGCTTGTCATTCATACAAGTAATCAAGTGTTGTGATATAAGCGGCTGTTCGTTAGTGTTGATAATGAACTGGCGTTTGCAGCAGTAATCTATCCGGCCTCTGGTAATAGCATCGCGTTATTGACATTGTATTTACCTGATTTATATGGCAGGGATGAATTTTACGATTCATATTTAGATTTTAATTTTGGTTTCCAATGTTCTGTACAAATGAACCTTGAACGTGCAACTCAGCAGCATCGGCACGATATACGAGCATAGGCGTACACTACTTAGTTAACATATATCAGTTAAAAATTATCGAAGAAAAAGACAGCATTTTTTTAAATAATTTTGGCAGTGGCAGGGGAAATTTTCATTGACTATTTCAGGCAAAACTATAAAGGAATAAAAAATAATTAAAGAGAACTGTAATGATGCCAGTATCGAATTTTATTCCACTACGATACCAAATTGTATGATTTTCCTACTACAGAGGTGCTGTCGGAAATTCCAAAACCTAGATGCATTAGCGGTGCGTTCCCTACAGTGAAGCGCTAGACTGCAGTTTCACGAAGCCGGCTCCCCATTCCCTACCCGTAATGTATGCGACCAAACAATGTTACTCTAAAAGCTGGATAGAGATTTTCTTAAGAATTTATAGTGCATAGTGTTTTATGAAACTGCAGTGGTGGCAGAATAGTTTGGATTTTCAAACGATTTTGAACTCAAATCTTGATATGTGCATGTGATTTGGTCTAAGCATATTTGCCAAATATTAGAAGCTGGAGAAAATTTAATAGAATATAGGAATTAATAAAGTAAAAAGTTGTGTCTATTGATAGTTTACCCATTTTCAGACAAGTGACCATTTATAGTCCATTTTTTATTGATTTAGTGACGTGAGACAAATACTTTTCAATGCGAAAAGTATTGATGTAAAATTTAAAAGTAAAAATTATATCTTACTACCAAAGCTTGGACAGTTATTCTTTATATTTCAATAACTTTATACACTTCTTTATACAAAAAACATGTTTGTTTAGATAGATAGATAGATAAAAACTTTATTTGCCAAAAATGGTAACACATTATTTTTTCAGTTCACTTTTACAGAAAATATATGGACTAAGGACACAATTTAAATGTTGTATATAGTCAAAAGTGACACATTAAAAATATATAAATTTTTTATAATATAAAAATTTTGTTTTAACACAGTAAAAAAATAGAATTAATGGTAAAAATGAGACAATAGAATTGTTTACATTAAAAGAACCGAAATCTTACAATTCAAATTACAGTGAAATTCGGAAATGCTACGCTACCAAAAGGCAAAAAGGCTATAGCTCAGCTCTAAGTCGCTTGTAGCGAAACGCTGATTTTCAGCTACTGCCAAATAATTACTAAATAGGAGAGGTATAAAGGAATACAATAAATTCTAAATAAACAAAAACCTCAATGAAACGCAATATAAGTAAGTGCAGTAAATAAGATAACGATGATTATAGTATACTTATACATATAATTAAAAGTAATAGAGTTAATATAAAAGAATATCAATAATAAACTTATGTGGTTAGTTTAGTAGTAGCAGTAAGCGACGGGAGCTATCAAACATTCGCTGAGCGACGCTCTATTTCTCTACGTGTGAGTGTAGCGAGTCAACGCCCGTCGCACTCGCATACTCGGTTATAGCGCAGCGACAAAACTATAGTAGGTAACTTGCTATACACATTTGTTTCTCGCTGCCTCCAATTCTTAATAGGTTTTAGCTTTACCCGCTGTTCGTTCGCTGTGGGTTAAGTGCCTTAAAACATTAATTGTTTTTTGTAACTGTGTAATTAGATGATGGGTGACTGCCCCCGTAATGTATATACGTTGCACTTGATATCATGTAAAGCTAAACAGCTGAGGGTAATATAATCTAGGTAAATACTTCTACGTCAATTACGACAACTAGATGAAAGAACTATTGCTAACAACTTTTTACAATGTGTCTTAACACATCTGTACTATTATTATAATTCAGAGAAAATATTTATTGTATGTTTGTTTGTTGATATTTAATCAATGATTAATCAAAGTAATGATTTTAAAAATCCTATCATTTTAGAAAGCTAAGTGACTAACTGATACAGGTATGTCATAGGCTATTTTATCCAAGTATTCCCACGGGAACGTGAGCTCCAGGGACAACCACGCGTTACTTTTAAAGATAAATAATTTGAGTCCTTGAAATCAGTTGTCCCTAAGAATCAGAGTTTACTCCAGAAACCACGTTTACCTGGTTTTGACAAACGGGTTACTAGTGCGACGACATGAATTGCAAATGTCGGAAATAACTTGTATTCAGAAATTTGTTTATTTATGATCATAGTTGCATTGTGTAAATAATCATGAGAAATACTTCCGCGACCCCGCTTTGAACCACAGGTTCACCCCTCATGCCGTCTTCTACCAAGATTTGTTAAGGGACTCATTTTAAGGTCGAGCCTATCTACTAAATGAGAAATGTTACCTAATAATTTTACTGATTACGAAATGTGTTTGATATTTAATGGTTTACGAACAAAAAAAATAAAAGAGAATGGATTAATGATAAATTAAGTAACTAAATTTATAACTATATTTTATAAAATGAATGTGAAATTTGTGTTTGTTTGTTTGTCATTATTTCACGTCAAAAAAGTGCAACGGATTAATGTGCTTTTTCTGTGGAGATTGAAGTTGACAAGAGTTGGGCCTTCTAACTCTTGGCAACTGACTAGTTGTTAGATCACATATAATTTTTCGATGTTTGATACTCAATTACGCAAAAAGCGCGACTTTGTTTTGCTAATGCGCTTTTATTTGGAGAGTTCTCCTACACAGAGAAATCACGCCCTAGAATATTATACAATGTAACATTTTAAATATGAATGAGAATGTATGCCGACAAAAACTAATAGAATTTAAATTCTATTAGTTTAAATTATAACTATTTTTGATTATACCATGTGGTTCTGATCTCACATTAGGTTTCAGTAGTCAAGCGTGTGAATAATCTTGTTACTTTATTAAATGGCGAAAACTAGTCTATTATCTACAGAACTCAGAAGAAAAATATCTACGTTCTTACAACTTGTGAAAATATCATTGAGAATTTGTCAGTATTTTAGTTGTGTATGTCTTCTTCTGAGCTTAGACCGAGTTCATTTGTTGTTTGTTGATTTGTGAAGGCGCGCGACATCGCTTATTTACTTAATATTGATGCATAAGTTTTTGTTACGCAATAGTTTCTGAGAGTTACTGCAAGTTACAGTAGTATATTATTATTTAATTGTGTTCGTTCAGATCTTATATAAATAGGAACTGCTGAAAAAAAGTAATTTTAATATCTAATCGTAATCATGTTCCAGTAAAAAGCTCCAATTTAATCGATTAAATCAAAACCGATCTTGAGACCAGTACCGTTTCTTACAAATCGCTAATAGAATGTTCCCTGATATATTTCAATGAAATTCAGATCCAATTATTTAAAAGTATAAGAAACGGACTCGTGGCATTATCTAATTGAATTAAAGCTTTGCTGGTAGAAGTAAGTTGTAAATCATGATCATTCATGACATTTGTTTTGATCGTGGGAAAACAGGGCAGTGAGGGCTCCGATACGTCGCGGCGTAATGAGGTGAGATCAAAGGGCTTGCGGGCATCCGCTTTTGCTTGTCATGGCGCCTACCCCGCGTAAGCTGACCATGAACTTTCTACTCAATTATTTTTTGTATTCAGATCATATTCCTTATTTTTTGTAACTCATTCAGGTAATTCTCAAATAAAATGTTTTTAAACGTGCGTTTTGCCAATAAAATCATTATTTTGCCAGAAAAGCATTGCTGGGTTTCAAGCCTGAAAGACTCGTGATCGTCATTTGAGTAGAATGTGATGGAAAAATAATATAATAGAATTGTACAAAGGACAAAAAATACTCCGTTAATATTTTTTTATGTTTGAAGGCGGAACAATGTACGAATACGCTGTATTTCCGGGAAGTCGCCAATTCTCGCTCCGATCGCCACGCGGTGCGGACGTGCAAGACCCAGCTCTCCGTTGATCGGTCCCTTCCCGCCATTCCGCGGCGCTCAGTTTACTGACGTCACAGTCTAGCGTGTTGGCTCCGTGCTACGGTTTCCTAAGTCTTTCTACTCCGTCTGAGTGCTTTCGAAGCCTCTTAGTCTTCAAAGTGCTGTGCTAAGTTGTGTTGTGCTTGTGCTGAGTGCAGTGTTGTGCCCGGCGTAAGTAGTCTGGTTTCAGTGCAAAGGATACTTAACGGTGACAACGAATTTGTACTGAACCAGTCCTTTTTATTTTTATTTATTTCTCTTCTCTATTTATTTATTTTTCTCCTATTTTCATATTTATTTCTATCATATTTGTGTGTTTTCGTGTGTATTTGTCCTTTCTGTCGGTAAAGGTTGACCCTAACGCGGTCAACTCTTTACCTGCGCACCCTTTTTTAGGTTTCTAGGTAGCGGCCTTCGGCGTACTATTGTTAGTTTTAATTTATTCTCCCCAGCCCCCCTACCGCTGGTAGGGAGGTTAGCCGCTAGGATTTGCTAGGTTTTTAGGAACTAGGCATCTTTTATTATACTTATTTTTATTAATATTACTGTCCCAACTTTCCCTTATGGATCCGCTAAGCGTTATTAACGCGTTCACCCAGGCGCTTGCTGCGGTAGGCGTCTACATCCCGAATGACATCATAACGCAGGCCTTGCAGGCATCAATCGCGTCCCCGGCCCCTCAGGCCTCAAACCCGGCCCCTCAGGCCTCAACCCCGGCCCCTCAGGCCTCAAACCCGGCCCCTCAGGCCTCCGACGTCGAGACCCCTCAGGTTTTAAGCTCTCCCGCGTCTCCCGCCTCGTCCGAGATGGACTGCGAATCGGTCGCATCCTCTCACGCGTCGCGTCGTAAGCGTACCGCTCCCGGGAGCGACTCCGAACCCGCGTCTGATACTTCGTCAGATGCCGTCACCTTAACCGGCTCTCCTGAGCCCGCGTTCCAACTTGTCGCCAAGCGCTCCAAGAAGCGCTCGAAGAAAGCTTCGGTATCTTCAATACCCGAGCCCTCCCCGGTGTCTTCAACACCAGCCCCCGCGCCGTTAAAATCGCTCGTAGTAACCGCGTCTCCGTCGGTCACATCGAAGCCAGCGACGCGCTGCGCTCCCGTCCCGCCGAAGCCTCAGCTCCCTCCGCCCGTATTCCTGCGTGAAAAAGCGCGCTGGACCGCGGTTTCCAACTTGTGCAAAGTGCACAAAATTAATTACTTAAAAGCCGCCAACGCTGGCGATACAATCAAAATCCAATTAGCGACCGTCGACGACTTCCGCGCGTTTACCAGGTTACTCGGTTTAAACCAAATCGCGTATCACACCTACGCCCTCCCGGAGGAGCGTAAGATCCGCGCAGTACTACGGGGCGTCCCGTTCGAACTCAGCAACGAAGACATTCTCGAGGACCTTAAGTCTCAGGGTTTCCCGGTCACAGCAGTGCACAAGATGCACTCCAACCGCGGTAGGCGTTTTCCGTTAGCGCTAGTAATCCTGTCCAATACTCTCAACTCGAAGGAGATTTTCAAAGAGGCTCGCACAATCTGCGGACTCTCGAACATCTCCGTCGAGCGTCCCAACCCCCGCGGTCACCCTGGGCAGTGCCACCGCTGCCAGCTGTACGGCCACGCAGCGGCTAACTGTTTAGCTCCCCCCAGGTGCGTAAAGTGCCTGGATCCCCACTTCACTAAGGAGTGCACTCGCACTCCCGAATCCACTTCCCCCCCTGCCTGTGTGCTGTGCGGCCAGTCCGGCCACACAGCTAACTACAGGGGTTGCCCGGCGTCCGGCCGTCCCGCCTGCACCTTCCCGACCCATCCCAGCTCCCGTAGCTTCCGTAGGGCCGCGTCCCGCTCCGTTATCCGTACCTCAGTCGTCGTTGGCTGAGGATATGAAGACCGTATTCGACGTCATTCAAAACGTCGATATTAACGAAATTTCCGTACTCGCACGCAAACTGCGAGCCGCCCGCTCTCCTCAAGAGCGTTTATTCGCGTTAGCGGAGCATCACTCGCTCCTAAGTTCGTTGTAAATTTATTTTTTTTCTTTTTATTTTTGTATAAAATCGTAAATAAGTAAATTATAATGTCTAGACCCGCGAATCCCGCGTCCAGTCGTATTAAACCCAAGGGCTTATCCCTTGTATCTTTTAACGCTCGTAGTCTTAGCACTAACCTTCCCGAGATTAAACTGTTCCTTCAGAACAAAGAACCTGACCTATTCCTTCTCCAGGAGACATGGCTTACTCCAAAACGCTCCAGGGGATATGCTATTCCTAAGTACGCGTTTACTCGCAATGATAGGCCCAACTCCGACGGTTACGGCGGCACCGCCATATATTACAAAAGAGGCTTCCATTGCTGTCCTCTCCCTACCCCTCCTCTCCTCAACATGGAGGCCACGGTGTGTAGATTGGCTATGACTGGTCATCCGACCATCATCATAGCTTCAGTCTACATACCGTGTTGCTCCAATCCAATCCGCAGCGACTTTGAGGCCATTCTCGCCCTCGGCCATTCAGTCATTATGTTCGGAGACTTTAACTCCAAACATACTGACTGGACGTGCCTATCAACCAACACCAGCGGTATCGCTCTCCTCGACATCACCAACTCCCTTGACTTAGACGTCATATCCCCCATCACTCCCACTCACTATCCCAACAATCCGACCTACTCTCCTGACATCCTCGACTTTGCAATTATCAAGCGAATCAATCTTGACCTAAGGTCTATCGAACCGCTCGATGACCTAGGCTCCGACCATCGCCCCGTCTCCCTCGTACTAGGTACGCCTAACGTTAACGTCACACCTCCTAAGACCTTTACCAATTGGAAAGGCTTTAAAAATACGTTAGTTTCAGCCTTAGAGGCCCCTAACTCTCCGCTCGCGATTTCGCCCAACCAATTAGATAGTCCGGATAAAATAGATTCATTAGTCAATACTCTAACTGATGCTATTAACACAGCCATCAACGACAACGAAAAGGTTGTTAAGCAAAGCAAACCCGCGCTTCCACTAGCCGTTAGCAATCTCATTAAAGCCAAGAACGCGGCTCTCCGGAGAGCAAAGAAATATCCCACGCCAGCATATAGAACAGCTGCGAATCAGCTTCAACGTAAAGTTAGGTCTCGCCTCGCGGAACTCCGTGACACTCAGTTTAACGATCTCATGGAGAATATCTCCCCGTCCCACCAAGCATATTATCGAATGGCCCGAGCCCTACGCGTAGACACCGCCTCTCACGTTCCTCCTCTCACTCGTCCCGACGGCACCATTGCTTTCGAAGTCGAAGAGAAAGCCGAATGCTTCGCCGACAGCATAGCGGCACAATGCTCGCCCAGCACGCAACCTGCGGATCCCTCCCACATCCAGGCGGTGGAGGACGAAGTTCTCCGCAGAGAATCTCTCCCTATCACCGACGACCCCGTCACAGTCTCTAATGATGAAATCTTGCTTCTCATTAGAAAGCAAAAGTCCAAAAAGGCTCCGGGTGCGGATGGAATTTCCAACCACGCACTTAAGCACCTGCCTGAGCAGGTGCTTACCTTGTTAGCTATCATCTTCAATGCCTGCTTCGACCATAGCTACTTTCCAAAAGCCTGGAAAGAAGCGACAGTCATAGGCATTCCCAAGCCGGGTAAACCTCTGAATGTCCCGGCTAATCACAGACCCATCAGCCTCCTCAAGGCAATGTCTAAACTTCTCGAAAGAGTCATACTCTCTCGAATGCGGAACCATCTGTTTCCAACGGATGGCGACCCTCTCATCATTCCCCACCAGTTCGGCTTTCGCGCTAAGCACTCCTGCCCTCAGCAAGTCCATCGAATCGTCGAGTACATACTCGAAGGATTCTCTCAGCGTCGTAAAAAAACAATCGCGGTTCTCTTTGACGTAGCCAAGGCTTTCGACAAAGTCTGGCACAGCGGTCTCGTTTTTAAACTCTATAAAATAGGCTTACCGGCTCGCCTAGTCAGATTAATAGCGTCGTTTCTTAAAGACCGTACTTTTCGATTCAAACATGAAGGCACGCTCTCCGCGCCTCGTCCCATAAAGGCTGGAGTCCCGCAAGGCTCAGTCCTCGCCCCTCTGCTGTACACCGTGTACACTAACGACATCCCCATCCCGCCGAAAGGCGTCGAACTCGCCCTCTTTGCAGACGATACCGCCCTTTACACTAAAAGTCAAGCGATCCCGTATAACATCACCAGACTCCAAAAGGCCGTAAACGCCCTCGGTGTTTGGTTTCAAAAATGGCGTATCGATGTCAACCCAGAAAAGAGTTCTGCTATTCAATTCGACCACAAACGTCGTAATCGCCACAACGATCCGCACATTCGTATGTTAGGTATTCCCATCCCCTGGAAGCGCACTGTCAAATACTTAGGCGTCACCTTAGATCAGACGCTTTCTTTCAAGCCACACGTCGATAGAGTAACGAAACTCGCGCGTTTTTACTTAAGCCGTCTATATAGTATGATAGGAAGAAAAAGTAAAATGTCTTTTAGAAATAAACGTACGCTTTACAAGGTCTGCGTTAGACCCGTCATGTCATATGCTTCGCCAGTCTTTGCCCACGCCAAACCCTCCGTCCTGTATAAGCTGCAGGTAGTTCAAAATCTCTTCTGCCGCAGGGCCACAAACGCACCTTGGTACGTGCGTAATGCGGACCTGCACAGAGATCTTGAACTGCCTACAGTGCAACAGCACCTCAAAACACTCTCAGAATCGTTCTTCAAACGTGCCGAATCCCATCCCAATCATCTTGTTCGAGATTCAGTCTCATATACTGTTCCTGTGTTAGATTCGATTTACAAAATCGCTAGACCGAGAAACGCGCACACGAGCGAACGCACGCAGTTAACTTTAGATCTAGAGGCCCTTCAGGCCGCAAATTCTAATTCTAACGTAAATTCTAATTCTAACGTAAATCCGAATTAATGCAATTTTATTTGTCAATTTTTAATGTTTTTATTTATTTACTTTTCTTTTTTGAGCACCTTCAGTGCTATGTAAATCCCAGCGGGTGACCCCTTAAGGGCCCCGCTAGCGCGGCCTCTTTCTCCGATTGGCCGTCGCTCAGATGAAGGCTGAGTGGCAAAAATGCACGAGCCGACAGGGGGTTTTTTAGTGGGTATGGTTCTGGTAGGCGTCGGGACGAGTCCCACATAACTCCGATCGCGCGCGCGGAGTATGCGTCAGAGCATTTTTTATGTCCTCCTGCCCTTCCCGTGGAGGGGAACCAAAAAAAAAAAAAAAAAAAAAAGGGAAGTCGCCAATTTTTGCAAAATAAAATGTAGGAGAGATTGTAAGAACGGTTCCCACGAATCCAAAAACGCGTCTTTTTTACTGGGCACTAGGGTGTAATGTACTTACACATGTACACAAAAAAGAGGTCAATTTTGTAAATTACATGTGTTCATCGTTTTTTTTAGATGCTATCGGGTTATTTGGTCGGTGCTGTTGGTTGTATGAAATGGGGCGATTATTTATTCATGCATGCCACTATGACATATTTTAGGAATTTATCATTGTGGATACCATTGAAACAGGAAAAGTTGCATCAGACATGTTCAATGATAATTATCGTCAGTCTTATGGACACAAGAAAAAAATAAAATTAAATACACTCATTAATTTCATCATTCTATATAAGGACGCTTGGTGCGTCACACACTCGAGGCACTTGTTGCAATCGCCTTTTGTTCAGTGATTCTGGTGAATTTTTCTAACACAGCATATTATACCCTAAATATTAAAGAAACAATGTTAAATATTTAAAAGAACCAGAAATAATTTTTTTAAGGATGTAATATTTTATCCAAATAAAATTGTTTTAATTATTTATAAGTTTTAAGTATTTTGCAATAAATTTTCGGCCTTATAACAAAGTGAATAGATATTTTATATTCCGAGTTCTCTCGATGTTTTTGATCACGGCTTCCCAAGATGTCGATTTTATTGGGGTTCGTTCAGATTTAACCAGATAGTCTGTTAACCAATTCAGCATCATGGATATGCAGGAAAATATTAAGTAATTGATTTAAGATGAGAATTTTCTTTTAAGAATAATTTATGATTTACGTTTTAAAAATTCAAGAGTGATTAGGAAGCTTGGTTTGAACGGCTCGAAAAGTATATAATAAAGTCTTCTTTTGCCTCAAGTGTTCAAAGTTCAAATAAGGAAAAAAACAATTCTCTTTATAGAACAATACCTGCACAGGGTAGTACCAAATGTACAAGGTTAGGCTTATCACAGTACTAGATTTGTTTTAGCAAACCGAAAATGCCTTTTTGCGCTGACGATAAGTTTGAATCTACAGGGTCATCAAAATAAATATTGAGATGAGGTACACATTAAAAAAACTCCAGATTGTTTTTAGGCTTACTTATATTTTGAAAACTTTTACTTCTATTGAGGAACATAATATTATCTTCAACCTATCTCTCTAGATTAAACTCATAAAGAAAGAATGAACGCGAAAATATTTAGCAAAAAATTCTTTAATTTTTGTTTATTTAGAATAATCATATACCTTAATTTTGAACTCTTAGATAGGTGCTATGATGAATAGTGGCTGAAATTCACTTTAATATTTAATCCTCATTTGCAAATAGAAATGATACAACGGGTATTGTTTTGCTTTGGTAATGGTAATACACCTATATAGGTTTAAATACAAAGGTTGTTCTGAAGCCGCTCTGCAGTAATTAATAGGGTTGCGAAAGCATTGCTTATAACCCATCTCATGATGTGTTGGTACCGGGGTCTACCGTAATCCCGGGGGGTATTGGGCTGACGACTTGGTGGTATAGATGTATCTGGCACCGACTGTACAAGCTCTTTTTTCCAAAGCAAAATCCATCGTGGCTTAAGACTTATTAGTAAGATATTCATATATTTCATACAAGTCATTACTTAAATGATTCCAGATTATTTGGGATTGACGAAAGTACTTCAAATTACAAATTACCGCAAAACTGAACTTAGTTTCAAAACACTGTCTACCTAAATCTTTTGAATACGAAAATTGACTAGATTTATCTTGGATTATTATCAGATATTGACAGATCTGTTGACATATCCACTTAAGGTTTATAAACAACACTCTGTAACTAGCCAAAGAAATTTAAAAAAAAAACACAAATTCTTGAAAAATTTCAGAGTGGGCCTTAAGTTGTTTTGAGTAGTTTATAAGTAGATATATCTCTCAGAGAAACAAGAAGACATAAAAAAATTGGTCAAAAATATAAAATAGGTCAAAAAGGGGTTGGCGCTGCCACGCGCCATAATAGCTCGTTAACGAATTAAGATTACCACTTGTAAAATTTAAATAAATCTAGATATGTTCGTAAATAAATTTGAAAAGAAAAACGTCAATTTTTCCTCTTACAGAGAATACAATTTTTAACTCATACATAAGAAACAAACAACTTGCGTGGGAACCAGTTGGAAGGATAGAAATATGTGTTGCACAGTTAGCAAATGTGGCGTACAATTTTTTTTTGTGCAATGTTGTTGAAAATACAATTGTTTCTTAGGTAACAGTTCCCTAAATTGCATATTAAATTGAATTATGTGTTCAATAAGAAACATGTGTAAGTTGTAGAAAACTAAATAATAAATCCCCAGACACTAACAAGAACTGTATGGCTCCAAAGTAAGTGGAGCTTGTAGTCTGGAGGACCACACAATGAACTAGCTGAACCCAGAATAAATAGATAACAAACATTAGTTTATATTACACAAATGAAGTCCCCGGCCAGGAATCAAACCTGGGACCTCCGGCATATGAGGCAGGGCAACTAACCACTACGCCCCTCGGCCGACAACTGACCGAAAAACGACAAATTGAATTAATTTTCTGTAAAAAAGCCCGCATTATAGCCCTTTACAACGAATGTACGTAGAAACATTTAGTAACATTTATTTTTAAGTATTCTTCGAGAACTAAAAAAAAGTAAAATACTATGTGATTTAAATGGCCTGCACACTTTGGCGTGCTCCCAGAAGAAAAGTTTACCTTGCAGTGGTTAAAAACGAAATAATCGCTTCTGTAGCAAACGTACCGGGCAATGGCTCTCAAGATCTGAACAAATAGCTACCTCACACGGAGCGCCGCCGGAAATTCTGGGAATTCTCCCCAATGCAGGAAACACTCAAGACTTTTATACAACTTCATAATTTCTACAGTTGAGTGCAAATCGATTTTAACTAAGTAATTTGCCGTTTGGTTTAGTTTAGATTAGTTTCAGGCTCGGAGTTTTTCAGAAACGGTGTAACGATTATTGGGCATTGATGTAACGAGTGTTGTGCAACATTTTAAAGTTGTATAAATGATTCAATTTATTTTGGCTCGCGGTCGTGCGTATGCGTGAGCTTGTAAATATGTAACTTAATTTTGTGTGACAGCCGTCAACTTGTCAAACAGTGCCCGCGTTGCTTTGTTGTGCGTATACAGTCACTTTGCTGTAATATTGTCATTTTTTTCTTCTTTTTTTCTTTCTCCTTATTTTTCTTTGTTTTGTATATATTCGATAATTTTGTTTGTAAACTTGTACAACATTTTATTATTTAGTATTATATGTATACTACCTGGAGGTGGGCGATAACAGCCGCAACACAGTGCTCACTAAAGTAGCTGTTATCGATTCTCTTGTAATTGTTACTCTGTATAATTTTACCAAATAAATGAATTTGAATTTGAATTTGAATTTGAGTACCTTTCTGTAATGCTCACACAGTCGCTGCATATGCTGTTGTACAAACTAGCTTTACGCACACGTAGATGGCCGCACGCACAAATGACTTGAACGTCTATACTGATATTTCTAGATTATTCAGCAAATAAAAGAACTGCTAGGAGTTTATGGCTGAATTAAAATAAAAATCACATAAAGAGGTAAAAAATATCATAGGTATAGTATCACAAAAAAAGGCGGAAGGAGCATCAAAATGTGTCGCAGTATCAAAGCAAGTATTGGTCGGGAAATGTCCCATAATCAAATGCTAAGTTCGTGTCATTACCTTGTGTACACCAGTCTAAAAAAAAACGAGTTCTAACCTACATTTCTCTCTATAGTTAGTGATCAATGCCACAGAGTAACAAACAGCCGAGGCAGTTCATTACTACATTGCAGTTGTCTCGGTCCAACCGCCTCAATTCGATTCCTTTTTCTTTGTTTTTCAGATTTATTTCTTATTCTCAATCGCCTTATAGAATGCTTTTAATTTTCTTGTAAACTTTTACATCCAAGACAATTTACTTAGTTGTTTACTAATTTTCTTACTTTAATTAGTTTATTACTTTTAGGTTCTGATATATAAGTAGTCTCTTATATAAGTGGCTAACATTGGATGCATTAATAACTCTTTTTTATTAGTTTTTTATTCATTGATTGCGTTTGATCTCGTCTTCTTTCGAGCCAGTGACCGTCCTTGTCAAGTAATAATATTTTGCATTTATATGTTATTTGGTTTCGCGACTTCGCTTACCGATATTTTCCTCAAAATTTGTTGGTATTAACTTTAACCTACGTGGTCTGGCTTTAAAAATTATTGTGCTTTGTACTCGTACATACACTGTGGAATTCTCGAAGTGTATTTCCGTCGAGTGCAAAGGTTAAAGATTTTTATAAAAGGTAGGAGTTATAATGTTATAACATTTCAATTAACAAAACGTGTATGTTTGGACTTAGTTAACTCTGAATAATAAATAAACGGTTGAATTTGTTACTTATTTTAGATCTTAACATATTCATCAACACATTCAAAGGGTCATCCATAATGCAATCGTCATCACTGCCCGGCTACCGCCTACGGCACGTGCCCTGACCGCCTGAACACAGCAACCGTGGAGGCGGTGTCGGGGCTTATGTCAGACGAGGAGTCACTGTTCGGACCTGCCTTCATCCAACCTCACCCCATGTTGCAAAAGTGGATTATGCTCATTATTAACTCAACGAAGGTGTTTCTTGGCACAGCCAACAAGTCTCAATGGCTCAGTACTAAGGTGTTTTTAAAGTCTTTAACGGAGTTATTATTATTTTGTAGCTATTTTGACGGAGATTTTAATATTGACATGAGAAATGATAAAATTATTAAATATTTTCAATAATCAGAATTCCTTGTAGCAATGAGAGTAAGCGAACCTACTCATTTCTCTACTCACAGCAAATCTCTAATTGACCTTGAGTGCATAAATGCCCCCGTTTTGAATGTAAATACTTATCCTTCAGACGACTTAAGTAAATGTTAAAATGTTAAAATTATTACATCCGAGTTTACTTGCACGCTTTTTCTAAGATAATACTATGTTTTCAGAAAATGAACTATTTCCAGAAGTATTTATACTCAAAAGACGCTCTAAATAATATTTTTCTTAAAATTAATGTCATTTAAAAGTAAATGCAGCTAAAATGTTAAATGAATAGCAGCGCATAGCGCCTTGAAGTCAGTTGCACTTAATGAAATAAAGAAAGAGCTACTGCATTTTAAGGGCTGTACAATCTATGTACGTTATGACTCCCTCTCTGTTGAACTAATCAGCAAAACTACAGTTTATTCTGCAGACAAATAAATAAAGCAGAGATTTGTCAACGAGACAACCCGACAACCGAGCGCGCGAATAACCCCTGTAGTAAGCTGTGTGGCCGGACTGGCCGCACAGTACACATAGGAAGGGAAGTGCAATCGGGAGTGCGAGGAGTGCACTCCTTCGTAATGTGCGGGTCCAGGCACTTAATGCACCTGGGGGGAGGTGAGCAATTAGCCGCTGCGTGGCCGTAAAGCTGGCAACGGTGGCATTGCCCTGGGTGACCGCGACGGTTAGGACGCTCGACGGAGATATTCGAGAGGCCGCAGATTGTGCGAGCCTCTCTGCAGATCTCCCTCGATTTGGGAGTGTTACATAGGATAACTAGCGCGAGCGGGAAACGTATGCCGCGGTTCGAGTGAATTTTATGCAGGCTTCAGCCGGGAAGCCCTGGGATTTAAGGCCTTCGAGAATGTTGTCGTTAGCGAGTTCAAAGGGGACGCCCCGTAATACTGCTCGGATCTTACGCTCCTCCAGGAGGGCGTAGGTATGGTACGCTTTGTTTGACTGACAGAAGCCTAGTGAACGCGTGGAAGTCGTCGATGGTCGCGACCTAGATTTTAATAGATTCGCCTGCGTTAGATGCTTTAACGTTATTAATTTGGTGCTCTTTGCACAAGTTAGAAACCGAGGTCCAGCGCGCTTATGTGGAGGAAGACGGGGGAAGGGAGCTGAGGCTTCGATGGGACGGGAGCGCAGCGCGTTGCTGGCTTGGACGATACCGACGGGTCGCGGTCACTTACAGTGACAATAACGGCGTGGGAGCGGATGTTGAAGACACCGTTGTAGGATCGGGTGTTGAAGACACCGTGGCTTGCTTCGAACGCTTCTTAGAGCGTTTAGCGACTAATTGAAAAGGGGGCTCAGGAGAGTCGGTTAAAGTGTCAGCGACCGACGAAGCTTCGGACGTGGAGTCTGAATCGCTCCCGGGAGCGGCACGTTTCCTACGGGACACCGAGGGCGCTGGCGAGCGCCTCAGCAAAGGACATCGCAAAGTTTATGAGGCTTTGCGAATCCATGGGAGGGCTTGATAAGAAAATATAAATATATAAATAAATAAGAGATGCCTAGCATTCCTAGCAAAACTAGCAACCCTAGCAGCTAACCTCCCTGCCAGCGGTAGGGGAGCTGGGGTAAATAACTTAAAACTAACCAAAGTTGGCCGAAGGCCGATACCTAGAATCCTAAAAAGGGTACGCAGGTAGAGAGTTGACCGCGTTAGGGTCAACCATTAAAAAGGGCTAATGTCCACGGAAAGACATAAATATGATAAAGATAAATCTGAATATAGAAGAGTAAATAAATAAAATAGTAGAAAGGAAATAATATATAATATAAAATAATATAATAATAATAATAATAACATTATTTTTCTCAACTTAGTCCGACAGTTGTTGGGACTTCCATTTAATCAATCATTGCTTGTGTTTGGTAGAACACCTCTTCAAAAATTTTACAAGGCAAAATTACAAAGTACTTAACAACTATTACAACTTTTTTTGATATCTGGTGCATGCGAGCCTGTGCGCGCGCACGCGCGTGTATGTGTGAATGTGTGTGTATGTGTGTGTAAGCGTGAGTGGCGTGAAATCACATTGGAATTTCTCAGATCTTTCAAAAACACTTATATCGATTTGTATATAATCATTATTTATATTATTTGTAGATAACTTTATTTAGTATAAAACACTTTTGAAATTGATTATCACTTCAGTTTCAGAGTAGGTTTTACTTTTAAGCCATTGTGTAACAGCTTTCTTACAATCACAAAAGTTTAAGGGATAAATGTTTATATGTTTATTAACTTAATTGTAAACCGAGGCTGAATTGCTACAGTATTGTTTTTGATCATACTTGGATTTGGTTTTTGGAACAGGGGCTACTACTTGTTTCCTCCTTTTGCTGAGGATACCGCCATCATATGGTAAGGATCTGTGTTTTCTCAGTACAGTAATTAATGAATATAGTTTTCTTATAGTAAGCAGTGGGGTCAGTGCGTAAAGGCTTTCAGTAGGATATTTGTATGTCTTAAAAAACATAACCTTGAGCAGCGCCCTCTGAGCTCTTTCTAGGTCTAGGATTATAATTTTTGTGGCCGAGCCCCAAACTGAAATGCAGTACATCATTATTGATTGTGCTAGTGCTACGTAAGTACGGGAAAGCAGTTTACTTGTAGAAATGAGTCGCAAAGTTTTAAAAAACCCAAATTAACTTGGGGATTCTTTTAGATGTTAATTCAATATGCTGATGCCATGACAGTCTCTGATCAACCATGATACCGAGATACCTAATTACGCTTACTTTTGTCAATTTAGGACATGAGCAGGTAGAGAGGTAAGTGTCGCAGGTGTATAATGTAATATCGTAATGAGAGGGCGGCTGAGTTGTATTGTATTTTGTAAAGCAGATGTACTTGGTTTTAATAGTATTAAGGGTAAGAAGATTAGTGTTTAGCCATGCAGCCACTTCCGTGAGGCTCTTTTCAGCCAATACCCTGACCTCATCCCAAGTCTTAACTGAAAAAGTGACCGCAGTATCGTTGGCGTAGGATATGATTGACCCGTCAATTCTCATATTGCAGAGGATATTTATGTAGATTAGGAACAGCGTAGGTCCTAGTACGCTGCCTTATGGAACCCCATAAGTGACGGATGACTCTTGGCTGATATATTCCCCTACCTTAACCAACTGTTTCCGGTCAGAGAGATAGTCTTGCAGTAGCCCCAAGGCTTCACCTCTGACTCCTATCTCCTCAAGCCTCTCAACTAGGATAGGGACAGACACGGTATCGAAAGCCTTTTTTAAATCTAAAAACACTGTCATGCACTTATTACCCGAGTCCACTTTTATCTACCACCATAGAAACAAGAATCAACACATGCAAACAACTGCAACCTCGGTAGACATGTCGAAAGCCAAACTAATTTGTAGCTATAATTGTGTATTTGGTTAGGTATTTTGTCAAACGTGAGTTAATAACCTTTTCTAGTATATTCGATAAAGCACATAGTACAGAGATCGGTCTGTAGTTGCAAGTATCTGACTTATCACCCTCCTATATATTGGAGTAATAATGGCCTTTTTCAAGGCAGCTGGAAAAATCCCATGATGAAAGCACATGTTAACGAGATGTGAAATTATGGGCACTTTTAGAAACTTGGTTGGAATTTTGTCCCACCCAGGTGCACTATCTGATTTCAGAGACATGAGTACAGAGTGAATTTCGTCGGGATCAGTAGCAAATACAGCAAAAGAATATGATTTAGGGCTGTTCTTATTTGTTGGCGAGGGCTTACAATTAAACAATATTTTTTTAGCCAAAAGTTGCCCTACGTAACTGAAATAAGAGTTTCTTGCATTTACATACTCTTGAGGGGATGGAGTTGCATTGAGAAGTTCTGAATTAGGAGATTTATTTGATTTTTGTTGCGTTATATTGTTTATTACTTATCAAAATATTTTGATTGGTATGGGCTTTCAATAGTTGATTCTTATCATAAAGTCTTTTTAGGTTTTTTATAATGCTTTTGAAACAATTACAGTATCGTTTGTAGGTAATTTTAAGTATTTAATTTTCAGGTTCATTTCTTAATTTCTTTTGCATACAATTTCTATTCCTAATGCACCGCAGTACTCTTGGCGTAATCCAGGGTTTTAAAGTTCTGGTTTTTGCAGGTATCACAGTGGTTTTAGTGTGTGCGGCAAGAGTTTGCTGCAGTTTCGAGATTAAAAGTTCAGCAATGTCATTAGGATTAGTGTATGAAAGAAGTGCCGCCAGATTAGTTGATTTTAAGTGTTTTATGGCACCCTCATAATTAATGTAGTTTTTGTTTTCTGGCTCTTTGTGGTGTTGTTATAGTTAGACATTTTTAGGAAAATCATAGCGTGATCGTTGCGTCCCTGTCTAATGAGTCCAATTAAAATAAAGTGATCAAGACAACTTAAGCCTCTAGTAGGTAGAACATGACCGGGCTGCAGCCCGTGCATGGCTAACATGTTTAAGTAATTATGTCGGTTGGTGCGCTCATGCGATTGCTCATTACTTTTACAAATCAGATTTATATTCAAATCACCTGTTATTACAATGTAATGTTTGACTTTACTCAACTCTAGGTGCATGTTTAAGGAGTTAATAAAATCTTCAGCGTTTTTTGTTGAGGGAGAGCGGTAGATGCCAAAAATAGTTACGTCTCGAGTGTTCACCTGTAAGCATTAAGCGTGTTTCAGTTTGACTTCCGACACGTGAGCCTTTACAGTGTTCTTGATGTACACAACAACTCCGTCTGCTTGATTTAGATGATTAGAAGTTTGAGAAGAAGTGTGCCCTCGTAGCGTAACAGATCATCAAGGTTGGCATATGTACTTCTGATATTCTGAGGTATTATAGTTAAGTCCGAATCAAGTATTGCAGTATAATTTTTTAGGTTGTTTATATTACATTTGTAAGAAGAGGCAATATCACACTCATCTAACGCGTTAATATTTGTGAGTACGTTATTCATAAATAAATTATTAGAGGCACAGAGGCGTATGCTTTAGAGCGTAGCGTGTATGTATTGTTTTTGTGTTTATAGTGGTTAAAGTGTTTTGTATTAGCCTGACGTATCACGAAAATATTACTGATGCCATACTGTTCCAATTTAGGCTCTGGCGTTCTGTTTTAATGTGATTAGTGTTTTCTTTAGGCGTTCTGTTTTTATGTGATTAGTGTTATCTTTTTGCGTGGATGAAGTGATTTATAGAGGTTTTTTTGTAAGTGTTTTGTAATAAACGATATCGTGAGTGTTTAGTATGTAAAGTGTGATGAGAATACAATGTATTAAAGTTAAGATGAAAATTGAGATAGCTAAAATAATAATAATCTATAAGATACGACATTCCATAATTGCTTACGTCTAGTCATTTAACATGCAATACATTTTGTACCTGTTGTTCATTCCTGATCAGAATAATGGGCAAGTTTTCACATTTTCTGACATAAACTCTACCAAATGCAGTCCAGCAGAATTTATAGCATTTAGTCTTTATAAGATCTTTTACTAGAAAATAAAGTCTTAAGTAAATATGAGCCCAAGGTGTTTGGCACATAGCTTTTCTTTATGTTTTGCATTAAAACCCTTGCATTCCTTTGAGAAATCCGTCTTTAGTATCGTAGAGGACAGTTCAGCTATGATCGGCATGTTCTTTCCTTCTTTTTTACTAAAAGGACTGGATTAGTCGTCACCGTTGGGTATCCTTTATACTAAAACCAGAATACTTAACGCTAGGCACACACAGCACTCAGCACAAGCACAACGCAGCACTTTGAAGACTAAGAGACTAAGTCGCAAAGAAAAAATCACTTCGACAGCGCTTGAAGGGCGTAAGAAAACCCAGAAAAACCGTATCACGGAACCAACACGCTATACTGTGACGTCAGTAAACTGAGCGCCCCTGATTATTGGGAAGGGTCCGAACAATCGGAGTGGTCTTGGAACGTCCGAACCGGGCGGCAGTCGGAGCGAGAATGTGTGGTATCGTCTTTATTCACCTACTACTTAACTTGTAAGATATTCCCCTCCAACGTGGCTACACTTCACACCATGCATGCCGCATTTTCAAGTTCATCCATATCAAATGTTTAAAGTTCAGATGTTGAGTGACGAATCTCCGAATTCGGCTTCAACAGCATCCCGCGTTAACAACAATATGTAAGCTGTGCTTCAATGATTTTATAGCTTAGTATTAAAGATAAATATTATAGAAAACTTAAGGCACTTGTCCCACCGCCGGCAACAAAACAACTTACTATTGAGCGTTTTTTGGCTAAAAAAACGTACAAATTTTGTAAATTCCGTGTTGATAAAAGTGATACCGGTATGAATAGATGATCGCTGATGAATTCACATCGGCAGGGGACTTCTTTTCCTCCTAGTTTGTCGCAGTTACAAAAACTGTCTGAAATGATAAATTTCACTCAGCGATGCTCGTTTGTCAGACAGAACAACCAGTGGTCATTCTTTAAGGTAATAATAGGTCTTTACCTATGAAACTGCCGTTTTGCCGTACTGGCCATTTCAAATGAAAGTATTTTTTTTTTTTGGACTGATAATTCTAATTTCAAATTAATTTTATTTGACAAACATGGAATTCTTTTTCTAAAATCGTCATTTGTTTAATAGTTAGTGTTTTGTTTTCAACGTATTCGAACATTTTTCGTCATCATGGATAAGTTAAAAATTCGAGTAATTATGGAGTATGAGTACCGTCGTGGCAGCAAAGCGGCACAAGCGGCACGCAACATCAACGACGTTTACGGAGCGAACACTACAAACGAACGCACCACCCGTTATTGGTTTACCCGCTTCCGTTCTGGAAATTTTGACCTGAAAAATGAACCCCGTGGTCGTCCGAAAACTTTGGTCGACAATGAGGAATTAAAGGCAATTGTGGAAGCTGATGAAACTCAATCCACGGCTGAATCAGCAGCAGCTTTCGACGTTAGCATCAAAACAATATTGGTCCATTTGCGTCAAATTGGCAAGGTAAAAAAGCTTGACAAATGGGTACCCCACGAACTCAATGACCGCCAGCGCGAAGTACGCGTGGAGACGTGCCTTGCACTGCTCAGCAGGCATACAAACGAAGGAATTCTGAACCACATTGTTACTTGTGACGAGAAATGGATCCTGTTTGACAATCGTAAGTGCTCAGCAAGTTGGTTGGACCCTGGTTCAGCACCCAAACAATGTCCTAAACGAAAACTTAGCCCTAGAAAAGTGATGGTCACTGTTTGGTGGTCTAACGCGGGTGTAATTCATCACAGCTTCTTGCCAAACGGGACAAGCATTACTGCAGATGTGTACTGTGAAGAACTGAACACAATGATGGAGAAGCTCGCACGTCTCCAACCAGCTTTGGTCAATCGTTCGGCTCCACTGCTCCTGCACGACAACGCGCGACCTCATGCTGCACAGCAGACGGTCTCCAAGCTACAAGAGTTGGGGTTGGAAGTTCTCCGTCATCCGCCGTACTCACCAGACCTTGCGCCTACAGACTTCTACTTTTTCCAGAATTTGGATAACTTCTTGGCGGGAAAAAAATTCTATACCCGAGAGGCAGTACAAAATGCGTTTGAAGAATTTGTTGCCTCCCGTCCAGCTGATTTCTTCAAGAAAGGCATCAATAAGCTACCAATGCGTTGGCAAAGATGCATTGATTGCATGGGTGATTATTTTGATTAATAGAAATAAAAAATATATAAAAAAATTACGCTTCATTTATTTCGTGAAAAACGGCAATTTCATAGGTAAAGACCTAATAGTTAATAGATAAAAGTTCATAAGGTAAATCGCGTCCGCATTTGCTGGCTATGACAAAAGTAAAAAAGTCACATGAATCATCTACTAATACTGATACTCATACAAATAAAACAATATTCAAGTCTATATTTGCTTAAAGCATTAATTAACATAAATATGTTGAACAATATAGCAAATCTATGAAATCCTTAATATTTTGATATTTGAAGTTTTGACATTATTGCAATGTCGTCAATTATTTCAAGCATTAATTTGATTTTTAATAAACAATTTTTTATAAACATTATCGCAAACTGGAATAACTTATGTTGAACATTTTAAAGGGTAGCACCATGTTTCATGTATACAGAAAACAAGTTTAGTGTAGAACTTTGAATTCTTTTATAAGTTCACAAAAGTTCTATGAGAATAATAATCACGTTAAAATGTACGAATTAATATTTTTTATATGCGTTATATATTATGAATAGTAATGTCGCTGTCAAGGTATATGTGGCAGTTGCCGTGGTTTTACTAAAAAAGTAAACCAGGCTTCAATGGTAGAAACATATTTGTATGTACATATATATTGCAGCGACCTGAAAAAAACCTAAAGAATATTTCAGTAATTTAATATTTGGTCACGAATGTATTCACGAGTGTGCTATTATTAGCATCAGTATTTTGTTTTTAGAAATTTGTTCTTTTTTTTTTTTTTTGTTCCCCTCCGCGGGAAGGGCAGGAGGATAAAATGCTCTGACGCATACTCTGGCGCGATTCCAAAGTTATGTGGGACTCGTCCCGACGCCTACCAGAACCATACCCACTAAAAACCCCCTGTCGGCTCGTGCATTTTTGCCACTCAGCCTTCATCTGAGCGACGGCCAATTGGAGAAAGAGGCCGCGCTAGCGGGGCCCTTAAGGGGTCACCCGCTGGGTTTTACATAGCACTGAAGGTGCTCAAAACAAAATAATAATGTTCATGATCACGTTGTGTAAATATTTATGAGAAACATTTCTTCATCCCCACTTCCAACTCCAGTCTCAAAACAAAATTTTTTAGGAAAATTATTTCGAGGTCAAATCTATCGTGTATGAATAACGTTATTTGTTATCTTACTGATTAATATATCTTTTTGATTTTATATTTTCTGTATGGTCTCTGAAGTATATATACTCGTAAAAGGAAAAAAGAAAAAGAAATTAAGTGATAAAATCTATATTCATATTAACTAACTTATAACTAATATTATAAACGTGAAAGTTTTTATATTTGATGCTCAATTACGCAAAAAACCGCTAAGTGTATTTGAATGAATTTTTTTTAGACCTGACCAGACCTAGGAATTTACGCAAACAGCAACTAATGAAGATGAAAAATTAAAATGCAATATCCTTTTGGCTCTGACCTTCCATTAGGGTTCAAGAATCAGGCGTATGTATACTCGTATAATGTAAAAACAGGTTATTTGGCATTTAGCACTTGTTTTTCATTAAATGACGAAACCTTGTCCAATGTCTACAGCTTCAGTATTTAAGTTGTTTATGAGTGCTTCTGAGCTCAGACCAAGTTCAGTTATTGTTTGTTGATTTGTGATCTAGTTAGTTAATTTTGTGGCGTAATAGAAGATCACAGAATAGTCTCTGAGAGTTATGCATATTCATGTAGTACTTTATTTTTACCCGTCATATGTTTGAACTGCTAAGGTTTTGAGATTATACTTTATTTTAGTTTAAGACAATAAAAAAAGATACCTTTTAAATGTATTTTTACATAACTTAAATGATATTATTCAAACATTTATATACACATACAAAAATTTACCTAGAAACATGTAGTTTCGTGTGGTACTTTCTCTTTGCAATAAAAATGAAGGTTTGTTAAATCAATCCCTATGACAGGAACAGGAAGTTAAACTTACGAAAGCCTGGGCAAGCGTTAGTTTATTATAACAGTGTTCGGAATAACTTAACCAACAACAACAGTCTCCTTCTTCTTATTTATCAATGGCTTTTTTCTTTCTTGGATTTTAAAAGGAATTTTCCCAGTAGTGTGATGCTTACTTTCAGGCCGTTGGCATAGGCGACGCTAAAATCAGCTTGCGTTCAAGTGGTTTATATGAAGGTTATGAGAGAATTTTACAAAAAGTTTGTCGCTCGATTAAGTGTCAACTTGATAATACGAAACTTTAGGGGAAACTATATTTAAGTATTTTTATCCGTGGACTTAAAAGAACCAAAAATGGAAAGAATGGCTCAAATGTCCAAAATTTAGGCACTGCTGAAAAAAGTCATTTTAATAACAAATTGTTACCAGCAAACAGGCCCTAATTCGATCGATTAAATCTTCTCCAAAGTAAAGTTATCCTAGTTTTATTTATTTAAAATTATATTTTTACTGTTTAAAAACAATTTAATGTTGTAATTTAGTGCTTAACTCATCTGCATTCACTTTCACAAATTTTCTAACAACAATCATTCACATTACCATTATGGAGGCTAACTTTTTTAAAGACAAATTCAAGGAATATGAGAACAAGCTTGAGAGAATTGCCACTAATACCACTGCACATTCAGATGTAGCTTCTCTGTCTCAAGAATTCCAAACATTTAAAACACTTGTCTGGGAAATGTTCAAGCAGGTGAAGACGGAGCTGGAGTCCCAAAAGCTTTCTCAGGACAGGCTGGAAACTGCATCAAGAAAAAGATTTTACTTTTTCATGGTGTTCCTGAAAAGCAGAATGAAAAGCTTAATGAAGTGATCCTTAACATTGTCAGCAATCAATTGAAATTAAATAACACTAACAAGGATCTTTTACAGGTCTGCCATCGCTTGGGTAGTGCTTCGGAAGGTAAACCCAGACGAATACTAGTTAGATTCTCAAATTTAGAAACCCGACATCTTATCTCTGTCACCATCTCCGAGTTTCTCACAAAAATAAGGCAACAGGTATTCAGTGGCCCCTCTGAGACTCCTGTGCAAGTTACTATGCCTAAACCAGCGCAAAGATCTCCAGTGAAAACACGCCGGCGCCACTGAATTATCTTCTTCTGCATTAACCATCATTTGGTATTATATCTTAATGTTTTTTTTTCTTATATCCCTTTTGATGGGGCTGTATATTGCATGTATTATATTGTTTATCTCTGTATTTCCTGTTTCCTTGTTTTATTTTATTATATAGAAGTTAATTGTAAAAGAGTACTAAACTCATTTATTAGCGATGGGTAACTCAGGAGTGATAGATAAAAAAGATATGTATCACTCCGTTTGAATGAATCACTCCATATATCTGTTCATATCCAAATGTATCCCTGCATATTTACAACTCACTCGCTCACGCACGTGTCGTATGGTTATCTCGCTCGCACAATGCTAGGAAAAGAAGTTTCGCAACTCGTAACAAATCGTTTTCAAAATACATAGTTTCGTTCGTTTCGATACCGTAAAATGGCGCCATCACTAAGAAACAGTTGCCGATTAAACCGAATCAATCTTTCATTTCATCATATCCTTTATATCTCTCATTGATATATTTGATCGAGTTGAGCAGAGCAAACCTATTGAGTAGCGAGAGTGACGCGCGGGCCAGAGCAACTGATACATTTGTGATAAAGATACAGAAGAGTGATACATATCACAGTGATCGAAAGATACATATCAATCTTTTCTTTTCAGTGAAACATTTTGCCCATGACTGTCATTTATTATTATTTATTTAATCTTTTACTCTTAGGGGAAGGCAAAGGGATCTAGCCCATGCAGCCTGTTCTTATGTTCTCTTTAATACTTTTTCTTGTGGTATAACGAAGGCAAAAGAGCCTAAAGTCGCTCAGAGCGACTCAGAGCGGCCTGTCAAAACTGACACATGACGTTATTTTGTTAATGTTTTAATTAGTTGCTTAAAGATTTTAAGAAAAAGTGGCAGATCATTAATATAAACTAAAAATAAGAAAGGACCAAGAACTGAGCCCTGGGGCACACCCATTGTCACTGCCGATCCTGATGATTTTTCTCCATTTATTGCAACTTTCTGTTTTCTATTAGAAATATATGATTTAATCAAGGCAAGCGCTCGGTTTTTAATGCCGTAATGGTGCAGTTTCATGAGTAGAGTAGTATGATCCACACAGTCGAACGCCTTGGACAAGTCACAAAAGACACCAATAGCATCACACGACTCCTCCCAGGCGCTGAATACGTGTTTTATGAGCTCAACACCGGCATCGGTTGTTGAGCGACCCCGCGTGAAACCCAACTGCTTAAAATTTATTAAACTATTACCGTAAAAATGAGAAAGTAATTGATTTAAAATTTATTTTTCAAAAATCTTACTGAGCGTTGGTAGTATAGATATAGGTCTTTATTTATATTGTATATTAATTATAGTTTATTATGTATATTTTGGGTATGTATTATGTGATAATTAGGTTATGTATTTTACTCTTACTATAGAATTGTCGTAAGTAATTGTTCTGTTTGATCGTAGTCAAGTGTTTTCAACCATTTTGATACAGTAATTTTACATTTTTTTATTGGCATGGAGTATATTTTAAGTTTTCTATTTATAGAATTATAAACTCTTAAAGATTGTACATTAAACTGTTTTGATGCGAATTCTGTATTTACTTTATTTAGTTTAAAACATTGTAGGGGTTTCGTTTATTTAGCATAATTTTATCTGTGAGTTTGTTTTTATGAACTTTTAGGACACATTGTAGGACGTATAACTGTCTTACAGTTAAAAGATCTGTATCTTGGTATAGTTGCGAAGTGCTATATAATTTATTTCTGAAATGTATAATTTTAAGAATTTTTCTTTGTGCTCGTTCAATGTTCAGGAATTTAGTTTTAAAGGTTCCACCCCAAACACTGATGCAATAAAGAAGAACTGATTGAACCAGAGCTATATAAATGTATTTAATAAGGTTTTTAGCGCAGACCTGTCGCAACCGTTTGAATATCCAGACCATTTTTATATCTCTGGCTGCAACGGCTTCTAGTTGCTGATACCATGACAACTGACTGTCTAAAATAACACCTAGATACTTTGTTGTGTCAACTTTTTCAACTGTTGTGCAGTCACAATGATTGGGTTGAGACAAATTACAGGTATGAGCTTTAATTGCCACACTTCCACCACCCTTACCGGTACGATCATTGCATATCAACACAAATCCTGGAAGAAAGTAAAAAGTAGAAAGGAGGGAAGCTTTAAGAATGGTTTCTGAAATCAGCAACGCGTCAACATTACCAGAACTGAAAGATGCTAATAGGTCGGTGTGGTGACTAGAAACGCTTTGGGCATTAATATGCACCACTTTAAAACTTAAGGGATCTTTGCAGAAGACAAAAGAGAGTCTATCAAGCAAAAGCAAAGATTGAAAACTATCGGCACTACTAAAACTGTAAGAGAAGAATGAGCAAGAGAAAAAGCTATCGGCGAAGTCATTACTATCAGACATATAATAAGTTAATTAAAAATATAAATATATAATACGGTCTTAAAATATATATATATTTAAATGAATATAAATTAGTAAACTTAGAAGTCTAACTCAACACTCACAGATTGGTGAAAAATAGATCCACATTTAGGTGTCAAATAAAGGTCAATTTAGGAACTGAACGCATCAATCAAACGTGCAACTGTTAGCTGTCATAAAGTCAATTATCAAACATTTGGTGCGTTCCGTTTGCCGCTCACAGCGCTAAAAGTGCTCAAAACCGTTCCGATTAGTTTTAGCGCGCTAAAAGTGATATTAGTGCTATTGCAATCGGAACAGTAAATAGCGCGCTAATATTCTGATTGTTCGTCAATAAAGTCTAAAGTTATAATTTCATTAAGATCTTTGACCCCGAATGAAGCAGGAGCATCTCATTTTTACGGTAATAGTTTAATAAATTTTAAGCAGTTGGGTTTCACGCGGGGTCGCTCAACAACCGATGCCGGTGTTGAGCTCATAAAACACGTATTCAGCGCCTGGGAGGAGTCGTGTGATGCTATTGGTGTCTTTTGTGACTTGTCCAAGGCGTTCGACTGTGTGGATCATACTACTCTACTCATGAAACTGCACCATTACGGCATTAAAAACCGAGCGCTTGCCTTGATTAAATCATATATTTCTAATAGAAAACAGAAAGTTGCAATAAATGGAGAAAAATCATCAAGATCGGCAGTGACAATGGGTGTGCCCCAGGGCTCAGTTCTTGGTCCTTTCCTATTTTTAGTTTATATTAATGATCTGCCATCGGTCGTTAAGAATCAATGCGAGGTCATATTGTTTGTTGACGATACTTCCTTCTTGTTTAAAATCAAAAGACAAGAAATTGACTATCGAGCGGTGAACAAATGCATCTCTAACACAGAGCAGTGGTTATCAGCTAATAATTTGCTCCTCAATGAAAAAAAAACGAAATGTGTTAAATTTACATTGCCAAATGTCAAACAGGTAAACACAAACATTGTAGTTAAGAGCCAGGAACTGACTCCTGTAAACTCAACTGTATTTCTGGGCATAGCCTTAGACGCCAAACTGCAGTGGGGACCGCATGTTGATGGTTTAGCGAAAAGGCTTGGCTCTGCCGCATATGCTGTTAAAAAAATTAGACAAATTTCAAATGAAACAACTGCTCGATTAGTCTATTTTGGTTACTTCCACAGCCTCATGACATATGGTATTCTGCTGTGGGGGAGTGCTGCCGACATCGATGCTATATTTATTCTGCAGAAAAGGGCTGTTCGCGCAATCTATCAGCTCGGTCCAAGGGTGTCACTTAGAAGTAAATTTAAGGAAATAAATATTCTTACCTTCCATTCACAATATATTTTAGAAAATTTAATGTATGTTAAAAAGAACATAACCTTGTTCAAAAGAAAAAAAGATCTGCACAATGTTAACACAAGAGGAAGAAATATGCTGGCAGCTCATAATAGCAGGCTTCATAAAGTCACTAACTCATTCATGGGTCAATGTATACGCTTTTATAATAAGGTTCCTGAGGATATCCAAGGTCTTCCTATTGACAAATTCAAAGAAACTATAAAGGAGAAGTTGTGTGCTAGAGCATATTATAAACTATCCGATTATTTGGATGATAAAAGCTCTTGGGTATAATCCCCTCATTAACAGGATTGTACTAGTATTTGTAACAAAGCATGTGTAATGTGTCTGTTTGTGCGATGAGTTCTTCGTCCCGATGAATATCTAAAGCGTCATTGTCACTAAAGTACGTCTTCTTATGGTAGCGTCGGGTGACGGGTCGTTCACTTCCCTCTAATATGGTTAAGGAGGGCGATGGCTGGATCCCGCGTTAACTCGTGAACGGGTGCCGTTTGAGGGTGTTCGTCGTTTGGATACTTGGGGGGAGGGAGACTTGCCGAGCTAACAGATGCAGAAAAGAATAATTTTGTATAGACATAAAGAGACTGTAAATTTATTTTGAAAAAAAAATATACCCGTGAAGTTTCTTGCCAGTTCTTCTTCACGAAGGTTTTTTTTCGAACTGGTGGTAGAATCATGTTTTATTTGACGTCAATAAGAACAAGTAATTGTCAATGTTGAGAAATAAATATTTGAATTTGAATTTGAATTTGAAATACATATTGAGTAATATACTAAAATAATATAATAATAATATACTAAAACCACCAACTTGAAAAATGTAAATCTTTTATCTTGTTATCCTATAGCTCAATGCCCTTCTACGTTTGTTTTCTTTTACTTTTTAACAATTTGAGAATAGTTTATTATAAATTAAATAAATTTGTTAAAAATAAGTTACATGGGAATATAATTCGCCATCTTAAATGTACTTCAATCAAATGTTACAATATTAAACGCTGTAAGCTTATGAAATAGATTTGATGTATTATAAATTTTGTTAATTTACCCTACACAAAAAATGTCATTTCTTAAGAACGCCAAGCAGAGTAAGTATGATATTGCAATGTACCCTACACCAAAAATTGTAACTGTTTGTACTAATACTGTTTGAAATTTTTCGTCTATATTGTTGTTTTTCTTTTTCAATTTGTTTTTTGTTTTTGTACGCGCATTTATTAGGTAAATTTTGTTAATCCAAAAGGAGGAGTCGTCACCCCTAATACAGGTCTACGTACCTAATAAGGGTGACGTTCAACGTTGTAATTGATGATTTACTTAATAAAGAAATTTTGTAATTTGTAATAAAAATTTTGTAATTTGTAATTTGTAATTTACCTTCGTGCGGATATCCCGTATAGAATTGTGAGTGCCTCGCCATCTTTTTACTCAGGATCTGCTGAACATCTTGAGTTTTTTACAGCCCCAATATATATGTCGATTATTTCGATAGCCTTGAGAACGTTTTTAATGTCTTATGTCCCAATTACGATCATGTACTTGTTTTAGGTGACTTCAACACGTGCATAATCAAAAACAACTCTCGATCGCGCAGACTGGATTCTCTTCTCACTTCCTTTAATCTATCTCTTCTGCCTCTCTCTCCCAATCATAACTTTCCCAATTGTGTTTTATCCCTAATAGACCTCATGATTGTGTCATTTTCTTGCTTCCTCCTTTTGTTTTTGATGGCACTCGGATAGATTTCACTGACACAGCCAAAAACTTGGGTTTAATATTTGATTCTTTTCTCTCTTGGTGACCTAATGTTAGTGAAATCAGTCGTAGAATTCATCATTCAATACATACCTTAAAAAGCCTTTAAACTTTCCTTCCCTTTTCGACTAAAATCTCCCTTGCTCAAAGTCTCATCCTACCCATCATAGATTATGCAGACGTTTGCTACTTAGATGTCTCTGAGGAAATTCTAAATAAGCTGGAACGTTTACAAAATCTCTCCATACGTTTTATGTTCTGTATAAAAAAGCATGATCATGTATCGGAGTTCCGTAACAAACTTCTATGGCTTCCTATCTGACTTCGTAGAAACATGCGAATGCTCTGCGTCCTTTTTAATGTTCTTTGTAATCCAAACTCCCCACAATATCTTCGCGAACGATTTTCTTTTACCCATTCGAAAGAGGCGCCATGCAGAGCATATAAGCGTACTCTTCTTCACATACATCCACATAGAACAGAATTTTTCTCCTATTCATTTACCGTTCATGCAGTCAGATTGTAAGTTATTTATTGTTTTGGCATTTATTAATTTTCCTTTACACATTACCTTTATTGTATTTTATTTAATTTATGTATGTATATGAGTATATGTAAGTTTATTTACGGTATTAAGTATATAATTTGTGTATGTTTAAAGAAGGTTTATTTTTTTTTTGTTCCCCTCCACGGAGAGGGCAAGAGGAATTAAAAAATGCTCTTACTCATACTCCACGCACGCGATCGGACTTATGTGGGACTCGTTACTCCGAGCCTACCAGAGCCTATACCCACTAAAAAACCCCCTGAATGACTCGTGCAATTTTTGCCACACAGCCTTCATCTGAACGACGGCCAATTGGAGAAAGAGGCCGCGCTAGCGGGGCCCAGAAGGGATCACCCGCTGGGATTTACATATAACTGAAGGTGCTAAAAGCACTGAAGGTGAATTCATAGCACTGAAGGTGTTTTAAGAGAAAAAGAAATTAAGAAAAAAAAATAAAAACATTGAAAAATAAAAGTGAATTAATTCGAATTTACGTTAGAATTAGGATTTGCGGTCAGAAGGGCTTCGAGATCGGATGTCAGTCTGGTGGAACAGTACGCTCGCGCATTCCTAGGCCTAGCGACTTTGAACTTCGAATCTAAGACAGGAGTAGTATATGAGACTGAATCTCGAACTAGAGGATTGGGATGGGTTTCGGAGCATTTGAAGAAAGAGAGTGTCTTGAGGTGTTGTTGCACTGAAGGCAGTTCAAGATCTCTGTGCAGGTCCGCGTTACGCACGTACCACGGTGCGTTTGTGGCCCTGCGGCAAAAGAGATTTGGAACTACCTGCAGTTTATGCAGGACGGAGGGTTTAGCATGGGCAAAGATTAGCGAGGCCTATGTTATGACGGGTCTAACGCAGGTCTTATAAAGCGTACGTTTATTTCTAAAAGACATTTTACTTTTTCTACCTAATATACTATATAGGCGGTATGTATGTAAAAACGGATGAGTTTCGTTACTCTAACGTCGTGTGGTTTGAAAGAAAGCGTCTGGTCTAAGGTGACGCCTAAGTATTTGGTACTGCGCTTCCAGGGGATGGGAATGCCTAACATTCGGGTGTGGAGATTTTAATCAGCGATACGACGGTGTTTGCAGTCGAAGTAACCGCAGAACTCTTGTCTGGGTCCACATCGATGCGCCATTTTTGAAACCATGCACTGAGGGCGTTTACGGCCTTTTGGAGTCTAGTTACAAGCTGCGGGACACTGTGACCTTTGGTGTAGAGTGCGGTGTCGTCGGCAAAGAGGGCGAGTTCGACGCCTTTCGGTGGGATGGAAATGTCGTTGGTGTACACGGTGTACAACAGAGGGGCGAGGACTGAGCCTTGAGGGACTCCAGCCTTTATGGGACGAGGCGCGGAAAACGTGCCTTCATGTTAAAATCGAAACGTACGGTCTTTGAGAAACGACGCTATTAACCTGACTAGGCAATCCGGTAAGCCTATTTTGTACAGTTTATAAACGAGACCGCTGTGCCAGACTTTATCTAAAGCCTTGGCTACGTCAAAGAAAACAGCGACTGTTTCATTACGACGCGGATAGAAGCCGTCAAGTATGTACTCAACGATTCGATGGACTTGCTGTGGGCAGGAGTGCTTAGCGCGAAAGCCGAACTGATGGGGAATAATGAGAGAATCGCCATCCGTCGGAAACAGATGGTTCCGCATTCTAGAGAGTATGACTGTCTCAAGAAGTTTATACATGGCCTTGATGAGGCTGATGGGTCTGTGATTAGCCCGGATATTCAGAGGTTTACCCGGCTTGGGAATGCCTATGACTGTCGCTTCTTTCCAAGCTTTTGGAAAGTAGCTATGGTCGAAGCAGGCGTTGAAAATGATAGCTAACAAGATAAGCACCAGTTGAGGCAGGTGCTTAAGTGCGTGGTTGGAAATTCCATCCGCACGCGGAGCCTTTTTGGACTTTTGATTTCTAATGAGAAGTGAGATTTCGTCATTAGAGACTGTGACGGGGTCGGCGGTGATGGGGAGAGTCTCTGCGAAGGACTTCGTCCTCCACCGCCTGGATGTGAGAGGGATCCGCAGGTTGCGTGCTGGGCGAGCATTGTGCAGCAATGCTGTCAGCGAAGCATTCGGCTTTCTCTTCGACTTTGAAGGCAGTAGTGCCATCGGGACGAGTGAGAGGAGGAACGTGAGAGGCGGTGTCTACGCGTAAGGCTCGGGCCATACTATAGAACGCTTGGTGGGACGGAGAGATATTCTCCATGAGATCGTTCATCTGAGCGTCTCAGAGTTCTGCGAGGCAAGACCTAAATTTACGTTGTAGCTGATTCGCAGCTAATCTATAGGCGGGCGTGGGATATTTCTTGGCTCTCTAAGCTAAGGGAAGCGTGGGTTTGCCTTGCTTAGCAACCTATTCGTTGTAACACTGATTGCTGAGTTGATAGCATCAGTGAGGGAATCGACTATCGAGTCTATTTTATCCGAAATATCTAATTGGTCGGGCGAGATCGCGAACGGAGAGTTCAGGGCCTCTAAGGCGGAAACTATCGTATTTTTAAAGCCTTTCTAGTTGGTAAAGTTCTTAGGAGAGTTGACGTTATCGTAAGGCGGTCCTAGCACGAGGGAGACGGGGCGGTGATCAGATCCTAGGTCATCGAGTGGTTCGATAGACCTGAGATCGAGATTGATTCGTTTGACGATCGCAAAATCGAGGATATCAGGAGAGTGGTTTGGGTTGTCGGGATAGTGAGTGGGAGTGACGGGAGAGATGACGTCTAAGTCGAGTTGCTCAGTGATGTTAAGGAGAGCGATACCACCGCGGTTGGTCGATAAGCACGTCCAGTCAGTGTGTTTGGAGTTAAAATCTCCTAACATAACGACTGAATGGCCAAGGGCGAGAATGGCCTCGAAGTCGCTACGGATAGGTCTGGTGCCGCTAGGTATGTAGATTGAAGCTATGATGACAGTCGGATGACCAGTCATAGCCAATCTGCACACAGTGGCTTCCATGTTGAGGAGAAGAGGGGTAGGGAGAGGACAGCAATTGAAACCTCTTTAGTAATCGATAGCGGTGCCGCCGTAACCGTCAGAGTTGGGCCTATCGTTACGAGTGAACGCGTATATGGCAATAGCAAATCCCCTGGTGCGGTTTGGAGTGAGCCACGTCTCATGGAGAAGCAATAAGTCTGGCTCGTTGTTCTGAAGGAACAGTTTGAGCTCAGGGAGGTTAGTACTAAGGCTACGAAAAACTTTGAAAAAACTAGGGATAAGAATTTATACGGAATATAGAATTTACAAAGAAACTAAGTAGCGAGTGATGCTCGGCTAGCGCGAATAGACGCTCTTGAGGAGAAACGGCGGCTCGCAGTTTGCATGCGAGTACGGAGATTTCCTTAATGTTGACGTTTTGGACGTTGAACACGGTCTTCATGTTCTCAGCCAACGATGACTGAGGCGAAGACGACGGAGCGGGACGCGGGCCTACGGGAGCTACGAGAGCTAGGATAGGACGAGAAGGTGGTGCAGGAGCGACCGGACGCTGTCTGCAGGAAAGAGTCGGAGTAGGCGCCGGCTGCACGGGCTTTGCTTCCGGGAGAGCCCGGGTGCGCAGCGGCGGGAAGTTGGCGGGAGTGAGCGGCGGCGCCGGTTTAGGCGCGGCCCTCTTTACGGAAGAGCGCGGAGCGCGCGGACAACCCCTGTAGTTTATGCCTGCAGTGTAGTCTGTATGGCCGGACTGGCCACACAGCACACATGCAGGGGGGGGAGTGGAGTCGGGTGTACGAGTGCACCCTTTCGTAATGTGCGGATCTAAGCACTTTACGCACCTGGGAGAGGCTGAGCAATTAGCCGCTGCGTGGCCGTAAAGCTGGCAACAGTGGCATTTCCCAGGGTTCTCACGACGGTTGGGACGCTCGACGGAGATGTTCGCGAGTCCGCAGATTGTACGAGCCTCTCTGAAGATTTTCCTCGAGTTGGATGTGTTTGACAGGATGACTAACGCTAACGGGAAACGTTTACTTGTGCACTGCTTCAGCCGGGAAGCCCTGGGATTTAAGGTCCTCGAGGATTTCATCGTTTGCGAGCTAGAACGGGACGCCCCGTAAAACTGCGCGAATCTTACGCTCCTCTGGGAGGGCGTAGGTATGGTACGCGATTTGTTTTAACGAGAGTAAACGAGTAAACGCGCAGAAGTCGTCTCTTGAGTCGTCGAAGAATCTTGATAGTATCGCCTGCGTTGGTGGCTTTAAGATAATTGATCTTGTGCTCTTTGCACAAGTTAGAAACCACGGTCCAGCGCACTTTTTCGCGGAGGTAGACGGGCGGAGGGTGCTGAGGCTTCGTGGGACTCCCGTCCCACGAAGCGCGTCGCTGGCTTCGACGGGACCGGCGGAGATGCGGTCACTTCGAGTGACATAAGCGGCATGGGGGCGGGTGTAGAAGACACCGGGGTTGGCTCGGGTGTTGAAGACACCGCGGCTTTCTTCGAACGCTTCTTGGAACGTTTAGCGACTAGTTGAAATGGGGGCTCAGTAGAGCCGGTTAAGGTGTCGGCGTCCGATGACACATCAGACGCGGATTCCGAGTCACACAGTCCATCCCGGATGGAGAGCTGTAGACCTGATGGGTCTGGGCGGGGGTGGCCTGAGGAGCCGGGGTTTGGGCCTGAGGGGCCAGGGACGCGATTGTTGCCTGTAAGGCCTGCGTTATGACGTCATTAGAAATGGGGACGTCCGCCGCAACGAGCGCCTGGGCGAAGGCCTTAGCGAAGTTTATAAGGCTTTGCGAGTCCATTAGGGAGGGTTTGAAACTAATCATATATATATATATATATATATAAAATTAAATAAAAGATAAAAGATGCCTAGAGTTCTTAGAAAAAGAACCCTAGCGAACCCTAGCGGCTAACCTCCCTACCAGCGGTAGGGGGGCTGGGGAGAATGACTTAAAACTAACCGTAGTACGCCGAAGGCCGCTACCTAGAAACCTAAAAAAAGGGTACGCAGGTAAAGAGTTGACCGCGTTAGGGTCAACTTTTACCGACAGAAAGGGCAAATGCACACGAAAACAGACAAATATGATAAAAAATAAATATGAAAATAGAAGAAAAGAAATAAAATAAAAATAAAAGGAATGGATCAGTACAAATTCGTTGTCACTGTTAAGTATCCTTTGTACTGAAACCATACTACTCACGCTGGGCACAACACAGCACTCTGCACAAGCACAACACAACTCAGCACAGCACTTTGAAGACTAAGATACTTAGTTGCAAATAAAAATAATCACTTCGACAGCGCTCGGAGGGAGTAAGAAAACACAGAAAGTCACGGAACCAACACGCTATACTGTGACGTCAGGAAACTGAGCGCCACTGAATAACGGGATGAGACCGATCAATCGGAGTCGTCTTGCACGTCCGTACCGGGCGGCGATCGGAGCAAGAAATGTTTACAGTAGGTACACACTACTTTGTAATATATTAATCTTTCCCCTCACAGGTCGGCTGGATGAGATTTCTTTTAGAAATAAGTCGTACCTTTGTACATATTTAGTCTGTAAGATATTTTTTATTGTTTATATATGTGTGTACAAAAACTGTTAAAAAAAATAAATAAGCTGTTCCTTCATATACATTTAAATAAAACGCGGATCCAATTATTTAAAAAGTATAAGAAACGGACTCGTGGCATTATCTAATTGAATGAAAGCCTTGCTGGTAGAAGTAAGTTGTAAATCATGATCATTCATGACATTTGTTTTGATCGTGGGGAAATAGGGCAGTGAGGGCTCCGATACGTCGCGGCGTAATGAGGCTCGCGGGCCTCCACTTTTGCTTGTCATGGCGCTGAACTGACGTAAGCCGAGCTAAAACCTTTTACTCAATTCTTTTTAGTATTTAGATTATATACCCCGTTACTTTTCACTGGTTCAGGAAGTTTTCACATTTAATGTTTTTGAATTTGCGTTTTGCTAATAAAATGATTATTTTTCCGGAAAGGCAATAAATATTTATTTTTCATTGCTAGCTTCAGACCTGAAAGACTCGTGATCGTCTTTTGAGTAGGATGTGATCAAAAAAATAATATAATAGAATTGTTCAAAGGTCAAAAATACTGCTTTTATTTTTTTATGTTCGAAGGAGGAACAATAATAATAATAATAAATCCCCAGACAAACATACTTGTGTTATAAATGACCCTAGAGCGATCTGGGGGGTAACCCAGAATAAACATACATATATAATTACAAAAAACCATGACCCGAGAACAAACATTTGTGTTCATCACACAAATGAATGCCCCGGACTTGAACCTGGGACCTTCGGCGTATGAGGCAAGGCTACTTACCACTACACCACTCGGTCGTCAATGTACGAATACCCTGTGTTTCCGGGTATTCTACTTACTTTACCCGTTACTTTTCACTGGTTTAGGAAATTCTCACAAAAATGTCTTTGAACGTGCGTTTAACTGCAAAAATCGTTATGTTCCAGAAAGAGGAAATAAATATTAATTTTTCATCTCTTGGTTCAAGAGTCTTTCAGACTCGTAGTCATCTTTGAGTAGGATGTAGTAAAAATAAAATATAATAGCGTTGTTCAAATACAAAAAATTTACCCTGTGTATTTTTTAATGTTTAAAATTTTAAGGAAAACAGGGTGTTCTTACTTTTTGGAATACTAACTGCTCTATGTTAACATTGGTTAGACAAAAACGTATATCATTAAGCAACTTACAAGTTCTCGCATATAGTTTTAAAAATATCCATAGAAATGAAAATCTAGATGTGAATGTGTTACAGAGAATAACTAGTATTTTCACCCAGGAACAAATCTGCTTATAAACTCAACGCATGCTTAAACAATTATATTAGTGATTTATAGGTCATCAAGGTCATAAATCCTCGCCGTAGTGATTAAATAAGTTTGATAACCAGTGTTCGCTTCACTGAAATAAAGTTATTAGAAAAGATGTCAATTTTAGTATTATTGCTGATTGAGTTAAACAAGTGACATTTGAGGAATAAGTAACTATTTTGACGATATTTAGTACGTGCTAGTGGGGAAAACACCCAAAAATTCCAAATATGAATATTCCGATTTTTTTAATTCCGAATTCCACAATCCCTAAGATACTAAATTCCGACTATTCAAAAACACAATGCTTATTTTATCAAAATTCATAAATACGAAATTTTAATAAGCGCCAAAAAGGGATTAGCATTTCAGTACATAATAACCTATATACTCAAGAAACAACTCGGTACAAAAAACTAAATAAACTATCTCATTTCCAGCTGACTACTTGGGTGCGGTATAGACCTAATTGTATATAGGTTTATATACCTAGCACACAGGTTAGAAAATATACAATAATTTCTTCGATATTGGATCAAAATACTTTAGTATGAAGAATTTGACTTAATTATATAACCATGTGAGTAGTAACTTAACTTCATGCGCGACTCCAACACCACAGGGTAACTCAGATGGCAGGCAATCCTGAACCATTTAATTTTAAATTTCATTATAATTGCAGTAATGACTCAAGTATAATACGATTATTTAAATTTGTACAAGGAACCTTATGCTTGCAGAAGTTAAACCTTAAGTTACGTTCTATTTTGCCTCGTGCAGAATAGCTTGTAAATGCAAATCTAGGGCGACCTATTTATTCTACAGATCCTTGTGAATAACATAAAGCTGTTCTGAAATATGTATTCCCCATACCTATCTATTTTTATAATTTACTTCTTTTATAATATATTTTACTTGTATGCAAATAAATTCCGACTATAAAAGCACCGTGGCGAGAACCCTACGTTGTTTCCAGGGGATTCGCTATTCCTAAGTACGCGTTTACACGTAACGATAGGCCTAACTGCGACGGTTTCGGCGGCACTGCTATCTACTACAAAAGAGGATTCCATTGCTGTCCTCTCCCTACCCCTCCTCTCCTCAACATGGAAGCCACCGTATGTAGATTGGCTATGACTGGTCATCCGACCATCATCATAGCTTCAGTCTACATACCCTCTGGCACCAAACCTATCCGCAGCGACTTTGAGACCATTCTCGCCCTCGGCCGTTCAGTCATTATGTTCGGAGATTTTAACTCCAAACATACTGACTGGACGTGCCTATCAACCAACCAAAGCGGTATAGCTCTCCTCGACATCACCAACTTACTCGACTTAGACGTCGTCTCCCCTATCACTCCCACTCACTATCCCGACAACCCGAACCACTCTCCGGACATCCTCGACTTTGCAATCGTCAAGCACATCAACCTCGACCTCAGGTCTATCGAACCGCTCGATGACCTAGGTTCTGACCACCGCCCCGTCTCCCTCGTGCTAGGACCGCCTAACGTTAACGTCACTTCTCCTAAGACCTTTACCGACTGGAAAGGTTTTAAAAATACGATAGTTTCTGCCTTAGAGGCCCCAAACTCTCCGCTCGCGATCTCGCCCGATCAAATTCTCTCACTGATGCTATCAACTCAGCCATCAGTGTAAACGAAAAGGTTGCTAAGAAAGGCAAACCCACGCTTCCCTTAGCCATTAGCAATCTTATTAAAGCTAAGAACGCGGCTCTCCGGAGAGCCAAGAAATATCCCACGGCCGCCTATAGAACAGCTGCGAATCAGCTACAACGCAAAGTTAGATCTCGCCTCGCGGAACTCCGAGACGCCCAGATGAACGATCTCATGGCGAATATCTCCCCGTCCCACCAAGCGTATTATCGAATGGCCCGAGCCTTACGCGTAGACGCCGCCTCTCACGTCCCTCCTCTCACTCGTCCCGATGGCTCTATCGCCTTCGAAGACGAAGAGAAAGCCGAATGCTTCGCTGACAGCGTTGCGTCTCAATGCTCGCCCAGCACGCAACCCGCGAATCCCACTCACATCAAAGCGGTGGAGGACGAAGTTCTCCGTAGAAACTCTCTCCCCATCACCGCCGACCCCGTCACAGTCTCTAATGATGAAATCTCGCTTCTCATCAAAAGTCAAAAGTCCAGAAAGGCTCCGGGTGCGGATGGTATTTCCAACCACGCACTTAAGCACCTGCCTCAACAGGTGCTTACCTTGTTAGCTATCATTTTCAATGCCTGCTTCGACCTTAGCTACTTTCCAAAAGCTTGGAAAGAAGCGACAGTCATAGGCATACCCAAGCCGGGTAAACCTCTTAATATCCCGGCTAATCACAGACCCATCAGCCTCCTCAAGGCAATATCTAAACTTCTCGAGAGAGTCATACTCTCTCGAATGCGGAACCATCTGTTTCCAACGGACGGCGATCCTCTCATGATTCCCCACCAGTTCGGCTTTCGCGCTAAGCACTCCTGCCCACAGCAAATCCATCGAATCGTCGAGTACATACTCGACGGCTTCTATCCGAAACGAAAGAAAACGATCGCAGTTTTCTTTGACGTAGCCAAGGCTTTCGACAAAGTCTGGCACAGCGGTCTCGTTTATAAAGTCTATAAAATAGGCTTACCGGCTCGCCTAGTTAGTATAATCGCGTCGTTTCTCAAAGACCGCACGTTTCGTTTCAAACATGAAGGCACGCTCTCCGCGCCTCGTCCCATAAAGGCTGGAGTCCCTCAAGGCTCAGTCCTCGCCCCTCTTTTGTATTCCGTATACACTAACGACATTCCCATTCCATCGAAAGTCGTCGAACTCGCTCTCTTTGCCGACGACACCGCCCTTTACACCAAAGGCCGCAGAGCCTCGGGTCTCGTCACCAGACTTCAAAAGGCTGTAAACACCCTCGGTGCTTGGTTCAAAAAATAGCGTATCGATGTGAACCCAGAGAAGAGCGCTGCGGTTTACTTCGACTACAGACGCAGTCGTATCCCCGACAATCTCCAATTGAGAATGCAAGGCACTCCCATCCCCTGGAAGCGCAGTACTAAATATTTAGGCATCATCTTAGACCAGGCGCTTTCTTTCAACCCTCACGTCGATAGAGTAACGAAACTTGCACGTTTTTACCTAGGCCGGCTTTACAGTATGTTAGGTAGAAAAAGTAAAATGTCCTTCAGAAATAAACGTACGCTTTACAAGGTCTGCGTTAGACCAGTCATGTCATATGCTTCGCCAGTCTTTGCCCACGCCAAACCCTCCGTCCTGCACAAGCTGCAGGTGGTTCAAAACCTCTTCTGTCGCAGGGCCACAAACGCACCTTGGTACGTGCGCAATGCGGACCTGCACAGAGATCTTGAACTACCTACAGTTCAACAGTACCTAAAAACACTCTCAGAATCGTTCTTCAAACGCGCCGAATCCCATCCCAATCCACTAGTTCGAAATTCAGTCTCTTATTCTGCTCCTGTCTTAGATTCGGTATACAAAGTCGCTAGACCGAGAAACGCGCACACAAGCGAACGTACGCAATTAACTTTAGATCTCGAGGCCCTTGAGGCCGCAAATTCTAATTCTAACGTAAATTCTAATTCTAACGTAAATCTGAATTAATGCTAATTTAATTTTATTGTCAATTTTTATATTCCGTTCTATATGAATAAACAACCTCTTAGTAATAATAGTATTAGTATCTGAAGGGGATTTTTTAAAATCTTATTTAAACAAACTCCTGGCTTTAAGTTCGTAGTACTATCATTTTCTATTACCTTAACGACGTTACGCAGACATTCTTATGATTTTAATTTCCGTTTCGTAACGATACTGCTCTTAAAGAAGACAAGCGGCAAACATCTTTTGTATTTAATTTAATTACTCGTCCTTTTTAAGCGGTCTTTTTTGAGTTGTTTTTGGTGATCTTAGTAAACATCATTTAGAAGGCAGATTATTGTGACCCATTCTCTCAGACGAATTTAATTTGCGATACTTAAACAATTAACCTCAAATTTTCATAGAATCCCTATTCAATGATCTTAAACAATTTTTCGCATGCAGTTTGAAATAGAACCGATACCGGTACTTTTAACATTACAAAATACTCTTAAAAAACGTAAACAACAGACAAACATTTGATATATTACCTGTTTTAACGGTGAAGTTATAATTTTGTTTTACTATTATAAAAAAGTTGTTGGCTATGTTTTTGAAGTAAAAGTTATTATTAATTGTTTCAACAGCTGTGATGAATATTTCTTCCTGACATATAGATTATTTGATTTTTTATGTTTAAAATAATAAACGTTGTAACATAATAATAAATTCAAAATAATTTTAAGCTTTTGTGTTATGAGAAGAACTCTCTCGTCATAAATATTCCTTGTGGCAACGGAAGATACTTTGATTTGGAAAAAGTTACGATGGCTACTTAAACTTTCTTGCCAAAGTTCGGGTTGCTTAGTCAAGTTATTTTGCGAGTCGGCTTTCGCCGCAAATTTCTTTAAGCGTGATGGTTTTCATTTTGTTATTTTTATATAAGCTTTTTTTTTTATAGTATTTAAATATAAATTATTATTTTAAATATAAATTAAAATTAAATTAAAAACTTAAATTTAAATATAAATGAATTAAAAAAGCTTGTCCGGTTACAATTGTGAATTATTTTCTCTTTAGCTTCGAAAATAAATCATAACTTTAACCTTATCCATTTTTGAATATTATAATACCAACTGGTCTGCAGGGTTGTTTAAAAAAAACGAGAAAAAAAGGATTTTGTTACGATTGGGTTGATTTTGGTATGTTTAGTGTGAAAATAAAACTCATAACCCGTCTGTTATTTCTTAAGACGTAGGAATCCAACAAATCCTTTTTTAGAGAGCGTCCACCAGCGATCTAAACTATCATCCAATATTTCAGACTCATAGCTCTTACAGTTTTAGAGTCCTGTAAATAAGTACGAGTATTACGTTTTTTGGTATTTATTCAGAAACCGTACACTTTATTCGAAATTTTATTATTTTATTTTATTTTGTCTTAGATTTTGATCGGGTATTCAATATAAATGTTAGTAAGTAACTTACAAACTCTTTATTAAATTATTATATAAATACATCAATCAATAAAGTTAATTCTGTATAATGTAACTCCATAATTGGCCTTCAGTCATATTTTAAATAATTCATTTGTATTTAGTGTAAGGGCTGTGGATTTTGTGATAAATAATAAATAAATAAATAACCATACACTTTAAAATCTTAAGTATTAATAATGCGTGTTTAGTTAGCTTGAGTATCAAAATAGCACTCTCAGTAGAGAGATCAGGCCTAAAACCAAATTGCCTATCATTAAGTATCACTTCTTAGACCATCATGGCCAGGTGATTAGCTTCTCACCATTTGTGTAAATATTTGCTGAACATCTTTAGCAGTGATCTTAAAATCCGATAGATCATTCATAGAGCAGGCCTTGGCGTTGAGGAGTTCACATGCTGGTAGTGGCTCCACTGTGAAATGCTTCTGAAAAGCATTGGCAACGTCAATGGAATCATGCGTGCCCGCCACACTCACAGGGAGACTCATATTTGGATTTAATTTATTTGTAGTTTTCCAAAACTTAGCGACTTCCACTATAATATCCATCTTTATCTGTTGTTGGTTGTCATTACAAAACTTTAATTTAGATTTGATTAGTTTTTTGGAGTCTCACTATCTTGGTAAATAACTACACATGCCACACGCCTACTGTGAAGTAACCAGAGCTAAAACTACAAACGAGCGTGCATTTGAATCATGGACATGTTTATACCATCCCACAATGTTTTCTCTTTCTACAAACAGAGTGAGAATTTAATTAAAAATACATAGTATTTCATTATACATATTATCTAATATTTTACAATGATCTGTGTTGCACACAATATGTGAACAAGCTTAAAATTCAACGGGCAAGATTTTTATTTCAAATTTCAAAAACTTGAATACATGTCAACTTGCACTTTATTTAAAATAAAATTATTTTGTATACTAATTTTGGTTTTAATAAATTTAATTACATACTGTCAATATAACCACAAAATCACGAGCTGCTTTACTGCCTAGGTTATGATCCAAAAAGTACATATATTTTGTTTGGGGACGAAGAATAGGATAGCGTTGTAGGGTTTTTCTGATCTTGACTGTGCAATGTATATGTCAATCTATGCCCATGCTAATGACAGACCAGAATTTCATAGCTTTTTGGTGGGTATAAGTATTACTAAATAAACCCCACTTAAATTTCTAAAAAATAATTAATTTATAGACTCGTTGCAGTTTAATTTTACGTATGTAAAAGCTTATTTTCTCAAGTCAAGTTTTTTTTAGTCTAGCATATCAAAGCGTTCAGTTAATAAAAATATATATTATCGTTACAAATAATATAATTACTATAAGTAGATTAAGTGTAATTAAATTTTTCTTTTTACTTAAGTTAACATTTCAAATGTATTTTGTCAACAAAATTTATTTTGTGAGTGCGCGTTTTACTTTCATGTTTTTAATGAGCCAACCTTTAAGTTTGGTTAAAATTTTAATGTCCAGATAACATTAGGTCCAAAACAAACATTTTTATTAAATTTTAAGGAACCGAAAATAAATAGTTTTATTTTTAATTTTGCACCTTCAGCGCTATGTAAATCCCAGCGGGTGACCCCTTCAGGGCCCCACTTGCGCGGCCTTTTTCTCCAATTGACCGTCGCTTCAGATGAAGGAGTGAGGCAAAAAATTGCACGAGTCATTCAGGGGGTTTTTTAGTGGATAGAGGCTCTGGTAGGCTCGGAGCGAGTCCCACATAACCTCGATCGCGCGCGCGATGTATGCGTCAGAGCATTTTTTAGTTCCTCCTGCCCTCCCCTTGGAAGGGAACAAAAAAAGAGAAAGAAAGGCGGCAAGAGCCTTTATTTATTTCGCATTAACTCTTTTTTTTCAACATGTCGGAGTGGAGTTTAGTTTCAACTTTAAAATTTGTTGAAGAATATTTAAAACAGGAATACTTGTGGATTAAAGAGATAAAAATTTTGGAAAAAATATATTCTTATAGAGATTTCAATTTCCGAAACAAATTCTTTTCTGAATTTGTCCAAATCTCGTTTACCACATATCTAGGTACAGAATTGACGAATTCCTTGATATTCATTACTGTTCATCTTCATTGAACTTATGAGCTTAACTACTTAATCCGTTTGGACACACAAGTGACATCGAGTAACTTAAAATTTTGTTTAAATTTTGTTACCAACTTAACTACTTAATACTATTAGCCGCGCATTACAGGACGTTTTTGTGACTTGACTGTGCCTAACCAAAAAACAACTAAGAAAGTCGTTGTTGATACTTCATCAACTGCAATTTGAAAACCCGTGATAAAACTTCGTTTAAATTTAATATTTATTTCCCTACTAATTTTCCGACAAGTAATGCTCGTTCAGGGGTAGTTAGTTATTAATTACACGGCCGGAGTTTATTTATTTAGATGATAAAACTGTTGGCTAATTGTGTGAGGTACAAACGCGACTTGTCAACACGACTGTTCGCACCTCTATTTTGATAAAAGATTTAGGTAAGTTTTGAAATATGAAAACAGTTACACTATTTGCTTTTATAAAAATAGAAATTTGAAAGAACTTTGTTTCTGATTCTTTGACATCTTTTTTTTTTTTGGCCACCGAAGCAACACCCTCACGGGAGGGAGGTGGAAGATGCGTCATGCATACCGCCGCAGGCATACCAGCTACTGTGGGGTGATGTGGGACTCACCAGAGTGGCACCTACCCACTAAAAACCACCTCGTTGGCTGTGGCTAATTTTGCCGTTAGCCTTTATCGGAAGCGACACCCTTTGGGAGGTGGGTGCGCTGGCGGAGACCCACTAACGGGTCGTTCGCTAGTTGTAAAAGTTGCACTGAAGGTGCTCAATGGGACATGAGTTGGGGCATGAGTCGGCCGAAGCTTGTCTGAGGGATCAATTCATTTAAATGAACCTATAATGAATTGAAAAGGGAACTGTGCTCCACTAGAGCTTGGAATCGCTCTGTAGGAGAATGTGAAGCTTTAAGTTTGCGGGCCAAAACTGAAATTTTCCTAACATCCACATGTTTAATCGCTTCGCAAACGATACGCATATCGTCTGCTAGCGAGGGTTGGGATGTAGGATTGAATGGGCGAAGAGCTGGGGTGGAAGAGATTCGGGTGTGCAGTGGGGCGCAGTCTCCAGTTCTCTCGAGCAGGCTTGGGCTGCGTAGGGTTTGCAGCCGGAGGAACCCGTCTACGCAGCGGTTAGTTACGCAGCGCAAAGTAAGCCTGAGTAAGGGTCGGGGCCTGTTTGGGTGCCACCCTCTTAGAGTTTGATCAGATGGATCGGGGTGCTCGAGGGCACACAAGGCAAGCATTCAGGCAGATAGGGAGTTTCAGGAGTGCGATTGCACTCCTTGGTGAAATGTCTCAAAGTCCTAAAGGAACCAGGCACTTTGCGCACCTGAGCGGGGTGGCACAGTTAGCCACCACATGCCCGTATAACTGGCACCGGTGGCACTGGCCGGGGTGACCGCGGCGATGAGATACCTCGATCGAGATCCCAGAGAGGCTGCATATGGTGCTGACTACTCTGAAGATCTCCTTGGACTTAGGGACGTTGGTGAGAACCACCAAAGCGAGAGGATGACGCCTTCCATTCCTGCTGTGAATTTCATGCACAGCAAGTGCCGGAAGGCCTTGGGTTGCAGGTCCTCGAGGATGTCCTCGTTCGATAGTTTGAACGGGACACCTCTGAGTACCGCTCTGACTTTACG